>JAHLJS010000006.1:28547422-29147422 GCA_038502445.1 Eremochloa ophiuroides | reverse complement strand
TAGCAGCTCAGGGGTTAAGTCTAGATTCTAGTCATCCTGTTTTCCCTGTGGTAAAATATAAATAACGATACCTGGAATACTCCCGGGTGAAGTGCTACATTGGTATCTGTCCGCTTGCAGATAGTCCTAGTGTTTATTTGTTTGAGTTATCTTATACCAACACTTACAAACTTGTCATTCTTTCAAAATCAAGATTTCTATACACCACATACACCGGCTGCTCCTGCACTAGGAGTACGCAAAATCATGCCTTCCATCTAGATCAACCTCAAAATGTTCTACTCCTACACTTGGAGTGAACACCAAAAATATCCCATAGGTTACCACCAAATAAATGCTCCAAGTTCTTATTGCTATCTCTCAAAAAAAAAGAAGTACTGTTGCAGAGAAGAGGCATGTGGCTATGCAAAAGTGTGAGATGAGAGAAAACAATGGGTACAAAGATACCCACCTGAGAGGTAAAAATGGACAAGTGTCCGAATTATCAAAACAATGGGTACTTCGATGCCCGCCTAAAAAAGAGAAGAGAAAAGAAGAAAGATAGCCTGTTTGAAAACAAAAAGAGAGGGAGAGAAATGTGTTTCCAAGGACCAAAACTAGAATTAGGTTAGCCACCATATATCCACCTACTGCCACATATTCCACACACATGCATATTTTGATTTAATTGCATGACTTGTTTTCTCTGGATCCATTGTTGACGGTAATTATTGTATGATTTTACCCGTCAACTAAACATGAAAAGGGTATAAAAGCAAACACCAACATAGGTTTAGGGGTTGAACTGACAGAATTCCATGAGTTTTGGTGAATCTGTGTTTTGCAGAGTATTACTAGGAAAAGAACCAAAGGAGGCCCACATGTCGGACTAAAACAATGAATTCCCCCGCGAAAGGAAATCAAGAATATTCTAGAGAACACCAGGGACACGCCTGCCAAAGTGGGACCCACATCTCAGAGAGAGGGGTTCGGCCAAACCACTGACATGGTCGGCCGAACTGTCAGAAACCCTAATCAGCCTCCGCTTCGACGTGGCCCCACATCCCGAAATTTCACGCAATCCTAGCCGTCCTTCAAAGTCGGTTTGATCCAAGGGCTATGGTTCATCCCACCGGTCTATATAAGGACCCCCAGACCCCTAGGGTTTTAGATCCCTTTCATTATTATAATTCATATTCTCTAGTTAGGGCTTGGATGAAGAGGTGTCCCATGAAAGGACAATGTAGTAGATTAGTTCTAGTTGAGAGTTAGGGAGAGCGGAGCCATGCTCGGGGTCTAGAGGAGTCTTCTGAGGTCTGGTATGACTTGTATCTTATCTCTATAAACATATGCTTTTGTATATTTATCTTCTCTATTTACTTGTATGCCTTATTATATGATTGTTTAGTATAATTGTTATACTTTGGCATGGGATCTTCGCTCGTATTGAGTGGTCTAGTTATAGTACTTGACTAGGGTAGTAATCGATAGTGTAGACATGGTGTCTAGACTATTTGTTACCTGAAATTGCGCCTAATCCTACGGTTAGTTGTGGTAGCCTCAGGGGTGACAGCTCTGACAGGCCTTCGTAATCCACCGCGTTTGGGTTAGTGTTCGTAGAGCTTTTTGGCAGCCTTCTCCCGGTTAACCCTTCCCAGTCTATTCGAGAATCGGAAAGGTACTGTTGCTCCAAAGTGCTATTGTGTGATTGCTTCACTAACAATCCCTTAGTTATCTTAGAACCCAAGTAATAGAGAAGTATTTAGGAATCTTGAATTCTCCCGTTGTCCTCTCAACTTAGCTAGATTACTCATTTATCTTATAAGTGATTACTCTGCATAATTCACATCATTTATCACTTACCCTTGCTATTGTCTAGTTGGTGTACTAAGTTAGTAGATACATGATGGTAGCTATCAGATTCTTTAACCATTGCTTCCCTGTGGTAAAATATAAATAACGATACACTGGAATACTCCCGGGTAAAAGCTATAATGGTATTCTGTGCGCTTGCGGAATAATTCATATTCTATTTGCACTTAATAAATACCAACAAGCTTTTTGGCACCGTTGCCCGGGAAGAAATTGGCATAACGAATTTGATAGTGATCTTGATGTCTGCTAATTTAGTGTACCACTAGCTTTTGTAGGATTACTCCTGTTCTGTTGAGTTGTGGAATAAGACATGACAGCAGAGGACCGTTTCAACCTTCCGGCAAGTTCCACAAGACAAGAAGAAGTGTTGAAGAACCCCAGGGTGTCTTAATATTCAAGATTCATCAACAATGGAACCCTGGCATCTCACAGGTTTGCATACATATATATATATTTCTAACTCTATGTAGATTGGAGAACAAGGTCGTCATCACAAGAATTCAAATCACATCTTAAGTGATGGACATAGAAGCTGCGCTACTCACATTTCATGGTAAGCATGATCAAGAAGGTGAGAAAGTCTTGCTCATAGACTTTAAACTTTTGAGTAGTTATCTTTTAATTCTTGCATCTCATTGCATATTTACTTTAATCCATGCATCCACTCCATTGAGTTTATGTTCCCTCATATCAAATCCATAGCATGTTTAGTTCTTGCATACATCCAAATCACTTGCATATTAAAAAGAAAAAAAAATATATATATATACCTCACTATGATCATACTATTTTATATCTCTATTTGAATAAATCCTTGTAATGCTTTCATGCTACCTTTACTTACTATAGTATATGGCTGGAATAATTTCATACATCTCTTAAATGAAGCATCGTGCCTAGTTTAGGAGTGTTTGATCTTACTTTCAAAGGTCTTTAATCTAAGCATGTGCTTAGATCAAAATACCTTCCTAAGTCAAATTAGACGTGGTGTCTAGGTTGATTTTTGAGCCGATAATATGCTATAGTAGATATTGGATATTTTGTTAGACTAACCCCTGCAGGAAACTTTCAAATCAATTCGGGAAAGTCATAGGATAAACTCAAATCAGAGATGAAGCAAGACACATGAATTCCAACAGCTATGCACAAGGGAGAGGTCTTCCTCAACAGACCTAAGAACCAGGAGTCATCACCTGCCCAGTTGAAGCACAAGGAGACCAAATTCGACCAAAGTTCATCTGACCAAGGTCTTCCACCTCTCAAGCTCCCGTCGCTCAGGCACGCTGGTTTGCAATTCCTTTACTCACCATTGCCTTACTTCTATAAGTTTGATTAGTTCTATAAATGCCATATGTGAAAACCAAACTTAAGACAGCATAAAATCAATCCTCCAAATAAGAAGTAACGTTGAATAATAAATGTTCTATGTTCAAACAACTTCTCTACATTATAGAAAGTGACCTTTACCTTTATGACAACACTATCCCTATCATTACTTGTATATTCCTTCGGGTACGTGCTGTCCACTAATGCTTTGCAGAAATAGAACAATGAGAGGAGCAAAAGGTCCGAACAAAATTCAAAAGTAAGAACAAAAGGATGTCATAGGAGACAAAGCCACTCATGAACAAGACACTACAAACTCCTGCCCAAGCAGACACATAGTGAAGCATTGAGGACGATCAACTCAGTTCGAGCTGAATACGATCACCTCCTTGCATCACCACACCTGCCAAAGTTAGACAATCTAGTCATGCCAATGATCGTGTGCACAAGAATATTCCACAAGACCTTCCACAACACTAGATTGAACATCAACGTAATGAAAAAGATGGCAGACTAGACGTTCAGGAGAGAATTCAAAATCACTACGTCCCCTCTGACTTCTTGGTCCTGGAGATGGGAGAGAAGGAGTACGGTCCACCGATTGTACCTGGAAGACCGTTCCTCAACACTAAACGAGCAATCATCTCAGGAGAGGTCAACTTCCAACTCCACATAGAAAAGGAGCACTGCTACTTCAACAGCTATACAACTTATGACTAGCCAAAGAAGAACAAATCAACGAGGAGACGTCGTTCATCCCAATGTCAGAGGAACCAACCACCCAAGGATGGTTAGGCATACTATGAAGGAGGAGTTGTAAGGAGTGATGAGACTACTACATCAGAAGATAAGAAGAGTGAGGGAAGAAGAGACTATGAAGGATGGGCCCCCAACCTCAACATCAACATTAACACCACCAACCAGAAGGGAATGGTAGAAGGAGTCACCTTCCAGTTCATCATCAACAGAGGTGCAACCAGGGTCACCATACCAACCCGACGATGCACCAAGTGAATAAGACAAGATGTCCTGTTTGGAGGACTTTAAACCACCGAGGCTTCGCCAAAAGGTAAAATTGGTACTTATCCATATTTCTTTAGCATTGCATAATTTTCCTTTAGCATATTAGTATAATTAGTTGCATATTTACTTTGCTGCATCTGCAATAAAAAACAAAGAAAATAAAAATATTTACTTACTGCATTGCATTGAGAAAAAACATAAGCCCCATGTGAATTATCTTGTGGCATAGCTCACAAAGATTATTCACTGTGGTGGCATGAAAATAATTTCCATGCATAGAATAGACTTCTGCATCATATTTACTTTCTGCATTCATAAATTTGAAAACACCAAAAATATGTGGGCACATGAAGGTCCACTCATTAAGGGAGCTTTCTGCTGGAAATTTTGCCAGTAACCATGGAGCGGTGTTATCCTAACCCCCTCCATGAGAGCTGATACTCTTGTTGGCAATTGAGTTTTACAGGACAATACATGATCAAAGAGTTAGTCAACCTGGCGTCCTTACGCTGCCAGCACACCTGCTCCCAGAAGGATCACTCAACTTGCAACATCAAAGACCACATCATCATCTAGCTTGGGGGAGAGCATCCTCCACTTAATCCAGCTAAGTATAAGCTTCCCATCTATTACTATACCATATTGCTTTTCGCGTGAGTTAGCTAGTAAAATAAAATTTGAAAACCAAATAGAGATTTGTTTAGCTTGTTTAGGTTTGCTTAGGTTTGAATAAAAGAGAGTGCTTACAGAAGTTTTTGCCCAGATAAAATGAAATCCATATGTAGATACCATGCATGGAATTAGCACATTCACTAGAATCCCTTTTAAATCCCTAGTGTTTAACCTTGAATTATCCCAAGTTTTAGACACAACTATTTTGACATGAAGATTTACTTTGAACCTAAAACTTGTGGGTAGCAAATGCTTGATCTAAGTCTAGGTGATTGAGGGCTATGATATGTAAAGTTTTGAGCTGCTATTTATCTTGTTCCTAGTGATACTCGAGTCCTGGAGATTTATTTTGAAATCCTTAATACCATATGATGAGTTCCTGTATGACAGAGCATAAATTCCTACCACAGCCATATATGCTAGATTAGGAAAACCCACACATTTACATGCTACTTGCTTTGCATTGAGTATTGTCAAGCTTTTTTGATACCTTACAAACTTGTCATGCTTTCAAAATCAAGATTTCTACACACCACATACACCTGCTGCTCCTGCACTAGGAGTACGCAAAAACATGCCTTCCATCTAGATCAACCTCAAAATGTTCTACTCCTACATAGGAGTGAACACCAAAAATATCCCATAAGTTACCCCCAATTAAATGCTCCAAGTTCTTGTTGCTATCTCTAAAAAAAGAAGTACTGTTGCAGAGAAGAGGCATGTGGCTATGCAAAAGTGTGAGATGAGAGAAAACAATGGGTACAAAGATACCCGCCTGAGAGGTAAAAATGGACAAGTATCCGAATTATCAAAACAATGGGTACTCCGATGCCCGCCTAAAAAAAGAGAAGAGAAAAGAAGAAAGATAGCCCATGTTGTCCTGCAGCACAATTTCCCAAGTGTTTGAAAACAAAAAGAGAGAGAGCGAAATGTTTCCAAGGAGCAAAAGTTGAATTAGGTTAGCCACCATATATCCACCAACTGCCACATATTCCACACACATGCACACTGTTGACGGTAGTTATACCCTGATTTCTATCATCTTAACCGTCAACAAAACACACTTTTCAGGAGAGAAACAAGCAAACAAATAGAGACATAGGTACAATTAACTTGGTTTCACATGTACATGTTAGTATTTGTTTGTAGGTATAAAAACCAGGTGTTTTCAGAGTAGAAAAGCACAAAGAAGTGAGTGAGGCACCTGGAGGGCCCTCATAGGGTTCATCCGACCCAGATGTGGGGCCTACCAGGGCTCTGCTGATTGTTGGCGGTCCTTAAAGCCTATTTTTTATCGCCAATGTGTTACTAAAATAAATAGTAGGTAGGGCTTTAAACTAACATTTCCACAAGTTTTGGTGTGTACTTGACTTGCAGGTGTGACATGTGGAAATGCACAAAAACCATAAAGAAAGTGCACATCCAGGAAACGTATTCAGAGAAGGCGCAATCCAAGAAAATAAGAAAGCCCACCTCAAACATTAAACTGGACCCATCCGTAACCACGGGGGAGGCCCAGGCCCAGGGAGCAACCGACCACCCGAAGGCGGTGGCCAGATGGCGCTCCCTAGGGACCGACCGCCCCCAGGGGCGACCGCCCCCTGTTGGGGCCTCCCGGGCCTATCTTTCTCAGGCGGTGCGTAGGTCGGTTCCCTCAAGGCGGTTCCACCTGCTTCCATATTTGTTGGTGCCCGAACCGTCCTTGTTAGACTATAAAAAGAGAGGGAGAGCTCCCCTCCAACACACACCATCATTTGGAGCCATTTACCTCACCTCTCACTTGTATTCTTTAGATTAGTTTTAGTATTAGAGCAAGGCAAGAGCTAGCAAGGAGAGTTTGTATCTTTGGAAGAAAAGGATCATCTTGGTACGAATACAATTCGGTCTTCTTCCATGAGCAAGTTCTTATCATACTTATATGATTATGCATATGAACTAGAGTATAGTCTTGATCATGTTATGATCATGATATATGAACTAGCATATAGTTTATGTGTTATGTTCTTGACATGTTCATCGTTGTTCTTCATCGTTCATCGACTTAGTATGAATAGAGGAAGAACTAGGGATGAGGTGACGGTTCGTCGTGCTGTCATGGTTGCTCTTAGCCTAGCCTATCACTCCGAAGGGGTGGGGTCCTAGGGGGTTAGGAGTTGTCTCCATGTACGCGAGCATGGTGCTCGGGTATGCGAAGATCGGCGAATATGCCGGTATCCCACGGGCAGAGGGGTAGGTGGGCAGGTGGTGACAGCCCTGTCCATCCCTAGCACTCCCCCACGTTCGGATATTGGGTAGGAGTTTGCAAAGTCTCTATCAGCTGGCAGACCAGCTGCGGGGATCTCCCTGTCATCCCAGACTTAGACCTGATACTAGACATGCTAGTTAGATGTCTGCTAACAGTTCTTTGCATAGTTATATATGACCAATGCCTGTTCAATTAGATATATTCTTTTATTCTTTATTTCTCTTTAATCCTTAAGGTCGGCTCAGATGTGCGTCCACTATCTTTGAACTATGATTTACCCCTGCCTATGCTATGTCTACCTATGCATTCAATAAGTGATCATGTTTATGCCAAAGCTAGATGTATTCATCCTGCCCTCCTACGGGAAATTATAAATACGACACCCCACGGGTTGAAATGCTACAATGATAGTTCCGTGCGCTTGCGGATTTATCTTTACTGAGCTATCATGATTGGCATACCTAAGTACCATTACCTAAGGATTGTAATTCTTGTTGCACCCCAAGGCGTCGTGCCATAGTTTTGCATATCGTAAGTAATGACAGTTAGGAAGGCCAATCCGGCACTTCTAACTGCTATTACCAGACTACTTTACCTAGGCCGGCGCCATTAAGGGCCAAGGATTACCTTTCTAAAGTAATGGTGGTTGGGAATGTCAACTTACGTTTCTAGTATCGTTACTAGGAATGGGCTTTTAGTCTATCTTTAGTAATGATGCTAAGAAACGCCAACAAGCATTTCTGGCGCCGTTGCCGGGGAGGGCAAAAGGAAATAAAAACATCTAGCTTGGCATAGCCATTGATTGCATAATAAGCAAAAGGTGGCCATAGTTTAGGCAGGTTAACTTCTCTTGTTTTCTTCCTCTTTTTATTGGAAAGAAAAGAGGATAGTGTATGAGTGGTTTCGACTTGTCAAACAACTTCACCGACAATCCGGAGGCACTCCTAAGGAAGAACATGTCCCATACTACTTCTTCTTCTGCTACTCCATCGACAGACGAACCATTCACTCCTGCACCATCCGCTACTATCATCATGGCCAAGACACTCCGCGACTACTCCACTCCTACTATTGCCAACGTGCCCGTTGGGCCCGTTGTCAATATCGGGAATGGAAACTTCGAGCTCCATACTGGCCTAATCAAGATGGTGCAGGCAAGCCAGTTCTGTGGCTTGCCAACCGTGGACGCAAATGCTCATCTTCAACACTTCTTTGAATTGTGCGACGCCATCGTCATCAAAGACATCGTACCAATTAGCATCAAGCTCCGCCTGTTTCTTTTTTCCCTTGCGGGGAAGGCGAAACAGTGGATCTACCAAAACAAGGAAGCTGTCAACACGTGGGACAAATGTTTCATGGCGTTCCTCGCCATGTTCTTCCCCATGAGCAAAACCATTGCTCCAAGGGGGGAGATATCCAACTTCCAGCAAACATCACTCGAGTCCATCCCTCAGGCATGGGAGAGGCTGTAGGACTATGTCCGAGCCTGTCCCCACCATGGAATGGAAGATTGGCTGGTGCTCCAGAACTTTTACGAGGGCCTGACGGCCATGACAAAAGGGCACCTTAACGCCACAGCTGGAGGGGCATTCCTCTCCCTCACCATCGAGAATGCCACTGCACTCATCGAAAAGATGGTAGCAAACCAAAGCTGGGGAGAAGAAAGAGAAACACAAGAAGGCATGCATACCATGAAGGAGACGGATTTGCTTGCCACAAAAATAGACCTCCTAATAAAGAGGCTGCACGACCGTGCCACCGAACCCACCACAGGCACCGTCCAAGCCATGGACTCATACATGACATGTGAAGTCTGTGAAAATGTTGGCCATTCGGGGAACAGCTGTCCCGAAACCCAGGAAGAAGCGACCTACGTCAACAACGGGTTTCGCCAACATCAACAACCAGGTAACAATGGGTGGAACCACCATAACCACCCATAAGGTAATTCTTCTAATCTCAATTCAAATTTCAAATTGAATTTCAATCAACCTTCCTCGAGAGATTTTGTTTTAAGGCAAGCTAAGTTTAATGTAGATCTTGCTAGAAAGCTTTCCTTTAATGATAAAACGTTTGAATCTATAAATGCTAAACTTGAAACTCTATCTTCTTTTGTTAAACATCAGTTGAGTTTCAATAAAATGATAGAAAAACAGTTTGCTCAAATTGCTGCTTCTATTCCTGTCAACAATACGGGAAAAATCTCGGGGCAACCCGAGAATTCTCCCAAGTTTGTTCATGCAGCTGCAGAGCAATGAAGAGGGGGAAGTCTTGCCAATAGACTATAAATGTTGAGCCCTTGTCGAAGGTCATCGGTAGTTATCTTTCAAAAAAAAGAGAAAAAGAAGGAGAGAGAGAAAAGAAAAGCTCTACTCCTTTACACATTTGCTACCAATAAGGCCAAGGTCCATATACACTAGTTGTGTGTGCGATCCAGCCTGATGGTTCAGCTGAGTTGGAGCCTGTACGTCCACACCACCGGTGCAGCATCTTCAAAGAAATCCATATATGCTGCCGGTAAGAACACTCAGGTATGCAAAAGGTAATAAATGTTCACCAACCCCTTCGCTCATACTTGTCTCCTTATGATCATTCAAATTCATGCTTCCCTGTTTATGTCATATGCTCTTGTTTGGATGTATTCTCGCGAGTAACATCCATAGGCTGTTTTCAAATTAAGCATGGTGCTTAGGTTGAAATAGTCTTCTTTAATCATGTTTTGACATGGTGTTGAAATTTGATTAACGAACCTTGAGTTGTTTTCATAAACAATAGCAGTAATCTGATATGGGGATAAGTCTTGGCTATGTTTTCGTTGCATCTTTTATATCAGCCTTATTTGATCTCTAATAAAAGTTGGTTGAACAAGTTCCTAATAAAATAAAAATAACTAAATAATAAAATTTAGTTTCCTTGATCTTTTAGCCAATAAGACCCTTGCCTGTTGTAGTCCCTCTTGTTTTGTTTTCTTTGTTATAATAAAAGTAGGTACAAAAAAATAAGTGTGGGGGAGATCTCTCAAGCATAACTACAACAAATTCAAGATCTCCCTAACACATTGCACAAACATCGAGCAACCCATCAAACAAAAGGACGAGACAAATAACTTCCATTAGTTCCTTCATCTTCAACAATGGTTTGTGCAACTCTAACCCCGCTCTTTTCAAAGTTTTGAAATTTAACTTTGAACACTTTTGAAAAGACAAAACTTTTGATGCTCCATCTCTATGGCATCCTGTGATTAAAGTTTGCATACTCTTTATTCCTTGCCAATATTCCTACTACTTTTGAACACTTATCATAGGGACCCTATTTTATCTAAGTGATTGACGAATGAGATATAGTAGGATGACATGACGCCTACTCATTTCTTGCAAAGAACTTGGAATTTATTATTACAAAACAAAAATCAATATAGCATTTCCTTGAATGATTGCAAATACCTACCAAGGCCATACATGATCTTTCATGACAAAACCTTCCACATATGCATCTTACTTTGTGTTGAGTTTGGTCAAGTTTTGTGACCCCTGTTGAGAGAAATTTCATGCTCCCAAGATCAGATTTCACGCACCCACAAATAAAGTTGCCAACTCTTACACTGAAAGTTGTGCACAACATTCATTCATCCATCCACCAAATAATTGCACTACTCCTACCTTGGGAGTAGGCGCAAAATATACCTTCCACTTTGATCCACCCAAAATGTTCTACTCCTACACTGGGGGAGAACCAAAAATATACTTATTAGGTCCCATCCAAATAAATGCTCTGAATCTTTGTTCACATCTCCCTTAAAGTTTTTGTTGCAAATAAAAGCATGGGGCTATTTTCCAAAAGGTGAAAAAAAGAGAGAGAAAAGTGGAGAAGAAAAAAAAGAGAAATATGTAACACCCTAGTGTTAGTTACTATTTTCACACTTGCATTTGCATGTCATCAAGCATAGATCATGACATTTCATGCATCATCATCATTGCATTTAAATTGGTTTCCTTTAATTGCTATATGTTTGTTTATATGTCCATAATATGCTAGATGTGTTGACATGCAAATGTGATGCTTGTTTACTATTCTAGATGCTTTAGACATGTTTGGGATAACATTTGGAACAATGTTCATGTTGGTGAAATCCCCAAACTACCCCTCTAGCTCATAGTTGACTAGAGAGCCCTCTAAAAGCTATTCTGTTTGACCAAACAAGAAGGGCATTTTAGAGATTTTGCATGTCAGTGCACCCTTAATCAAAGTTGTGTAGAATTTTATAGGCAACAAACTTTATTTAAGGGTCAAGTCATGAAAATGGGTGGAAGGTGGTCAAAATGTTGAATAAGTGCAGATTTGGGGCTGTTTCAAAGTTCAAAAATTTCCTAAGTCTAAAAGTGGTTTTCAGTTTCGGTGTACCCATGTTCCTTGATCTTTATCTCTCAATCCAGGCTGATCTAGAGTAAAGTGTTCTAATACCAAATGATCTACTCATGTAGCTCTTTGATCCATATTAGTGAAGTTTTCTCTGAAACGGTTTGGATCTTGAGCTAGAGATCGAGCAAAATCGGGTTTCAGTCGGGTATTCGAAACTGAATCGAAGCCGATTCAGTCCGGCATTCAAATCGTCGAGCAGCTGGCGACCGTGTCAGACATCGGCCGCCAGGTGGCGCCGTACGTTGCCGTTGGCCGCCGCGCCGGTCGGCTTTGCAAAAGCGGCACTCCACCCTCGCCCTTGTCCAGTTCCCACTCACTCTCCCTCGCTCTCGCCTCTCTGCTCTCCTCTTTCCCCTCCGCCGTCACCATTTCCGCCGAGCGGAAGCACCGGCAAAAATCCGCCGCCGTTGCTTCGCCACCGACCGCTCCATCTCCACCATAGCTTCGCCTTGCTCTGTTCTACCTCCTCGACCTACTCTCAGCGCCTGAGACCGCGAGGTAAAGCCTCTAGGGTTCGTCGCCGCCGCGCCATTGCCGGAGCGCCACCGAGCTCTCTGCTCGCCGCGTCAAGCGCAGCGCCGTGGCCATTCTCTCTAGTTCTTGCACGTCTTGGCGTCTCCTTGAGTCGTAGATCAAGGCTAGGAAGTTGGTTGGGTCGCTCGTCCTCTAGGTTCGCCGGAACCCGAGCTCGTCGCGGCTCTGCTCGCCGCCGAGCCGCCATGCACGCGCGGTCATCAAGCTAGCGTGCACCAAAGGTTGATTCGTCACGCGTATAGGTCTGTTAGGGTTCCAGAGTCTCGGAACGAATCTTAGCCGCGCGAGTAACGGCCGGAATCGGCCGGCGCAAGTTCGCCGGAGCTCCGCCGTCCGCCATTGCCGCCGTTGAGCTTGCTCCGGTGGGGGACAGGCCTCGGGAGTTAGTTCGCTGGGTTCGTCTCGTCGTCAGGAGTCCGCTGGTGCTCGTGGTGTCGCCGGAGACCTCGCCGTCGGCGAGCTCTCGCCGGTCAGCGCCGGCGGCTCTGTCTCTCTCTCTGACGCGTGGGGTCGGGTTGACCCAGAGGCCCGCGGGTCAGCCACTCTGGCACGCCTTTGGTTCACTGAACCGGGTGCATCTAGCGGTTAAAGCCGGTTTTGGATTTAAAAGATTTATGAAATTGATTTCTAGAAAATATGTAAAATCTTCCAAAATTCATATTGGGAGCTAGGAGTGTCCAAATGAGGTGAAACCAATTTTGTTGGGTTTGTATTTTTGTGCTCTTTGTATGAAAAATATAACATGTGCTTTTTGGATAAATTTTCTGTGCAGTTATATTTAATTTGTCAATTGCATACAAAATTGATAAATGCATAAGTAATTCTAGGAATGTGATAAAAATATGATTCCACTTGCATTAATCTTGTTTATAGAAGTAGAATCTAAGAAAAATATGGTTGCTGGTGTTTCACTGTTATTTATATGATGTCTTGTATAATGTGCCTTTTATGCTTTAATCTTGCAAAAATCACCATGCTTAATGTGTTAAGGATATGATCATGAATATTTTTTCTGAACCATGTTATATTGTGAAGAAGCTAGGAAAAATGGGAAATCTGTTGTTTGATACTTTTCATTGTGTTAAGTATTTTCCATTGCTTAAAAGGATGGTTGTTTGTTATTTTTGTGTAGACTGTTATACTTGTCCAAATGACTTGAAATTTTAGCAGTAGGCTAACCTGGAAATGCTTTATCTACTGTAATTTTTTTAGATTTTTCTGGGCACAATAAATAGTAGGTCCAGTTATAAGCTATGGTTGTTTAAATTGCTTTTAAGCAAGTGCTAGTTGACTTGAGAGTGTTTTCATGCATTTCTGTGATGTTCCAGCATTGTCACTTGTTTAAAACAGTGGAGCTGATCCTAATTTGAGCTTAGGGCAGCAAGGTTAATGTTTTGTTTATATGATGTTGCTCGTGCTTGTTAGTTATAAGATGATTGTGGTAGGTTAGTTGATGCATGTTAATTATTAAGTGCAGGTCGTAGACCTCTTACCCGGGACGAGAAATTGTTCTATGTTTTGCTTAAGAAGGGTGAGTATAAGTTGGTTGTCTAGAGAAGAAATATGCACGTACTCAGTAAATGAGTGTGGATTGTTAAACTGATTGCATATCATGGGTTAATTTGTGCATCTCTATCTTGCATTTCATGTGCATTCTCAGTTCTCATATATGCATATCATGCATACAGGATCGCCGGGAGGAGTGACGCTGTTGCAGTTCGATCCACCGGAGGAAGGAGTTCCGCCGGAGATTGAGGTGCCAGAGGTTCCCGAAGGCCAGGAGGAGGGGCTGAACTTCCTGAGTGCCCTGATCACCAACCTACTAACTTTGTGAAAGGCAAGCCCCGGAGCATCCCTAAGTCTCCACCTACTCTTTTTACAAATGCACTGGTCTTTATTAAATCGTATGATTGTGCACTTAAGTATAGGAGTTGATGTGATACCGTTGCTGCATTTATACCTTGTCCACTTATACTTGATCCTGAAGTTATTACTAGACAAGGGATGGGTTCGATCTTATGCTTAGCCATGCTCAGACCGGTAGAAGTCGAGGGATTTCCTGTCCTTCGCGAGCATAGGTGGTTACTAATGATGGTTGGGATGGATTCCACATGATGGACTATATGTGCCACCATGCCACAGTGTCTAATGAGAGAATCAAGGCTAGGTAGCGGGGAGCCACATGACATGGTTGAGGTCATGCCGCCTTCGGTGCTGCTTGCGGCCGACTAGGACTGAGGCCACCAGACATCAGTTGAGATTGAAAGACATCGTCACATAGCTGGCCGGATAAGTCGTTCCGACCGCGAAGCCGAGTATTTCTTTCTGAGCCGGGAATTGGGTGTGATAAGGCAGACATATTCTGGAGGTAGAAAGGATGTGCGGAGACACCATCTTACCAAGGGCAGGTCAGGGACCTGATGCATCCTGGAAGTGGGTTGGTCTCTGAGAATATGGGCCCCTCCAAGCCCGCGATACATTATGACTCAGAAAGATTTAACGGTGACCCAATAAGCCAGTGGCTCGGCTGATAGGGTTTGTGATTGGCATATTTGCCAGCTGGTACAATCGATTCGAATCGCCATCTCTCCTGGTTAGTGAGAAACTGAACTGATCTTCTAGTGAGGTAGAGGCTAATAACTTGAACATAATGATTATGGTGAGATGAGGTTGATATCTGTGGATATCGGAAATCATATGGTTTTATTGATTGCTATAATATTCAGTGAATGCTTAGTATAGTGGCAAATCTTAGTTTAAATAGCTCAATTGAAATTGAAGCTGAATCACATTAAAATGTATAAGTTGAGGAACTACTATAGTAATGCTTTTTGATGCAAAAATGTTGCTATCCTCTGAGCTCCACCGAATAAGCCTACATATCCTTGAGAGTCTTTTTATTTACTCTCTGTCGGGTAAGTCTGGCTGAGTACAATCGAGTACTCAGGGTTTTATTCCCATTGTTGCAGATGGTGTAGTCTACTATGAGTATTGCAAGAACTGCTTCACCCCTGCGGGCGAAGAAGACTAGACCTGAGGGCAGGGTCATTATCTATCCTTAGTCGTTGTAAGAATGCTGTGACGTGGTCATGTGTTGGTACTCGTATTTGAACTCTGTGGTGTAAAACTATGTTGATTTCCGCTACTACTGTATTTGTGTAAAAGATTATGTTGTACTCTGATGTTTAAATTCTGTTGCAAACTTATGTATCATGTGATCGGTTGTTGCTGAATGAATGATCCTTGGGGTATGAAAATGTTTGAAATCCTTCGAGATTTCCGGACTACCGGGTTTATATTGGCTCAAGTGCGACTTGATTGCTATTAAAAATGCGATCGTTGTACTTGTGCTCATATAAATTGGTCGGTTCTGTGACAAAATATATATATATAAAGAAAAGAGAGAATAAGGATAACTCATGCCTTCATAAAAGATCTTTCTAAGGAGAGAGATGTGTTTCAAAGAGCATAGTGGAATTATGTTAGACACCAATAATACCCACCATATTCTTTCCACACACATGCACATTCTGATCTAAGAGTATGACGCTTCCCTCCGGTGCGGTCCAGGGTTTGACTTGACAATACATGCAAGGTAAGTGTGCCTTAGTATTTTCCTCCCTACCTAAAGCTCTAGATAAACTTTTTAGAGGTAGGGTGATCAAGTGAAGGCAATCCCTATATATGCCTTGGTGAGGAACCACATACAAATAAGTGACTTGAGAGAATCATTCAAGGAACAAGTGCTACATTTTTGTTTTCAAAACTTCACAAAAACCCAAGTTTCTGAGCAGGGATACGAGTAAGAAGATTTGAATCCAGGCTATTCCATTTTTCAATTACCCAAGATAACTTAGTAGACACTTGGAAGTTCACAGGTTTAGGTGAAGCTTGGAATAACTTGTACACAGATTTCAAATCAAGGAGATAAACCCGCTTAGTCCTTCAAACCTTTACTCGAGGACGAGCAAAGGACTAAGTGTGGGGGAGTTGTTGGCGGTCCTTAAAGCCTATTTCATACCGCCAATCTGTTACTAAAATAAATAGTAGGTAGGGCTTTAAACTAACATTTCCACAAGTTTTGGTGCGTACTTGACTTGCAGGTGTGACATGTGGAAATGCACAAAAACCATAAAGAAAGCGCACATCCAGGAAACGTATTCAGAGAAGGCGCAATCCAAGAAAACAAGAAAGCCCACCTCAAACATTAAACTGGACCCATCCGTAACCGCGGGGGAGGCCCAGGCCCAGGGAGCAACCGACCACCCTAAGGCGGTGGCCAGATGGCTCTCCCCAGGGACCGACCGCCCCCGGGGGCGGTCGCCCCCTGGTGGGGCCTCCCGGGCCCATCTTTCTCAGGCGGTGCATAGGTCGGTTCCCTCAAGGCGGTTCCACCTGCTTCCATATTTGTTGGTGCCCGAACCGTCCTTGTTAGACTATAAAAAGAGAGGGAGAGCTCCCCTCCAACACACACCATCATTTGGAGCCATTTACCTCACCTCTCACTTGTATTCTTTAGATTAGTTTTAGTATTAGAGCAAGGCAAGAGCTAGCAAGGAGAGTTTGTATCTTTGGAAGAAAAGGATCATCTTGGTACGAATACAATTCGATCTTCTTCCATGAGCAAGTTCTTATCATACTTATATGATTATGCATATGAACTAGAGTATAGTCTTGATCATGTTATGATCATGATATATGAACTAACATATAGTTTATGTGTTATGTTCTTGACATGTTCATCGTTGTTCTTCATCGTTCATCGACTTAGTATGAATAGAGGAAGAACTAGGGATGAGGTGATGGTTCGTCGTGCTGTCATGGTTGCTCTTAGCCTAGCCTGTCACTCCGAAGGAGTAGGGTCCTAGGGGGTTAGGAGTTGTCTTCAAGTACGCGAGCATGGTGCTCGGGTATGCGAAGATCGGCGAATATGCCGGTATCCCACGGGCAGAGGGGTACGTGGGCAGGTGGTGACAGCCCTGTCCATCCCTAGCACTCCCGCACGTTCGGATATTGGGTAGGAGTTCGTAAATTCTCTATCGGCTGGCAGACCAGCTGCGGGGATCTCCCTGTCATCCCAGACTTAGAACTGATACTAGACATGCTAGTTAGATGTTTGCTAACAGTTCTTTGCATAGTTATATATGACCAATGCCTGTTCAATTAGATATATTCTTTTATTCTTTATTTCTCTTTTATCCTTAAGGTTGGCTCAGATGTGTGTCCACTATCTTTGAACTATGATTTACCCCTGCCTAGTGCTATGTCTACCTATGCATTCAATAAGTGATCATGTTTATGCCAAAGCTAGATGCACACGTCCTGCCCTCCTACGGGAAATTATAAATATGACACCCCACGGGTTGAAATGCTACAATGATAGTTCCGTGCGCTTGTGGATTTATCTTTACTAAGCTATCATGATTGGCATACCTAAGTACCATTATCTAAGGATTGTAATTCTTGTTGCACCCCAAGGCGCTGTGCCACAGTTTTGCATATCGTAAGTAATGACAGTTTAGGAAGGCCAATCCGGCACTTCTAACTGCTATTACCAGATTGCTTTACCTAGGCCAGGCGCCATTAAGGGCCAAGGATTACCTTTCTAAGTAATGGTGGTTGGGAATGTCAACTTACGTTTCTAGTATCGTTACTAGGAATGGGCTTTTAGTCTATCTTTAGTAATGACGCTAAGAAATGCCAACACTGACAGGGCACGATCCATGTGACATCCCCCTCAGCTCAAATCCACCATCAGATCAACATGTGTTTCCATTCAACGGTGGAGAAGCAAAGCACAAGGATTCAACGTGATAAAAATGCAACCAAGGTAGAACCAGCACAAGGAGACATTCCATGACAGATGGGGACCACAGTGGTGGGCCCAGCTCACTAGAGGTGGTTCGGCCGAACTACCCATGGTGGGAACAGGCCACTGCCACACGCTATGACAGGTGGGGAGTCCTTCTAGAAGACCCTGGCTGGGCCCACCTGCCATAGGAGGGTCGGCCGAACCACCCCTGGTGCCCAGCCAGGTCGGCTACCTCCCCAACAACTTGAGCACACTTCCCATGTGTTGGATTGCTCAACACCGTTCATCTAAGGTGGTTTCAAGGACGGTTTATCCAAGGGCCAAGGATGAAAGGCACATGTATTGATGACATGGCACTCCCCTTCATCCCCCTATAAATACCCCCTAGTCCTTCACTCTAGACATTAAGTTTCAAGTGTATCATAGAGAGAAAGACTACTTTGTAGTTTTTGTGTTAGAATAAGAGGGAAGAGAGTGAGGGAAGTCTTCAGGAGAAAGGCCCGGGTCTGTCGGGAGTCTTCTCCGAGGTGTACCTCAGCGGATGCAAGCTTCTAGTAAGTTTTCCATCTGAGTCTCTTTAGTATTTGATATTCTGGTTCTGGTACTTTAAGTATATACTTGCTTTACCTGCACATTACTTTACTTGTTGAAGTGCTCTAGTCTCTAGCTAAGATTAGAGTAGTAAGTATAGTGTAGACGTGGCGTCTAGGCTATATCTTATCAGTGTGGGCCGCTTGTCACACGGATTGTTTGTGGTAGCCAGCAAGTGGTAATAGCCTTGTCTGGTCTTCGTATTCCACCACGTGTGTAAGACAAGTTATTAAAACGGCAGGGCATCAATACAATAGCATAGCCGCCTCGGGAGGAGTTATATCTCCGCCTATTTCGCCTATCGCCTCTTGTAAAGGGAGGAGGTGTATACCTCTTTATACTTAGAAAGCCAAGACCAGATATCTTTTGCTACATATAACCTCTCTATACCTATATCCTAACCTCCTTTGATCACCAAACTCTTCGATCACTATCTGACGGCCTTGAGCCTAGTTAGTTCACTTCACGTTCCCTGTGGAAAATACGATACCTGGAATACTCCCGGTGAAGGCTACATTGACTACCGTACGCTTGTGGTATATCTGTTTGCCACTTCTGGTGTCAACAAGCTTTCTGGCGTCGTTGCCGGGGACGGTAGCTGTCTTAACTAGAGTCGAGTCGTCTTAGTTATCCTTGTTTGATCAATACTATCTTTCACACACACATGGATCAAACATCTATCTTCGAGTATGCTGCTCCATCGGGCGCTAGTATGGAGCCGCCTAGTTCATCCCAGGCCATTTTGGCCTTTCGTTATGTGCTACGGCCGAGCCTCATAGCGATGGTTCAGGAAAAGCCTTTTTCTGGGGGATGAAGATGAGAACCCCTATACACACCAACGAGACTTCGAACAATTATGCTCTTGCATACACATCCAAGGAATGAGATGAGCTAGCCTTAAGTGGAAGTTATTTCCGTTCTCTTTGACGGGAATAGCCAAACGATGGTATACTCATCATGTAGGTAGTGTAGATGGAGAATGGGAGAAGCTGCAATCAAAGTTTTGTATCACCTTCTTTCCCATTCTTCGAGTTGCTCGTCTTCGTGTAGAGATCCTAACCTTTAAACAAAAGGATATGGAGCCTCTAGGTGCGGCATGGGCCCGTTTCACAGACTTAGTATCTTTTGGCCCTGATTTAGCTATACCTAAGCCAGCACTCTTGCAATATTTCTACCTCGGTCTTAGCCAAAATACTGCACAATTTCTTGATTTAGCCTCCAAGGGAGCATTCTTGCATCTCTCTATTAGTGAAGGTAAGGAAGTTCTCGCGAAAATTCTCGAGAACACCCCCTACACTAATGTCTATGATGGAGCCCCCGAGGAAGATCAAACCCCGAAGGACGAACCTACGATAGCCGGAACCTCACCACTCACATCACAAGCTGTCGAACCTGAACCAGAACCACCAGAGGAAATTAAACCTCTGGAATTTCCATCTTGATATCGAGGCTGATCTCTTCTCTAATTTCGGAAATGCCTCGAATCAACCTGTGCAAAAGAAGTCTACAACACGTAGAGCTCCAAATGATCACATCCCACATCGCCTTGAAACCCGCTATCTCAAGGAGACTGTCCAAGAGCTCGCGTCCATTATGAGTGACGAATGGTTGAAGGAGGCCGAAGCCTCACTTGAGGTTATTAGGACCTTATCTTGCTTCACAACCATTCCTTGCGTCATAAATAGGACCACCATAGACTCTCTTTATGAACCCATCGTAGGTGTGAGCATTATGTCTAAGTCATTAGCAAATGCACTCCTAGGAGAGGAACCTCTAGCCCCAACCAACAAATTTCTTAAATTACCCTCTGCGAAATTGGTCGAAAGCTGCAGGATTGCAAATACCATTCCTGTCACAATTAACAAGGTCCATATCCTCTTACACTTCTTTATTTTTGATATAGAGGAATTTGACTTGTTAATTGGGCACCCACTCATGAGATTCCTTGATGGATTCCATGGGGGAATCTTGAAGGTCATCTCGGGAAGAACCTTTACGTTTCGATCCCATTAGCAAATTCTTCCAACTCCAAAGTAGAATTGCACCCCGAATCTGACCCGATAGAGGAAGTGATGGCTGCATCCCTCCTAGAACATTCTCAGCCTGATCTAGAAGAAGATGCTAAGGACTTCATCCAAGAAGAGGCCGAATTAGAAGAACCTTTAGACTTAGATAAATCTGAACCTCCATCTAAACCCTCTATAGAACTTAAACCCCTTCCTTCTGGGCTTAAGTATGCTTTCCTCAATAGTGATAGGGAGACTCCCGTAATCATTAGTGACCAACTATCTGAGGTGGAAACCTCCAAACTCATCACCATTCTAGAGAAACACCGCTTTGTCCTAGGCTACTCTCTTCAAGATCCTAAAGGAATTAGTCCCACTCTATGCACCCATCGCATCCCAATTGAACAAGATGCTGCACCTTCTAGGGAGCCGCAGCAAAGGCTAAATAATGCGATGAGAGAAGTAGTAAAGAAAGAGGTCTTGAAACTCTTGCACGCAGGCATAATCTACCCTATTCCTAACAGCGAGTGGGTTATCCCCATCGAGGTAGTACCTAAGAAAGGCGGAATGACGGTCGTTAAAAATGAGAAAAATGAATTAATCCCACAACGAACCGTCACGGGTTGGAGAATGTGCATAGACTACCGAAAACATAACAAGGCTACAAAGAAAGACCACTTTCCATTGCCATTCATCGATGAGATGTTGGAATGGCTTGCAAAACATTATTTCTTTTGTTTCCTTGATGGGTATTCGGGTTATCATCAAATTCCCATCCATCCCGACGACCAAAGTAAGACAACCTTCACATGCCCCTATGGAACATATGCATATAGGCGCATGTCCTTTGGCCTATGCAATGCTCTTGCTTTTTTCCAAAGGTGCATGATGTCCATCTTCTCCGATATGATCGAAGAAATCATGGAGGTATTCATGGACGACTTCTCAGTCTATGGAAAAACCTTCGACCACTGCTTAGAGAATTTGGACCGTGTCTTACAAAGGTGCGAAGAAAAGCACTTAGTCTTGCCACTTCATGGTTCGAGAAGGAATAGTGCTAGGGCATAGAGTGTCCGAGCGTGGGATAGAGGTGGATAGAGCTAAGATAGAGGTCATAGAACAGCTCCCACCACCTACGAATGTTAAGGGTGTCCGTAGCTTCCTTGGTCATGCAGGATTTTATAGAAGGTTTATAAAAGATTTCTCTCAAATTGCTAGACCTCTAACAAACCTGCTTGTTAAAGATGCACCCTTTAACTTTGATGATGAGTGCTTAGATTCCTTTTATTATCTCAAGAAAGCACTTGTCTCTGCGCCAATCATACAACCCCCTGATTAGACACTACTTTTTGAGATAATGTGTGATGCTAGTGATTATGCTGTAGGTGCTGTCTTAGGACAAACCAAAGATAAGAAACATCATGCAATCTCTTATGCTAGCAAAACCTTAACTGGGCCACAATTAAATTATGCAACAACCGAAAAAGAATTGTTAGCTGTGGTTTTTTCTATAGACAAATTTAGATCTTACTTAGTTGGAGCTAAAGTAATCATCTACACCGATCATGCCGCTTTAAAATACTTGCTCACTAAGAAAGATGCTAAACCAAGATTAATAAGATGGATCTTGCTGCTCCAAGAATTTGATCTTGAAATTAAAGATAAAAAGGGAGTAGAAAACTCTGTAGCCGATCATTTGTCTAGAATGCAATTCAAAGACAAACAGGATCTGCCCATCAACGACTTCCTGCGAGACGACACACTCCTCAAGGTCATAGACTCCAACCCCTGGTATGCAAACATCATCAATTTCATGGTCATAGGATATGTGCCACCGGGGGCCAGACAAGAAGAAGCTTATCCAAGAAAGCAAGGTGCACCTTTGGGATGAGCCATATCTGTACAGAGTATGCAATGATGGCATATTGAGGAGGTGCGTGCCAATGAATGAAGCAATCAAGATCATTGAAAAATGCCATGGAGCAGAATATGGAAGCCATTATGGGGTATTCAGAACCCACGCAAAAATATGGCAAACTGGATTCTTTTGGCCTACCATGTACAAAGATACACAAGAGTATGTGAAGAGGTGTGCAAGATGCCAAAAACATGGAAACATCAACACCCGAGAGGCAATGCCGCTTACAAATAACCTTCAAGTGGAGCTATTTGATGCTTGGGGAATTGACTACATGGGTCCATTCCCCAAGTCCTAAGGTTGTGAGTACATTTTGGTGGCAGCAGATTATGTGTCCAAATGGATGGAAGCTATGCCTTGCACAACCGGTGATGCTTCACATTCAAAAAGAATGTTCAAAGAAGTCATATTCCCAAGATTCGCTCCAAGACTAGTCATAAGTGATGGACGATCCCACTTCATAGACAAAAGTTTCCGACGGTTCTTGGCTGACATGGGGATAAAGCATAATGTTGCAACTCCATATCATCCCCAGACAAGTGGCCAAGCGGAGACATCCAACAAGCAAATCAAGAACATCTTGCAAAAGACAGTCAATGAAATGGGGACAGCTTGGAAGAGCAAACTACCGGATGCACTATGGGCATACAGGACCGCATACAAGACCCCAATTGGTATGTCACCATACCAACTTGTATACGGGAAGACATGCCATCTGCCGGTAGAGCTAGAGCACAGAGCACAAAAGGAAGATGCAAATATCAAAGCTTGAGGAACTGGAGAGAGAAAGCCTATCATAATGCCAGAATCTACAAAGAAAAAACCAAAAGGTGACATGACAAGAGGATCAAACCCAAGGAATTCCACCCTGGAGACAAGGTCCTCATATTCAACTCACGTGTCAAGCTAGTTCGGCCATGGAAAGCTAAGAATCAAATGGGAAGGACCATACCTAGTGATCGATGCAGCAATGCATGGAGCCATCACGCTTCAAGATGACGACGGCAACATCTTTAAGGTAAATGGTCATCGTCTTAAAGTTTTTCATGAACATGCACCACTAGAAGAAGAAATTGACATGATAGAATTTATCCCTAATAATGAATTAACATAGTTAAAATCTACATGTCTTACTTTCTTCATTTTTGTATAGCTTGATCACTAGATAGGTTTGTTATAGCTAAAACTCCTTCCCTAGAACACTTTGGGTCCCCAAAACCCCTTTTAGAAGTGGATAACCAAAAAGTTGGTGACCGCTTGGGATAAAAATTAGGCAAAATTCAAAATTTTGGGAAATGGGACAGTGTTCAGGGGCACTCGTAGGAGACGTGACCGAAAGTTGGGGGCACCTTATGGTTCGGCCGAACCCACTTGTCCACCCATCAACCTGTCACGTATAGGGAAACACTTAGGGAGCACGACTGGGAATTGGTCATGGCCAGATGACCCATTATAGGGTTCGGCCGAACCACACTAGGTGGCCTGGTGCCACGCATCGGCTCCAGAACGTTGTGCCAACGTTCCCCCGAGGTTTTCTCGCGTTTTCGAAAAAGAGAATGTTGGCACTCGTCTTCTTAACCCCCTCCTTTCCTTCTTCCTCCTTCCACCTGTATCTCTCACCACTCCAGCGCCCATCTCCAACCTTGAGACACCAGAAGGATCCACCATAGCTCCCACCAGCAAAAATGCCATCATCCCCATGGGAGAGGGCACTTCAAAGCTCCAAAGGTCCCTAACTGAGAGCCTAGAGAGAGCAATGGCCGTCAACGTGCTGGAGGTGGAGCCACTGAATTCGATGCTGCCAACCGGAGTGTCACTAGGGGCCAGGCCTGGTTCGGCCGACCCTAGGGGGGTTCGACTGACCACCCCCCGGCCATCCCCTCGGTCCACCTCGTCGTCGAGATCTCTCTCTCCACGGCAAGATCTTCGGAAGCCCCCTGTCCGTTCGACTACGCCAATTAGGCCTACCACAGGCCAATTGGCATTGAAGGGGAAGGCTATGGAGATGCTGGAGGAGCATCCCAACTCCTTCATCTCGAATTCATCAAAGAGCATCAGTTCTTACACCCCTTCCACACCCACCATGTTCAAGGGTCGCAAGATCGTTGGTGGTGGATTGGGTGTAGGGAAGGTGTTCATCCCTCCTCTCAATTCGGATGAGAGGAAGCAGTTGAGGGAGTCTCTTGATTCCAACTCCAACTCTCCTTCTCACATCCGGAGAAAGATGGAGGCACCACCGATCAATGGACCACCGGGATACTTCGAAGATGATCGGGAGGAAAAGAGCGATATGGAAAAGATGCTGAAAATTGTAACTAGTCTTAAGAAGAGGAATAATGAGTTAGAGGAGACAGTGTCGGAATTGAGAATGGCACATTTAGATATAGAAGACAAATTCCGCGCGCTTCGCATTAGTACCAATGCAAAACTCAAGCGTATGGCCGCCGCCAATGGCCAAGAGGACCTCCTTGGTGATTTCAAACTTGTCACGGTGCACAGCATATCCTCTAGATCAAACAGGACGTGAAAGCTCACAAAATTTGGGTTGTCCGAACCGCAAAATAAAGTCCAGTGACAAATTAGCTTTGCAGGAACGCATCTTTAGACGAGGAGAGTCAGAGGAAGGGATCACAGCCCTACCTAGTTCGGTCGACCCCACCAGTGGGGCCTGGTCCCACCATCTAGGTCCCCTGTGGCAAAGGTATGCCCCCTGACTGGTTTGCACCCAACCTCCCTCTTGAATTGCGCATTCATTCAATTCATTTCTTTTTCTTAAATAAAAATGAAAATAAAAACTTGAAATCTTGCATCCCAAAATAAAATGAATAAAATTTATGACATTTGAAGAGTAGAGGTGACACAAAGTTAAATTCATGCATATGCCTATGCTTGTGGGTAAATATCTTGATAGGAATTCATATTGACTAAGATGTTGATAAATGGGAGATAACTCTTGGCTTATGATTCACACATTTTCTATTCAAGGTACTTAGAAGTTTTATTTTTGAAAATGTCATAAAACCATAGTGTCACTTACTCCTCAATAGTAGGGAAATTCCTACCAAAGCCATATATGATTATCACGTTCAAACC
Source organism: Eremochloa ophiuroides (assembly GCA_038502445.1). NCBI lineage: Eukaryota > Viridiplantae > Streptophyta > Magnoliopsida > Poales > Poaceae > Eremochloa > Eremochloa ophiuroides. Next base: position 29,121,929 of record JAHLJS010000006.1, on the reverse strand, counting down.
ACCTTCTAGTCATACTACTTGCAACTGCTTGGAGTTTAATCAAACCTTGTTGACCCTTGTTGAGAATTATGTCATAGTCTAAAGATCAAGATCATATACACACCACATATATATGCTGCTTCTACACTGGAAGTACGCAACCACATGCTTTCCATTTCCATTAAATAAAAGCTCCATGTTTTAGAAAGTCAAAGAATATCTCTCTTAGTTGATTTGATAAAAGGGACAATGGCTATGCAAAATAAAAGAGAAAGAAAGATGGACAAGTGAAAGTCCAAGAAAAATATATATATTTGAGCAAGTCTAGGCTCATGAGAAAAATAAAAGAAAAATGATAGCCATGTCCCAAAATAAAGTAGAGAGAGATTATCTCAAATATAGGAGCATCATAGTTCACCTCTTTCCACACACTTGCACATCTTGATCTAGGTCTATGACATCTTTCTCCTTAGGATCCTTGTTTTGATTTTACAATATATGCAAAGTAAGTATGCTTGTCACATTTATCCCTACCTGAACTACATATAAGCTTGATAGATGTAGGGTAAAACAAAGAAGGCAATTTTTAAGATATGCCTTGGTATGGAACCAAACACAACTGAGTGACTTGAGAGTACTATTTCAGGAGTAAGAATGAACTATGTGCTTTCTTTTGAAACCATTATCAAAAATTCTAAGTACTAAAGATAGAAAGGTGAGATGGCTTAGCCTTAAGAGTTGTTCCATTTCTCAACATCTCAAGGATATATGTTAGACAATGCCACATAGCCCACTAGTATAAGCTATGTTTTGAATAAAAACTTTGATCACCACTATCTTGGATATGTCTTAAACTTTTCTAACTTTCTTCCTAACCTTTACTCGAGGACGAGCAAAGAGTTAAGTGTGGGGGGTCTTGTTGACGGTAGTTATACCCTGATTTCTATCATCTTAACCATAAACAAAACACACTTTTCAGGAGAGAAACAAGCAAACAAATAGAGACTTAGGTACAATTAACTTGGTTCCACATGTACATGTTAGTATTTGTTTGCAAGTATAAAAACCAGGTGTTTTCAGAGTAGAAAAGCACAAAGAAGTGAGTGAGGCACCTGGAGGGCCCACATAGGGTTCGGCCGACCCAGATATGGGGCCCACCAGGGCTCTGCTGACAGAGCACGATCCATGTGACATCCCCCTCAGCTCAAATCCACCATCAGATCAACATGTGTTTCCATTCAACGGTGGAGAAGCAAAGCACAAGGATTCAACGTGATAAAAATGCAACCAAGGTAGAACCAACATAAGGGGACATTCTATGACAGATGGGGACCACAGTGGTGGGCCTAGCTCACCAGAGGTGGTTATGCCGAACTACCCATGGTGGGACCAGGCCACTGCCACACCCCATGACATGTGGGGAGTCCTTCTAGAAGACCCTGGCTGGGCCCACCTGCCATAGGGGGGTCGACCGAACCACCCCTGGTGCCCAGCCAGGTCGGCTACCTCCCCAACGACTTGAGCACACTTCCCACGTGTTGGATTGCTCAACACCGTTCATCTAAGGCGGTTTCAAGGACGGTTTATCCAAGGGCCAAGGATGAAAGGCACATGGATTGATGACATGGCACTCCCTTTCATCCCCCTATAAATACCCCTAGTCCTTCACTCTAGACATTAAGTTTCAAGTGTATCATAGAGAGAAAGACTACTTTGTAGTTTTTGTGTTAGAATAAGAGGGAAGAGAGTGAGGGAAGTCTTCAGGAGAAAGGCCCAGGTCTGTCAGGAGTCTTCTCCGAGGTGTACCTCAACGGATGCAAGCTTCTAGTAAGTTTTCCATCTAAGTCTCTTTAGTATTTGATATTCTGGTTTTGATACTTTAAGTATATACTTGCTTTACCTGCACATTGCTTTACTTGTTGAAGTGCTCTAGTCTCTAGCTAAGATTAGAATAGTAAGTATAGTGTAGACGTGGTGTCTAGGCAATATCTTATCAGTATGGGCCGCTTGTCACACGGATTGTTTGTGGTGGCCAGCAAGTGGTGACAGCCTTGTCTGGTCTTCATATTCCACCACGTGTGTAAGACAAGTTATTAAAATGGCAGGGCATCAATACAATAGCATAGCCGCCTCGGGAGGAGTTATATCTCCGCCTGTTTCACCTATTGCCTCTTGTAAAGGTAGGAGGTGTGTACCTCTTTATACATAGAAAGCCAAGACCATATATCTTTTGCTACATAGAACCTCTCTATACCTATATCCTAACCTCCTTTGATCACCAAACTCTTCAATCACTATCTAACGGCCTTAAGCCTAGTTAGTTCACTTCACGTTCCCTGTGGAAAATACGATACCTGAAATAGTCCTGGTGAAGGCTACAATGACTACCGTACGCTTGCGGTATATCCGTTTGCCACTTCTGGTGTCAACACACATCTTGATTTAATTGCATGACTTGTTTTCTCTGGATCCATTGTTTGACTTTACAATATATGCATTGCAAGTATGTATGAGCTGTCTCCTTACCCATGAGCTCCACATAAGCCATTAGTTACAGGGTAAGAGAGAGAAGGCATACATCACTACTGCCTTGGTGAGGATCCACAAATACCTCATATTGAGAGACTTGAGAGGGTCATACAAAGGAATCTCTGAGCTTTACTTTGAAAGCATACAAAAGCTCCAGGATAAGAGTTGAACGACAGAGCTTGAGACATAGTGCTTAACTTAGACATTCTGTCCTTCAATTACCCAAAACCCAAGAAAAGGCTACAAGCTCCATGGTTGAAGGTAATAAAGGTAAGTTGGAAAGTTAGAATAGTTTACTCTAATCCCAAGGAGAACTCTTGCTTGAATACAGGTTTGCTTTTAAGGTGTTGCTACTCTATTTAAAAATTCTAATGAACTCCTATATCCGTGGCTAAGTTTGACTTTGCTAAGGGACTAGCAAAGGTTAAGCTTGGGGGAGCTTGTTGACGGTAATTATTGTATGATTTTACCCGTCAACTAAACATGAAAAGGGTATAAAAGCAAACACCAACATAGGTTTAGGGGTTGAACTGACAGAATTCCACAAGTTTTGGTAAATCTGTGTTCTGCAGGGTGTTATCAGGAAAAGAACCAAAAGAGGCCCACATGTCGAACTAAAACAATGAATTCCCCCGCGAAACGAAATCAAGAATATTCTAGAGAACAGCAGAGACACGCCTGCCAAAGTGGGACCCACATCTCAGAGAGAGGGGTTCTGCCGAACCACTAACATGGTCAGCCGAACTGTCAGAAACCCTAATCAGCCTCCGCTTTGACGTGGCCCCACATCCTGAAATTTCACGCAATTCTAGCCGTCCTTCAAATTCGGTTTGATCCAAGGGCTACGATTCATCCCACCGGTCTATATAAGGACCCCTAGACCCCTAGGGTTTCAGATCTGTTTCATTATTATAATTCATATTCTCTAGTTAGGGCTTGGATGAGGAGGTGTCCCATGAAAGGACAATTATGTAGATTAGTTCTAGTTGAGAGTTAGGGAGAGCGGAGCCATGCTCAGGGTCTGGAGGAGTCTTCTGAGGTCTGGTATGACTTGTATCTTATCTCTGTAAGACTTATGCTTTTATATATTTATCTTCTCTATTTACTTGTATGTTTTATTATATGATTGCTTAGTATAGTTGTTATACTTTGGCATGGGATCTTCGCTCGTATTGAGTGGTCTAGTTATAGTACTTGACTAGGGTAGTAATTGATAGTGTAGACATGGCGTCTAGACTATTTGTTACCTGAGATTGTGCCTAATCCTACGGTTAGTTGTGGTAGCCTCAGGGGTGACAGCTCTGACAGGCCATCATAATCCACCACGTTTGGGTTAGTGTTCGTAGAGCTTTTTGGCAGCCTTCTCCCGATCAACCCTTCCCAGTCTATTCGAGAATCGGAAAGGTACTGTTGCTCCAAAGTGTTATTGTGTGATTGCTTCACCTATCTATCTTTTAGTTATCTTAGAACCCAAGTAATAGAGAAGTATTTAGGAACCTTGAATTCTGCCATTGTCCTCTCAATTTAGCTGGACTACTCATTTATCTTATAAGTGATTACTATGCATAACTCAGTATCATTTATCACTTACCCTTACTATTGTCTAGTTGGTGTACTAAGTTAGTAGATACATGATGGTAGCTATCAGATTCTTTAACCATTGCTTCCCTGTGATAAAATATAAATAACGATACTCTGCAATACTCCCGAGTAAAAGGTACAATGGTATTCTGTGCGCTTACAGAACCTTTCATATTCTATTTGCACTTAATAAATACCAACATTGATACATCCCTATTATATTTTACTAAGGGTTTAGTAACAATAATTCTTCTTATTTATGTGGATGACATTATTGTGGCAAGTTCCTCACAAGATGCAACAATGGCCCTACTTCGAGATCTTCATAGTAAGTTTGCTCTCAAGGATCTTGGAGATTTGAATTACTTCTTAGGTATAGATGTGAAGAAGGTACATAAATGGTATTCTGTTAATACAAGAAAAATATGCTAATGATCTTGAGCAGCGGGTAGACACGGTGAACTATAAAGTTGTGACCACACCATTGCTCACTTCAGAAGTTGATTGCAGGAGATGGTGAACCATTGGAGCCTGATGATGCTACAAAATACACAAGCATAGTAGGAGGGCTGCAATATTTGACACTCACACGACCTGATATTTCTTTCGCAGTGAATAAGGTGTGTCAATAATTGCATGCACCAACTACACAACATTACTTTCTAAAAAAACTACAGAACATTGCACGGCCGTTAAAAGAATTTTAAGATAAATTAGTGGTTCACTTAGTATAGGGCTAAAAATTACACGATCTCCGCCCAGTACTTATCTCGGCCTTCGCTGATGCAGATTGGGCCAGATGTGCTGACGACATACGCTCAACTGGAGGTTTTGCATTATACTGTTGGTCAAACTTAGTATCTTAGAGTCCTAGAAAACAAGCCACTATGTCAAGATCAAGCACCGGAAGCCGAGTACAAGTCCATGGCGAATGCGACATCAGAAATTATTTGAACACAAACTCTGCTGCGTTAGAATTCCTACTCCAAAGACAGCAAGGATGTTGTGTGATAATTTGGGTGCTACTTATCTTGCTTTTAACCCTTTTTTTCATACCATGACAAAACACATTGAAGTAGATTACCACTTTGTTCGAGAAAGGGTACCGCAACAGCAGTTAGACATCAAGTTTGCACCTAGGAATGATCAGATTAAAGATGGATTCACAAAGCCACTCTCTGTCATATTCCCTCCGTATATGAAAATGAACTTATTTTAGATAAGGTTTTGTTCAAACATTGAAAATATAAACCACAAATTACTTTTAAATTATTGAGTTTGGAAAAATGAAAACTATATTGATAGACTTGTCTTTAAATATAATTTTATAAAAGTATGTATATATCACTTTTCAATAAACATTGTTATAAAAATACGAAGTTAAAGTCATGTTTTAAAAACCGTGTCATTATACTAAATAACTTCTAAATCCAAAACGAAGGAGTACGTCTTCACAAATCTCTTCTATAATTGGATTTACAAACAAACCTATGTCCACCCAAAAAAGTGTACCACACTGAGAGCTGCAACGTTTGTGCACCTAGAAAAGTGTACACAGATAATTGACTCCATCAAAATCGACGGACACAAGAGAATGTAATCAAGATCCAAGTGCTGTAAGTTGAAGTTTGTGAAAAACTCACCCCCTCCCTTCCCCCGACCCCGTCTGCGCGTTGGAAACGGCGTCCGCGATCAGCGCGCGTCCCTCCGCGATCCCGCGCCCCCCTCCCCGGACCCGATGGTTTCTCGCGGGCATCGCGCCCCACTCCCCCCGTCCCGGAACGTAGAGGTCGCCGGATCGCGGCCGCCGTCTTCTCCCCCGCGACCTCGAGAATCTTGGTGAACATTTGTCGCGGTGGCGGCCCAGCGCCTCCTCTTCCTCGACGTGGCCCGCGGCGGCAGCCCAGCGAGTGCCCTCCTCCTCCCTGCCGCGGCCCAGCGAGCGCCCCCCTCCCCGACGTGGCGGCCCGGCGAGCGCGGCGGCGGATTCGGGGCGAGCGCGGCTCCCCTCTCGCCCTCTTCCCCCCCCCCCCCCCCTGCGCGGCAACTCGGTCTCAAGTGGCTCCGGCGCGGCGGCTTCCTAGCTTCAGCGCGGCTCCCGAGGTGGCAGTGGACGGCCTTCTCGCCGTCTTCGCAGGTACCGTCCTCGCCGACGCCACCTACTCACGCTCCCCCCTATCCGTGGTGGGCGATTCTGTTGTCCCAAATTGATCGTTGAAGCTTGACGGAGATGACGAGGCAATGGCAGCAGCACAGCCAGATCTTGACGACCCCTACTGTAAGCAGTTATCTTCCTCAGTCGAGTCCCCATCTGCATCTCGAGAAGCTTGTCTCTCTTCAATACTACACTCTGACAATCTGTATGTCCGTGTCCCTTGCCAATTTGAACCATGCGCGATGCCTTTTTTTCATCCACCATTGCATCAGTGAGCGCTACTAGGGGTCGATTGCATGCCTGCATCTTCCGTCTCCCCCAGCAGCAGGATCGGTTGGCATTGTTTGGATGAGGGCTGCTGGTTTGAGGCTTCCTATTTCAATTAGTGCAGGTATGATCCTCAATGTTATCTTTTGACATTTGATTATTGAGTTTTTTTCCAGAAGTTATATGATCAGTTCTCAACTATAAAATATGTCTCCGTTCTTTCAATTTCGTACCTGTAAACTTGTTTCCTTCATGGCTACATTGTATAATTATCCCAAATTATAGTAAGTCACTGGTTGCATTTTTACCGAGATATAATTAGGGCATTTAGTGTCTTCCTGTATTAGCAGCTGCAGTTAGTTTAATGTCTTATATATTTCAGTGTTAGTGCAGCATTGCCATTGAAGCTACTAGCACAATTGTATTGATTTTACTTGAACATGGTGTCATCGTTATTTTACAATATCACGTCCATAGTTCACATTAAACCAAGCACCGCATGTATCTTATCTTTAATTTCTGATGACTACAATTCCTGTCCTGCATTATCTTATCTTTAATATCTTGTAATTGTTAATTATTTGTAGTTGGACATGTCATTTTGAACTGGATATACAAGTACTGTTTCCAGCAGAAAGAAATGGCTTATGGAGTGTAGATTAAATAATTTACTAACATTTATGGTACCTGTTGAACAAACATCGAGATGTAATTACCTATGATTAGATGCATGCTTTAAGTGGTGATATATGGATGTGGTTGTGTAATCAACATAATAACTCTATTTGGTAAGAGTTTGGTCGACCTGCGATGAATATTCATTATTATCATGTGCTATTCATATTTCTAAAGTGGAAACACTGATGATGTACTTGTACGTTGCTTGTACAGTTCTGTTTTTGTTATGACATCAATAGGTTCTGCAATTTTGCTACTAAATTTATTGGAACAAAAATGCAAGCACATGCTCGCTGGATCATAATGCTTGCCAGATACATATATAGGCTGCATTTCAATATTTGGAGCATTTTTATTAATAAACATGTTTTTGTTATCAAGATGAAATGAACTTATCTCTCTCATTTATTGTGTGCTTACTCGAGGTTGGCGAACAGAAGAATGAGTTACCATAGTTGGTTGGGCTTTCTCCTAATACTGTTTTCTCTCTTTGGAATCATGACAAATTGCCCTAAAACCCACTCGTGCAGTTTTTTTGGCTTGTCAGATATGCGGTTAGTGTCCTCCATATGAGCTACTGATGTTTCACAGTTTCAGGATGACCTCCCTTTTCCTCTCTTTGGATTCATGACAAATCGCAGGGACAACTACGTTCAATTGGTAGATGCTGATGGATGGGGGAGGGGGGGGGGGGAGATGAATCTGAAGTTGGTGACAGTTACTAATTTGTAATTTTGTTTGCATATTTATTGAGAATTTTCTTGTCCTTGGAACACAGGCCTAAAAGGTGAAAAAGGGTAGATCTACAGAGTTTCGTTGGGTGGCTGGTGCTTGGAGATCCCCCACCAGAATCTTTGGGTTAACTGCATAGCTGATACAGTTCATTAATCTCTGCTCTATATTGTTAAAAAAATTTATATTAAAAATTCGAGGTCGCTAATCTCTGCTCTCAGCTTGAGGTGCAAGGTGAGGCACAGAGATGTTTGTTATAATAAAAATTGGTTTTATGTATGCAGGACCTATGATATAATCAGTTTGCTCGACAAGCAGTGCTTGTGTGAGCAGGACCGTCGCCTCCGTTGTGGCAGCGCACGACGTTTTGCACTTTCAGATGGATCTCAGGTGATGAATCTAGATAATTGGTAAAATCACCTGCTTTTTTTCTGGATTTTTTTTTGGCAGAAAACAATCCAACATGAAATTAAGATGCAAGGGAAATGCAGTTCTGAAGGAAAAAACATAAGTGAAATGCAGTTCTGAAGAAAAAAAATGAGGCCATGTTGTCGCCCTTTTATTTTCCTTCTCTTGGCACATACAAGAACGGAAAATTCAGTTGTTCTCAAAAGCGATAATTAGCCGAAAAAGACAAGAAAATTTGGCAGTAATACTAAGATGTTTCAACTCTGGTGAATTATTAATTTTTGGGTGGACCCAGTGCTAGATTTATATTATTCTTTGCCCTATTCTCTGGTAAGAAAGAGAACTGAAACATCTAGGCCCTACTGGTTTTGGTGATTAATGACAACAAAGAGGTTATTATGACTAACGTATGTTTTGCAGGATAACCTAGAGGTTAAATCATAATAATATGCAGGTACAAGCGCCTAACGATAGAAATCGATTCGGTTTTTCAAAGGATGGAAGACAAGACGGTGATAGGCTAGTGCCAAGTGTCGTTTGGTGTTGAGAGACACTTGGAGTAGTCTTAGGTTTTGCTTTTCCCTTTGACCATACTATTAAGAGGGGTTTGGATGGGTAGCTTAACTTAGGGCCAGGTTAGAGAGTGTAGATGTGATGCACACTTATCCAACATAGGTTTATACAGCCCAGGGGGACTCTAGAGAGAGAGAGGATCAAACTTCATTTTGGAAAGTTTTCGATTCAGCGAAGTTTTGATCAATTTGAGAGCGTCAGACTCTGGACAGTACAGTCGTCGGACCAATGGTCACGGTCCGACGGTACGAGGCAGTCTCTCGTTGCACCTCAGCGAACCAGAGACCGTCGGACGTTGCTGAGGTGGTCGTCGGACCATTGCTCAGCGTCCGATGGTGCCAAGGGTTTCACCAGGGAGCGTCGGACTGTGGAGCGTCGGACTAAAGTTTTGTAGCGTCCGACACTTCCAGAGAGGTTCTGAACATGTTTTTGAGCGTTGGACTTGGTCCGACGGGGAGCGTCGGACCATTAATGCGTGAGTTAGCCGTTGCAGGTCACTGTGCTGAGTTCACTCGAGAACTTGAGAGCGTCGGACGCTGGTCCGTCAGAACATTGGTGTTGGTCCGACGCCCCTCTGGCACAGTGGCGTGCACAGAGCGTTTGTGAGAGTCGGACCGAGGTGAATGGTCCGACGGTGGTTCGTCTGCAGGGTCCGACGGTTCGCAGAAAAGTGAGAAACGGCTAGTTTTGGAGAGGGTGAGTATTTATACTCCACCATTGCCTCCATTCTATCTCTCTTGCCACTTCTAACAGCTGAAGGAACCCTTGTGACTTTGTGAGAGAGCAAGAGCCCTAGGGAGGATTGAGTGAACTCCATTGCTTGAGAGCTTCTTCCCTAGTGAGATCAAGAGTGACTTGTGTGCATCCATCACCCTCTTTAGCCTTGTTCTTGGTCAAGTGAGAGTCTAGGCTTGTTACTCTTGGTGATCGGCATCACCTAGACAGTTCGGTGGCGATCGGAGGCTTGGTGACGGCTTGGAGAGCTTGTGGGCGGCCCAAACCAAGCTTGTGAGCGGTTGTGGGCAATCCACCGCGCCGGAGAGGCAAAGGATCAGCCCGTAGAGAGCACTTGGTCTTTGCGAAGATCAAGGGGCAGCTACACCCTTGCGTGGGTGCTCCAACGAGGACTAGTGGGGAGTGCCGACTCTCCGGTACCTCGGGAAAAAACCGGATTAGTCTTTCTAACTCATTCACATTCCTGCATTTCCTTTATGTTCTCTACTTTCTTAGAGTAGTATACTTATGATAGGACTTGGCTTTAAGTTGCATAACTTATTTTAGGATTAGATTGACATAAGCACTTATGGGGTGAGATTGGGCAAATGGCGATAGGTTGAATTGTATTTTGAAAAATTTACTAGTTGCCCAATTCACCCCCTCTTTTGGGCATCCTCGGTCCTTTCTATTGGTATCGGAGCCTTGTGCTCACTAATTTCGCTTAACCGCCAAGAGAAGGATGTCCGATGGTCACGATAGTCCTCCTCCCGTCTTTGACGGTAACGATTTTCCTTATTGAAAAATTCGTATGGAGGCATACCTTGAGGCAGTGGACCTTGGTGTTCACAAAGCTACCGTTCAAGGTTACCCCACTCCCAAAGCCGGCGCTACCCTCACACCCGTTGAGGAAGAACACGAGAAATGGAATGTTAAGGCTCGAAACATCATCTTTAGTGGCCTTAGTAAAGAGGTATTCAACCGTGTGAGGAACCACAAGAACGCCCATGCACTATGGTCGGATATTTGTGCGCTCCATGAGGGAACTAAGAATGAGCATAAGGAACGATATTACCTTATCATTGATAAGCTCAATTCTTTCAAAATGCTTCCAAATGAAAATGCTAATGACATGTACTCTTGCATGAATATCATTGTAGAGGAAATCAATGGCCTTGTACTCACTCAAATCTCACCGGCCGAAGTTGCACGGAGGATTCTCAATGCTCTTCCCATTGACAAGTATGGTCACATTGTGACGGTGCTTCATCAAGGGGATCTCTCCAATGCAACTCCTACTCAAGTATTGGGGAAGATCAATGCTCATGAAATGTATATGAAGATCACTCCTCAAGATGGGTCATCATCAAAGAAGGAAGAGAAGAAGGACTTGGCACTCAAGACCGACAAGAAAGGCAAATCTCAACCCAAGTACTCTTCTCATGATTCTACAAGTGATAGTGATGATGATGATGTGGAGATTGCTCTCATGGTGAGAAAGACCACCAAGATGCTAAAGAAGCTCAACAATAAGGGAATCAAATTTGATTCCAACAAGAAGAAGTTCTTCACAAGTAGCAAGAGAAAGCCTATGTCCGAGATGGATTGCTACAATTATGGAGAGCTTGGACATCTTACTCATCAATGCCCAAAGCCCAAGAAAGACAAGTTCAACAAAAAGAATAAGGGCAAAAGGCAAGACTCTAGTGATGAGAGTGAAGATGAGAAGAAGAAGGCGAAACCATTCAAGAAGAAGGAGTTCAAGAAGAAGCAGTTTCACAAGAACAAGAAGAATGGCAAGGCCTACATTGTTGGTGATTGGCTCAGCGACATTGAATCTTCAAGTGGCTCTTCCGGTGAAGAGAGTGATGATAAAAAAGAGAAGGTTGCCGCTCTTGTGATTGGAACTTCACTTCCTCCACCGCCATCACCGCCCTCATCTACAACACACTTTTGCCTCATGGCTAAGGACAAGAAGGTACAAAGTGATGATGAGAGTAGTGATAGTGACAATGAGTATGATTCACTAACTTATGATGAACTTGCTAGTTTGCTTAATGATTACACCAAAGTGATTAGAAAGCTAACAAGTAAAAATGAAAAGCTAAAACTTGAGAATGGCAACCTCTTAGCTCAAAATGAATAATTCACTAAAGCTAGTGAGGAGCTTAGAGTTGAAAATCAAAATGTGTCATCCAAGCTCAAGGAGCTCAAATCCAACATAAAGGAGCTCAAAGAAAAACATGATAAACTTGAGAGGATGCACATTGAGCTCACCAATAGCAACAATAAGATAAAAGAGGATTACACTCAAGTAAAAATGAATCATGATAACCTTGCTATGGTTTATGACTTGCTCTCAAATGAAACGCATGATGCTCCTAACCTTGTTGTTAAGTGTGACATAGCTACATCATGTGATAACTTGGTTGATGAGATCATTAAGTAAGGTGCTAATAGCAAAAGCAAGGAAGTGGTGGTGGCCAATTGCCATGATGACTATTTAAAGCTCAAAATTGAGAATGACAACTTGAAGAAAGAGCTTGAAAAGCAATCAACCACCAACACCATTGCCATTGAGACGGTGCAACATGATGATGAAGTTGAGGTGCTTAGAGAAGAAAACAAAATCCTCAAGAGTGAGAAGTGCCAACTTGCAAGCTTATTGAAAGAGAACAAGAAGTTGAAGTAAGAGAAGAGTCATCTCACCAGTTGGCTTGCAAAGATTCACAAGAGGCCAATATCTTCAAAGTGATCTCCTTATGAACACCGTGATGAAGTTTGATAGAAGTGGTATTGGCTATATGGGTGAGAAAGTCCAAAATATTAGAGCCCAAAATAGACTCAACAAAATAAAGAACAAGCCCAAACCAAAGAGATGCTTTGAATGTGGACAACAAGGTCACTTTGCTCATGAGTGCAAGACACCACCACAACCTTTGTCCAAGCATGCTAGGCCCTTTGCCTTTGATGCTCACTACAAGTTAAGGAAAGATTCAAAGGGCAAAGTGAAAGTCATGTTCCTAGGTCCTCCTAACAAGAATAGACCTAGGCAATTGTGGGTAGCTAAAGCTTTGGTTGAAAGTATGTTCACCTCACTAAAAGAGAATGTGGGAAACCAAGAAAATATTACATTTGGTGATAATTCAAAGAGCAAAATGTAAGGGCTTGGCAAAGTGGCTAATTCAAATGATCATTCCATCTCAAATGTGTGCTTCTAGTTGCTTTTTTGAGCTTCAACTTGCTATCCGTTGGTCAATTGTGTGATCTTGGCTTTCAATGCCTATTTACAAGTGAAGTGGTTGTATTTAAGAAAGATGACAATCAAGTTATATTCAAGGGTTTTCGGTACAATCACCTCTATCTAGTGACTTCAACTCGGAAGATACAAATTTGAAGACTTGTCTTTTCACCAAACAATCTCTTGGGTGGCTATGACATAGAAGGCTTGCACATGTTGACATGAGCACACTCAAGAAGATATTGAAGAAGGAAATGATGAGAAGATTGAAAGATGTTGTATTTGAAAAGGAAAAATTATGTAGTGCTTGTCAAGCCGGCAAGCAAGTGGCAAATACACATCCATCTAAGGCATTTGTATCAACATCAAGACCATTAGAGCTACTTCACATTGATTTATTTGGGGCAACAACATATGCAAGTATTGGGGCCAAGCTCTATTGCCTTGTGATTGTTGATGACTTTTCAAGATATATTTGGGTATTCTTTCTTCATGACAAGACCAAAGTTGCCGCATCTTTCAAAAAGTTTGCCAAGAGAGCACAAAATGAATTTGAAGTGAAGATCAAGAAGATTAAAAGTGACAATGAAAAAGAATTTGACAACACAAACATTGAAGTCTATTGTGATGAAGTTGGGATCAAGCATGAAGTCTCATCCACCTATACACCTCAACAAAATGGAGTTGTTGAAAGGAAGAACCGGACATTGATCACCCTTACAAGGACAATGCTTGATGAGTACAACACACTGGAGAGGTTTTGGGCGGAGGCAATCAACACCGCATGTTATGCTTCCAACCGCCTATTCCATCACCGGTTGCTAAAGAAGACCCCCTATGAGCTACTCATTGGCAAGAAGCAGGATGTCTCTTACTTCGGGGTGTTTGGTTGCAAATGCTACATCTACAAGAAGCAGCAACACCTAGAGAAGTTTCAAAGATATTGTGATATTGGCTTTCTTGTTGGTTACTCATTGAAGTCCAAAGCATACAGAGTATTCAACAATGCCACCGGCCTTGTTGAATAAACATATTATGTAGAGTTCGATGACTCTAACGGCTCTCAAGGAGAGCATGAGAATCTTGATGATGTAGGTGATGAACCATTGAGAAAGGCTATGAAGAATATGCCAACCGGAGACATCAAGCCAAAAGATAATGAAGACGATGGTGATGATGTATAAGTGATCAATCAACCATCTTCATCAAATGTGCCTTAAGATGATGAAGATAAAGATGGGGCAGATCCACATGAAGACACCCACATCACACAAGAAAAAGTTGAGGCACAAGCACAAGATGTTGATGCTCCACAACCTCCTCCTCAAGTGGTTGATAGAAGAACTACTCCACTCCTACAAGCACATCCTCAAGATCTCATAATAGTGAGTCCTTCAAGGGGGGTAATGACTCGCTCACAAAGGCATGCTCAATTCATTGAACACTACTCTTTTGTCTCTTACATTGATCCTACTAGCATAAAAGAAGCTCTTCAAGATTCAGATTGGGTGAATGCCATGCATGAAGAACTCAACAACTTCACCCGCAATCAAGTTTCGACACTCGAAGAGAAGCCAAAAGGAGCAAGAGTCATTGGCACCAAGTGGGTATTCTGCAACAAGCAAGATGACAAGGGCAACATTGTGAGAAATAAGGCAAGGCTCGTGGCAAAAGGGTTCTCCCAAGTTGAAGGGTTGGATTTTGGGGAGACTTTTGCCCCGGTTGCAAGATTGGAAGACATCCGTATCCTACTTGCATATGCATCTAATCACAACCTAAAACTCTTTCAAATAGATGTGAAAAGTGTATTTTTAAATGGCTTCATAAATGAACTTGTCTATGTTTTCCAACCGCCGGGTTTTGAAGACTCTAGATATCCAAACTATGTTTATAGGTTGTCTAAGGCACTATATGGCTTGAAGCAAGCCCCATGGGCTTGGCATGATGAAAGCCCATGTTTGGTTTTGGGTAATTGATGAAACCTAGTTTGCTAACGATTGCTCTAAGTGTTTCATGAGAATGATTAGCAAACAACGAGATGGAGCAAAGGACCGGATCGGCGGAGGCCACAAGTGAAGGGCAATGACGGCGTCCATGAAAATGGTGTAAGCCCATCAATAAAGGAGAAAGCCCTATTGACGGCATCCATGCAAATGGTATAAGTCCATCATCAAAAGGAGTCCACAAGCTTCATCAAGAGATGGTGAAAAAGCTAAGAGCTCAAAGCAAAGGTATAATCCATAGGAGCTCTTTTGCTTTTGGTGATCAAGACTCCATAGAGGGAGTGATCACATTTAGTATAGATAGCCGTACTATCAAGAGGGGCGAAATCGTTGATGAAATACGGTTATCAAGTGCCACTAGGTGTTCATGATCATTGCATTGCATATAGATGCTAGTGACACTAACAAACCCTTGGAAAACACTTTTGAAAAGGCTAACACACGTGCACAAGGTGAAGAACACTTGGTGTTAGCACATGGGAACAAAGGGTGAAAGGTTTGAGTGAAAATCCTAAGAAAATAGAGCGTCGGACCATTAGCCTCGGTCCGACAGCTAACACTACTGAGAGCGTCGGACGCTCAGTTTCTGAGCGTCGGACCATTAGCCGAAGCATCCGAAGGTGCAGAGCGACGAGGAGGTGACACGTGGAGAGCAGGTGAGCGTCGGACTCTCGACATTAGTCCGACGGTGAGCGTCGGACTATCGTCCGACGGTTTTCAGGGCTCGGGGAGCTCTCTGGAAGCGTCGGACGGCCACGTTCGTTAGTTCGACGGCTCCGTCCGGCTGAGTCCGACGGTGGTCAGCTGAGGGCGTCACCGGTTGGTTTAGTCCGACGCTCGTCCGTCCGACGGTTCGTTTAGCGCAGGGAAGTTAGCCGTTGTGATCCAACGTTCGACTTCAAACGGCTAGTGACACAGTGGCGTTCATCCGGGGCAGTCGGACCGTGCTGATTAGTCCGACGGTCTGGCCGTCGGACAGTCCGACGGTACGCAGAAAAGTCTAAATGGCTAGTTCTTTGTGTGTGGCTTATAAATAGTCACTTGGCTGGTTTGGGGAGCAACTCTTGGCACTCCTGAACATCATAGTATACTTGTGAGCCTTTCCACTCCACTCTCACTCATCCTACTTGATTGTGATCATCATTTGGTGAGTTTGGAGAGCATCAAGTGCATTGCATTGATAGAGATCATCTAGAGGTACTTGGTAGCGGTGATTCGCAGCGGTTTCTCTCATTACTCTTGGAGTTTGCCGACTCCTAGACAGCTTGGAGCTGTGAGGATCGTTGAGGGGAGTTGGTAATTGTCTCCGCCTCCGATCAAGGTATTGTGAGGGGTTCTTGAGCCTATCCCCGCGGGTGATCGCGAAAGGCATCTTTAGTGGATTGCTCGTAGCTTGGTGGATCTCCGTCTTGTGTTGGTTGTGCGGCACCCTTGAGAAGGGTTTGGCGTGTGATGCCAATTAGCGCGTGAACCTCCAAGTGGGTGTATCGCTACAACGAGGACTAGCTTGTCGGCAAGCAAGTGAACCTCGGTAAAAAATCTTGTGTCATCTCTCTACCGAGGATTTCTCTTGTATTTGATTGATTGGTTATATTTGACTTCATCTCTTCTCTACACCGGGGGTATTGAAAGCTTGCTATTGTTACTAATCGGCTTGCTAAGTGTTGTTTGTAGATTTTTATAGGCTATTCACCCCCTCTAGCCATTTAGGACCTTTCACGTGAGCGCCTCCGCGACTTCCTCCTCAACAAGGGCTTCAAAATCGGCTTGGTTGATACCACACTATTCACCAAGAAGCACAAAGGGCATATCTTCATTTATCAAGTTTATATTGATGATATTATCTTTGGTTCGACTAATGAAGATTTTTGCAAGGAATTTGGTGATATGATGTTCAAGGAGTTTGAGATTTTCATGATCGGTAAGCTCACATTCTTCCTCGGCTTTCAAGTCAACCAATTGAGAGAGGGGACGTTCGTGTCGTAAGAGAAATACACTGAAGGACCTCCTCAAACACTTCAAGATGGAAGAATGCAAGCCCATCAAGACCCCCATGCCTACTAACAGACATCTCGACCTTGATGAGGGAGGTAAATCGGTTGACCAAACTCTCTATCATTCTATGATCGGTAGTTTATTGTACTTGACCGCATCTAGGCCCGACATCATGTTTAGTGTGTTTATGTGTGCGCGCTTTCAAGCTAACCCTAAGGAACCACATTTAGTTGCGGTTAAAAGAATCCTTAGATATCTAAAGCACACCCCAAGCATTGGCCTTTGGTGTCCCAAAGGAGCTAACTTTACTCTTGTCAGCTATTCCGATTCGGACTATGCCGGTTGCAAGATTGACCGGAAAAGCACATCCGGAGGGTGCCATTTGCATTAGAAGGATCACTAGTTTCTTGATCCTCCAAGAAACAAAATAGTGTTGCCTTGTCAACAACCGAAGCGGAATATATTGCCGCGGGTGCTTGTTGTGCACAAATTCTTTATGTGAAACAAACCCTACTTGATTATGGAATCAACTTAAAAAGGGTGCCTTTGTTGTGTGACAACGAGAGTGCGGTAAAACTTGCAATGAACCCGGTTCAACACTCCCGCACTAATCCGTCATCACTTCCTTAGAGATCACGTTGGTAAAGGTGACATTTCCTTTGAGGGAGTGAGAACGGATGATAACTTGGTGGACATTTTCACTAAACCTTTGGATGAGGCACGTTTTTGTACTCTAAGGAATGAACTCAATTGCCTTGATCTAAGCAACTTCACTAAAAGATGATCTTGTGTTGTCATGTGCATTGCATTGTAATATAAAACATGTCTAACTTTAAATTACTCGTAGGGCTTATCTAACTCAGTTAATATAACCGTCCAAAAGTGTGTGAAGAAGCTTACCCGAGGACAAACTTGACAAGCAACTAGTTTAATTTACACGAATTTGCATTGCATATGCATGGTTGTTTATTTTCCTTTTGGTTTTTGGTTCTTATTGACTATTTTCATAAAATTCACATATGACAAAGGCAAAATATTTGAAAAATTAAGGGTTTGAGAGAGGACATCTCATACTAGTTCCAACTGGTGTTTATCTGACTCTTATTGGGGTTGGAACTTAGTTGGGAGAAATCAGCGTGAAGAAATTTGAAGATTTTCAGGTTTTAGGGCGTCGGACTGTAGTGTCGGACGCTGGTTTTCCTAGCGTCGGACCATTATCTATAGTCCAACGGTCCCTGGCCCTGTTGAGGGAGGCATCGGACGCAGCGTCGGACTGCATTTTTTGGGGCGTCAGACCATTGGCAGAACGCGTTCACGACGTGTTCACGTCGTCAGACTCGTAAAGATGGTCCAGCAGTGAGCGTCGGACCGCGTCTGACAGGTTTTTAAGCGATCTGATGCTCTCTGGAAGCGTCGGACCCTCAGATGGATTGGTCCGACGGCTTCAACAGGAATCGTCCGACGACCGGTTCGAAGGCGAGAAGCAGTTCTTTCTTTTCTCTGTCACGTGGGGCCGTTTCTTTTTCGTCCAGTCTTCTTTTCGCTGCTGCTTGTGCCGTACACCGCTCCGCCGCCCGTACGCGACCTAACCCTAGCCTCTCAACGCCTTCACCGTCTCACCGCTTTACCTGCCAGTGCCCTCACCGCCGGCCACCGTTTTTGTCCCCGCGCATCTTCCTCTCTCCGCGCGTGCGCGCTCTCAGTCCCGCATGCGCAGCCACCTCTTGCAGAGCCACCGTAGCTTCTCCCCTCGGTCGGGGTCAGCAGCCTCCTTCCTCGCCGCCTGGCGTGTTTGGCTTCTTCTCAGGGAAGGAACCCATCGACTCTGCACTTTCCCTCTTGGTCAGTACCTCAGACCAGGTGAGCCGTTTGCCCTAGGTTCCTCCCCTTCCTGTGCATAGAACCTGCTCGATGAAATGCCTTAACCAGCTTTTCATTGTCTTTGCACAGTTTCAGTGTATTTCGGCTTTGTTCCTTGCTCTCTAGGGTTCATGGAAGAGGTCGTCTATCTCTGATTGGCTTTGCCCTAGTAGTGGTTGGTGCTTCACGTTGACAGAGTTCTTACCACTTCGCAGGTCTCACCTTGTAGGTTGCTTTGCTATTCACTTCTCGTCTCATTTGCTTGCTTCCATAGGATGTTCACATCTCTAGTTTATATATGCTTACATATATCCCCGTCTATCTGTCTATTGCAGCTTGCCGTTGGTCAGAGGCAGTGTCAGTGAATCCGGGGCCAAGCCCGCGGATATGGATTGAGGCCAAGCCTCACAAGTGACAGCTAGCAGTTGCAAAGAAACAGTTGGCAGTTTGAGCAGTGATTGGCAGAAATGGTTCGTTGCAAGCAAGCGAGCCGCAGTCAGGGAGGTACAAGTGGGGACGAGAGGCCTCCTCCTCGTCCACCTCAGGACAAGGGGAAGGCCCCTATGCTACAGCCCAGCAAGAAGCACAAGAGACAATTGACAGCTGAGCAGCGACAGGCAATCAGGGCTGCACAGGCTGCTAAGGAGGCAGAGCGTGGCAGGGGCCTCCATATTGGAGGCATCTTTGTCAGTTTGTCAGGCAAAGAGGAGTCAGAGGAGCACTCTTAGGGGAAGCCCCAGAGATAGACAGAGGCAGAGCAGAGACAGCCAGAGCAGCAGGAGGCAGCTAGTCAGGGGGAGCAGGCCCAGGCACCTCCACTTCATCACTCGGGTCGCACTCGACCTTCGGTGCCACCCCAGCCCACAGGACAGAGGCGTGGCGACCGAGTACCCAGGGCCCCTACTCCCACCGAGCCTCAGCCAGAGGTACACTTGGACTTGTGGAACATTTCCGCAGCCCAAGTCAGAGAGCTTCGGCTGGGTTCACTTGGCAGTTGGTTCCCAGCTCAGAGAGACCCGCAGGCTTCAGAGGGCTGGTACACGACCCTACACGAGGAATTTTTCACAGCTCTTATGATGTCCGAGGTTGGTTTGAGATAGCACAGGGTGTGTCCCCTAATAGACATCGTCCAGGCAGCTGGTGAGGAGATCAGGCCCTACTTGACTTACTTTCTTGGACTCGCAGAGCTGCTTGGCCGCTCAGGATGGTACATGGAGTCATGGGTCCACGAGTTCCATGCTTCTCTTTAGATCGACCCCGACCACGATTACCTACAGTACACCTTCAGCGGAGAGCCATACCAGGCTCTACACGAAGGCCTTGAGAGAGCTGCTTGGAGTTCGAGAGTCTGCTACCAGGTTGCACAGTATTTGCTATGGCACGATGGATCCATCGAGGAGAGCTCACGGAGGACAGGCATCGGGTACAGCACACGTCTCATCTTGTTTCCGACCACCGTTTGGAAACGGCTCCCGCAGGACACCCTCTGAGCTTCGTCCTGTCGTTCGTCTCTTGAACGACGTGATAAGGCGCACTCTTCTACCGCGGGAGGGGTACAAGGAGGGACTCACACACTTACAGCTTTGGCTCCTTAGTGCCCTGGTCCAGCAGTCAGAGTGTTGATTTGATGATCTGTGAGATGGAGGACACGATAGCAGAGGGCATCAGGTCTCGGCGACAGCTCCCCTACGCTCACTGGATCTCTCACATCCTTGAGCGCAAGCTGCACAGGATTTGGACAGGGATTTCTAGAGAGCTGCATCAGACTGAGACAGAGTTTCCAGTATATAGGATGACCTCTCTGATAGATGGCAGAGGGACAGCAGAGCACTTCACAGAGTACAGGGCCATCAGACTTCAGGGGCCGATATGGCCGCGGTGCAGCAGTAGGACGAGGCTATGAGGCACGTTGCCCATAGCGAGCTTGAGCAGTTATTGTTGACGACGACCCCGTCGACACCTCTTCATCCAGCTCCGACGCTGACTACCGCCCTATTCCTACACGTCCACGAGCTCACGGCTCAGAGGCCGGTGGTTCCAGCTCTGCTCCTCCAGCTCCACAAACAGACCCTGCATTGCTAACTATACTCCAGTCGCTTCAGCAGACACAGTAGCGTCAGGCCGAGGAGCACACCAGGTTAGCTCGGGAGCAGGCTACAGCACTTGCACAGATTCAGCTGAGACAGAACCAGTTCCAACAGCAGATGCTCCAAATGCAGCTCCAGAGTCAGCAGATGCAGTTACAGACCTTTGGATTTATGGAGCACATCATGAGGCACACCTGAGCGCCCCCGTACCTAGCCACTACTCCTCCCGTGCAGCAGGTTGGTCCAGCAGCCACAGCAGCCCAAGTGACTCAAGCTATATTAGTGCTGGACTTCAGAATCAGGGCACAGCTTCCTTCCAGAGTTAGTTTGTCACTCCCACACAGTAGACTCAGCAGTGGCTTGCTTCTCCAGGGTTCGCTCAGGGGTTCACTCCGATCCGCACATGCTTCAATCCAGACTTGGGTGGCCCCTCAGTGACCAGGAGCTTAGGTGCGATGTTCAGTGAGATCACAAGCTTGCCTACACTTCCAGAGTACAGACAGCCCGTGCCTTCCACCACAGCTCCTCTTGCTACTGGCACGACTGAGACACTGCCGTCTTCAGTTGCTTCTTCTGAGCCACTTGCGACTTCCACAGAGACTGAGGCGGTAGTAGTTACAGCAGCAGTTGAGCCACAGGGTCAGCAGCTTGACACTGAGGAGCAGACTGTTCCAGAGTCTGCTCAGACAGTTACAGAGGAGCCGGCACCTTCAGAGACAGCTACAGCAGCTCCAAACACACAGGCTGACCCTACAGAGACAGCTGAGCCGACCCGGACCGCTTCACCTGCACGTGCACCGCCAGAGGGTCAGGCAACTCAGAGTTTCGAGTCAGACACCAACCCCTCACAGTTTGAGCTTCGACCTCACTCCTCCGACCACAACGCTGCAGCCTCTTCTCCTACCTCCTGAGTCTTAGGTCTTTGGTGCTTGATGCCAAAGGGGGAGAGAGAGCATAGATTTAGGGGGAGCGTTGTGAGAGGGATTTCGTTCTTATGACTTTTGCTTGTGACATACTCATGCATCATGTTTACTTTTATGCACTTGTGTATTTGTGTGCTTGAGTCTTGGCTTGTGACACGTGTTTGAGCTTTGTGTTATATATATCTTGTCTCTTGGTTCTCTCTTGGTTATGCTTTTTGTCTTTGCTTCCGCACTTTACTCCGATCTTGAGCATAACTCTTGGTACTTGTGCTTATTTCATATATTTTGTGTACCTTTTGGTCTTGATTTGCATAAGCATGCCTAACCCCTTTGCTCTTATTGTCACATGCTTATATGAATCAAGCCTTTAAAACCTCACTCTTTCTAAATCTATTTGAGGTTGTTGTCATCAATCACCAAAAAGAGGGAGATTGAAGCATCTAGGCCCTAGTGGTTTCGGTGATTAATGACAACAAAGAGGCTATTATGACTAACGTATGTTTTGCAGGATAACCTAGATGTTAGGTCATAATAACATGTAGGTTCAAGCCCCTAGCGATGGAAATCGATTTAGTTTTTCGAAGGATGAAAGACAAGACGGTGATAGGCTAGTGCCAAGTGTCGTTTGGTGTTGAGAGATACTTGGAGTAGTCTGAGGTTTTGTTTTCCCCTTTGACCGTACTATTAAGTGGGGTTTGGATGGGTAGCTTGACTTAGGGCAAGGTTAGAGAGTGTAGATGTGATGCACACTTGTCCAACATAGCTTTAGATAGCCCAAGGAGACTCTTGAGAGAGAGAGGATCAAACTTCGTTTTGGAAAGTTTTCGATTCGGTGAAGTTTTGATCAATTTGAGAGCGTCGGACTAGTAGACAGTATGGTCGTCGGACCAATGGTCACTGGTCCGACGGTACGTGGCAGTCTCAAGTTGCACCTCAGCCAACTAGAGATCGTCGGACGTTGCTGGGATGGTCGTCGGACCATTGCTCAGTGTCCGACAGTGCCAAGCGTTTCACCAGGGAGCGTCGGACTGTGAACAGTCGAGCGTCGAACTAAAGTTTCGTAGCGTTCGACACTTTCAGAGAGGTTCTGAACACGTTTTTGAGCGTCAGACTTGGTCCGACGGGGAGCAGTCGGACCATTAACGTGTGAGTCAGCCGTTGCAGGTCACTGTGCTGAGTTCACCCGAGAACTTGAGAGCGTCGGACACTGGTCCGTCGGACCATTGGTGTTGGTTCGACACCCCTCTGGCACAGTGGCCTGCACAGAGCATCTGTGAGAGTCGAACCGAGGTGAATGTTCTGATGGTGGTTCGTCTACAGGGTCCGACGGTTCACAAGAAAGTGAGAAACGGCTAGTTTTGGAGAGGGTGAGTATTTATACTCCACCATTGCCTCCATTCTATCTATCTTAGCCACTTCTAACACCTGAAAGAACCCTTGTGACTTTGTGAGAGAGCAAGAGCCCTAGGGAGGATTGAGTGGACTCCATTGCTTGAGTGCTTCTTCCCTAGTGAGATCAAGAGTGACTTGTGTGCATCCATCACCCTCTTTGGCCTTGTTCTTGGTCAAGTGAGAGTCTAGACTTGTTACTCTTGGTGATCGGCATCAGTTAGACGGTTCGGTGGCGATCGGAGGCTTGGTGACCGTTTGGAGAGCTTGTGGGCGGCCCAAGCCAAGCTTGTGAGCGGTTGTGGGCGATCCACCGCGCCTGGAGAGGCAAAGGATCAGCCCATAGAGAGCACTTGGTCTTTGCAAAGATCAAGGGGGAGTTACACCCTTGCGTGGGTGCTCCAACGAGGACTAGTGGGGAGTGCCGACTCTCTGATACCTCGGGAAAAACTGGATTTGTATTTCTAACTAATTTACATTTTCGCATTTCCTTTGTGTTCTCTACTTTTCTAGAGTAGTATACTTGTGATAGGACTTGGCTCTAAGTTGCATAACTTGTTTTTGGATTAGATTGACACAAGCATTTGTGGGGTGAGATTGGGCAAATGGAGATTGTGGGGGTATAAGCCCGTATACCCGCATAGTCATACTTGGCCCAAGTCTATCGAATAGGCCTGAACTACCAAGGACGCGTCGCCCATACGATCTCCAGGAGATCACGTATATCCGCCGAGTCCTTGGCGGGCAGGGAAATAGCTTTCCTAGAATCTAGCCGATTGGTTTCCTAGATCGGCTTGGATTGTAATCTGTTATGTATGGCAAGATCAACTTGTAACCCTGCCTCCCGGACTATATAAGGCGAGCAGGGGGTCTACTCGATTCATCTAATCTACTAGCAATACAACACAGCAACATACAGGACGTAGGGTATTACGCCTCGTGGCGGCCTGAACCTTGTCTAAATCTCTGTCTCGCACGAATTGTGCTCCCTCGTTCGTCTCAGGCGCACCCTCACCGTCTCATCTACTACCGCGGGCATACCCCTCGGTAGACTATCGCCGGTATTCTGTCGACAGTTGGCGCGCCAGGTAGGTGGTGTGCCACCTGATTCCATGGCGAACAAGGTGATTTTTTCAAGCTCCATCAAACTCCCGACGCCGGGCCAGATCTTCACGGTGGGATCCATCACCTGGGTCATCGGCGCGAACGGCGAAGGGGTGATTCTGGACGCAGCCCAGATCCCCTCCGTGTCTCCTCCAGGCGAAAAGGCTGCCACGCTATGTTCGGAAAAACATCGACAACGATGACCTGATCGGATCTATAGATCGGGTCACCAAGAAGCTATCAGAGGGACTCCAAATCCTGGAGTCCGTGTCATGCACGACGCACCGCCCCTCATCGCTGTCCCACGACACAACACTGGTCGTCACCGTCACACCTCTCGAGCGCATCGTCGAGGAGCGACCTCGAGGGGATCGTCCTTCGAACGGCTACTTGACGTTCGGGCTACAAAACGCAGCTTCCAGCTTCGCTCAAACGCTGCCTCGACACGTCAGCACCAGCTCCTTCATCACTCCCGATAACGTCCGCCCCGGCAATGATGATCAAGAGGGTGGCCTTCCCGCCGACCTGCCCCCCATCAAGCAATTCTTTGGGGGACCGGTCCTTGCCATCAGCAACGACAGCGACCCATCGCCCAATGAGTCCGAAGAAGCCCGAGCAGCCCGCGAGGCAAAGAACGCCGATTGCAGACGACACCGCGAGCAGCAAGCTGAAGCGAGGAGGACTGCGGTGAAGAATCTGGAGCCCGAATTTTGCATGCTCGGGCAGTACGAGGCCTGCACGACTCCAAGCACCAATGTCGCCGTCGCGATCACCGAGGCCAAGAGGAAACCCTAGACTCCAGAGCTCGGACGGCTCACCGCTCTTCTCCAAGCAACTCAGGTCCAGATCAACGAAGGAAGACAAGCACCATCTCATAGCACGGCATCGGCTATAGAGCTCGTCGGCGAAGATGGCGAGATGTCTCGCGGTGGTTGGAGACCTCATCGGTGAGACGGCGACCAAGAGGTGAACCAATCCGATCTCCGCGCAAAGCTGAAGACCAAAGACCTATGCGGCCGCATCGAGAACAAGAGAGAAGCCAGACACTCAGCAGAGGCCGAGCGACGAAGAGAGTATGATCAAACACACGGCTTTCCCAACGACAAGACCGCCCTGGAACTGCCATTCACGCCAGCACTCCGAGCAGTTGTCTGGCCTCCTAACTTCAAAGTTGTCGGCGTCAAGACTTACGACGGAAGAGCCGATCCCAACAAATGGCTCAACGTCTACGAGATCGCCGTCCAAGCCGCCGGTGGAAATAGGGATGTGATGACCAACTACCTCCCGGTCATGATCAGCGCCTCCGCCAACAACTGGCTTCATAGTTTGAGGCCGAACTCCATCGACACTTGGGATCAGTTGAAGGAGCAGTTCGTCAATAACTACCGCGCCACCTGCAAGCAACCGGGCACGAAGTATGATCTTGAAAGACTTCGGCAAGGCTCTCGGGACTCCCTGCGAGACTACGTCCGGCATTTCTCGGAAATCAGAAACGATCTTATCCCCGACGTCGCTGCAGCATACGTCGGTGACGTCGTCATCAAGACTCGGACGGCTGAAAACCTCATCTCCAACCTCGAAGCAGTTTTCGAAAAACTGGACAAATTCCAATGGAAGCTTAATCCTGGCAAGTGTATATTCGGCGTCCGATCCGGCAACTTGCTCGGTAACATCGTCAGCAAGCAAGGCATCCTCCCCAACCCGGAAAAAATCAACGCGGTTATGAGGATGAAGCCTCCGACCAATGTCAAAGATGTGCAAAAGCTCACCGGGTGCATGGCGGCCCTTAGCCGTTTCATCTCCAGACTGGGCGAGAAAGGCCTTCCATTCTTCAAGTTACTAAAAGCTGGCGAGAAGTTCACCTGGTCGGAAGAGGCAGATACGGCCTTCAGAGAACTCACACGCTTCTTGACGAGTCCTCCGCTTCTCACAGCTCCTAAAAAGGACGAAACATTGCTGATCTACATCGCCGCGACTAATAATGTCGTTAGTACTGCCGTCGTCGTTGAACGAGAAGAAGACGGTCACGCCTATCCGGTCCAGCGACCAGTTTACTTCATCAGTGAAGTCCTCAACGAGTCCAAGACCCGATACCTAACGGCGCAGAAATTGATGTACGCTATTCTCGTCACCTCAAGAAAGCTCCGTCACTATTTTAAAGGATATTCCATAGCAGTAATCTCTGAATACCCCCTGGGTAGCATCCTCCGAAACAAAGACGCCAACGGCCGGATCCTAAAATGGGCAGTAGAGCTGGGAACATACTCCATTGATTTCCGCAGCCGAATAACAGTCAAGTCCAGGTACTCGCCGACTTCATAGCTGAATGGACAGAGATACAAGAGTCTTCGCATCCGGCACAGGAAGAGTATTGGACAATGTTCTTCGACGGGTCCCTCAGCATCAGCGGCGCTGGAGCCGGAGTACTCCTTATATCGCCCTCCGGTGAGCGCCTCCGTTACGTCTTGAGAATACACTTCATGGCGTCCAACAACGCGGCCGAATACAAGGCCGCCTTGCATGGTCTCCAGATAGCCTCCGAGCTCGGCATCCGTCGCATCATGGTCTACGGGGACTCGGCCCTGGTCATCAACCAGGTTAACAAAGACTGGGACTGCAACAATGAGAAAATAGACTCCTACGTCGCCGCAATCAGAAAAATCGAAGGAAAATTCCTCGGAATAGAATTCCATCATATCATTCGAAGCGAAAATCAGGCGGCCGACGAATTGTCAAAGCTCGGATCATCCCGGTCCGACGTCCCCGCCGGTGTTTTTATCCAGGATCTGTTCAACCCCTCCATACAGACTGATGGCGATACCAGCATCTCCGCGACCGATCAGATAGTGGCATATATTTCAACCCCTGAAGAGGACTGGAGAACCCAGTTCATTGATTACCTACCGAAAGCAAGGGTCCCCGAAGATAGGACAGAAGCCGAGCGCCTGGTAAGAAGATCCAAAAGCTATGTCCTGGTCGACAGCAAACTCATGCGCAAGAATACCAGAAGCGAAGTCCTACAAAAATGTGTCCCAAGGGAAGAAGGTCTCAGGATCCTTCATGAGGCTCATAGTGGCATGTGCGGCAATCACGCGGCTTCACGTACTCTGGTCGGCAAGATTTTCCGAGCAGGTTTCTATTGGCCAATAGCAGTCCAGGACGCCGAGAAGATAGTCAAAGAATGCGAGGCATGCCAATTCTTTGCCAAACAGACACATGTACCTGCCCAAGAGTTGCAGACCATCCCTGCATCGTGGCCTTTCGCCACATGGGGACTGGACATGGTGGGTCCATTTAAAACGGCAAGAGGGGGATTTCGCTCCATATATGTCGCTATCGATAAGTTTTCCAAGTGGATCGAGTACAAGCCGTTAGTCAGGGCTACGGCAACCAAAGCAGCAGAGTTCTTCAAGGACATCTCCTATCGCTTCGGGCTTCCGAACAGCATCATCACTGAAATGGGATCGACATTTACTGGAAGTGATTTCTGGGATTTCTGCGAAGAAAGATGCATATCCGTCAAATATGTGTCCGTGGCTCATCCTAGAGCCAACGGCCATGTGGAGAGGGCAAACGGTATGCTGCTCGACGCCCTCAAGAAGCGTCTCCACGCAGTCGTGGAGAGAAGCCCAGGCAACTGGATTGACGAATTGCCGGCGGTGATTTGGGGACTTCGGACGCAGCCCAGCCGGAACACAGGCGTATCGCCATATTTTATGGTGTATGGCTCGGAGGCAGTACTACCTGCAGATGTAATCTATCGATCTCCAAGGGTTGAGGCGTACGAAGAAGTCCACTCCAACGAGGCCAGAGCAGACGAAGTCGACAAGCTAGAGGAAGAGCGCCTGATCCCCTGTGTACGAACAGCTAAATATCTAGAAGGGACTAGGCGATATTACAATCGCAATGTCAACGACAGAGCTTTTGCAGTCGGTGACCTCGTTCTCCGCCGGAAGCAGAGCAAGGAGGGGATGCATAAACTATCATCTCCCTGTGAGGGGCCATACATGGTCAAGGCAGTTACTCGACCTGGTGCATATAGGCTCTCCGACCTAGACGGCGTCGACATCCCCAATTCCTGGAACATCGAGCACCTGTGACGTTTCTACACCTGATCTAGGGTTCAAACCAGATATGTGTATTTTCATTTTATTATAAACAAGGGAAATATATTGTTATTCTCGATATTTTTGCCTCCATTACATTTTGTACAGCTAAACGTCTTCAACAATGCGTAAGCCCCGCCACTGCTCGGGCAGCACGTCTTCGCCTATGCGTAAGCCCCACTACTGCTCGGGCAGCACGATTTCACCAATGTGTAACCCCCGCACCCGCCGGGCAGTATCTGGTTCGACGCCGCGTAAGCCCTAAAAATGATAGGCCGCCTAACTACGACACTTCATCGACCGCCCCGATATATCGGGTAGCCTTCGCCCACGATAAGCGTAACCCCCGCCTAGCGCGGGCAGCGTCGCCACCACGTAAGCCCCGGGGACGCCTAGGCCGTTAAGTCTTCGCTAACACATAAGCCCCGAGGACGCTTGGGCAGTTTAGCAGCGTCTCCAAAAGCCCCGGCAAAAGCACGGGTGACACGTAGGGTGTGTAGGATTATTCGTCGACCATACAAGATCTCGACCATGCTCAAGCGTCTCAATTCAAATCCCTTCGGTGGGAAAAAGTTGAACATCAGCAGTCAACATCTTTGCGGCTTCCCTAGCCTCTTCTTCAAGCTGGTCTTTCTGCTCTTCGGTGGTTCCCCGCGCATACCCGGTCTGTACTCGGTCGTTCTTCACTCCCGGGTAGTGCGATCGGACGACTCCAAGCACATAGGCGGCCACATTTTCAGCAGCATCCACGCAGAAGTCCTTAAAGAATCGAAGAGCTTCCCGTCCACGTTGCACGATGTCGAGGGCACCGGGACTTTCAGCAGGTGGTACGGCGGGCGCATACTCAATGATGTCAAGCACAGGCTTAACACCACCGACCAAGGCGTCAAACCTTCCATTGGCAGCCTCAAGGCGACCCGCAAGGTCATCAACCTGCGCACGATGCTTACGTCCCATCTCTGACAAACAAAGCACGTCAGTCGCGCTACAAAAAAAGGAAGGGGAAAGCCGAACACAAACAGGCAACCTGTCATCGTTTCCAGGTTCTTTCGGGCAGCCTCTCGCATTAGTGCCACCGCAGCCTCCAGCTCAGTGGCTGCACGTCACAAAGAATACAATCAGATCATCAAACCAAGACATTTTACAAATGGCGAGACGTCGCACATACTCCGCTTCGTGGATCCATCCAGCAGCTCTTGAAGACCTACATGCCACACAACTGGTGTTCAGAGAGCAAAAGCGGGACGAATAGCTATCAAGAAGCACAAGAGTCCAACATACCTTTGTTCTCTCGCAATAGATGCTTCTCGGATTTCATAAGGTCCGAGCAGTGTAGCTCCAGGGTTTCACGCTCCTCGCGCATGCCTGCCATCACCCCCTCTAGGCGAGTCACCTCGGTCTGCAGCTGTTTGTTTTTCTCTGCTACATCCCAAAGGCGGTGTAGGGTCTTTCGGCGATCTTTGGCGGTCTCATACACTGTCTGGAAGACCAAAGGAGCAACAGATTATCAAGTCATTATATCGTCAGGATAAAATATGATAGGCGTCACCTGCACACGCGACGAAAGGTTTCCCAGACGTCCGAGAAGCTTTCTCAAATCCGCGCGAGTATCGCTGATGTCATTCTTCAGTCCATCTATCTCGGCGTCAGCAAGATCTTCCTCCGTGGCGACAGCATAGGTGCTCCCCACCATCCGATAAGTGCGAATCAATGGCACGGGCCCCTTCAGGCAATTTCTTCGATATCCGCACCCTCTGGGGAAGCACTTGTGGAAGGCCGAGGACATGGCCCTGTTCACGCCTCTGAGCTGGTCTCTGCTCCATGATCAGCACTCCCAGGAGGAATGGTGCTACTTTCCCTCGGCGGCGACGTCCGAGTTTTATCTTCACGGCTCGGCTCTTTGACATTCGGCCTCGGAGGAGAAGCCGGAGGCGACGGGGTAGGCATGCGTGGCAGCTTGGGAGGAGATGGTGAGCCTTGTGCATCAGCTGTTGAGGGCCTCTCGGGTGACCTCTGGGGTGATTCATGTTCTGAAGTCCAGCCAGCGCGGAAGCCCTCAGCTACACCAGCCTCCGAAGTTGTCATCTTTTCAGCACCGGGATTCTCAACGTCTTCATTAGAAGCGTCCCTACATTTCCAAGACAAAATCTCAACACTATTCGGATCAAAAAGGGAGAAATATGGAAAAGATCCTACTTACATTTCTGAGCGACGACGCTTTCAGGCCGAATTTCTTTCTTTGACCAGGAAGCTCCAGCGGCAGCGGCAGGCACATCACCCTTATGGCATTCTGTACTCGGTTCATCCTGATCCGTGCAAGGGGCGTCGGCGGTGACTTGGGCACGGTCCTCAGAAATCTTTACCGGACCTTCCGCAGCTCGGACGCCACTGGAAGATCTAGCCTTTTCTGACACCGGCTGTTTCTCCCGAGCAGTTCTTTGGGCCAGTGTCTCCTCATCTTCTTCGTCAATAGACTCTCTTTCTTCTTTGGATAGTTCAATAGAGTTGTCCTCGGCACGTCTCTGATGATAACTATGCATCGCGTCAACTCGGCCCGGCCAGTCAGCGGTTGGTACATCGGAGAAGTACACCTTTTGATCCTGTCCATTTATCTTCAAGAGATCAAACAGAAGTTATGGTATAAGTACAATATGAACGATGGAAGAGCCAGGGCAGTTCGGAACTTACCTCTAGCGGGGGATTCTTCAGATTAAAAGCCGCACTTTGGCCACGGTTGCCTATATGAGAGCCTTTTCCAAAATATTCTTCCAAGACTTCTCTAACTTTGGCTTCGGATAGATCTCCAGATGAGCACCTGGTCGGATCATTCCGACGGTAAATTCAAAGGCAGGATGAACTCTATCTTTGCAAGGTTGGACGCGACGGAACACAAAATTGGTAGCAACCCCAACTCCGTTCAGGGTCAAACCCTTGATGATTTCCAGCAATTCGTTTACTTGTCCCAGCTCCTCTACATGCGGTTTCTCCGTCCAGCTATTCTGTTTTTCTGGAATTTGATCCACGGCGCACCGGACGCTCGGTTCATGGTTGGGGATATAGAACCATCTTTTGTTCCAATCACGCACACTGGTACTCAGAGGAATCCAGAGGTAATGTGCGGACATTCCGTCACGCATTTTCAGATACACTCCACCAGCAACTCGAGAACCTATGCCCGCTCGATTTCACAAGAACGAAGAGATGGCAGAACTGATTGAAGTGCGGGAGAATGCGAAGGTACGCTTCACAGAAGTGGATAAAGATGGAAATCAAGATGATAGAATTGGGATTCAAGTGGCACAGGGAAATTTGGCAATAATCAAGTAACTTGCGAAGAAACGGATGGCATGGCAAACCAAATCCGTGGGTAAAATAATCAGAAAAGACTACTATTTCTCCAGAATCAGGCATCGGATATGGTTCACCTTGTGATATTCTCCAGCCTCTGGTCGCCTGGTCAGGAAGGAATCCCCAGGCCACGAGCGCATCGAGTTGCGATTTTCTCAATACCGACGGCTGCCATTCATTCGACATGCGGAACTCTCCTGGTTGTGCCTCCTTCGACTTTTTTGATTCGCGGGTGCTCTTCCTGGTGCCTGCCATGGCAGATCTGGGTGGGGGAGAGGTGGATTCGATGATTTTTCTGTGGCGGCGGCGGAAAAAAAATGGAACCCTAGACAGCGGTGGAGGAATAGGCAGAGACGGATGTGGGTTTTAGGATTTGAATGCGCAAGAAGACAAGCCAACTGTTCGCTTTATCAACTTATTCTTCTGTCAAATAGCACAGGGGTATTTTCGGTTTACAAGTCGTTTGTTGCAGAGAAAAG
Source organism: Eremochloa ophiuroides (assembly GCA_038502445.1). Taxonomy (NCBI): domain Eukaryota; kingdom Viridiplantae; phylum Streptophyta; class Magnoliopsida; order Poales; family Poaceae; genus Eremochloa; species Eremochloa ophiuroides. The sequence continues at coordinate 29,089,778 of JAHLJS010000006.1, read as the reverse complement.
CCCCGCTCGGATACTTCGTCGTCTTCGTCAAGCGTCTCCGAGCAATAAGCACTGCTCGGGGACTCCGCCGTCTTCGTCAAGTGTCTCCGAGCAAATTGCTCGGGGACTCCGTCGTCTTCGTCAAGCGTCTCCGAGCAATAAGCAGTGCTTGGGGACTTCATCGTCTTCGTCAAGCGTCTCCGAGCAATAAGCACTGCTCGGGGACTCCGTCGTCTTCGTCAAGCGTCTCCGAGCAATAAGCACTGCTCGGGGACTCCGTCGTCTTCGTCAAGCGTCTCCGAGCAAACTGCTCGGGGACTCCGTCATCTTCGTCAAACGTCTCCGAGCAATAAGCACTGCTCGGGGACTCCGTCGTCTTCGTCAAACGTCTCCGAGCAATAAGCACTGCTCGGGGACTTCATCGTCTTCGTCAAGCGTCTCCGAGCAATAAACACTGCTCGAGGGACTCCGTCGTCTTCGTCAAGCATCTCCGAGCAATAAGCACTGCTCGGGGACTCCGTCGTCTTCGTCAAGCGTCTCCGAGCAAACTGCTCGGGGACTCCGTCGTCTTCGTCAAACGTCTCCGAGCAATAAGCACTGCCCGGGGACTCCGTCATCTTCGTCAAGCGTCTCCGAGCAATAAGCACTGCTCGGGGACTTCATCGTCTTCGTCAAGCGTCTCCGAGCAATAAACACTGCTCGGGGACTCCGTCGTCTTCGTCAAGCGTCTCCGAGCAATAAGCACTGCTCGGGGACTTCGTCGTCTTCGTCAAGCGTCTCCGAGCAAACTGCTTCGGGGACTCCGTCGTCTTTGTCAAGCGTCTCCGTGCAATAAGCACTGCTCGGGAGACTTCGTCGTCTTCGTCAAATGTCTCCGAGCACTAAGCACTGCTCGGGGACTTCGTCGTCTTCGTCAAATGTCTTCGAGCAACACTGCTCGGGGACTCCGTCGTCTTTGTCACGTGTCTCCGAGCGATAATCTGCTCGGGGACTTCGTCAGTTTTCGCCAAGTGTCTCCGAGCAGTAAAGTGCTCAGGGACTTTGTCATTCAACCAAAAATGATCAGCGATATCATCACAATTCATGACCCTGACACCACGTGACTATGTCACATGCTATCAGGCTCGGGGACTAACTGGATACACTTCACCTGCCGGTGAAAGGTATTGGCTCTGTCGTGGCAAAAGTGGATACACTTTGCTAAAGAGAAACTTCTTTCAATTTTTTCTGAGCTCCTTACATCCGTCTGGATCAAGCAACGCTGAAGGTCTGCACCTCTCGACGAATGCAAGGCGCTCGGGGACTAGCTGTGGGGGTATAAGCCCGTATACCCGTATAGTCATACTTGGCCCAAGTCTATCGAACAGGCCTGAACTACCAAGGACGCTGTCGCTCATACGATCTCTAGGAGATCGCGTATATCCGCCGAGTCCTTGGCGGGCAGGAAAATGGCTTTCCTAGGATCTAGCCGATTGGTTTCCCAGATCGGCTAGGATTGTAATCTGTTATGTATGGCAAGATCAACTTGTAACCCTGCCTCCCGGACTATATAAGGCGGGCAGGGGGTCTACTCGATTTATCTAATCTACTAGCAATACAACACAGCAACATACAGGACGTAGGGATATTACGCCTCGTGGCGGCCTGAGCCTGTCTAAATCTCTGTCTCGCACGAATTGTGCTCCCTCGTTCGTCTCAGGCGCACCCTCACCGTCTCATCTACTACCGCGGGCATACCCCTCGGTAGACTATCGCCGGTATTCCGTCGACAGCGATAGGTTGAATTGTATTTCGAAAAATTTACTAGTTGCCCAATTCATCCCCTCCCCCCTGGGCATCCTCGATCCTTTCAAGAACTCCTCATTCAACTAGAGTAGCAGAGGCAAATATAATTAAGATTATTACTTAGAATCTGTACTCTGGTAATGCAGGGCTCAAGGTCTGACATTACTGAAGTTCAAACTGTTTATGCAGGGATCAAGGTCTGACTTTTGATGTTTATTCTCCTTTTTAATCTTTATGTCTTTTGCCAATATCTTGATGGTCCATGGGTGTTGATCAAACTGTTTGCTACACAATTATATCCTGATGGTCCATGAGTGTTTTCCATGAGTATTGAGCTATAAAGTGTCGATTAAAACTTCCCTGATGCTTTTCATGGGTAATGTGAAGCACTACTTTCTTCATGGGCATGTCATTGATATTTTTATTTTTATTATAAGCGGTTATGCAGATTAAGACTAAATGGTTTTCCATTCACACTCTTGCAGGTGCGACAAGTTACTATGTTCGGCACCACAGAACGGCTTCGCTGTCGATAGTCATAGCTGCGCCATGGCATAATCCGGCTCTGGCTCTACTCCTCGGTTGGCCTCCTAGGCAACCAAATGATCTGAAAGTCGATGCACGAGCCTGATCGGATATCAGAGGTTGGTTCCACCCCTGGTTTTGCTTGTTTATTTATTTTGATTTTTGATGAACATCGGGCCACCTATTGACTTAATTATATAGTTCATGGAACCTCCTTATGCGAAATGGTTTTCAGAATGTAAAAAAGCTCAGATAAATTTAGTGATATAACTTTGTTATGCCTTCTTAATACATTTGGTTGTTTTCAAGTGCTTTCCTAAAAATAATCTGTGGCGTTAGCACGGGTATTATACTAGTTTGAGTAGTTGTGATTGAGGAAGACCGTTAGAAAGTTAAAAATATCTTCATGATGTAGTCTTTATCTAGACTGGGTCTCTCCAACATGTGCATGCCGTTGTTGAAGTCGTACGCCACATGCAGAGGCTCTTCTGCTATAAATAACGAAGGTGCGGCCCGAAAGCAGGGTTCAAGGCTTCCAAATAAACGATCCACTTTACATGGGCACACGATGCTGCGCCTCAAGCCCACCCGCATAGAGCTCAGCGACGCCGACCGCGACGAGCTCCACGACCACCGCCGCTCAGTTGCCGCTACCGCTGCCACGGCCGGGGCTGGGGCTGCCTCCTCCGGCACGGCCATCCCTGACCTTCGCCAGTTCCGCCTCGTCCTCCACCCTAGCAACCCCGTCCCCGCAACGTGACCACGCGTCCCTCCAGCCGTCGCCCGCACCCTGCAAGGCGGCAAGCGCCTCGGTCTCTCCACCCCCAAACCCTAGATAGAACCCACATGGAGGAGATCGAGATGGTCAAGCTCCGCCTCCTTCCCGCCGCTGCCTCCATGGAGCTGAACCTCTTCTTTGACGCCACCACCGTCGGGGGCGAGCGCCGTCTCGCACCTAAGAATTTTTCTTGATGTCGATTTTGGGTTATAAATACGTTTTTGTTTAATTTTGTGGTACTTGGCTTGCATTTTCAGTAGAATTATTATTATTATTATTATTATTATTATTATTATTATTATTATTATTATTATTATTATTATTATTATTATTATTATTATTATTATTATTATTATTATTATTATTATTATTATTATTATTATTATTATTATGTCGTTGCTGCTATTCATAAGAGTGAAACTCCCGGTGCTCTGCATTTTTCTTAAAATAATTTGGACTTGAGGAGCATTTCCACTTTACCTCGCAGTTCGATCTTTCTTTATAAGAGCACCTCCAGTGTACGAGCAAATCGAACCGTGGGGAGAGAGAAAGAGAGTATGGTTCGACTTATATGTTCGTATGTCAAGTATGGTTTGAACCTGTGAATAGCATGTAAACTGTATGAGAGAGAGGCATCGAGAGTCCAAGGTGAAGAGAATCTTTGTGTTGCTGAGACCTACAGCCGAACTCCACACTACAGCCAACGAATGCTCCGCAAAATCGATTTTGCTGCTGCACCAAAGGGACCCACTAGCATGGTTCGGTTCTATCAAACACTGGAGCTGCCCTAACAAGCTCATCTTGCTCAAAGCTGCCCACCAAATGCTAGTTGGTCATGCAATCCAATACTGAAAGTGAATTTGTCTTTTACCGTGTGCCACATTGTAGAGATCAATTGATCATTCTCTGTAGAACAAGTACCTACCTACCTTCTGCTGTTCTGCAGCTAGTTTGCCTTCAGGGAAATATGTTTGTTATTGGGGATGCTCTGATCCAATAATGGCCCCTGAACAACAGGAGCAGGCAAGATGGAATGTAGTGAGGAGGGGGCGCCGGCGATGTTAGCTAACTTTGTAAATTGTAATCCTGTTCCCCTCCAATTCCTTCGTTTTTACTGTACATTTTATCACCGAGCACGGTATGACCTGTTTGGAATTTGGATACGGGTTTCATGACCGCACGGTTGCGGAATCGTTGATTTCTTGTTCAAGGTTCCGTTTGGTTGGTGTCACTGCAGGAAACTCGTGATTTGCCAAGTGCCAGACGGTTTGCAGAGTGCCAAATATCGGGCACTCGGCAAAGGCTTTCTTTGCCGAGTGCCACACTCGGCAAAGGTTTCTTCGCCCAGTGTCCGGCACTCGGTAAAACAGGGCACTCGACAAAGAAGGTCTTTGCCGAGTGACTGGCACTCGGCGAAGAAAGATACTCGGCAAAATATAGCCCGGAACTGACGGCGTCGGGCGCTGTCATCTTTACCGAGTGCCAACCCTACGTACTCGGCAAAATAATTCTTGTTTTTTGTTTTTTGGGCACCCAGTTTTTTTGAGGGTTTACTACACCAACACAAACAATATGTTCAAGTTTGGCACATTTTCATTACATTTTGGCATATTTCTTTAGTTTATTTTGTTTTCTTGAATTTTTCAAAAAATATAAGTTTGAACTGCAGGTGCATGAAATAATAGACTTCATTCGTTCAAAAAATATTATCATTATTTGTTATTATAAATTTAGGCTAAATCTACCATCTCTCTCGAATTTGCAGCGAATGTGCTCACGGGGCAACGTCACCAACTAGCATACGGGTAGATTTTTAATTATATAAAATGCAAACGAATTTCGAAAATCACGAAACTTATCGATTGGTCACGATATCGTATGTGTATACCGTGGTAAAAATTTAAAACAGTTTTGAGCACGTTATCACGTACGATACTCACAAACCAATACATCTCCATGTAATACTATATTATTATTATTATTATTATTATTATTATTATTATTATTATTATTATTATTATTATTATAACTATTATTATTATTATATTCAATTCATTTTGTATCTCTTTATAAGTACTTTATAATTTAATATTACTAATTGGTTTACTCTTTGAAATTGCAGGCACTCGACAAAATACCGTGCGGAAGGCAGGGCCATCGTGCGGTCAACTCCCTCTATATGAGGGACCGCTCACCACCCCACGCTGAGGAGGACACTTTACCGGAGCCGGCGCCAAGGAGGTCGAGGACCGCCCGCACCTGCGGCTGTCCGAGAACGCGCGTGGAGCCGACTCCCACCCCGTCGGTGGACGAGGATGACCAGGCAGGAGGGGGTGACACCTCCTCTGACTCGTCGGACCACGAGGAGGGGCAACCGCAACATTAGGGAGTTCCACTTCCTCTACTGCTTCTGGCTCTACCTCGTCGAGAGTCTACTTGCACGGGCCTTTGAAGCTCTCGGCGCGGCCGATCCCACTTCACCAGCGCCCGGTGATTCAACCCCAGGGCGACGAGTACATATCATTTCATTATTACTTCATATGACATACAGACTCTTAATGACTAACAATTGTTTTTAATAACTCTTACAGCAACTCGGAAGTTGTGTCCGGGAAGGGCCAACACATCAATGGCACGCTGGCCCTTCTGATTCAGCAGCACTACCCTGTAATGGTCACCTACGCTGGGGTGCTTTCGCCGCCCTGGATGTGGGACCACTTCCACGCCGCTAAGGACAGCGAGCACGGTACCATTGCGGCGCGGATCAAGGCCGAGTTCTGGGTGAGTCTACGTCACACTAAATTGGTAAATACTATGTATTCATCGGTCGCTCTAAAAATATTAAACAATACATGATGTATGCATGCAGGACTTATACAAGTGCGACACTGGGTTTGAGGCCCAGGCAGCTAAGGACCGCATAGGCTAGAGGGGGTGAATAGCCTATTAAAATTTTCAACAAAGAACTAGACCACAAGTTAGCAATTAACAAGGCGATGCTAAGCGCTAGCTCTAAGCTATTCTATGCAAGCCACCTATAAGCTACTCACAAGTATAAGCACTCAACACGCAAGAAACCAACTTCTCCGAACCTAAGGAGATGGTGCCTAAACAAGAAGTAAACGCAAGAAAGAGTGATCGAGGAGATTATACCAAAGGGCTTATGGAAGTGAAGTCCGCTTGCCGTGAAGATCCAATCACCAAGAGATGATCAATAAACATAATGAAGACCAATCACCAATAGAGAAGACCGAAACACCAAGTCATCCACTCGAAGGTGGAGAAAACAAAGAACACCCGATTTTTACTGAGGTTCACGTGATCGTCGTCATGCTACGTCCTCGTTATGGCACCGGTCTTCCTTGGTGGATTACGAGCTAGGCTTCACACGCCAATCCCTCACCGGGAGCCGCTCACCAAACAAGAGAAGTGGTTTCTCACCACTAGCAATCCACTAGAATCGGTTTTGGCACTCCGACGGGGAATAACCGCAAGAACCCCTCACAAGAACACCTTGATGTGGACTTGGACAATCTCCTTCCAATCTCACACCAACAACACCTCCAAGCCACTAGGGATTCGGCAAAATCCCAAGAGAATAAGAACTCAGACCTGGCTTGCTCTCAAGTGCTCTAGAATGCAGATCACTAAGCAATGAAGCACTTGAGAATCACTCCACTCAAATGGATGAACAAGAGATGATCAACTGAGTGAGTGGGAGGCTTAGGATGCTCACAAAGTGTATGCAAACGATTCAAGTGTGCAAGAGAGTCAACAAGTGACCAGGGAAGGAGTATAAATACCCCTAAGTGCACTCCTAGCCGTTACCCACTGAAAAACAGCCGTTAAACCACTTTTAACACCGTCGGACTGAGCGTCGGACCAAACTCGTCGGACAAAATGCCAGCATCCGACGCTCGGATGGCTGCCACGTGCTGCTCTGGATTCAACGTCAGCCGCTGGATTGCAACGGTCGACTTCACGCCAACTTTCCAACCGTTGGCTGGGGCGTCGGAATAAACCGTAGCGTCCGACGTCCTCTCTCAGCTTACTGTGCGCGACACCGTCGGACTGCGCGAGGACAGCCGTCGGACCAAAGATTACCACGGTTCGATACTTCCAGAGAGGTTTCAAATCGCTAAAACACCGTCGAACTAAGTCCGACGCTCGCAGTCGGACGAAGCACGAGCATCCGATGCTCCTCGGCACGCCACGCATCACTCTGTCACTGCGTTCCACCGTCGAACTGTGAAGGCAATGGTCCGACGCTCGTAAAACGAGCGTCCGACGCTCACCACTTGGACAGAGCTAGGGTAAGGCGTCGAACTCAGGACAATAGTCCGACGCTGCGCCTGCTAACAGTCCGACGCTTCTTTCTCAGCGTTATTCAAGTCAGTTTCACACCCCTTGCTTCTATGTGCTAATACTCAAGGTTCTCAACACTTGTGCACAGTGTGTTAGCATTTTCAAAATATTTTTCAAGGGTTTCTGTAACACCCCAGGTGTTAGTCACGAGCTAACCAGCGAGTGTGAACCTAACCAAGTTATGTCAATAAATGATCTTGATCACTATCTCACCTTCATATCATCTACCATGATCATTGGAAATGGTTCATAAAGATCCGAATTGAGAATTTACATGGAATGACAAGTTATTCACTTAATTGGAGTTATGGATTAAGTGAAGATGAGCATGCAAAGTCAACCAAACCTTGCAACCTTGCCCGAACAACTCTACTTGAACTCTACAACAAAAGTCATGAAGGTTTCATGTTGAGCAAATGCCAAGAAAATACCTTTATTGGCCTAAACATCTACTCTAAGCTCTCTAATTACATTAGTTTGACCAAAGTGGAAATATTATTTTGGAGCAAGATATGAAGTTTGACCCAAAATAAAAGTTACAGATATTTTGGAGTAGAACAAATATTATTTATGTACCAAGTCATGATTCAACCTTTAAGTGCCTCAAACAGTGGATACAATATAGAGGAAAAGCTGATTCCAGAGTTTGAATTATTTTCTAAATCTAAAATCTGCCCCTATTGCAATGACGTGTTGCTTTCTCCAAATTTTGTTAAGCAACTTGAGGGGGACCCAAAATAAAAGTTTTCACAAACTCTTTGGAGCACAACATATCAAAATTTGGGACCAATCCGAGACTGTTTGACAAGGTTTGCCACTCGATCCTTGATCGTAATTAAGCTGTTGACAGCATCAACTTGAGGGCTAATTATCCGCTAATACATTTATCAAATGGCCAAGCTTACTTAACAAAGATCGTAGGGCATTGCGCAGGCTACCTCTTTTGTTTTGGCGCCCAGGGCAGAATATGCTGGGAATATGCCCAAAATCGAATCCTAAACTCGGCAGAAACACACCCGCCACCTGTTCGAGCTTTTGTCCACGCGGCAACTGAGCTCTGGAGCTCGCTGCTCCATGTCGGCCACCTCTCCACCTCTGTCCACGCCTCTGCCCGAGAAAAGGAGGCACCACGGCATCCTCCACTCCTTCCTCCTTCCTTCCCACTCCTCTCTCGCCCTCCATGCTCTCGTTCCCTCTCGAACGTAGCAAGCCGAACGCCGCCATGGACGCGTCCTCCATGGATGACCTCCAAGCTCCACTGTCGGCCGCCTTCCACTCCCTCTCCTTCGCGGCCTTCGTGTCCAGCAGCTCCACGGTCCTCTACTCCGCCTTTGGCCGCCGTCGCACCGGCCAGAGCCGCCTGCTGCCTCTGCAGGCCGCCACCAGGCCGCCTCCCTGCAGGCCGCGGCCGGCCATGGGTGGGTGCAGCGCGCCGCGGCCACCTGCAGCTAGCCAGGGCAGGGCGCAGCGTGCCGCAGCCGGCCTGCTGCACCTCCTCTCTCCCTCCCGGTTCCCTCTCCTCCCTGCGCTGTTCTCTGCCGGAGCAGCCCGACGGCCACCCTCCCCTCTTCCTGCTCTGCTCGTTCGAATAGACCGAGGAAGAAGAAGGCCCCTTGTGTCTATGACGAGTGGGCCCCACAGTTTCTAATATGCAGCAAAAATTCGCAGGAATTGTGTTGTGGTTTGAAATTCCATATCTAGCTCTAGGAAGCTCCAAAAATTGTGAAACAAGTTTTGTTAGTTTCCTTGTTAAGTTCTTTGCATGTTAGATCCAGTAAATGTGCTATGTTATTTATATTTTTGTGCTCTAGAAATTACTTTGGAAAAGTGGTTTTTAGGATTGATTAACTTGCTTTTGGCCATAATCTGAGAAATATAAGTCCAACAATTATGGTTCCAATTTTGTTAGTCTTCTAATAACATGTACTAGCTCTTAAGAATATAAAACATATAGGTTGTTTACTGTTTTATTGGTGTTTCACATTAATCTTGTTAAATAGGAAATAAAGGGTTGAATTGCTTGTTATTTTTGTAACTGGAGTTTTATTGCTCCAAATGGCATTAAAATTTAATTGTAGACTCTCTGTATGATGTGCAATATATGGTTAAAATTTCATGATTTATGGTGCATGTATGACTGAGTTGTTGATTTATCTTCTTTGGTGCATATTAAGTAGATTTAAATACATTATAAATAATATATTGTGGTAAAAATGGAAAATGGTGTTCCACTACCTTTGTATGATATTGTGTTAGCCTGAGAATCAATAATATGGCCATGTTGTTTCAGAAAATATTGAGTTTCATATTTAACTTGCTCTCCAATGCTTTATTGCATTATAGATTTGTTTATTTTGTAATAATTAAACTATGGAACCTGAGCATGTAAGATTTGAACCTTGGGCATGATTTGTAATTAACTACCTCTCATAAAAATATCAACTCCATTTGAGATGTTTACCATATAACTTAAATAATTAAATAATGGGTTTTTATGCAATAGTGAGTGAATGATTAAAGACAAATGAATGCATGTATGTTTCTTGTGATGCCTTGATATTCTTTGGTCTGAGATGAATCTTATATGATCATGTTTATGATAGTTGGAGCTAATTAATTAGCTTATATATGTGTGTCATTGATTTAAAAGCAAACAAACAACTTAATTATATTCCTGCTGAAAATGGCTGCAGGCATAGTCCCTGTTGTTGTGGTGTTTTCTCCATGAAAATGATATTGTATGAAAATGTGTTCTATACAAAAGTTGTAGCCAACTTCTATATCTAGCTTGTCCTAAAATTTCTTGGTCATAGGCCTAATAGTTTAGGAGTTATGGCTTTTGGATGACTGCTGTCAGGTTTTGCCAATTTTCTGTTTAGATCTGATTGATTGTATTATTTTACTGAGTTATACTTTGAATCACTTCTTGGTGATAATAGATCAGTTGTAGTATATTTCATTGGCCTTCCAAATTGTCTAAAATCATCCCTTGTGGTGGTCTAGATCTCTAGTTTTGATTGTTTGAAGTGTGAGGACAGAATCGGTCCAAATCTGGACAGAGCTGCCTTCTTTGTGTTGTTTGACCTTTATATGAATTAAATCATCTGAAGAGGAGAATACCAAAGTTGTAGACAATTTCAATAGCTTTCTAGAAAGGCTTAGATCACCCTGATTGGATGAATATAGCTTCAGTTATGGTTAAATCTTGTGCTTGCTGTCCTGCTATCCTTAAAATGCATATGTGAGATTATGATTGCTTTGACTTTGCTTTGCTTGGTGTGATTGTTAGCTTATGGTTCAGTGACTGTAGATTAACATGCCTTGTATTACTTCCTCTTATTCATACATGTGCATTTTGCATCTCATTTAGGCACGCTAGATGATGAACACGTGAACATGAGGGACATGATGATGGAACTAACCACAAGACGGTGTGGTGGACTAATCACGAAGATGGAAGGACTAATCGAGTGCTTGAATGGGAGGTGCTCATAGAGCGAGTGTCATCTAACAAACACTGACTTAGTGTTGAACCCCAGGCAAGCCCCGGAGCATCCCTAAGCCTCCACCTATCTCTTTTTATAAATGCACCGGTCTTTATTAAATCGTATGTTTGTGCATTTAAGTATAGGAGTTGGTTTGAAACCGTTGCTGCATATCTACCTTGTCTACTATATATGTGAACCTAATACTATTACTAGACAGGTGACCGATCTTATGCTTAGCCCTGCTTAGACCGGTAGAAGTCGGGTGATTTCCTGTCATCCGCGAGAAAGTCGGGTGATTTCCTGTCATCCGCGAGTGTAGGTGGTGACTGACGAGATCCACATGGTTGGCTATATGTGTCACCATGCCACAATGAAATAATGAGAGAATCAAGGCTAGGTAGCGGGGAGTTGCATGACATGGGTCATGTTGACTTCGGTGCTGCTTGCGGCCGACTAGGACTGAGGCCACCAGACATCAGTTGAGATTGAAGGACGTCGTCACATAGCTGGCCAGATAAGTCGTTCTGACCGCGAAGCCGAGTATTTCTTTCTGAGCCGAGCTTTGATGCGACTAGGCAGACATATTCTGGAGGTAGGAAGTATGTGCGGAGACACCATTTTACCAAGGGCAGGTCAGGGACCTGATGCATCCTGGAAGTGGGTTGGTCTCTGAGAATATGGTCCCCGCCAAACTCGCGACATATTGCGTCTCAGAAGGATTTAACGGTGACCCAAGAAGCCAGTGGCTCGGCTGACAGGGTTTGTGATTGGTATATTTGCCAGCTGGTACAATCGATTCGAATCGCCATCTCTCCTGGTTAGTGAGAAACTGAACTGATCTTCTGGTGAGGTAGAGGTTAACAACTTAAACGTGATTAATGGTGAGATGAGGTTGATATCTGTGGATATCAGAAATCATATGGTTTATTGATTGCTATAATATCAAGTGATTGCTTAGTATAGCTGCAAACCTTAGCTATAATAGCTGAACTGAAATCGAAGCTGAACAATATCTAAAACTTATAAGTTGAGGAACTATTGTAGTAATGCTTTTTATGCAAAAATGTTGCTATCCTTTGAGCTCCACCAAATAAGCCTTGCATATCCTTGAGAGTCTTTTTATTTACTTCCTGTCTGGTAAGTCTAGCTGAGTACAATTGAGTACTCAGGGTTTTATTCCCAATGTTGCAGGAGGAATGCTTGGTTGACTAAAGAGTTACTTCTATCCTTCGGGAGAGGAAGACTAGACCTTGGGCAAGGTCATGTTATCTGTCTCATCTATGTTGCTGTGACTGGTCGGTACTTGGCACTATATTATGAAATTAAGCTTATGTAAAACGATTTCGTTTCCGCTATTGAACTTTTATGTAAAAGTTTATCTTGTACTCTGATGTATTTGAAATATGTGCGAATCTATGTATCATGTGTATGTGTACTGCTGAGTTTCTGCGATCCTTGCGGTATGTACTGTGTAAAAGTTTGAAATCCTTCGAGATTTCACGGACTACCGGGTTTATATTGGCTCAAGTGTGGCTTGATAGCTGGGAAAACAACTGTCGCTGTACTTGTGCTCGTATAAATTGGTCGGTTCTGTTATAGTTTCGAAGCTTGATCTCTAGGTTGTGTTAGTTCAAAGCACATGAAATGCAGCCTAGAGCACTTGAAGGTAATCCAACATTTGTTCTCCCCTTAATAGTCGGCTAACTATCCTAAATGTGATCACACCCACTAGGTGTCTTGATCACTCAAAGAAAAGCCTATTTGGGGTTATACCTTTGGCTTCAAGCCTTTTCTTTGCACTTGATCATCTTCACTTGATCCACCTCACTTCTTGTTCCATGGATGAGCCACCTTGATCAACACCATCATCTAGGCTCCACACTTCCATGAATGGGACCAAAACTTGGCCATCACTTAGCAAATTGGTTAGTCCTTAGGGTGTCATCAATTATCAAAACCAAACTAGAGCTTTCAATCTCCCCCTTTTTGGTAATTGATGACATCCCATACAAAGATAAGAGATAAGTTTTTTTTGAACTTGTGAGCTTGTCCAAACAAGATTATCATGTTTTTGGAATGGACAAACAACACAAATTCGGTTTGCTGGCTATTTAGCTCCCCTACATATGTCCATGAGTTTGGATTTGAAAGCTTGCACATATGCATAATTAGAGAGTAAATTTCCACCAAAATGTGTTAGGATGGTTAGGATAAATCTTTGAAGCGTGATAACAATTGAAAATTTCATATCGAAGTTGCGGAATTCTCCATCCTTAGCACTTTTGATAACTAGATGATCACAAAACTTGAGCATACCGTGAGATCAACATTATAAGCAATGCTCAAATACCACTTGGAAAGTACCACTTGGAAAGTACAAGATCTTCTAGCTACCACCTAAGCATGCCAATTATCAAATCATCAATCAATTCTATACTAGCATACACCACTCAACAACATGGCAATAGAATGTAAGTACAAATGCAAGTGCATCAAGCATATGTAAGTGCACATTCCAAATGCATTCAGTCAAGTTCATGAGTTTGCTCCCCCTCAAGGTGAGCTTATCTTTAGTAAAGGTTTTCAATAGATCTTTTCCCCCTTTGTCACTTTATCTTTGTACTTTCTCCCCTTTGGCATCAAGTACCACAAAAGGGTCAAGATAATGGAGTGAGAGACTTTCTTAGTCAAATTTGATTCAATCTAGCAAATTTGCACAAGTTTCTTAACTCGGTTTGAACCAAAGACAAGCTTCTTCATGCCACTAGAGGTTATCTTGCCTATGTTGAGTTAAGCACTTAGTTGCTCATTTAACTAGATTCAACACTAAGTTTGCATCCCCATGAACAAGTTATATGCCATCACTAGATTAAACAATCAATCAAGCAATAGTGATGCCATATAGACTGTTGACGGTCGCTAACACCCTATTTTACCGTTAACATTTCACCCATAATCAAGGTAAAACCACATGAAAAGCAAAGAACCCACCTTAAAACTTACCTAGTTCCACATGTCCTTGGAGAAATCTTGTGTATGCAGGAAAAATGGTGGAAACAAGGCAAAACAAAGAAAGGCAAGACACCTCAACACCTCAGCTACCACGTGGGGAGCCAAAGGGGGGCGCCCGCCCTGCAAACAGGGCGCCCGCCCAATCCAAAGTGCCAAATGGCACTTGCCACCTCACTGATCCGTGTGCCAACCTCCCAAATGGTCTATGGCACGTTGAAACAATATATACAAGGCATGAGGATCCGGTGGCCCTATCAACAGGCCGTCCGCCCTGTCCAAGTTGAGTGCCACGTCCACAATCCGAGGGAATGTGTCCAGGAGTCATCTACACCATCAATTGAAGTCGGTTTTCATCCAACAGTGATCAAATGAAGTGCCATGGATTGAAGGACCCACATGTCATCCTCCCAGGGGTTGCAAACCGCCTTTCCAAAGCACCAATCAACTTTGCAACCGCCTATGGGGAGGAAGGAGAGCCGCTGGATGCAAGACGGTAGATCCAAGGGGGCGCCTGCCCCCCTAGGAGGGCGCCCGCCCTGCTCTTTCGTGCAACCGACCTCCAGGAGCTCTACAAGTACCCCTAGTGCACTCCTACACTATAAATAGGGGTAGGATCCTCACTTGTAAGGGGGAACACATAAGAAATACTAGCGAATCCACTTGAAATTCAGCTTAGTAGCTCCTCTCCCTCTCTAGCGAAGCTCTACTCTTAGGAATAGTACTAGCTAGAGAAGAGTAGAGTGTTGGAGAGAAGTCGGGAGAAGGAAGAAGTCTGTGGTGGAGCCGGGCTTGTCGGGGACCTCCTCTGCGGTGTTCTTCACTCTTATCGGTAATAAAGATCCCCTTTTTCATTTACTATTGTTTTACTTTAAGTAGCTCTATACTTGCTCATTGCTTGGTTAGAGTGCTCTAATTCCTTGGCCAGAGTTAGAGTAGTAAGTTTTATAGATTAAGCGCGGTGCTTAGGCTATAGCTTACCCTTGAGTGCCGCTAGGCCCACGAATAGTAGTGGTAGGTGCTAGGTGGTGACAACCCTAAGATCCTCTATATTCCACCACGTTCGGCCTAGTATTCGGTATAAGCGTAGGACTTCGGGACGTACGGTGCCTAATTAGTCGAGCCCCGACGAGTTTAGGACATTGCGTGTCCTAGGTATAGCAGTCTCTTTGGTATAACAATCATTTGATCTTTTACTGAGATAGAGTTCTCCCCCAAAACTCCAGAGCTACCTAGTGTGTGTTTCCACCTTAGTTATACTTCATTGATTTATCCTTACTAAGGTTATTACCCCATTTATCCATATCTAGATCCTTGACTATCATATCCTTGGAATCACAAACCCCGCCTTTCTTTGGGAAAATATAAATTCGACACCTGGTACTCCCAGGTAAAGTGCTACACGATAGTTCTGTGTGTTTGCAGAATCCCATCACCTATCCTTTAGAGCTACCCATAGCATTTTTAGCGCTGTTGCTAGAAATAACTTTATTCCTAGTAGCTACGTTAGAAGTGTCAACAACCACATACTTTGAGCATAGGGATTGACAACCCCCGTGATTGCATTGAGAAGTATTGTTTCCATTGCTAGAGGATAGATTTGGCTACCTTCTTTTGATAGCGTTAGTAACTGTCAACATAGACTTCAAAACCATTTTGGTTTTCAATGAATGACCTAGAGAGAACAACATCATGTCTATATATTCTGGCAAGTTCTAGTAAAGTATGAATGCACATGTCAAACAATGATACCTTTGCCTTGCTTGGAGTATAGACATGCCATAAGATCTTCATGAAGTGCATCAACACATGTTGGACTAGTCAAGTATGCTCAATTCATTCCTTAGTTTGTAAAATCTAGCTTCATCAAGTGGCTTGGTGAATATGTCAGCTAGTTGATCTTCGGTGCCCACACTTGCGATATAGCAATATCTCCTTTTGCTTAGTGATCTCTTATGAAATAGTGTCTCACATCTATGTGCTTGGTTCTTGAATGTTGCACCGGATTGGTTGTGATCTTCACCGCACTTTCATTGTCACATAGCAATGGAACCTTATTGAATTTCATTCCATAGTCCTTCAAGGTTTGTCTCATCCATAGTAATTGTGCACAACAACTTCCCGCACTAATGTATTCGGCTTCGGCGGTAGAGAGTGCAACACTATTTTGATTTTTGGATGACCATGAAACTAGTGACCTTCCCAAGAGTTGACATGTACCGGAAGTGCTCTTTCTATCAATTTTGCAACCGGCATAGTCCGCATCCGCATAATCAATCAATGTGAAGTTTGAGCCCTTGAGATACCACAAACCAATGTTAGGTGTGCTCTTCAAATACCTCAAGACTCTTTTAGTTGCCTTCAAATGAATTTCTCTTGGAGAGGCTTGATATCTTGCACACATGCACATACTAAACATCACATCCGGCCTAGAAGCGGTCACATAGAGTAGACTGCCAATGATTGATCGATATTGCTTTTGATCAACCAATTCACCTTCTACATCCGGTTCCAAGCTTCCACTAGTGCCCATTGGTGTTGAGATTGCCTTTGCATTTTGCAATCCAAACTTCTTCACCATATCCTTGATATACTTGCTTTGACTCACAAATGTGCTATTCTTCAATTGTTTGATTTGGAGTCCAAGAAAGTAACTAAGTTCACCAATCATGGACATTTCAAACTCTTTGGCCATCATTTCTCCAAACTTCTCACAAAATGCTTGACTTGTTGATCCAAAGATGATATCATCAACATAGATTTGCATGATGAACAAGTCATTGCCAATCTTCTTAGTGAAGAGAGTGGTGTCAACCCTTCCCATCTTGAACCCTTTAGAGAGTAGGAAGTCCCTCAACCTCTCATACCATGCTCTTGGTTCTTGTTTCAAACCATAGTGAGCCTTCTTGAGTTTGTACACATGGTCGGGCTTCTTGTCATCTTCGAAACTGGGAGGTTGCTCAACATATACTAACTCATTGATGTAGCCATTTAAGAATGCACTTTTGACATCCATTTGATAGAGTTTGATATCATGAGCACATGCATATACCAATAAGATCCGGATTGCTTCCAGTCTTGCCACCGGTGCGTAGGTTTCTCCGAAGACTAAACCTTCAATTTGAGTGTAACCTTGTGCAACCAATCTAGCTTTGTTTCTCACAACAACCCTATCTTGATCTTGCTTGTTCCGGAAGACCCACTTAGTGCCAATCACATTGTGTTTGTTTGATCTTGGAACTAATTCCCATACTTGATTTCTCTCAAAATTGTTGAGCTCTTCATGCATAGCATTTATCCAATCCTCATCTTTGAGTGCCTTCTCAATGTTGGTAGGCTCCTCTTGTGAGACAAATAAATAGTGCTCACAAAAAGAAGCTACTATTGACCTTGTTTGCACACCTCTACTAATATCGCCAACAATTTGATCTAGAGGATGGTCTCTTGCAATATGAGTTGGTTGAAGTATATGTGTTGAACTAGCATCTTGAGCTTGATCTTGATCATGATCATGAGCTTGAACTTGAGAGTCACTTGAGCTTGCTTGATTTGTATCATCTTCCACTTGCACAATAGGAGGGGTGACTTCATCATCATTATCTTCAACTTGCCTTGGACTAATGTTACCAATGTCCATATTCTTCATAGCATCAACTAATTGAGGTCTTCTTACATCATCAAGATTATCCTTCTCTTCTTGTGACCTATTAGTTTCATCAAACTCAACATCATGGACTTCTTCAACTATCCCATGTGCCAAGTTCCATACTATATAAGCTTTGCTTGATGTTGAATACCCAAGTAGGAAACCTTCATCACACTTCTCAAATTTTCCCAAACGAGTGCCCTTCTTCAAGATATAGCATTTGCAACCAAACAATCTAAAATATGCAATGTTGGGCTTTCTTCCATTCAAGAGCTCATAGGGTGTCTTCTTCAACATTGGATGACAATATAGACGGTTGCTAGTGTAACAAGCCGTATTGATAGCTTCCGTCCAAAATTCATCACTAATATTGTATTCACTTAGCATGGTTCTTGCCATATCAATGAGTGTTCTATTCTTTCTTTCCACAAGATCATTTGATTGAGGAGTGTACTTTGCCGAGAATTGATGTTTGATTCCTAGATCATCACAAAGCTCATCAACTCTTATGTTCTTGAATTCACTTCCATTATCACTCCTAACTTGCTTCACCCTTGTGTCAAACTCATTTTTACTTCTCTTGATGAAGGATTTGAAGATTCCATACACTTCACTTTTGTCAACTAGAAAGAAGACCTAAGTGTATCTTGAGAAGTCATCAACTATCACAAAGCCATATTTTCTTCCTCCAATAATTGCATAAGTAGTTGGACCAAACAAATCCATGTGCAATAGCTCAAGTGGACTAGATGTACTCATCATGCCTTTGTTAGGATGTGTATTTCCAACTTGCTTTCCAAATTGACAAGAACTATACAACCTATCCTTCTCAAAGTGTACATCCTTCAAGCCTCTAACCATGTCATGCCTGACCAATCTTCCAAGTTGCCTCATGCCAACATGTCCAAGTCTCCTATGCCACAACCAACCAAGACTTGATTTGGAGATCAAACATGAAGAGAGTTTTGCTTCACTATCATTGAAGTCCACCAAGTGTAACACCCTAGTGTTAGTTACTATTTTCACACTTGCATTTGCATGTCATCAAGCATAGATCATGTCATTTCAAGCATCATCATCATTTCATTTGAATTGATTTCCTTTAATTGCTATATGTTTGTTTATATGTCCATAACATGCTAAATGTGTTGACATGCAAATGTGATGCTTGTTTACTGTTCTAAATGCTTTAGACATGTTTGGGATAACATTTGGAACAATGTTCATGTTGGTGAAATCCCCAAATTACCCCTCTAGCTCATAGTTGACTAGAGAGCCCTCTAAAAGCTATTCTGTTTGACCAAACAAGAAGGGCATTTTAGAGATTTTGCATGTCAGTGCACCCTTAATCAAAGTTGTGTAGAATTTTATAAGAAACAAACTTTATTTTTGGGTCAACTCATGAAAATGGGTGGAAGGTGGTCAAAAAGTTGAATTAGTGCAGATTTGGAGTTGTTTTGAAGTTTCAAAATTTTTCCTAAGTCTAAACTGGTTTTCAGTTTCGGTGTACCCCTATTCATTGACCTGTATCTCTCAATCTAGGCCGATCTAGAGTAAAGTGTCTTAATACCAAATGATCTACTCATGTAGCTCTTTGATCCATATTAGTGGAGTTTGCTCTGAAACGCATTGGATCAAGAGTTATGGCGCGACAAAAATCAGGTTTCAGTCGGGTTCGCGGAGACTGAATCGAAGCCGATTTAGTCGACGTTCAGTCGTCGCTGCGCGGCCGCCGTCAGGAATCGTGCGCCAGGTGGCGCCGTACGCCGTCGTTGCCTCCCCGACCAGCCTGCAAGGCTAAAATGGCACTCCATCCGGTCCCCTGGCTGCTTCACTCTCACTCTCGCTCGCTCTCGCCTCTCTGCCCGCCGTTTTCCCCTCCACCGTCGCCATTTCCGCCAAGCCGTCGCCGCGGTGAAATCCGCCGTCACCGCGCCGTCTCCGACCGCTCCATCTCCGCCAAAGCTTCGCCTTGCTCTGCTCTATCTCCTCGACCCGTTGCCGACCTCAGCCTACCTAAGGTATAGCTCCAGCGAGCTTCTCGCCGCCGCGCCATTGCCGGAGCGCCGCCGAGCTCTCGGGTCGCCGCGACGAGGGCGATGCCGGGGTCGGCTTCTCTCTCCATTGCTCGTCTAGGAGTCTCCATTAGCTGTAGATCTAGCCTAGGTCGTTGGTCGGGTCGGTCTCGCCATAGGTTCGCCGGAACCCGAGCTCGCCGTGAACCCGCTCGCCGCCGTGCCGCCATGCGTGCTCGGTCAGTGAGCTCCCGTGCACAATAGTCCGATTCGTCGCACGCATAGGTCCGCTAGGGTTCCAGGGTCTCGGAACGGAGCTTAGCCGCGCGAGTAACGGCCGAAATCGGCCGGCGCAAGCTCGCCGGACCGCCACCGTCCGCCATTGCCGCAGTCGAGCTTGCTCCGGTGGGGTACAACCCTCGGTAGTTGGTCCATTGAGTTCGCCTCGTTGCCACGAGTCGGTAGGTAGCCTCGGCGTCGCCGGAGACCTCGCCGTCGGCGAGCTCTCGCCGGTCAGCGCCGGCGGCTCTGCCCCTCTCTCTGACGCGTGGGGTCGGGTTGACCCCGGGGCCCGCGAGTCAGCCGTTCTGGTGCGTCTCTGGTTCACTGAGCCGGGTGCACGTAGCAGTTTCTATCGGGTCTGGGTTTTATGATTTATAAAATGAATTTCCAGAAAATGTGTAAAATCTTCCAAAATTCATATCTGGAGCTAGGAGTGTCCAATTGGGGTGAACCAAATTTTGTTATGTTTGTATTTCTGAGCTCTATCAAGAAAAAATATAAAATGTACTTTTGGAATACTTTTTCTGTGCAGTTATATTTAAATTGTTAATTGCTTGCAAACTTGATAAATGCATAAGTAATTGTAGGGATGTGCTAAAAATGTGATTCCACTTGCATTAATCTTGTTTAAGGAAGTAGAATCTAAGAAAAATATGGTTGCTGGTGTTGCACTATTATTTATATGATGTCTAGTATAATATGCCTTTTATGCTTTAATCTTGCAAAAATCACCATGCTTAATGTGTTAAGGATATGGTCATGAATATTTTTCCTGGACCATGTTACGTTGGGAAGAAGCTAAGAAAATTGGGAAATCTGTTGTTTGATACTTTTCACTGTGTTAAGTATTTTCCATTGCTTAAAAGGCTGGTTGTTTGTTATTTTTGTATAGACTGTTATACTTGTCCAAATGACTTCAAATTTTGTCAATAGGCTAATTTGGATGTGTAATAGCTACTGCAATTTTTATGGATTTTTCTGGTCACAGCAAACAGTAGGTCCAGTTATAAGCTAGGGTTGGTTTAATTGTTTTTAAGCAAGTATCTATTGGTGTGAAGTGTTTCATGCATTTCTGTGATGTTCCAGCATTGTCACCTGTTTTAAGTAGTGAAGCTGATCCTAATTTGAGCTTAGGGCAGCAAGGTTAATGTTTTGTTTATATGATGTTGCTCGCGCTTGTTAATTATAAGTTGGTTGTGGTAGGTTAGTTGATGCATGTTAATTATTAAGTGCAGGTTGTAGACCTCTCAGCCGGGACGAGAAATTGTTCTATGCTTTGCTTAAGAAGAGTGAGTATGAGTTGGTTGTCTAGAGAAGAAATATGCACGTACTCAGTAAATGAGTGTGGATTGTTAAACTGATTGCATATCATGGGTTAATTTGTGCATCTCTATCTTGCATTTCATGTGCATTCTCAGTTCTCATATACGCATATCATGCATACAGCATCGCCGGGAGGCGTGACGCTATTGCAGTTCGATCCACCGGAGGAGGGAGTTCCGCCGGAGATTGAAGTGCTAGAGGTTCCCAAAGGCCAGGAAGAAGAGGCTGAACTTCCAGAGTGCCCTGATCACCAACCTACTAACTTTGTGAAAGGCAAGCCCCGGAGCATCCCTAAGTCTCCACCTAGTCTTTTTACAAATGCACTGGTCTTTATTAAATCGTATGATTGTGCACTTAAGTATAGGAGTTGATATGATACCGTTGCTGCATTTATACCTTGTCCACTTATACTTGATCCTGAAGTTATTACTAGATAAGGGGATGGGTTCGATTTTATGCTTAGCCATGCTTAGACCGGTAGAAGTCGAGGGATTTCCTGTCCTTCACGAGCATAGGTGGTTACTAATGATGATGGGGTTGGATTCCACATGATGGACTATATGTGCCACCATGCCACAGTGTCTAATGAGAGAACCAAGGCTAGGTAGCGGGGAGCCGCATGACATGGTTGAGGTCATGCCGTCTTCGGTGCTGCTTGCGGCCGGCTAGGACTGAGGCCACCAGACATCAGTTGAGATTGAAAGACGTCGTCACATAGCTGGCCAGATAAGTCGTTCTGACCGCGAAGCCAAGTATTTCTTTCTGAGCCGAGCCTTGGTGCGACTAGGCAGACATATTCTGGAGGTAGGAAGTATGTGCGGAGACACCATCTTACCAAGGGCAGGTCAGGGACCTGATGCATCCTGGAAGTGGGTTGGTCTCTGAGAATATGGTCCCCGCCAAACTCGCGACATATTGTGTCCCAGAAAGATTTAACGGTGGCCCAAGAATTCAGTGGCTCGGCTGACAGGGTTTGTGATTGGCATATTTGCCAGCTGGTACAATCGATTCGAATCGCCATCTCTCCTGGTTAGTGAGAAACTGAACTGATCTTCTGGTGAGGTAGAGGCTAACAACTTGAACATAATGATTATGGTGAGATGAGGTTGATATCTATGGATATCGGAAATCATATGGTTTTATTGATTGCTATAATATTCAGTGAATGCTTAGTATAGTGGCTAATCTTAGTAAATAGCTTAACTGAAATCGAAGCTTATCACAATTAAAAAGAATAAGTTGAGGATCTACTGTAGTAATGCTTTTGATGCAAAAATGATGCTACCCTCTGAGCTCCACCAAATAAGCCTTGCATATCCTTGAGAGTCTTTTTATTTACTCCCTGTCAGGTAAGTCTAGCTGAGTACAATTGAGTACTCAGGGTTTTATTCCCATTGTTGCAGATGGTGTAGTCTACTACGCGTATTGCAGGAATTGCCTCACCCCTGCGGGCGAAGAAGACTAGACCCGAGGGCAGGATCATTATCTATCCTTAGATGTTGTAAGAATGCTGTGACAGGGTCATTTGATGGTACTCGTATTTGAACTCTGTGGTGTAAAACTATGTTGACTTCCGCTACTACTTTATTCGTGTAAAAGACTATGTTGTACTCTGATGTTTAAATTCGGTTGCGAACTTATGTGTCGTGTGATCGGGTATTGCTGAATGAATGATCCTTGGGGTATGAAATGTTTGAAATCCTTCGTGATTTCCGGACTACCGGGTTTATATTAGCTCAAGTGCGACTGGATTGCGATTAAAAATGCGATCGTTGTACTTGTGCTCGTATAAATTGGTCGGTTCTGTGACAGCTGGTACCGGAGCATAATTCAGCATATACCGTCACTTGACTATTTGAAAACTAAAAGAGTTTTGAGTTTTACAAACTAATTGCCAACTGGTAGTGTGTATAGGTGATTTAAACCAAGTGTTTGCGAAACTTATGAGTACCAATGACCAAGTCCTATAGCCCTATATATATGTGGTAATTAGGTGGCTTATGTAAGTACTGACTTGGGGGAAATTGCATCATGTTTCTATTGTGGTTCATTTGGTTTTATCGTGCGGATAATTATGAACTGTCGGTTTCTTATTGCTTCTTATGGGACAATGTACCACGTCGCCTAAGGTAAGGTGAGATGTGAGTGTAAGATCGAACAATCGTCGATCGATGGTGATTGTTATGGTTACTGAAGTGAGTACATGTGATCCATATGTGTACTTATGGAAGTAAGGTGGAGTAATTACTTTTGGGGTCGCAAATGTTCATGGGAACATTTCCGGCGAAAAGTGCTTCTTGTTGCCCTGCATACATTGGGATTTGGGCTGAAATGAATCTTCTGCAGATACACTAACCACGCAAAACGTATAGCACGGTTAGTTACGTATATGAGAGCACGTGGTATGCCACCGAATATAACGTTAGTTAATATATACTATGTGTGAGGTCGTTGGCACGTGCATGCATCATGATCATGAAATTAACTCAAGCTATTTGTACTATTTTTCTTCCCTATGATAAAATTTGTGCTGCCCTATCTTATTCTAAATGCTAAAAGATGTTGTAATGTACCAGATGGCAGCTGAAGGTGAGCCGCAGAGTGGTCAGTTTCTGGACCAGTTTGGCACACCCACTGTGCTATGGAGGTTGTTGAAGTCTGTGGGATATGCAGAGCCAGCACTGTATTTCTGAAAGCCAGCGGAAACCATGGTGCAACCTTGGTTTGATGTTTGGGTGACTATCCCTGTGCTTGAAAGGGGCTGGTCGTTTCCAGGAATAAAGGTGGAAGTTGACATGAGGACGCCATGGGATGGTGCGCAGCTTGCAGCTTTTGAGGTGTTGACGGATATTTGCAGCCGGTTCAACAAGAGAGCTGATTTGGGGCCAGCAAATGTTTTTCCCAGGGTGGATGCTTCTCAGGGTGAGTGGGCTCAGTCTAGCCAAGCTACCTTGGAGCGAGGCAGAGATGAGCGTGCTCATAGCACGGGTGCTTCTATGAGTGCTATGTTTGCTGTCCTGAGGATGCATTATTCCACTAGGGATGGTTGGATGAAGTGCGTTGAAGCCCTGCATGATGCTGTGGAGAAGAAGTTAGAAGCTGAAGAGTGGGCACGTATGGCTCGTCGTAGCTCAGATGACTTGGTGGTAGCTCTCATTGCCAGTCGCAATGAGTTGTTACGATGCACTGGCGCTTTGTTGGCAGCTGATCGCCGTGTCGAGGTGCTTGAGAGGGAGAATGCAGATCTTCGCCGCCAGCTTGACAATCGCAATATGAGCTTGACACGTCAGTGCGATGAGTTTCTGCAGGAGTTGCGCGCTAGTCAGCAGCAGGTTTGGGAGTTGCAGCAGGATGTTCATCGTCTAAACAACCGTGTTGATCCATTTCATCCTCCGGGTGCAGCGGAGTTTGCTCCTGAGATCTTCGTTGCAGCTGATGATAGTGAAGCAAGTGAGGAAGAAGAGGAAGAAGGCCCCGAGGAGATCGTGCCTATTGACGAGAGTGATGACCATGGTGGGAACGTGTCTGGCATGGATAGTGACCATGATGACTAGGCTCTTTCTAGTGATCTTGCCATGATCGGCACCCTTTTGTATTGGAAAAACCTTTAATGTCATGTAATGGGTAGAACCTGAATTGTAATGAGAGAACCCCGTGTGTTCAGGGCTGGAACCATCAAACTTTTAATTAAGTAATGGTAACTTATACAGTTTGGAAACCCTTTTTGGTTGCGCCTTGTTATTGTGCGGTTGTGTGATGATTATTGAATTATTGTGTCGTTTGTTGGTTATCAAAAATGATCAATGATATCTTCTGGGCATAATCTTTCGGTTTTCTTTGGCATAACTGACACTTAACAATGGTTGTTGTGTGTTGCTACAGATGGCACCTCATACCCGTCGTCATGGGTCAACCAGTGGTGGTGGGAATGAGCATGAAGATGAGGAGTTGCCGCCTCCTCCACCGCGTACCCAGGAGCAGATGTTTGCTCAGTTCTTGGACACTCAGCAAGCGATTCTGCAGCAGATGGTTGCTAGTAACACCCACAATCGCAATCGAGATGGACGCCGCAGAAATGATGAGGACCAGTACAGTAACTATAAGGACTTCATGGACACTAAGCCTCCGGTATTCAAGCAGGCTGTTGAACCACTGGAAGCGGATGAGTGGTTGAACACTATTGAGCAGTCATTCTCTGTGCTGCGATTGACTGAAACCATGAAGGCTAGCTTTGCTGCTATGTTGCTGCAAGGCCAGGCTGGAATATGGTGGGCCAATCGCAAGACCGCCTACCCTGTGGTCGCTGATATCACCTGGGAGCAGTTCACCAGGGATTTCAGGGGACATTTCATTCCAGCAGGCTTAAACAAGATGAATGTGAATGAGTTTATGCAGCTTACTCAGGGTACCAAGACCCTCACTCAGTATCATCATGCCTTTAACAATCTGTCAAGGTATGCCCCGTGGAAGGTGGATACAGATGAAAAGAAGATTGAAGCTTTCAAGAGAGGCCTTAGTACCAAGCTTATGAAGACTCTGGCGAACAACGCTCGTACAACTTTCAACGAGTTTATCAGTGAAGCTTATATCCAAGAGAAACAGAATAACTTGCACACTGCTTCCAAGGGAGGCAAGAGGCCATTTGAAGGAAGCTCTTCTCAGTCAAGGACTCCAGCAGCTAGTCGTGCGGTGGCAAATCGCCCTGCTTACCGTCCGGCTGTTCCTGGAGCAAAATTCAGACCCCCTCCAAAGAAGCAGCCAGCGCCACAACGCTACAAGAAAGGTTTCACAGTGCCTTTGAACAAGAACAATGCTCCTCCAGGCAATGCCGTTCAAGTGAGGACCAACCAAGGTCTGGGGCCGTGCTTTAATTGCGGTCAACAGGGGCATCTTGCTCGTTATTGTCCTCATCCCAGGTAGGGTCGTGTGCATCACACTACTGCTGAGGAACTTGCGGAAGGTGAACCAGTCACTGCGGGTATGTTTTCTGTGAATCAGCATCCTGCTATTGTTTTGTTCGACTCAGGATCGTCGCATTCTTTCGTGAGTCAAGCATTTGCACAAAAGCATGCATTACCAATTGTTGAGTTGAGTCATAGTTTCCGGATAACTTCAGCTGGGGCTGAAATTTGTACGCGTCATGGTGTCGGGAATGTGACCATTGAGATTGGTAATCGGGTTTTCGTCAGTAGTCTTATTGTGCTACCAGGGTTGAGTCTGGATGTTATTTTGGGGGTTAGTTGGATGGACAAGCGGGGTGCGGTGTTGGACGTCCCTAACCGGATGTTGACACTGAAGGAACCCCAAGGTGAAGGCACTTTTCAGGTTCATCTGCACCGTAGGGGAGATCTAGTCTCTCTTTCTCAGTTGAGGCCGTAACACTTCAGAGCATCCCTGTAGTGTGTGAATTTCCTGATGTCTTTTCTGATGATCTACCTGGACTTCCTCCTGATCGAGATGTGGAGTTTGCAATAGAACTTATTCCCGGTACGGCACCTATTTCTCGAAGGCCATATAGAATGCCTCCTCATGAATTAGCTGAACTCAAGAAACAACTCCAGGAGTTATTGGACAAAGGGTTTATTCACCCTAGTTCTTCTCCGTGGGGCTGTCCTGCAATCTTTGTTAAGAAGAAGGATGAAACTTTGCGTATGTGTGTGGACTATAGGCCACTTAATGCTGTGACAATTAAGAACAAGTATCCTCTACCTCGTATTGATATCTTGTTTGATCAATTGTCCAAGGCCAAGGTTTTCTCCAAAATTGATCTGAGATCTGGGTATCATCAAATTAAGATCAGACCACAAGATGTTCCCAAGACGGCTTTCTCCACTCGGTATGGATTGTATGAGTATTTGGTTATGTCTTTTGGATTAACCAATGCTCCTGCACATTTCATGTATCTAATGAATTCGGTATTCATGCCTGAGTTGGATAAGTTCGTGGTAGTATTTATTGACGATATTCTGGTGTACTCTGAAAACATGGAGGATCATGCTGAACACTTGAGAATAGTCTTGACTACACTCAGGGAGCATAAGCTGTATGCTAAGTTCAGCAAGTGTGAGTTTTGGTTGACTAAAGTGCCTTTTCTGGGCCATATCTTATCTGCTGAAGGTATTTCTGTAGATCCGTCAAAAGTTCAGCAGGTGTTGGATTGGCAGTCACCTACCAATGTGTCTGAGGTTCGTAGCTTTCTGGGATTAGCTGGGTATTATCGCCGCTTTATCCAAGATTTCTCTAAGATAGCTAAACCTATGACCAAGTTGTTGCATAAAGATACCAAGTTTGTGTGGAGTGAGGAGTGTGAAACAGCTTTTCGCACCTTGCGAACGTTGTTGACCACTGCTCCAGTTCTCGCACAACCCGATATTGAAAAGCCTTTTGATGTGTACTGCGATGCTTGTGGCACTAGGTTAGGATGTGTTCTCATGCAGGACGGCCGAGTCATTGCTTATGCCTCGCGTCAATTGAGAAAACATGAGCAAAACTATCCTACGCATGATTTGGAACTTGCCGCTGTAGTTCATGCATTGAAGATTTGGCGCCACTATTTGATGGGTCATAAATGTCATATCTATTCCGACCACAAGAGTCTCAAGTACATTTTCACTCAGCCTGAGTTGAACATGAGGCAAAGAAGGTGGTTGGAGTTGATCAAAGACTATGATCTAGAAGTACACTATCATCCGGGCAAGGGCAATGTCGTAGCCGATGCTTTGAGCCGAAAGTCTCATTGCAATGTATTGCAGCCTTTGCTAGCAGACGGATTCAATCTTGTGCATCCGATGGTGTTAAATAATATTACTCTCAGTTGTACTTTGGAAAGCAAGATTATTGAAGGTCAGAAAACAGATCCTGGCATATATCATATCAAGAGAAAGATGAAAGAACAAGAAATGCTTCATTTCCGAGTAGATGAAAAAGGTATATTGTGGTTCAAGGATCGATTGGTAGTACCGAAAGACCGTGAGTTGAGAAATCAGATTATGGACGAGGCTCATTTGTCCAAGTTGTCTATCCATCCTGGTAGTAGTAAGATGTATCAAGACTTGAAACCTAGGTTCTGGTGGACCAAAATGAAGAAGGAAATTGCGGCTTATGTGGCCAGGTGTGATACCTGTTGTCGCGCGAAAGCTATTCATCTTAAGCCAGCAGGTCTATTGCAACCTTTACCAGTTCCAGGTTGGAAACGGGATGAGATAACCATGGATTTCATATCTGGGTTACCTCTAACGCAAAAAGGCCATGATTCTATTTGGGTGATTGTAGATCTATTGACTAAGATTGCACATTTCTTACCAGTTCGAACTACAGATCGTCCTCATCAGTTGGCACAGCTCTACTTTGCTCAGATACTTCGGCTACATGGTGTGCCGAGGACGATAGTTTTCGACAGAGGCCCGCAATTTATTGCACGCTTCTGGGAGCATCTACACAAGTGTTTGGGAACCAATTTGGTTCGCAGCTCAGCTTATCATCCTCAAACTTCTGGTCAGACTGAAAGGGTAAACCAAATCCTTGAAGATATGTTGAGAGCTTGTGTTCTATCATCTAAAGGTTCGTGGGAAGAATGGTTACCTTTGGCCGAGTTCTCATACAACAATAGCTATCAAGAGAGTATTCAAATGGCTCCTTTTGAAGCTTTGCATGGGCGCAAATGTAGAACTCCTCTCAATTGGGTTGAATCAGGCGAAAGGAGATATTACGGGATTGACTTTGTGAAAGAGGCCGAGGAGAGAGTGCATACCATTCAAACACATCTCAAAGCCGCTCAGACTCGTCAAAAGAGTTATGCGGACAAGCGAAGAAGGCCATTGGAATTTGAAGTGGGTGACTATGTATACTTGAAGGTGTCACCTATGAAAGGCGTACAACGCTTCGGAGTGAAACGAAAGTTAGCTCCAAGGTTTGTAGGTCCTTTTCAAATTATGGAAAGAAGTGGCAAAGTAGCATACAAGTTACGGTTGCCACCACACATGTCCACTATCTTCAATGTGTTTCATGTATCCCAACTCAAGAAATGTTTACGAGTACCGGAAGAACAAGTGGATTTTGGTGATATCAAGTTGAAATCAGATTTGACCTATGAGGAAAAGCCTATTGAAGTCATAGATTACAACGAAAGAATCACCCGTAGCCGAGTGATCAAGTTCTACAAGGTGGTGTGGAACAACCAAAGCCATTGGGATGCGACTTGGGAGCGAGAAGATTATCTAAAGGAAGTCTATCCTTCTTTCTATAAACAATGGTAATTAACTCTAATCTCGGGGACGAGATTCTTTTAAGGTGGGAAGGGCTGTAACACCCTAGTGTTAGTTACTATTTTCACACTTGCATTTGCATGTCATCAAGCATAGATCATGTCATTTCATGCATCATCATCATTTCATTTGAATTGATTTCCTTTAATTGCTATATGTTTGTTTATATGTCCATAACATGTTAAATGTGTTGACATGCAAATGTGATGCTTGTTTATTGTTCTAAATGCTTTATACATGTTTGGGATAACATTTGGAACAATGTTCATGTTGGTGAAATCCCCAAATTACCCCTCTAGCTCATAGTTGACTAAAGAGCCCTCTAAAAGCTATTCTGTTTGACCAAACAAGAAGGGCATTTTAGAGATTTTGCATGTCAGTGCACCCTTAATCAAAGTTGTGTAGAATTTTATAAGCAACAAACTTTATTTTTGGGTCAACTCATGAAAATGGGTGGAAGGTGGTCAAAAAGTTGAATTAGTGCAGATTTGGAGTTGTTTTGAAGTTTCAAAATTTTTCCTAAGTCTAAACTGGTTTTCCGTTTCGGTGTACCCCTGTTCATCGACCTGTATCTCTCAATCTAGGCCGATCTAGAGTAAAGTGTCTTAATACCAAATGATCTACTCATGTAGCTCTTTGATCCATATTAGTGGAGTTTACTCTGAAACGCATTGGATCAAGAGTTATGGCGCGGCAAAAATCAGGTTTCAGTCGGGTTCGCGGAGACTGAATCGAAGCCGATTCAGTCGACGTTCAGCCGTCGCCGCGCGGCCGCCGTCAGGAATCGTGCGCCAGGTGGCGCCGTACGCCGTCGTTGCCTCCCCGACCAGCCTGCAAGGCTAAAATGGCACTCCATCCGGTCCCCTGGCTGCTTCACTCTCACTCTCGCTCGCTCTCGCCTCGCTGCCCGCCGTTTTCCCCTCCGCCGTCGCCATTTCCGCCGAGCCGTTGCCGCGGTGAAATCCGCCGTCACCGCGCCGTCTCCGACCGCTCCATCTCCGCCAAAGCTTCGCCTTACTCTGCTCTATCTCCTCGACCCGTTGCCGACCTCAGCCGACCTAAAGTATAGCTCCAGCGAGCTTCTCGCCGCCGCGCCATTGCCGGAGCGCCGCCGAGCTCTCGGGTCGCCGCGACGAGGGCGATGCCGGGGTCGGCTTCTCTCTCCATTGCTCGTCTAGGAGTCTCCGTTAGCTGTAGATCTAGCCTAGGTCGTTGGTCGGGTCGGTCTCGCCGTAGGTTCGCCGGAACCCGAGCTCGCCGTGAACCCGCTCGCCGCCGTGCCGCCATGCGTGCTCGGTCAGTGAGCTCCCGTGCACAATAGTCCGATTCGTCGCACGCATAGGTCCGCTAGGGTTCTAGGGTCTCGGAACGGAGCTTAGCCGCGCGAGTAACGGCCGAAATCGGCCGGCGCAAGCTCGCCGGACCGCCGCCGTCCGCCATTGCCGCAGTCGAGCTTGCTCCGGTGGGGTACAACCCTCGGCAGTTGGTCCATTGAGTTCGCCTCGTTGCCACGAGTCGGTAGGTAGCCTCGGCGTCGCCGGAGACCTCGCCGTCGGCGAGCTCTCGCCGGTCAGCGCCGGCGGCTCTGCCCCTCTCTCTGACGCGTGGGGTCGGATTGACCCTGGGGCCCGCGAGTCAGCTGTTCTGGTGCGTCTCTGGTTCACTGAGCCGGGTGCACGTAGCAGTTTCTATCGGGTCTGGGTTTTATGATTTATAAAATGAATTTCCAGAAAATGTGTAAAATCTTCCAAAATTCATATCTGGAGCTAGGAGTGTCCAATTGGGGTGAACCAAATTTTGTTATGTTTGTATTTCTGAGCTCTATCAAGGAAAAATATAAAATGTACTTTTGAAATACTTTTTCTGTGCAGTTATATTTAAATTGTTAATTGCTTGCAAACTTGATAAATGCATAAGTAATTGTAGGGATGTGCTAAAAATGTGATTCCACTTGCATTAATCTTGTTTAAGGAAGTAGAATCTATGAAAAATATGTTTGCTAGTGTTGCACTATTATTTATATGATGTCTAGTATAATATGCCTTTTATGCTTTAATCTTGCAAAAATCACCATGCTTAATGTGTTAAGAATATGGTCATGAATATTTTTCCTGGACCATGTTATGTTGGGAAGAAGCTAAGAAAATTGGGAAATCTGTTGTTTGATACTTTTCACTGTGTTAAGTATTTTCCATTGCTTAAAAGGCTGGTTGTTTGTTATTTTTGTGTAGACTGTTATACTTGTCCAAATGACTTCAAATTTTGTCAATAGGCTAATTTGGATGTGTAATAGCTACTGTAATTTTTATGAATTTTTCTGGTCAAAGTAAACAGTAGGTCCAGTTATAAGCTAGGGTTGGTTTAATTGTTTTTAAGCAAGTATCTATTGGTGTGAAGTGTTTCATGCATTTCTGTGATGTTCCAGCATTGTCACCTGTTTTATACAGTGAAGCTGATTCTAATTTGAGCTTAGGGCAGCAAGGTTAATGTTTTGTTTATATGATGTTGCTCGCGCTTGTTAATTATAAGTTGGTTGTGGAAGGTTAGTTGATGCATGTTAATTATTAAGTGCAGGTTGTAGACCTCTCAGCCGGGACGAGAAATTGTTCTATGCTTTGCTTAAGAAGAGTGAGTATGAGTTGGTTGTCTAGAGAAGAAATATGCACGTACTCAGTAAATGAGTGTGGATTGTTAAACTGATTGCATATCATGGGTTAATTTGTGCATCTCTATCTTGCATTTCATGTGCATTCTCAGTTCTCATATACGCATATCATGCATACAGCATCGCCGGGAGGCGTGACGCTATTGCAGTTCGATCCACCGGAGGAGGGAGTTCCGCCGGAGATTGAAGTGCTAGAGGTTCCCGAAGGCCAGGAAGAAGAGGCTGAACTTCCAGAGTGCCCTGATCACCAACCTACTAACTTTGTGAAAGGCAAGCCCCGGAGCATCCCTAAGTCTCCACCTAGTCTTTTTACAAATGCACTGGTCTTTATTAAATCGTATGATTGTGCACTTAAGTATAGGAGTTGATATGATACCGTTGCTGCATTTATACCTTGTCCACTTATACTTGATCCTGAAGTTATTACTAGATAAGGGGATGGGTTCGATCTTATGCTTAGCCATGCTTAGACCGGTAGAAGTCGAGGGATTTCCTGTCCTTCGCGAGCATAGGTGGTTACTAATGATGATGGGGTTGGATTCCACATGATGGACTATATGTGCCACCATGCCACAGTGTCTAATGAGAGAACCAAGGCTAGGTAGCGGGGAGCCGCATGACATGGTTGAGGTCATGCCGTCTTCGGTGCTGCTTGCGGCCGACTAGGACTGAGGCCACCAGACATCAATTGAGATTGAAAGACGTCGTCACATAGCTGGCCAGATAAGTCGTTCTGACCGCGAAGCCGAGTATTTCTTTCTGAGCCGAGCCTTGGTGCGACTAGGCAGACATATTCTGGAGG
The DNA here is from genome assembly GCA_038502445.1 of Eremochloa ophiuroides. Taxonomy (NCBI): domain Eukaryota; kingdom Viridiplantae; phylum Streptophyta; class Magnoliopsida; order Poales; family Poaceae; genus Eremochloa; species Eremochloa ophiuroides. Next base: position 29,056,852 of record JAHLJS010000006.1, on the reverse strand, counting down.
TAGGAAGTATGTGCGGAGACACCATCTTACCAAGGGCAGGTCAGGGACCTGATGCATCCTAGAAGTGGGTTGGTCTCTGAGAATATGGTCCCCGCCAAACTCGCGACATATTGTGTCCCAGAAAGATTTAACGGTGGCCCAAGAAGCCAGTGGCTCGGCTGACAGGGTTTGTGATTGGCATATTTGCCAGCTGGTACAATCGATTCGAATCGCCATCTCTCCTGGTTAGTGAGAAACTGAACTGATCTTCTGGTGAGGTAGAGGCTAACAATTTGAACATAATGATTATGGTGAGATGAGGTTGATATCTATGGATATCGAAAATCATATGGTTTTATTGATTGCTATAATATTCAGTGAATGCTTAGTATAGTGGCTAATCTTAGTAAATAGCTTAACTGAAATCGAAGCTTATCACAATTAGAAAGAATAAGTTGAGGATCTACTGTAGTAATGCTTTTGATGCAAAAATGATGCAACCCTCTGAGCTCCACCAAATAAGCCTTACATATCCTTGAGAGTCTTTTTATTTACTCCCTGTCGGGTAAGTCTAGCTGAGTACAATTGAGTACTCAGGGTTTTATTCCCATTGTTGCAGATGGTGTAGTCTATTACGCGTATTGCAGGAATTGCTTCACCCCTGCGGGCGAAGAAGACTAGACCCGAGGGCAGGGTCATTATCTATCCTTAGATGTTGTAAGAATGCTGTGACAGGGTCATTTGATGGTACTCGTATTTGAACTCTGTGGTGTAAAACTATGTTGACTTCCGCTACTACTTTATTCGTGTAAAAGACTATGTTGTACTCTGATGTTTAAATTCGGTTGCGAACTTATGTGTCGTGTGATCGGGTATTGCTGAATGAATGATCCTTGGGGTATGAAATGTTTAAAATCCTTCGTGATTTCCGGACTACCGGGTTTATATTAGCTCAAGTGCGACTGGATTGCGATTAAAAATGCGATCGTTGTACTTGTGCTCATATAAATTGGTCGGTTCTGTGACACCAAGTATAGGTTCTCATATCTAAAACCCTTGAAGATCAAGCTGGAACCATCCATACTAACAATCTCAACATCATCAATAACAAAGATGCACTTGAAACCGAAATCACAAAATTGTGCAACCGATAATAAGTTGAAATTGAGAGATTCAACTAGCAACACATTTGATATGCTCATATCATTTGAGATAGCAATCTTGCCTAATCCTTTCACCATGCCTTTTCCATTGTCACCAAATGTGATAGAATCAAACTTTTGGCTACCACTTGTGTTGATTGAATTGAACATACTAGACTCTCCGGTCATGTGTTGAGTGCATCCACTATCAAGCACCCAATGTCTTTCTCTGGCTTTGTAATTGACCTACAAAGAATAGATCAATTGGTTTTAGGTACCCAAGCATTCTTGGGTCCTTGAAGGTTAGTGAATAAAGACTTAAGCACCCAAATGGATCTCATCCGTGGGTTGCCTCTTGGTGTACCAATATACTTGGCTTTAACACCCTCTACTCCTTTAGTGAGCATGTAACAAGAATCAAGGCGAATTGAAGTCGCACTAGCAAATTTTACTTGCTTGATCTTGTTTGCCACACAATGTTGCTCATTATGCCCCACTTGCTTCCATCTTTAGCAATACCTACCATTGTTCCTCACAAAACTAGTTTTGGGAGTCACAAAGGTGGCCTTACCTTTCTTGGGGGTATAGCCTAGTCCCTCCTTAGAGTGACTCAATCTTTGGCTACCCAAGCACTTTAGCAAGCGGACATCCCCACCATAGGCATTGCCTAATGTGCAGGTGAGCTTGTTGACCTTCTCCTTGAGGTTTTTGTTTTCCACCACAAGTGAGGACTTAGAGTCATCAACTTTAGGTGAAATAGGAGGGTGGAGCTATAAGAAGGGTTAGTGACGATAATAGTAGAAGAAGGAATTGACTCGTCACTAAGGATATCACATGATGAACCCATGTCACATGTCTTGATGGATGCCCTCTTCTCATTTTCGGCCACTAGAGAGGAATGAGCTTTCTCTAGCTTAGAGTGAGCAACCTTGAGGTTCTCATGGGCTTCCATTAGCTTCTCATGAGACTTCAAGAGCTCATCAAAGGATTGCTCAATGGCTAGCTTGTCTTTGCGTAATTCTTTGCACTCCTTTCTTTTGGCCTCAATGTAAGTGTTGGCATCATCAAGCATGGACATGAGTTCATCACATGAGAGCTCCTCCTCATCACTCTCATCATCGGATTGTACCTTGGATGGCTTAGCCATCAAGCATGTGGATGGAGTGTCAAAGAGAGATAGCTTGTTGTTGAGAGCAATGCTTGCCATAGCTTTCTTCTTGATAGTCTTGCTCTCATCATCACTATCATCCTCATCAGTAGAGGCATCACTATCATTCCAAGTGACACAATATGATTGTCTCTTCTTCTTCTTCTTGAGTGTCACATTCTTGTTCTTATTTTCTCCCTTGTCCTTCTTCTTGCTCTTCTTCTTCTCATCATCACTTTCATTGTCATTGTCACTATTGTGAGGACAATCGGCAATGAAGTGATCCAAGCTCTTGCACTTGAAGCATCTCCTTGGTTCATGCTTGTTCTTGGAGATGAACTTCTTCTTGCCTTAGCCATAGCCCTTGCTCTTCATGAAACGGCCAAACTTGCGTACTACAAGAGCCATGGCCTCATCATCTTCATCATCACTTGAAGTAGAATCATCATCAAGCTCAATCGTCTTGGCCTTGCCCTTGCTCTTGGAGGGTGTAGCTTTGAGAGCCACACTCTTCTTCTTCTTCTTCTTCTTCTTCTTCTTCTTCTTCTTCTTCTTCTCCTCCTCCTCAACCACCTCCTTATTGTTCATATCTTGGGTGATGATCTCACTGAGGATTTGGTTGGGCTTCTTAGTGCTCAAGTCTTCTCTTGCAAGCAATATCTTGATAATGGTAAATCTCGTGGGCAAGCACCTCAAGAACTTGTGAGAGAAGTCCTTGTCCTTGATGTCCTCACCCAAACTCTTCAAGTCATTGACAATCACTTGCAACCGGTTGAACATCTCCGGCATACTTTCATCTTCTTCCATCTTGAAAGTGCCAAACTTCTCTCTCGACATGTACACCTTGGCATTTTTGACTTCTTGTGTGCCCTCATAGGTCTCCTCTAATCGCTTCCAAATGTCATAAGCTAAATCAAGATCCTTGATTTGCTCAAAAACATGAGACTCAAGAGCGGTGTAGAGTGCATTGATAGCATGGGCATTGCACTCCATCTTACTCTTGTCGGCATCGGATGGAGCTTGAACATTCTCATACTCAATCTTTGTCTCCGTCACTTTCCATACATCAATGTGCATAGTCATGAAATGCACAATCATCTTCCTCTTCCAATGATCATAGCTTGTGCCATCAAACTTTGATGGCTTGCCCAACACATTGATTTGAGTCATTTTTCATCACAAGGATGTTAAGCCTCAAACAGTGGTGACCTCGGCTCCAATACCACTTGAAAGGACCGTATAGGCTAGAGGAGGGTGAATAGCCTATTAAAATTTTATACAAAGAACTAGACCACAAGTTAGCAATTAACAAGACGATGCTAAGCGCTAGCTCTAAGCTATTCTATGCAAGCCAACTATAAGCTACTCACAAGTATAAGCACTCAACACGTAAGAAACCAACTCCTCTGAATCTAAGGAGATGGCACCTAAACAAGAAGTAAACGCAAGGAAGAGTGATCGAGGAGATTATACCAAAGGGCTTGTGGAAGTGAAGTCCGCTTGCCGTGAAGATCCAATCACCAAGAGATGATCAATAAACACAATGAAAACCAATCACCAATGGAGAAGACCGAAACACCAAGTCATCCATTCGAAGGTGGAGAAAACAAAGAACACCCGATTTTTACCGAGGTTCACGTGATCGCCGTCATGCTACGTCCTCGTTGTGGCACAGGTCTTCCTTGGTGGATTGCGAGCTAGACTTCACACGCCAATCCCTCACCGAGAGCCGCTCACCAACACAAGAGAAGTGGTTTCTCACCACTAACAATCCACGAGAGTCGGTTTTGGCACTCTGCCGGGGAATAACCGCAAGAACCCCTCACAAGAACACCTTGATGTGGACTTGGACAATCTCCTTCCAATCTCACACCAACAACACCTCCAAGCCGCTGGGGATTCGACAAAAACCCAAGAGAATAAGAACTCAGCCTTGGCTTGCTCTCAAGTGCTCTAGAATGCAGATCACTAAGCAATGATGCACTTGAGAATCACTCCACTCAAATGGATGAACAAGAGATGATCAATTGAGTGAGTGGAGGCTTAGGATGCTCACAAAGTGTATGCAAATGATTCAAGTGTGCAAGAAAGTCAACAAGTGACCAGAGAAGGAGTATAAATACCCCTAAGTGCACTCTTAGCCGTTACCCATTGAAAAACCGCCGTTAAACCACTTTTAACACCGTCGGACTGAGCGTCGGACCAAACTCGTCCGACAAAACGCCAGCTTCCGACGCTCGGATGGCTACCACGTGCTGCTCTGGATTCAACGTCAGCCGCTGGATCGCAACGGTTGACTCCGCGCCAACTTTCCAACCGTCGGACTGGGGGCGTCGGACTAAACCGTAGCGTCGACGTCCTCTCTCAGCTCACTGTGCGCGACACCGTCGGGCTGCGCGAGGACAGCCGTCGGACGAAAGATCACCACGGTCCGACGCTTCCAGAGAGGTTTCAAATCGCTAAAACACCGTCGGACTAAGTCCGACGCTCACAGTCGGACGAAGCACGAGCGTCCGACGCTTCTCGGCACGCCACGCGTCACTCTGTCACTGTGTTCCACCGTCGGACTGTGAAGGCAATGGTCCGACGCTCATAAAACAAGCGTCTGACGCTCGCCACTTGGACAGAGATAGGGTAAGGCGTCGGACTCAGGACAATAGTCTGACGCTGCGCTTGCTAACAGTCCGACGCTCCTTTCTCAGCGTTATTCAAGTTAGTTTCACACCCCTTGCTTCTATGTGCTAACACTCAAGGTTCTCAACACTTGTGCATAGTGTGTTAGCATTTTCAAAACATATTTCAAGGGTTTCTAAGCTTGATCTCTAGGTTGTGTTAGTTCAAAGCACATGAAATGCAACCTAGAGCACTTGAAGGTAATCCAACACTTGTTCTCCCCTTAATAGTCGGCTAACTATCCTAAATGTGATCACACCCACTAGGTGTCTTGATCACTCAAAGAAAAGCCTATTTGGGGTTATACCTTTGCCTTCAAGCCTTTTCTTTGCACTTGATCACCTTCACTTGATCCACCTCACTTCTTGTTTCATGGATAAGCCACCTTGATCAACACCATCATCTAGGCTCCACACTTCCATCAATGGGACTACCTAAACTTGGCCATCACTTAGCAAATAGGTTAGTCCTTAGGGTGTCATCAATTATCAAAACCAAACTAGAGCTTTCAGCAGCGCGCGTGCAGGACAAGGTCTGCAGGTCTCGACTCTCGGACCTGTACTACGAGACGCGGCTCCAGTGCATCATCAACTACAACGTTGACGTCCTTGTATAGGTGGTGAGAAAGCGCGAGGCCAGGAGCATGACGCTCACGAGGAAGCAGTACCTCTTGGTAAGAAGTACTTTCATGAACAATAGGTTGGCTTCATTTTATCTTTTGGCATATCAATAACTTGATGGCATGCAGCAATATCCTGATTGGTGCGCCACGCACCACCTCTACTGGGAGGCCATTGTGGACAGTGGCTCTCGGCCGAGTGGGCGGAGAAACACAAGATCCGTCGGGACTGCCGCCTGCAGATGGGTGGGGCGCCAGACCACCAAGGCAACCAGAGCCTCAGCGCGTACGCCAAGACAGGGGTAAACTTCTTTGTGCATTCATCTTTTTTATATATTCTAACACTCAATTCTAACTACTTGTAATCGTTTTTGTGTTTTTCTCGCAGTCCCAGGCGCACCAGGGCCAAGAATACAATGAGTTCATGGCGTACGCCCTGACACACAAGTACAAGGCGATGGCCCCGGACAACACCTACAACCCGGTGGACGGCCCCAAGGCGTACACCAACGCGAGCGTCCACAGTAAGCTTAGCGAGTACACCTTGGCGGCTCGCCAGCGCCATGGGGAGGACTTCGATCCGGCCCACCAGCCCCTAGACACAGACCTCGTGATGAGGCTGGGAGGAGGGAAGCAGCACGGCCGGTACTGGATGGCAAACAGCACGGTCGACTCCTCTGTTGCCAGTCTCGCCGATAATCGAGCAAGAAGCACGGACTCCTCCCTCCCCATATGCCCTCGGCAGCCGAGCTCACAGCAGCAGCTGGCAGAGCTCCAGGTTACTACTCACAAACTCATCGTTCATTACTTTTACATATGTACCTTACTTTTGCATTGTTTAATCTTTACGGTTGGAATGTTGCAGGAGAACATGCGAAAGTTGCAGGCCCAGCAGGCGGGACATGTTCAGCTTCATGGCGAGCTGCAGGCCTTGCCAGGTGTGGTCGTGCCTCCGTCGCTGCTCACTCCAGTTGTGCCTCCTGCTCCTGTTCTACGGACTCCGGTTAGCATGTGAACCTGTTGATTCCTTTAACTTTTACGCCATTCCTGCACATACTCATGATTTCGCTTCTCCTTTGTGCAGCCACAATCAGCGGGTTCGGCCCCGACTCCACACGTGGCCAACGTCCATGTGGCCAACTGGCCCTCCTCCACAGACCGAGCACTCTCCTCAGCCGTCCGAGTGACCAGGACCAGGATGGTAGTAGGTACCTTTTTTCATGTTCTTCGGACTCCTCCTTTGTGTTCTTGATGCACTAGAGACACTGGAGACATTTATATGTATGCCATGGATTATGGATTTTATATAATGGATTAAGGACGATATATGTATGTAATGCACGATGGATGGACGATATTTGTGCATTTCATGGATTATGGATGATGAATATGATATATTATGTGCTGTGTGTGATGATGTATATGATATATATGTGATGTGTATGTTTGTTTTGATGAAAAGCAAAAAAATAAAAAAAACAGCATTTTTCACCCCTTTGCCGAGTGTGGCACTCGGCAAAGAGGCTTTTGCCGAGTGTGGCACTCGGCAAAGAGGCCTTTGCCGAATGCATTTGCACTGGCACTCGAGACCAGAAACCTAGTTTTTCAGAATCGCTGAGTGCCAGGGTCATGACACTCGGCAAAGATTTTTTTAAAAAAAATAAAAAATTTCTTTGCCGAGTGCTGCTGCAGTAGCACTCAGCAAAGAATTTTTTTAAAAACAGATGGACCAGTTTTTTTGTCGAGTGCCACGGCTAGCCACTCGACGAACAATTTTTCAAAAAAAATTAAAAAAATCTTTGCCAAGTGCTACCATATTCTGTACTCGGCAAAGAAACCGTCAAAGTTGATAGTTGACATTTTTTTACCGAGTGCTGACCTGACACTCGGCAAAGGCTTTGCCGAGTGTCCGATATTTAGCACTCGGTAAAGAAACCTTTACCGACAAATTTTTTGCCGAATGTCCTTTGCCAAGTGTATTAAAGCCTTTGCCGAGTACCCTATACGGTAAAGAACCCGCATCCTGCGGTGTGTGTTTTCTGCAGCGGCAGTCGAGAGAATCGTAAAATTCCCGTCAAACACCTTGCGGTTATATTTCCTTTTCCTTTTTTATTATTATCTAAAAAAACCGTTCATTTTGGGTTGTATCTATATGCCGATGCATGGCTGACGGCACCCGGATCATTCAGTTCCAGACTGCATGGACGAGTTTGCACTTGCAAGCAGATTTACAAAAGACATATATATACATATGTGTTTCACTCTTGAAAACTACATCATGCAAGAATAATATACCGATCGAAACAGAAAATACACAAAGTACTATAAATAGAGAAATGTACCCAATGAAGAATCCAATGCCGAGAGCATCGGAAGCTTTATTCGTACTAGTCGACATAGTGCATTGCTCGAAGTCATTGACCACAATCGATGTAGAAAGAGGTTCGCAGTGCAGTCATGGTCACTAGGAAATAGTCGATGAAAACAGCCGATCACCACCTGCCAGGAATAAACAGCCGATCGCTACCCGCCAGGAATAGCCGATCGCGAATTAGTCGATGTCGACCACGCGAATTAGTCGATGGTCGACGTCGATCACGCGAAATAGTCGATGCGGACGAGCAGTCGCGGAGTCGCTCCCTAAAAATTTAATCGCCACGGACCCGTGCAAGGTTTGCACGCTCTCGATACTCCGTACCTGCAGAGTTAAGAGACGGGGAAGCTCAAGAGAAATTCAACAGGAAAAACAATGGTGCTTAGTCGATTTTTCCGCATCATCGCGGATGAAGATAGACGCTCATATTAATAGATGTGGATGATAAAAGATGAAAATAGTGAATGAACCAGGAAGTCATGATCCACCATAATGTCAATCACCAGCAACTCCCACCATAATCATAGGAGAGTTACTGGTAACTGCTACCATGATTACGGGAGTTACCACCATAATCATGAGAGTTACTAGTCCCAACCATAAACATGGCTGTTACAAGCTTGTCATCGACTATAATTACTGTACCATTTGCACTTACATTTATATTTATATGACGTTATAATTTATTTAATTTAATTGAATAAAATATAGCCATACCCATGTTAAATCCGACGGCAGGGCATTCCCGGTGCGCCCACCGTCTGCCCAATGTGGGAGCACAAGCTTCACACGACGGGCTGGACGCCGGAAATCAGACGCGATCACCAGGAGTAGGCTCCACGCTCCACTCCCCTATCCCGGCAAGGACATGGTGAACCCAGCGATGACGTGTTTGAGCACCACACGCGTTCTTTTCGCGGACCAGCGAGGTCGTCGCGATCCAATCAGAGGTCCTGGGCAACCGCCCTGCGCTCCATATCGTCTGTGTCTTCATGTGGCGCTGCCCGCACCGCACCGCCGCGACCCTGACGATGGCATCCGCCTCTACATGTTCGTCAACGCTCGCGTCAGGAACAACCAGAGCCGGCGACCAGTGCCCGTGGGCTGCAGATGCAACACACACTTTTTGGATGGCGTACGCCAGCGCCGGACGTGGAGCTCTACCGGAGGCCCCTCCGCTATGCGCTACAGCTGCTGGTGGAAGCCAAGGCGCGGGAGTCGCGTGAGGGACGGAGGAGGGCGTGCGGGGCAAAGGGTGAACGCGCGCGCAGATGATTACCTTTCCTATTATTCCTGCTTCCCTGGTTCTGGTGGTGTCGATAGATAGACTCGTATCAAACTCGGAGTTGGAAGAGTTCGGAGTTCGGACGATAACAGATGAGCCTTTGTCGCAAGGATCGGAGGCCCTCGAGTCCTTGCCTCCGAGTTTTAGCTACTCTCATCGATCCTCGGCAAAATTCTAGGACCAGGGGGCCGCCCGCAGCTGCATCTCCAGTCAACAGTTTGGTGCAACAGCCTCGTGATCTCGGAACAACTCTCGAACTCTTAGATTTTGGCAGGACACCAACCATAGTACTTCCTCCGCAGCCACAGTGCAGTACACGCCACAGTCGAGCGGCACAGCGGCACGGTAGCGGAGGCTAACGTTAACCTAACCACCGGCGGAAGAGACCATAACGACGCTCGGCTTCAGCGGTCCACCCACCGTGCTTATTTGGTAAGCTCTGCTCTTCCGTTTTAATTTATAAGTTGTTTGACTTTTTTTTTCCTAAAATTTAATCCCACATCTTATTTAAAAATTTATACAAAATATGATATTTTTTATGACCTGCTTTATTAATAAATGTTCTTAAAAATAAATTAGATTTAACTTTTTTATAAATTTTTTAAATAAGATGAATGATCAAACTTAGAGTTAGAAAAGTCAAACGACTTGTAATTTAGAACGGATTAAGTAGTATGTATATATGAAAATAAAACCTTGAAACGTGGCTGAGTAATAATATAGTACTAGGATAGATAGATACGATATACACAGACACAATTACCAAAAACCTGGTACCTGGCCTAGCTATAAATAATCCCATACTTTCTCTTCTTTTTTTTCACTACTATTAGGCCATACACAGACACATACGTACTAGATTAGTTTCTGCCAAACCTTTTAGGCCATCTTTTTTTGAAGATATATACATGCTTTGAGTTTGAGATATCCTTTTGCTGCTTCGTCTGGTACTTTCCTTCGCAAGCCGTGTGCCCTGCAATTCCAAACTGTACATCAACACAATTCTTCTCTTTTTTTTCTTTTTATTTATTTATTTCATATATTATTATATGAATTGCTCATTGATTGTTTCTTCGAGGCAGCAAAGGAAGAAAAAAAAAAGAGCTTCTACCTACTCTCGCTATTGAGACGATGTTGACGACAAAGATCTACACAAAATTCTTTTCGACGTCCCGCTCGCCCGCCGAACTTGTTCGTCGTCGTTCCCTTCTCCCACCAAAAGCAAAAACGTTGAACCCGGCAACGGCAACCTACCCAAAAGCCCTATCTGGAGCGACGACCCAAAATCTGCAACTCCGCTCCTCCTTCCGCCCGCCCACCAGCCATTCTCCTCCCGCGGTCCCACTTTGTCGCCTCCACCGCGCGAGGCTGCTGTCAGCGGCTGCCGCTGCTGCTGCCGTTTCGGATGATCAACTCCAACTTCAAGACGGAAATAAAGTCACAAAAAGGTACGGACGTACGGTCTCTCTCTCTCTACTTCTGTTATGACTTTAATTATACCGCTACCTAAGTGTTTTACTACGTGACAAAAGAGTTATTGAAGAGAGAAAAAAATTATAGAAACCGAGTCTAAGTTAGAAACCATGTCTACACGACAACCAAGATACGAAGGGATATGATTAGTAGTATGTGATTGGATAAAAAATTGTTCCGTAGAAACAATCCATTAGGACTATAGTTTCTATCCATTGGGAGTATAAATTAATAGGGATAGAAAGTACGTGTAATTTCTAGCAGTGTGACTATCCTTATGAGTTGTTCTATTTAATCCATCCCAAATTATAAGTCGTTTGATTTTTTCAACCCTAAGTTTGACTACTCGTCTTAGTCAAAAAATTTACAAAAAAAAGAATTAAATTTGACTTATTCTTGAAAAACTTTTATTATAATAAAATAGGCCACAACAAAAAAAAGTCATATTTTACATAAATTTTTAAATAAGACGAGCGGTCAAACTTATGGTTAAAAAAGTCAAACGATTTATAAATTGAAACGGATGGAGTATTTGTTAACTTTATCGTGCCAGTTTTTATGTAACCAAAGAGGAATCGGACTCATTTTTCATAGATGATTGGTACAGGTGGTGATGCGAAGATGGTTACTGCCACAAAGAAGGGAGCTGCTGTGATGGATCAGCACATTCCTGATCACATAAAACAAGCATATCATGTCTTGCAAGTGGTATGTGGATTCATTCATTTTTTTACCTCTTATTTCCTTGTACGGTTGTACCTTGGGTGTTCATGCACCTCACAATTTCAACCTGCTCTATTAAGTTCCCACCTTTCTTGCACATTAGTTACATTTAATAAATTTAGAGCATCACCACCGCCAGAAGAAATACTAGGCTCTGTTCGCTTCAGCTAAACTTTTTCAGCTTTGGAACAGTATTTCGTCTCAAAAAAATCAGTTTCAGCCAAAATCAGCTCCGCTTTTCAGCTCCACACTTTGAACTTATGCCAAAGCAAATGCCTGCCTCATTCCATCGTGCACATTCTGACCTTCTTCAAGCGAACACTGTGGACTAGTTGTGTCATAAACTGTAATTTCAGTGTTATTTTTCTCTGCTTCAGTTTTTTTTAATATTACAGCTGGTATGTTTTTCTACAGGGTGATCAGATCTATGATGCCACCTTGAACCAGACTAATGTTGATAGCAACAACAATAAGTTCTATATCATCCAAGTTTTAGGTTTGTCCTGCAAATCACTGTTTTCTGCAAATCCTTTCCTCAATCCATTTGACACTGATCTCGTATTTATCGGTGCCTCTTCATTGTAGAATCTGATGCTGGTAGAAACTTCATGGTTTACCATAGATGGGGGAGAGTAGGGGCAGCAGGCAAAGATAAGTTACTCGCCTTTCAAACACGGGCCGATGCAATCTATGAATTTGAAAGGAAGTTTCAGGAGAAAACTGGTAACCGTTGGTCGAACCGCAAAAATTTTAATCCTTATGCAAAGAAATACACTTGGCTTGAAACGGACTACGGTGAAACTGGGAAGGAAACCGTAAGCTTCTATTTACAATTGGTTTTCAGTTTAGTGCTTGTCTTGGGCTTGATCGTTTGTTCTTATTATTTGTCCTAGAACACGACTCAGAAGAAACGCTCCATTGCTGATCGGATAAAAGAGACACAGCTAGAGACTCGAATTGCAAAATTCATATCCCTGATTTGCGATATTAGCATGATGAAGCAGCAAATGGTGGAAATAGGTAAGTTGCTGTTTAGTTGTTCTTTGCACAAGTTTAAGATCATATATATTATGAGCATTCATATCTGCAACTACGCTTTCTTCATATACTATGATGAACACTGCCGCAAAATCTTTAGCGATGTGTGGCCACCTTTTTTTGTGCGGAAACAATACGGGAGGGAGACCCCTAATTGTGGTATCTATATTTGTGTTATATAATACACACACAAAAAAAAAACTGTACAGAAACTAGCCCGAAGAAAAGAGAAAGCTAGGTGTTGTATAGATAGAAAAAACAAATAGGCGAGACTATCCAGCCAAGCCATGACTTACAAGATTCTAGAAGTATCTCCCATTCTATGGGTCTGACGGAGCACATCATCAGAGAAGCCGTTCTTCTAAGAAGATAAATTAAATGGCTCATTATAAAAAAATTGTAACCACTGTGTTGCTTCCATATATCCCAAGGTGGCATGATGAAAATTTCCATGGAGTGTTGGAAATTATATATGTTTTGATTGATCTGCCATTTTAAAGAAAGGAACTGATAGAGATCCCCAAGGTGGCATTTGGATAGAATCTGGGAAAGGAAAAAGGGAAATGGGTAGGATAGGAAGAGGTGGGTATAGGATAGGAGAATATGACTTCAAACCCATACCTTCATTTGGCATGAGTGGGATAGGGATCGAAAAATGAAATTTTTAATGACAAAACTACCCTTATTCAGGACAAACATGTATACACAAAATAAAAGTGCAAAGGCTAAAACAAGTTTTTCAAGCAAAGATTCATTAAGGCATACATGCACACACTCCATCTGTACATATTGTAGCGCTAACAAATTTCCACCAAGATGCCAAGTGTTTGGATGGAAGTCATCTTCTGACTTGAACCACAAATTATACAACTTACCAAAATATACAGAGTTACAGCAAGACTCCTTTGTTTCTGACTTCACTTCACAGCACCAAAATATACAGCTTACCCCCATGCAGTGAGGACACAATCTCCACTGGATTCAAGTTTTACAACTCACTTGGAATTTTTTACTACACATTACAATATGTACAGATGACCATCATGCAAAATGAAGTTCATAGTTTTGGTCAACCATGGTTGACCACATCCACTAACTTGGAGTTCAGCGTGCTACTTTAATATTACACAAGAGGGAGCACAGGCGAACAATTGCTCCCTTCTTTCAGCAGTCCGCTTTTGACCCTCAAGTTATTGGGTAAATGCAAACTGCAGTGCATTCATAGCCTCTGCATTTGTTGCTTCGACTTGCACAAGACTAATGAGTGCTTTAGAAATATTAGAAAACTCTGTTGCAAACATGCCATCATCTACAAACACCCTCTTGCGGCAGGCTGCAGATTTAATTCCACCTGTTGGGATGCTACCATGGGATGATGGTTGTGAATGGGAGTCAACTGCATTTTCATACTGGTGGGTTGCTTCTGTCACATTTCCCGAGTATAGGTTCTTCATGCATTTCAAACTGGTCTCCAGGGCCTTTAGCCTTCACTCTTTTTGCTAAGTCAATTGACAAACGGCTTGCCATACAAAGCTGCTGCTCCAGGGTGACTCTGCATAAATATAATGTTATTAGCAAAAATATAAATGTGATTGGAAAAGAAGTATGATACATGTACGCATGACCTTTTATACCTTTGCCCAACCCATGAATTCCTCTTTGTCTCCAACAACCATTTTTCTTTCGTCATCCCAACCAAAGCCACTACAAACAGTCAAGTCTCTTCATAAGCTCAAAGTGCCGAGCCTTTTCTTGAAGCTGGATATTTCAAAAGCATTTGACTCGGTTAGCTAGGCCTTTCTTCTCGAGATTCTTGCACATCTTGGTTTCGGCCCTGTCTGGTGCGGACTTATTTCCAATCTGCTCCGGACATCCTCTACGCGAGTACTGCTTAATGGTGAACCGGGTGAGGTGATTCAGCACCAGCGTGGTCTCCACCAAGGAGACCCTCTCTCTCCAATGTTATTTATTCTTGTGATGGATGTGCTAAATAGTTTATTTGTCAAAGCTGGAGAATTGGAGCTACTCCAACCTTTATCTAGAAGGATACCGACACAGCGGATTTCTCTTTATGCTGACGATGTTGCGATGTTCATCCGGCCTGTGGCCGCTGAGATGAATTTGACTTTGGAAATCCTTTCTAGTTTTGGGGAGGTGTCTGGCCTGCAGAACAATTTGCAAAAGAGCTGTGCACTCCCAATCAGATGTGAGCAGTCCGAGTTGGAGCTGGTGGAGACATCATTGCCGTGCAGTACAGCTGATTTCCCTTGCACTTATCTTGGTCTGCCGGTTTCCACTTCAAAATTAAGAAAGTCTGATCTTTTTCCATGGATTGAGAAAATTGGCAATAAGCTACCCGGTTGGCAGGCTTCCCTTATGAACCTCGCTGGTCGTATGACATGGGTGAGGTTTGTTTTATCTGCTATTCCCATCTATGTGCTCATTGCTATTAACGTCCCTAAATGGTTTATTCGGGCAGTGGACAAAATCCGTCGTGGTTTTCTTTGGAAAGGCAGTGGGCAGGTTAATGGTGGTAATTGTTTAGTTGCATGGGACAAAGTGCAACGCCCGCTAGAGTTGGGTGGTCTCGGGGTGCTTAACTTGGAAATCATGAGTTGGTCGTTGCAAATCCGTTGGCTGTGGTTGCAGAAAACTGATCCTAGCCGACCATGGAAAGGACTTGAAATTCGTGTACACCCGAACATGCTGAGTATGTTCAAGATTGCTATGGAATCGCATGTTGGTAATGGGGCATCCACTTTGTTTTGGAGTGATAGATGGTTGTTGGGTTGTTCCTTAGGTGACCTTGCTCCATCAGTGATATCTGTTGTCCCTCCCAAGCTCCAACAGCAACGTACTGTGGCGCAGGCACTATCTGATTTTTGCTGGCCGAGAGATATCCTGGCTGGCCTCTCCTTCATTGGACTTTTTGAATATTTCCAACAAGGGGATCTCATCCAAGAAGTGGTTTTATGTCAAGAAGAAGATAAACATTTTTGGAAACTTGATGGTTCAGGCAGCTTCTCTTCCAAATCTGCCTACAGGGCTTTCTTCAATGGTTCAACTTCATTTGAGCCTTGGCGCAGATTGTGGAAATCCTGGACACCTCCTAAGTGCAAAGTATTTCTTTGGTTGGCCACTCAAAAAAGGGTCTGGACAGCGGATCGGCTTGCTAGGAGAGGTCTACCCCATCCTAGCCATTGCCCATTTTGTGATCAAGAAGAGGAAACGATTCATCATCTTCTTACATCGTGTGTGTTTACACGAGAGCTGTGGTTCAAGATTTTAGCTCCTTTGGGACTGGTTTCAGCCATACCAAGGAGAAATGAGAGGTCGTTTGCGGAGTGGTGGCGCAAGACAATCAAGCGAGTTCCTAAGGAGAAAAAGAAGGGCACAAACACAGTTATCATCCTAACTGCCTGGGTTCTTTGGAAGCATCGAAATTCCTGTGTTTTTGATAGTGTTAGACCAAGCATTGCTGCAGTCTCCGTTCCTTTAATGAGGAGCACCATCTTTGGTGTCTTGCAAGGGCTCGGGGATTGCGTGCGCTTGACTTGGGTCAGGTTGGTGGGCAAGGATAGTCCACTTTTGAGAAGTGTCTAGGTCTGGTCTCACCTTTTTTGGTGTTTTTCTTATCCTTTTTCTTTGTTTTGTTTACAACCCCTCACAGCTTGGCCCGGAGTGAGATGGTGGTGACTTGTATGGGGCCGGCTTTCTTTCTCTTAAGACAATGATGCGCAGCTCTCCTGCGTATTCGGAAAAAAAAAAGATAATCTGTCCTCATGGAGCGACTTTTCTCGTCGTAAGCTAGTATAAACATTGCAACTATCTCCTCCACCTTGACATTTCTAGTATCCCTTAATCCCCCAATATCTGTGACCAGATTACACAAAGTCCAAAAGCACCGCCTATCCATCCGCAGCTGCTCAACACACAAGATATCACTTCATAGATGATATCATTCAAAATCTTTGATCGACTTATTGCTGGGTCAAATCTACAAGGCTCCCTAATTAGCCTAATCTAACGCTTTCTAATCAATATGTTATGACGTCCCACTTGTTGGCATAAAACTAGGGTGTCTCTCTTTGCTGGAGGACGGGCCATTTTCTGTGAAATAAAATTTGGAAGTTATAATAGTTTCAAGTTTGGATTGGCTACACTTGATAAGCATATTCATGTTGAATCAGCATTTTCTAATTCATCTTCCTTATTAATCAATTAGGTTATAATGCCGATAAACTTCCCCTTGGAAAGCTAAGCAAATCTACAATACTGAAGGTAAGTTATGTTGATGTTTATAGTTAGGACCTATACATGCTAATAACTTCACATATACTATACACATCAAATGTTTTGCGAAATGAACTTTCAGTATTGTATGCATTAAAACTGTAGGCATTCTTCTAATATTTTCCCTCTGTTTTGATGATAATATTTTCTAACTTTCCATAGGGTTATGATGTCCTGAAAAGGATATCCAATGTTATTTCAATGGCAGACAAGGGACAGCTTGAGCAATTGACTGGGTATAACCTATAAGTTTCTTTTATTTGGTAGAAGTACAAAATATGTCTAGAATCTAATGCCAGGTTGACATTATATTCAGCATATTTAGATTTTTCACCATACTTTTTATTGTATATAGCCTGAAATTTAACTTTTCGTTCTTCAGATGTTGTGGAGTGCTTATTTACCCATTAACTTATGACACTATGTGCATTATTATTTTTTTCAAATATTGACATTATTTAATAGTCAGTATCACTTTTAGAATACCAATGACAAAAACCAAATAGTTTCTTTAGAACTTGCAGATTTTGGATTGTAATGATAATCACTGCCAATCTCAAGATATCAACTATTGTTATGGAAACATCAAATTTTCATTTCTAAAACTGATCACGGTTGTGCTATGCTTGAAATCTTCCACGACCAAATGTACAATAGTTACATTCTACTTATTGCAGTAGAAATTTATGTCCATCAAATGTTATAGCTATTGTGTATTTATTGAAATTTAGTTTCCTTACGTTGTCTGGTTTCAGGGAATTCTACACCTTGATTCCACATGACTTTGGTTTCAAAAAGATGAGTGAGTCTCGAAGTTTCTAGCTTAGTGAAGTTACATAGTGATATATTATATATCCAGCTCTGTTGGGCTTTCTTTTAGTTTATTAGCACTTGACCTAGCTTCTAACAAATACCATCTTACAGGTGAATTTATTATCGACACTCCTGAAAAACTAAAAGCTAAGCTGGAAATGGTAATAAAGTACTGTATTCTACTTATTTCTAGCATGAAACTAATTTGGGTATGAAACCGTGATTATTTTGAAGCAAGACACTCCTTTGATTCATTTAGCGTATCAATATCCTAAACTTATGTTAGGCCTATCAATATCCTAAACTTATGTTAGGCGTATAATGATATAAACTACCTGTCTTTCTTATTTGAGCTCCATCAGAATGGCTGAATGAATCTTTAAGGGAAATTCAGTCATGTCACTTATTTTTATGTATATGCAACATGTGACTGAAATTATTTCCTGCACTGTATAGTGTCCCTTATGATCCATATTTGTACAGAATCGGCTCATTGTTATGTTAAAATTTCTAGGTTGAAGCACTAGGTGAGATTGAGATTGCAACCAGGCTTCTTGAGGATGATTCAAATGACCAGGTATGTCACTTCCATAATTGTTAATTGTTCAAACATTTATGTGCAATGTAGAGATGCCAATCTCCCAGTAACTTTTAACTACAAGCAGCAAGGGAGAGGGAACTTATTTGAATTCAAATGAAAAGTTGTTTTATTCGGCTCAATGCGACCATTCTGTCCAGAGTAAAATGTCAACAGGGTGGAACTTATTTGAATTCGAACCAAAAGTTGCTTTATTCCGAGGGTTATGCCAAAATTTTGCAAAATGTACTCTAATTCTGAAATGAAATTCTCACTTATTGCTTTTAGTTGAAGGTATGTTGGAACATTAATCGTAACATGCCTTGAAATGTAGGATGATCCACTATATGCTCGATACAAGCAACTTCGTTGTGACTTCACACCTCTTGAAGCTGATTCAGAAGAATACTCTATGGTAATTTTCCGCCAACTATCATTATAAATCGTGTGGACGTTCACCATCTGTATTTGGTGCATAATGATATTAAATTCATATTTATCTTTTGTAACCTTTTGCAAAAGGGAATAACTTTTACGTTTCTAGCTAATAGAAACAAATGTCAATTTTTATGAGCACCATGGAATTGGCGGAATGTATGTTTTATCCTTGTCATTCCCTATCTTTAGTAAATTGATTATCTCAAAGGTTTTTGATTGTTTATTACAAAAATATCTACTAACCATTCTTTCAAAAAAAAATCTACTAAACAGATAAAAACATATTTGATGAACACCCATGGAGAAATACACTCAGGCTATAGTGTGGACATAGTGCAAATATTTAAGATGTCACGGCATGGTGAAACAGAGCGGTTTCAAAAGGTGAGAATATTTCTGATCTATCTGCACAGTCTAAACGAACAGACTGTAGTGTCAAATGACAATTTTTCAAAACTTGTGTGCAGTTTGCTAGTACAGGAAATAGGATGCTTTTGTGGCATGGTTCTCGGTTGAGCAACTGGGCTGGTATCCTTTCTCGGGGTAATTCGTGTTATCTTCAACTACTTCTATTATTACCACTTACATATCAGATGGCTTCACTTGGATTTCTAATTCATGGGTTATTGCCTAGTTTCTCCATTCTAAATTATAAGACATTTTGGTTTTTCTAGATATTTTTACATTATGCACTTAGATATATATTATGTCTAGATACATAGTTAAAACATTGTGCATCTTAAAAAGCAAAAACGTCTTATAATATGGAACTGAGGAAGTACCATTTACTCGGCCTGCAGTTCTCAAATTAGCCATGCTATTATCAGTGTATTGCAGAAATATCAATATTTTCTCTCTCTGCATGAGTTTTTGTTTCATTTTCATTCAAATTTGCCTGCTGCTTTCACGTTCTTTTTTTTTTTGTGACCGAATGCTCAATTTTTTTGTTGGTGTGGTAAGTTGAGAAAGTTATAGATTCCTATAAAAATGCCAAATTCAGACGTGCTATACCTTGTGCTCTTCAAAAGTTGGACAATTGTATGGGTGAATGCTGATTCTGGTGACACTACCCCCCCCCCCCCCCCTCCCACCCCCCAGGTCTGCGAATTGCTCCCCCTGAAGCACCTGTTAATGGTTACATGTTCGGCAAGGGTGTTTACTTTGCTGATATGTTTTCAAAGAGTGCAAACTATTGTTGCGCTTCAAAAGCATCTAGATCTGGAGTTCTGCTTCTATGTGAGGTCTGATTTTTTTCTCATAGTTACCTCTCAGCTATACTCCTTGCATGTTTATCAACCTCAGATTGTGATCCATTTCTCTCTTTGTTACACCACTTTGTCATATAGAGTTGTACCCAATTATTCTGTTTGCAAGTCATTTGCTGAGTTCAACATTCTGTTGATAATATATATGCCTATTTAAATTAATCTTCCAGGTTGCATTGGGCGATATGAATGTGCTACTAAATGGAGATTACAATGCTAATAACCTGCCCAAGGGAAAGCTAAGGTCAATTTACTGATACCATATGTTTTAAGTATAGCACTATTTTTTCCTAAAATGATCGAGGTTCTTTATTTCTTGATGTCAATTCCTGATGTAAATTCAATATACATATAATAATGCATGACTGGGAAAAATTTTTGATGCTCCATTAAGTGCACAGATCCAGTGCCAATTGAGACCACACCAGCCGCTCTCATCTGCTCCCTTGTGACATTGCATAATAAAATACTCATTATTCACGCACATTTAGATGAAATTATTGCATTTATTTACTACCCCCTTCATTTCAAGATATATGGAGTACTAGTTAGAACTAAAATAATCAAATATATGTATGATTAATGCACAAAAGATGCATCATTAATTATATTTGTATTTTGCATGTCTTTTAGTAAGACTTCGGTTTGTAGTGATCGATAATATATCTACCATAAGAGAAATTAAATACTCCCTCTGTCTCGAAAAAGTTATAATTGTAGGTTTGGGATAAGTTTGACAAGTTTATAAGAAATAATACTTATATTTCTAAATATGTCTAATATAAAATATATTTTATAATTAATGTGATGATATTTATTGACATCATGAATAAATATTAGTACTTTATTGTATAAATTTGATCAAATTTGAATTTGTTTGATTCCTTAGGAAGTGAAAATGTTTTTTCTTCGTTGGGGGGGTGTTTAGAGAGTAGTTCGAGTATACACTTCCTCTTCCTAAAGCACCCTGTAAAATCAAAAGAAATGGAGGGAGTGAACAAACATCTGATTGTGATTGTCTTTGGTGCAGCACAAAAGGAGTTGGTCAAATGGCACCTGACTTAAAAGAGTCTAGGATCACCGATGATGGTGTGCTCATTCCTCTTGGGAAACCTACTAAACATGAATCAGCCAAAAGGGTACGTGCGCTCCTACGCAGCATCTTCACAAATTGCATTTTTTTTTTTTTCAAATGCAAGTCCCGTGTGGGGCTGAACCGCTGAAACACTTTATTTGCTAGTACATGTATAAGAAAAACACTGTTTTCTGGTTTCAGGCTTGCTTGCGTTACAATGAGTACATAGTGTATAATATAGATCAGATAAAAATGCGATATGCTCTCCATGTCAAATTCAACTTCTAGAGACGCTAGATTCTGTTGCAACAAGCTGAAGACGTTGCTACGATACATCGGCGGAACGGAACATATGCCCATTCACCCAAGGTGTCATCTTTTTTGTAATCATATTTGGTAGCCTTTGATATTTTAGTGTGATTCCAAGCTTGCAGCAGCTTAGACGGCTATCATTGCTTAGTGCACAAACTCTCTTCCATTTATTGGCAGATTTGATCTACTTGATAAGTTTTAAAAACTATGTTTCGCTGTGCATAATAAAAACAAATGATACACCGATGAAATTTCCACTGAGAACTGTCTAATGATATATCGTGTGGCATGCATGGTTTCGTCTAGGTTGCCTTGCTGGCCTCGCAGGCTTCACCAGTTGGTCAACCACTAGGGTCGTACGATTGCCACTTCGGCTCCCGACCAACAACCCAAATAGTTTCAACAACTTGATCATTCAAAACAATGTTAAGCCTAACAATCTCACCATGTCAAGTGACACACCGAATTATATGATGACCCCGCAATATCATGGACATGCCATAATAACTAAACAATGCACAGTGCCACCCAATGATAAAAAGGATTACAGTGCCATCTCTATATAGTACCAAATCGTGGACATTTAATAGGACCACGTCGTCCGCTAATCGTTAGCTGTTCGATCCGGCGAACGAGCGATTTCCACCGTCCGATCAGCATTTCCACGGGTCTCCTACCCGTTAAGTTGCAACAGGGCGTGAGGAAAGCTCCGGAACTGATGAGGGATATCCCTTCCATTGATACAAAACAATGTCTATTGCACAGTAAATACCAATGACCTGAGCTTTAACACGACAACTCAATTATCAGGTAAAGTCATTCCTCGCTGTTTAAATAAGTTATTTACCAAATGGGGTGCTAGTAAAGCCTTGTGATGATGTTCTTATGATTAGGAACATGGGGGAAGAACTAGCTCATCGCAGGAGTGATAAAAAGTATCATCGGGTGGACATTGCTGTGAATAAGAGGAAGATTGGACTAAATGTTCAGACTGCACGTTTGGATCTCCAGGCAGCACCATCTTGAATTGGTTGTAATTTTTGACTCCGAATGTTGCTGAAGGTTCATGAGTACTCATTGGAAAGATCTTGAAGTCTACTTTCAAATGAATCGAGTCAAAACATAATCGACCATAAGACGTTTAGACCTCCTGTCATAGGCTGAGTACTTGTATGAACTAAGCCCACTAGGGGGGCATTCTAAGCTAGGGTTTGCTCCTCCCACGCCCATGGCTGTGTTTTACTCATAAATACCACCAGTAGCCACCAGAAAAGGGTGGGGTTTTGTTTATATGAAAGTTTAGATTCCAACTACTTCCTTGTAACGTGTGTGTCGATTCAGATCACCCGGTTGCTTGTATCCAAAACCCCAAATTCGTGATGACATATTTCATCCTTTGGATAAGGTTTGTGTGTTATTTGCTTGTCCACTTGTTCTTGCTTGTTTTCCTATTTGTTTGCAGGTTCAGGGTTATTCTTGGCATGGCAAGAACATCAACAATTGGAGCCGGTTTAACTGTCGCTAAGGCGCAGCGCCCCTGTTGGTCATTGTAGTCGGGCAGCACAACATCGAATCCACCCCAAATCGAGTTCATCCCCACTCATCAGGTGATCAGGAACACTCCTTGTCTCATGTGAGAACTCACTCGACTCACACCCTCCACTTCGATTGCTGCCCCTGGAAATTGATGAAACCTAGTTACTAACCTATGAGCTAAGTGTGTGTAGCTAAACAAAGGTTAGTAGGAGATGATGTGATGGAAGAATGAAAATCAAGTCAAGTGTTGGAAAGGTGAAAGTGCAAAGGATCAAAGAGCTAGAGGCAAAGGTAAAACAATAGGGCTTTTTGGTTTGGTGATCAAGGCACTTAGCGAGTGCGATCACATTTAGGATAGTTGGTCGGACTATTAAGAGGAGAATCATTTCATGTACCTGGTCAGCAAGTGCTCTAGGTGCATATTAGTTGCATACACTTGGTCTAACCTAGAGTGACTAACTTCGCCTTGCAAATGCGCTTAAAACTTGCTAACATACGTGTCTAAAAGTGTGAAACACTTAGTTGTTAGTATCTAAAAGTAAGGTAGTTGAAAAGAGAGTGAAAACTGCTCTTAAAGGAGCACCGGACGCTGGCCGCGTCCGGTGGGTGCTCACCGGACGCGTCTGGTGTGCATCTGACATCTCTGAAACCTCTCTGGAGTTGCACCAGACGCTGGAATAGTAACTCCAGCGCATCCGGTAACTTGTTTCGTGCGTCCGGTGATAAAGTTCAGAAACTAACTCGGTGACCTAACAGTGGACGCGTCTGGTGCAGTCTGGATGCTCTCTGTTGTTGCACCGGACACGGGCGTCGGAGCATCCGGTGTGACTGCTCCGCGTCCGGTGTGAGCGCGCGCAGCAAGAAATTTAAACGGCTAGTACACGTGTCAGCGAGCGATATACCGGACAACCACCGGACGCGTCTGGTGCAAACTTAAGGAGCGTCCGGTGTGCACGTTTTCAGAGTAAAACGGCTAGTTCTTTGAGTACGCTTATAAATAGGAGTGTGGCTACCTTGGGGCATTTCTCTTGCACATTTTGATCTTCCTAAGCCCCTTGAGAGCTCAGCACACTCCCTCCAACTCTCTCCCGTTGATTCAACTCAAGATTTTGATTGAGAGAGTAAATCAAGTGTAGTGATCATCTCATTGCATCCTAGTGCACTTGGTGGCTTGGTGGCGGAGTGATTCTTGTTACTCTTGGTGATTGCCGTCACCTAGCCGGTTTTGGAGGTGAAGAAGGTGTGGAGAAGCTTGGTGATTGTGCTTGCTCACACCCGGTGATTGTGAGGGGTCTTGTGCCTACCCCGAGAGGAGTGCTCAAAGGTAACTCTAGTAAATTGCTCGTGTCATTTACTTCCTCCGTGGTAGGTCCTTGTAGTGCTTTGTGAAGGCTCAGTGTGTGATACCGATTAGCCACTGGACCACCGGTTGAAGTCGACACAATGGGGACGTAGCGTGCCGGCAAGCACGTGAACCCCAGGGATATATCTTGGTGTTTATATTGATATCCTCACCTTCAAGTGAGTGACTTGTTGATTGTCCCGGTGATTGGGTTCATCACAAGGCAAAGGTATAATTCCCAAATACCTCTCTTTTACCCTTTGTGCAAAGTAGTTGTGTTTCTCTTGCTAGCTTGTCTTGTGTAGTTGTTTAGGTGTTTTGCTTGTGCTTGCTAGCTTGTGTGGCTTAAGTCTTAGAATTAACTAGAATTGTGTAGGTGGCTTGCCTAAGTTAGTTGTTGCTTTAGCATTGCACTTAACGCCGTTTGTTTTCCTAACCGTGTGGTTAAGTGCTTCGTAGAATTTTTTATTTAGACTATTCACCCCCACCCCCTCTAGCCATACTCGGACCTTTCACCCGCTCATGCGCCAGCCGCCTTGGTGAAGCCAAGCACAACACGAAAGCCGACAACGTGTTCCATAATTTTCGCGCTCTCTCTCTCTCTCTCTCTCTCTCTCTCTCTCTCTCCTCTCTCTGTCAAACTCCTAATCTCCAGAAATCAGCCATCCTCTTCAGCAACAACGTATATGAAGCCACCAGAAATTAAATCAAATCCACTTTTTGTCCCTGATCTTCTTCCCAGTACCCTTCACATGGGTCATCCTAGGAACAAAGCCTATGATTTCATTCTTGCCAAATTCCACGCTAAAATGACAACTGTCAAAGCAAAAAAAAAACACTTAACCATGTTGGGCGTCTAACCTACGTCAAATCGGTTCTAGCCTCTGTAAAGCCTATGATTTGATTCTTGCCAAATTTCACGCTAAACTGACCATTATCAAAGCAAACAAATCTAACCATGGAATATTGTCACTTTTAGCAACTGTTATCACTAATGGATTATGATATAGGGCAGTCTATTGATCATGCCTGTGGAAAGATGCCTTCCCAATCTTTAGAAACCAAAATTATGTCAAGTCTGTTGAGAGTAGGTTTTTCATGATTGTTTGATCAGGTATATCCCACTCCACGCATAACAAGCTCTAATTGTCTCAGTGAATTAAACAAAAGGGTATACCTATGCACACCAAACACCATCCATTTTGTTTTTCTTTTGCGCATCTGATGATGTTAAAAATCACCTCCTTTTATAATAGCCTTGTTTTAAATAAATATTACATCAAATACATATATATAAATATATTTTAAGGTTATATGTGATGATGTTAAAATCACCTTCTTTCAAAATAGCCTTGTTTACATAAACCAAAACATCACATACATAGATATAAAAAGATTTTAAGATTATTAAGATTCATAAAGTGACTTATATTTTTTGTGGAGGAGTGGATCCTTTGTTGTTGATAAGAAAAGAAAAGGAAAAGAAAAGAAAAAAGGAACACCCAATGGGTGTGTTTGTTTGCCTGGACGTGGGGGGCCTGGCTAGCCCAGCTCAGCCAGGCCCATGGGATGTTGGCCCAACAGCTGCAATGCACCTTGTTTGGTGCCTCTTCCCAGGCACGCCTATCTCCTAGGAGTTGATGTTTGGTTGCCTGCACCGGTTGGTATGTTTCCCAACTACTAGACCAACCGTCCACTTGGAACGATGTTTGTTTGCCTCCTGCTCCAGGATGAAATGGCGAGCAGCAGGAAACAACAGGTAACACACATTGTTATGACCGGCCTGCAATATGCTAGGCACGGCCAGGCAAATAGTGGCTAATAGCCCAATAGTATTATTTCAGGGTTATTTCTATATTATATATTAATTGCAATTAGTTCAAGGGTTGATTAGCAAAAGAGACATTAGTATAAATACTTTGTAATCAGGGATATTTGAATTAAGCAGAAACATATATTGTTTCCGGCTTCCTCAGGGAGCCAGGAGAAACCCTAGCCGCCCCTGTCTCGCGATCGTTTCCGGCACGCGCGCAAGTACAGCGCCCCTGCGTCGGCGTCGCATTCCTCCTCCTCGCCCTGCATCCTTCCATCCCTACAACGTGCGACATACTGCTGCTAGAGCGTTGAGGCGTATCAACCTGGTATCAGAGATGTCGATCCCTCCACCCTCCACTGGCGTTCTGCCGCCAAACACCCATGAGCCGCCCGCCTCCACAGCGCCACTCCCTGCCTCCACGTCGGCCATGGTGCTGCCGTCGCCTTCACTGCCCCTGGGTGCGCCCACCAACCCGCGGGTGGTGTTCACGCCGGAGCAAGCCACGGCAGCCATAGTCGATCTCAGCCAGGGCATGGCGGAGATGCGGCTAACCATGAAGGTGGTGCTGCACTTCCTCCACCCTCAGTCACCGAGTTTTCCGCCGCCGCAGCCGCCTCCTCCACCACCGCGGCCGCTCGCGTGCTCCTATGGGATGCCGCCCTCCGCATCCATCCCAGCGCCGCTACCCTCGCTGCCCTCAGCGCCGCTCCCCTCGCTGCCATCGCCGACCGTTCCTGTCCACATGATCCGCTTCCCACCGTCGCCGTCCCTGCTTCCTGCTTGGGCCGCTGGGACCTCCACAGCCTGCGCCACCACAGCGCCACCAGGCCCGGCCCTAGGGAATTATAGACCTAGAGCGAAGCTACAGGCGATGGGCCCTTTAATATAAATCTAATAGTATAATGACGATTCTAATAAGTATAACGTATAAAAAAAATTCTTATGAAATAACAAAAAACCATACATCTTATATTACCTTAAAAATTTCTTCAAATATTTGCTGCTGCGAAGTCATTGATGATGGCCTCAATATCAATTTCGTCTGATAATTTCTTCTCGATGCATAAAGTTGCCAAACCATTTAATTTTTCTTGGGACATTACAAACCTCAAATAATTCTTTAATAATTTCAGCTTTGAGAAGGTTCTTTCAGCTGAGACCACAATCACAGGCATAGTGAATAGGATCCGATAAGCAATAGAAATATTAGGATAACAATCCGCTTCTGTGACAAACTCAAAAATCTCCATAACAGACATTGACTTATCTGGCAGAATAGACTGCATAATAGTTAACTCAGAAATCATGTCATTTACATCAACATCTGATGAACCATCCGAAGAGAAAGTTTTTGCAAATTTAATGCAATGGTCTTTTAGATCAGCACTATCCATTGCCTTCAAGGATGTTGAATTCAATAGAAATCCGAATTTTTTATTGAATGACTAGAGTTCTTTAAATATGCTTTTCAATGAACTAATTGCCATATCAACCATAACAAAAAAAATAAAAAGTTTCAAAATCCTTCTCAGCTTGCAAGATGGCTTCATTGCATTCAGTTTCATCAAATTGTTTCTTTCTAACAGAACGACGCTTTACTAGAAATAATGCCTCTACTTCTATTTCAAGTGCAATTTCTGTGGCAGCAATCGCACTATTAGCAAACCCAGTATTTATGTAGTTCTGAAAGTAATTCACCATACCATCTATACCTTCTAAGGACACTATCCTTTTCTTCTTTTTTCTTCTCTCACTTCCAGATGCATATTTTCTGGGCAACATGATTTCACTGTAAGTATAGAAAAGCTGTATTAATTAAATAAAAATATTTGACAAAGATTAGGGACAACGGACAAGAGCACTAGAGCAGTTCTGTACCTCTGTCCTCAAAACAAAGACCCTGCCCAGATGCAAGTTAGTAGGAGGCAGGAGCGTGATCAACTCGATGGCCGAACAGCGGCAGGCCGGCGACCGCTGGAATCGCACTCGCACAACGGCACGAGATTGCCGAATACCGACGGCCGATCGCTCGCTCGCGCAGCAACCAGGAAGGCAGGAAGTCGCCGCCGCCGCCGAGCGGCGCAACGCACATAGGCAATACGCGGATGTCGCAAGACTGAACAAGGGCAGCTGAATCGACTCGGCCTAACTCGTATACACGCAGGCCTGTATACACGTATAGCTGTAGTGCTGTATAATGGCCTGTTGGTTCTTGGGCTGAACAATGAACACTATACCTACTACTTACATACTTGGCGTTGGGCCCCCTGGCCTTGAGGGCCCAGTTCGGCCGCTCCGCAGGCACCCCCCCAGGGCCGGGCCTGAGCGCCACCCGGATCCACTGCTACCCCCGTGCCTGATCATGGTGGGCCAGCTGCGCCGGATGTCATCTACGGCGCCTCGGACGGCACGCTGATCCACGACACCACCGTGCAAGCGGCGGCTGCTAATCCGATGGTTTCCACCGAGGACACCCTGGGAAGTGCCGCCCTAGCGCTGCCACCGGGCGCCAACCCCCCAAGTTTCATAAGCTGGAGTTCACGACGTACGACGGCTCCGTCGACCCGTTGAACTGGCTCACACATTGTGAGCAGTTTTTTTTGGGGCCAGCTTACCCCTGGCATCGCAGCGCCCCTGGATGGCTTCCTATCACCTGACGGGAGCGGCACAAACGTGGTACTACGCCCTCGAGCAGGATGAGGGCATGCCACCTTGGGACCGTTTCAAGGACCTGTGTCATCTTCGCTTCGGCCCACCCATCCGCCGCACCCGCCTTGCCGAGCTGGGCCGGCTGCCGTTCCACTCCACGGTGGAAGAGTTCGCCGGGCGCTTCCAGGCGGTCCTCGCCCATGCCTGGAACGTCTCTACCCGTCAGAAGGCCGAGCTATTCGTGGGCGGCCTCCCGGAGCACATTCGCATCG
This sequence comes from Eremochloa ophiuroides, assembly GCA_038502445.1. NCBI lineage: Eukaryota > Viridiplantae > Streptophyta > Magnoliopsida > Poales > Poaceae > Eremochloa > Eremochloa ophiuroides. The sequence continues at coordinate 29,028,011 of JAHLJS010000006.1, read as the reverse complement.
ATGTGGAGATGCACGACCCCGGAGACCTCCAGACGGCCATGTACTTGGCCCGTGCCTACGAGCGCCGCGCCGAGGCTATGCTCCTGCCCGCGCCACGGGCCGCCTGGCCTCCACGGAGGGACCTACCCCTACGACGACGCCAGCGCCAGTGCCCGCCGGGTCGACTGCAGCTACCCCGCCGTGGCCGTTCCGGCGTCTATCCCCGGCTGAGATGCAAGAACGCCGCCGCCAGGGCCTGTGCTACAACTGCGATGAGCAGTATGTGCGTGGCCATGTCTGTCCCCACCTGTTCTACATCGAGCTTGACGACTTCCTCAGCGACGAGGGCCTCCCCGCCATGGGGGGCGAGGCTGCGACGACGCCCACGGACACGGGACCGCCATGGGACGACGCCACCACTAATGCCATTGTGGTCTCTACACATGCACTTGCCGGCATTCAGACCTACAACACCATGCTCTTGTCGGTGATGATCAAAGGCGAACAGTTCCTCGCCCTGCTGGATACGGATCCACCCACACCTTCCTCCAGGGCACCACCATGCGCTGCTTGGGGCTCGAACCGCAGGGAGGCGACCTGCTTCGAGTCACCGTCACCAGCGGCGAACGAGTTCCATGCGAAGGCATCGCCCGCGACGTGTCTGTCTTCATCGGCGGTGAGCCTTTCCCCATCACCTGCGTTGGGCTCGCCCTAGGCTGCTTCGACTTCATCCTCGGGGTCGACTTCCTTGGCACCCTGGGTCCTCTCACGTGGGACTTTGAGGGCCTCACCGTGGCCTTTCAGTGAGTCAGCCAGCGCGTGACCTGGCAGTGCGTGGGCGCCCCAGGCGCTACACCCTAGGCGCGCTCCGTGGCTGCCGTCCCAGGCTGACCCCCAGCAACCGCTGCTGGACTTGCTGTTACGGCAGCAAGAGGCCCTGTTCGACACTCCTCGGGGCCTCCCTCCAGCTCGGCCCTATGACCACCGCATTCACCTCCTGCCCGGGACCGCACCGGTGGCTGTGCGCCCGTACCGGTATCCGCAGCTCTAGAAGGACGAGTTGGAGCGGCAATGTGCTACCATGTTGGACCAGGGGATCATTCGGCCGAGTACGTCTCTGTTCTCTGCGCCGGTCCTCCTCGTCAAGAAGACGGACGGATCATGGCGCTTCTGCATCGACTACCGCGCTGCTCAACGACAAGACTCATAAGGACAAGTTCCCGATCCCGATGGTCGATGAACTCCTCGACGAGCTGCACGGCGCGCACTACTTCACCAAGCTCGACCTCCGTTTGGGGTACCACCAGGTGCGCATGCACCCGGAGGACATAGAGAAGACGGCGTTTCGTACCCACCACGGCCACTTCGAGTTCCTGGTTATGCCGTTCGGGCTCTCCAACGCCCCGGCCACCTTCCAGGCGCTGATGAACGACGTGCTTCGGCCCTTCCTCCGTAAGTTCGTGCTGGTTTTCTTCGATGACATCCTGATCTACAGCACGTCGTGGACCGAGCACCTTCGGCACATAGGCCTCGTCTTCACCGCTCTACGCGACCACGGTCTCTTCCTCAAGTGGTCGAAGTGCTCCTTTGGGGCGACCTCCGTCGCCTACCTCGGCCACGTCATCTCCGCCAACGGGGTTGCCATGGACGGCGATAAGGTGGCCACGGTCGCTTCCTGGCCGACCCCTCGCTCCCCGCGGGGTGTACATGGCTTCCTGGGACTCGCGGGCTATTACAGGAAGTTCATCCGCTGACTTCGGCGCCATTGCGGCACCCCTCACGCATCTATTACGGAAGGAGGCGTTCGTCTGGACAGCGGAGGCGGACGAGGCCTTTGCTGCCCTCAAACGCGCTCTGTCTTCGGCGCCAGTCCTCCAGATGCCGGACTTCGACCAGCCGTTCGTGGTGGATTGCGACACGTCGGGCGCCGGTTTCGGCGCCGCCCTATACCAGGGGGCCGGCCGTTCGCTGCTTGCCACATCAAGCTAACGGCCTATGAGTGCGAGTTGATTGGCCTCATGCAAGCCATCCGCCATTGGCGCCCTGTACTTGTGAGGGCGCCGCTTCCTCGTCCGCACCGATCACTACAGCCTCAAGTTCCTTCTGGACCAGTGGCTGTCCACCGTGCCCCAGCACCAGTGGATTAGCAAGCTGTTCATGTTCGACTTCACGGTGGAGTTTCGCCCGGGCCGCCTCAACTCCACGGCTGACGCGCTGTCCCGCCGTGACGAGGACGCAGCGGTGCTCTGCGCCCTATCCGGACCCTCCTTCGAGCTCTTCACCGACATCCGACGGGCCACCGCGGGCGATTCGGTGGCACAGGACTTGCTGCAGCAGCTGGCTGCGGCCTCCCTGGCTGTCCCATGGGTGACCGCGGACGGCTTCCTCCTGCACGGCAAAAGCATCTACATTCCAGATGCGGACGAACTTGCGCCACCAGGTGGTGGCTTTGGCGCACACGGCCGGCCATGAGGGCGTCCAGAAGACCCTCGTGCGCCTCCGGGGTGACTTCTACATCCCCGACGACCGCCAGCTCGTGCAAGACTTTGTCCGCTCGTGTGATGTCTGCCAGCGCAACAAGACGCCGACCACACAGCCGGCGGGCCTCCTCCAGCCCCTGGACGTGCCGTCCCAGGTGTGGGCTGACATCGCCATGGACTTCATCGAGGGCCTGCCGAAGGTCCACGGCAAGTCCGTGATCCTGACAGTGGTGGATAGATTCTCGAAGTACGCCCACTTCATCGCCCTCAGCCATCCCTACACCGCCGCGTCAGTCGCCCGCGCCTTCTTTGACGGGATCGTGCGCCTTCATGGGTTCCCCGCCTCCATCGTCAGCGACCGCGACCCCGTCTTCACCAGCAACCTTTGGCGTGATCTCTTTAAGCTTGCATGTGTGAAGCTTCGCCTGAGCACGGCGTTCCATCCGCAGACCGATGGCCAATCGGAGGTCGTCAACAAGGTGATCGCGATGTACCTGCGGTGTGCCACGGGCGATCGCCCACGTTCGTGGGTGGACTGGCTGCCGTGGGCTGAGTACTGCTACAACACCTCCTTCCACACCGTGCTGCGGGCGACGCCAGTTCGAGGTGGTCTATGGCCGCGCCCCGCCACCATTGCTACCGCTCCAGGAGGGGGCGGCTCAGACGGCATCCGTGGATGCCATGGTGCGCGACCGCGATGAGTTCCTGCGGGAGGTTCGGGAGCACCTTCTCTAGGCCCAGCAGCACTGCCAAGCGCCACTATGACGAGCACCATCGCGAGGTGGAGTTCGAGGTGGGCGCCTGGGTGCTCCTTCGCCTCCTGCACCGGCCCACCCACGCCCTGGTCACCCATTCCTCGGGCAAGCTGCGTCCGCGTTACGCCGGGCCGTTCCAAGTTGTCGAGCGCATTGGGCAGGTGGCCTACCGCCTCCAACTTCCAGCCGCGGCGCACCTCCACGACGTCTTCCATGTCGGGTTGCTGAAGCCCTACATCGGCCCCCCACCGGCGCTGCCAGTGGCATTGCCTCCAACTCAGGATGGCCGCCTGCTGCCCGCCCCCGAGCGTGTTCTACGGGCCCAGCTGCGTCGCGGCAATTGGAAGCTCCTCGTCAAATGGCAGGGTCTCCCCGAGGATGATGCAACCTAGGAGCCCCTCCAGGACTTCAAGGCGCTCTACCCCGATGTCCAGCTCGAGGACGAGCTGTTTGCCGGGGAGGGAAGAGATGTTATGACCGGCCTGCAATATGCTAGGCGCGGCTAGGCAAATAGTGGCTAATAGGCCAATAGTATTATTTCAGGGTTATTTCTATATTATATATTAATTGCAATTAGTTCAAGGGTTGATTAGTAAAAGAGACATTAGTATAAATACTTTGTAATCAGGGATATTTGGATTAAGCAGAAACATATATTGTTTCCGGCTTCCTCAGGGAGCCGGGAGAAGCCCTAGCCGCCCCTGTCTCGCGATCGTTTCCGGCACGCGCGCAAGTATGGCGCCCCTGCGCCGGCATCGCGTTCCTCCTCCTCGCCCTGCATCCTTCCATCCCTACAACCTGCGACATACTGCTGCTAGGGTGCTAAGGCATATCACACATATGCAGTAAAAAAATGAACTGACAATGAAGCAAAATAAGCATGGATTAGAATGATGGAGGGTTGTCAGCTGACTTTGAGTTGGTTGTTGAGTGGAAAGCATCAATAGTTTCCACATAAGACCTGTACTTCTTATGGGCAGCACCCTGATAGCCTAGAACTTGCTTACTGCAATCAGCCCAACTACACACCAGGTTCCTTCTCCTCGAAAACAACATACCAGGCACACATGGTTCTACATTTTAGAAGAAGCAAAGCCTCAGTCAAATTTGAGTCAGGTGTAAACCACCGCTTTGTTTAGTGAGTTTGTCTAGTGCTCCACCGAAGCTACCTGTAGACAAACTCAAGAAACAAAAGCGTTTGAATACACTTGGTGCTGTTGTAGTAGACATCATAGGCTGGTAGTGAAAAGCCTCAGCAGTTGAACCATTTGCATCGTAGGCGAAAAATAAAGGGAGTATATGGCCTCAGACTAAGATTGCCATTCATTTGGTCCCACATAGCTCGCTGGTGGCACTGCTATCAAATAGACAACGAAAGCAAATGAGAGTAGGGCGTGTTTGTTTACCAGAAGAAACGAAGAGCATGACAGGCATGGAAGCATGAGACATGTCCAACCCAACCCGTCAGAGCATCCTTGACATGAGAAACAGTAAACCATGTACAAGACATGGCTGGCATGGAAGCATGGGACATGTCCATCCCAACTAATCATGGCACATAACTGATAATTGTTGGTTGGGAATGGACGTATCCCACGGTTCAATGATAGGCATGAGTAGCAAAAACCAACTAAGCATAAGCAATGCCACCTACATTATATATATTGTGTCATCATCGGCCTAAGAACCTAGCAACAGGAATCCATCAACAAAACATGTCAGAACAACAAGAGTTGCCTGAAAATAATGAATCAGGAGAGCAGCAAAAGAAAAAGCAATAAGAACAACAAAAATGGCCTCAAGACCCAGAATGAGGACAACAGCACCAGGACCAGTAATGGCGACAACAATAACCAAAGCTGTCACCAGCAGTAACCAAAAAGTTAAGAGGTTACAATACAAATTATATGGCATGTAGCCACTGAATGGTTCAATAGTTCATCTGTCAGGGGTCCATTGATCATCCCCAGTTAAGTTACCATTACATGCCACCTATAGTTACCCACCTCTTCAATCATAAAAGAACCACATACCCAAAAGAAATGTGTTAGGCCATCTGTGTTGTGCACAGGTTGACACCACAACCAAAAGAAGACAAAAAGTCAGTCAAGGAGAGTGGTGGAGGGTGGAGGAACAGCATATGCCATCCTCAACTACTTCCCTCCATTTCTAGGGCAATCCCTGGCTATAAGAACTAGGGGTAGTAGTGCTTGGACTCAAAGGTCCTCAGCCAAAGGACCTTATGGTTGTCAACCATCTTGACATAGGCACTAGCCTGAGCCTTGTTGTCCAGCAAGTTATTGATGGTAATTATTGTATGATTTTACCCATCAACTAAATATGAAATAAGGGTATAAAGGCAAACACCACCATAGAATAGGACTTTAACTGACAGAATTCCATAGTTTCGGTGAATCAGTGTTTTGCAGGGGGTTAATCAGAAAAGAATCAAGGGAGACCCACATGTCAGATTAAAATAACGAATTCCGCCGCGAAAGGAGATCAAGAATATTCCAGAGAACACCTAGAGACACGCCTGTCGAAGCGGGGCCCATTTGACAGTGAGAAAGGGTCGGCTGACCCACTACCAGGGTCGGCCGAACTGTCAGAGATCCTCCTCCGCGTGCGCTTTGACGTGGACCCACATCCTGAAATTTCACGCAATCTCCACCGCCCGTCAAAGTCGGTTTGATCCAAGGGCTACGGTTCATCCCACCGGCCTATATAAGGACCCCCAGACCCCCTAGGGTTTCATATCATTCAATCAGACATCAGTTCAATCCAGTTGTAGAGAGCCAGAAACCCTAAAATCATTAGAGCTTCACTATCTAGAGCATAGCTACATAGGTTAGAAGTAGAAGGAGGCGAGTTCTACTCGAGTTCCAGATCTGTTTGGAGCTAGCTAGAAGGCTTCCCGAAACTATTGTAAGCTCTCTCTTATATCTTAAACCTCTTTTGAGTGCTTGAGATAAAGTTGAGTGACATTATTCTACTATTGATTATGTTCTCAATTATGCTATTCATTGCTTATTTAGATTGTATACTTTGCATAGTTAGGATGCATTCATATTCATACATAAGTTTGTATAGCGCTCATTCATTGACTGTCATGGGTGGGTGATGAACAGCATGTAAGCATGGTGTTTAGATGTAGTTTATCTGCAAATGCACCTTATATTCTGGGTTCTGTGGTAGATCGTGGATGTGACACTCCCGTTGACTCCTTTGTAGTCCACACTCCGAATGTAGGGAGAATAGAAAGTTATTATTACTTTAGAAGGCTGGCTATGATCTTGATCTTTCTCAGTAATATTCCCTTAAGTATGAAAATAAAGTATCTTCGCCATGATTGCTAGTATAGTTGCACAAATCTAATATGTCTTTGATAGTACAGTTAGAATGACCTAGGATATCCTTATGCTTCAACCTAATCCATGCTAGTAACTAGATAGGAAGTGCTCTAAGTGATCATTATTATATATTGATTGATTGATTGATTGATTATTATGCTTATCATACATATCATTATTATTGTGACATAACCCCTGTTCCGAGTAAATAGGTTATGCATGGTATTCTCCATATTTACATATGCATATGACATCTATCTATCTACCTGCATCCCATTTATTGCCAACCCTTCCCAGTGGTAAAATATAAATGACAACCCGAAATACTCTTGGGTAAAATGCTACAATGGTGTATATTTTATATGTGCGCTTACGGATACAATAAAATATATTTCAGTCACTTGCAAGAAGGAGAGATCTTTTAGAATCATGCTGGGGATGACAACCTAGTTATTTCTAAGAGATAGAGGAAGAGTTCAAGTGATCTGTAGACTAATCAAGTGGCACATTAATTTATACCTCCCAGCATTTCGTTAAGAAATGTCAACACAAGTGGAGAAGGCAACAATGAGTGACTCCTCTGAGAACCCAGGCATGTTCATGACTGCATGGTACAATCAGCATCAATGTGAGCAAGGCCAGTTTCCCTAAGGGCATTAGCCACATTATTGAGTCATGTTGTGTTGGGTTATGAGGAACCTCATAAACCAGGATCAACTGCTAGTTATAGATCACGGGATTACCACTAGACGCGCAGGTGCAGCGGAAGACGTCTCGATGTAGTCATACGCGTCACAGCAGTGCCGTGCAGTTGCGTGGTCGTCCGTCCGCCCGTCCCTCTCGTGTGGTTCGCCCTTGTGCTCCAGATGCAGCACCTCCGAGGTATCCACACGTATAGGGAGAAAGCGTTGCGCCTCCGGACTGCTAGGTCCACAAGGAGGAATAGGCACGAGCATGGGAGGGCGATGGCGGCTGCCAAAAGGCATGGATTAACCTGGCCTCGCCCCTCCCCTTGCTTATATAGGCGTCCCTAATATGCTCCTGAGATGGAGGCCCATTAGAAACCCTAAGCCTAGTCTAATTCGGGTCTAATCCGAATTAGGCTTCCAGCCCCTTAAGCATGCGACCCTATGGGTTCACGCACACATAGACATGGCCCAAGTACTTCTACTCGCCTAATAGTTGACAGCGGCCTCTAGCAAGGCGTGATAACTCCTATGCGCATGCAAAGATCATATCAGACGAACCACCACAAACCACATACATGTTATTCCCTTGCCACACGATTTATGGTCCAACTCATGGGTTAACACTTAACCCAAGCACGGCCATGCACTTGTTGATCCAATCATTCGAGTGATCCAGTGATATCTCTCTCACATAGAGAGAGGCAAATTCCATCTTAATTGTCTATGTCTCACAGCATGTTTCCCGACAAACCCGAAAGCAACCTTTATAACTACCTTGTTACGGAGTAGTGTTTGATAGCCCTGAATAGGTCAGTTTGACATCTTGAATACATATAACAATCTCAGGTATAAGGACATAACGTACATTATATGAATAGAGACAATAATAATATATCACGTTGGGTCAGTCCAACCCTATGACAGAACCTCCCGAATTACCATGGCCAACGTGCACCTGTCGTAGTCCAATGACCTCCGACTGCTATGCACGAGAGCCTGATAACTCCAGAAACTCTATCGGATGTTCTTGCGAACACCGCAATGTCCCATCAAGGATCACTTCACGGAACAAAAACCAACCATCTTATTACATTCATTTATAGAATTCAAAATACATCAGAATAAAAAGCGGAAGAAGTTACAATCATAGTTTACAAATCCAGTGATAGTCTTTACAAAACTACTTGTCGATGGAGACAAGATAAGGTAGCTCTTACACTTATAAGTAATATAGATGACATCTTGCCCAAGGAAGTGCTGATAAGCACATGCCATCTACTGCATATGGCAGCTCTTCGGGTGCACTAGCTTGGCGATAGCCAAACCTGTACTGCTCCTGACATTAACCTGCAATAGGGGGTTAACAAACCCTAAGTACATGGGGTACTTGTAACACCCGAAAAATTTTGATTTATTAATTAGGGAGAATTTGATTTATTTATGCAATTGCTTGGCATTTAATTTAGAGAATAATATTTTTTTTGGGAAATTAAAAGTAACCATGATTAAGAAACTTGGTTGAATGCATTCATGCTTCTGCATTCTAGTTTGTATTGCTCGAGACTTATTTGAAATTGTTGTATTTTCAAAATATAATTTGAAAACCTTTTTGGAAAAGGAAAAGGAGCAGGACCCTCAGGTCACTCCTTCCTGGCCCAAGACCGAGCAGGTCTGCTGCTCTCCATTCCCTCTCTCGTGCCGCTTGGGCCAAGCGCCAGCAGGCTGGTCCAACTCAACAGAGCACACGCTCCCTCTCTCTTTCTGTGACCGACAGATGGGGCCCGCTGCACGGGGTCACCTCCTTTCTCCCGCTCGTGTTCGAAGCGGACACGGCCGCGCCGTAACCACCCCGGCCTCCTCTCTGGGCGTGGCCGAGTCCATCCCGAGCACGCCTCCACCGGCCCATAAAAGGAAGCCGCGACCCTCTTCCCCCTCCTCTCGGTCTCGCTGACATGTCAGGCCCACGGCTCAGCGTCGTCTCCCTCCTCAGGACGGAGTCCGAGCGGAGCACGAGCGCCGCCTCCAACAGAAGGCAACCGCCGGATTTTTCGGCCGAGTCCGTCCCAAGTACGCCTCCCTCGCGCCCCTATATAGGTCGGCCGAGCCCTGCCGTCCCTCCCCACAAGTTCCCGAGCAAGCCACGCCCTCCAATCTTGCCCTAGCCGCCGCCCCGAGCTCCGCCGTCGCCCCGAGCTCCGCCGCCGCCGATTTCTCCTCGGGAGACTTCTCCGTCGAAACTTGGTTGTTCTCCAAGCTTCGCAGCAAGGTCAGGGACCTTCCCAACCCCTTCTCCCTCGGTTTTGTGCACTATAGCCATGATGCCGAGCTTCGCAGCCTCCATAGTTCCGCCACCTAGCTCGCCGCATCCTCCCCGAGCTACCTCTGTGGCAACCGAAACCATAGATAGGTTCGGCTTGAACTCCTCTTGCTTCCCGACCAGATCCCGAGGTGTGCCGAGCTTCCTAGCCCCGAAAACGCCGTCTCCGGCCATCTTGCCGGCGAGGAATCGGCCGGGCGCCGCCCGACTCCGGCGACCAGAGCCGCCCCTCTTTTTCCCCGAGCTACCTGCGCCGTCCACGGCCGATCCAACGGCTCACAGTGAGAGATACCCTTTCGCCGGCACTTTTGCAAAAGAGCCCCTGAGCTTTTTAATGTTCTAACCCGCGATCCTTTGGCGTATTTCTCAGATTATGCTTTCCTATTTAGAAAACGTATTTCCTCGGTTTTAATTCAAAAGGCGTTTTCAATATTTACATATTTGCCACTCAGTTTATTTTATTCGTTTTAGCTCCGATTTGATCCGTTCAAGTCTCGTTAGATTCGTAATTTCGTAATCTACCTAATGATGCTACTGTTACTCATGTTTTCAACTTTTAAAATTCGAGATTAGATTTATTCTATTATTTTATTAAAGTAAAACTTGTTTATTTCATAACTTTCCCGTTTGAACTTCGATTTTCGTGATCTTTATATCGTTGGAATCGTAGCGACGCGTAGATTATTTTTATACACTTTTCAATCTATTTTTCTACTGTTGGTGTACTGTTTCTAATATAGATCTTGTTTGTTTCGTGTATGATTGCCTCGATGATTGTGTGGTGATTTTACGAACGAGTTCAGACGGTGAGCAATACGTTGGTGATCAAGAGTACACGGAGGATCCTAAGTTCTCCAAAGCACTTTGATCAAGGCAAGTATAGCATGGACCATCCTTGTTGCCTATTCACCTTAATCACTAAATTCATGATGCATATGTCTACCTTGGCAACCATAGTGTTTATTCCTAGTTTTGATGACTTGATCCTTGTTACCTATGAGATTGCATTTGAGTAGTGATGCTAGTGCTTTGATGGGTCATGATCTTATGAACTTGAATAATTGATTATGAAATAAAGATTAAAAGATGCTTTTTAGCAACATGGACTAAGGACTTATCTGTAAGTATGACACCGGGACTTACAGCGCAACCATGGGGGCTATATGGCTCTGGCTTTAGTCAAGTATGGAGTTACTTTCTACCATGCTATTAATCTTGAAAGGTTCCTTGCCGAGCTGGTTGGTTTGTGGCTCCTGTCCTTGTGTGTACTGCTGCGTGTGTGTGCCACTTGGAAGGAGGGCTCTACCGCCCCTTGCCATTGCGCCCGGATTGATTGGTAACTTGTTAGAGAGCCTTTTGAAAGACTTCATAGTGAGACCCTGTTATGCACCATGGCAGTGTAGTGTGGGCCTTGCAAACCCCGACATATGGGAATCACGACTCATGGTGAAAGTGTGCAACCTCTGCATAGTGTAAAACTGATATATCAGCCGTGCTCACGGTCACGAGCGGCCTTGGACGTCTTACAGGAATTTAACTAATTGAATATTGATTTATTTGAAGTTTCTATTGATGTTTATTCCATATTAATTATCATGTTTATATGATCATGCAAATCTTATTCCTTGGTATATTCTATTGCTGCTACTCAATTGCTAAAACGTGATCAACTAAAAGCAACCGCTGTCAACCAGTGTCTTGCCTCATTTGAGCCTCATAAACCCATGTTATTCTTGTTGAGTACGACATGTACTTACGCTTGCTTTATTTTTCATATTTGGATAAAATCCCGGATGGGTACCAGATGACTATGAGGATTCTTCTGAGGATTATTAGGATTGTGTTCACCAGTCAACTATTCCCTGTGGAATGGAGATTCCGCGAGAGAGTTATCTATATTATTCCGCTGTTATTAATGTAAAGACTTTGTGATATTATTCATTATATATTAAACCTTGTGATGGTACTATGTAATTTGTCACTTATGTGTGTGATTGATCTCTGGGCGCACATAAGTTGGTTCATTCAATTTTATCCTTAAAATTGGGTGCGACAGATTGGTATCAGAGCATAGGTTGACTGTAGGACGCAAGCCTAGATAGAGTGGACATTTTATGACGTGCTTTTCTCATCTTATTCATGCTTTCTACCTTAACCTTGATAATTGCTAATTTATGTGCTCCCCTTACCCTTATTCCATTATGAGAATTTGATTTCTCTTCTTATTCTAAGATCTATCATGCTTTCATGCTTTCTTACCTTGTTCTATTATGAAAATTTTAATTTTATTCTCATTCTACCTCTGTCTTGGTCGAAAATTAAGAAGATGAGATATGATCGCCAAACTACCCCATAAGCGTGTTGGAGAAGCCAAGCCGCAAGCATGACTATCAATGTGAGGATGAACTTAGGAATCAAGAAAGGATGCCCAAGCTCGATAAGAAGAATCAAGATAGGAGTCCACTTAGATAATAGAACGATTTAGATATGAGTCAAGTTGAGTCGAGTCTTGTGTGTGTGAATTTTATGTGCTTGTTGCTTTGTGCTTATGAATTATGTTTGATTTGGTTCTTTGTAATGAGTGTTGAGAATTATGGGCATGTATCTAATTCTCTTAATTAAAAGATTTAAGGGGTAAAAATTTTTAAATAAATAATTAGGTTGAATAAATTTGGTTTTCTCAAAATCTGTTTTTCAGACCTCTCTGTCTTGTTAATTATTCTTAATTAATTTCATAAATCCAAAAATTATGAAAATTTTAAAGGGAACAGTAGACTTCCATCCCTTTCCATGGCCTCAAGAATCACATTAATAGCTATTATGGTTTTGGAGATACAGTTGTTGCAAATTGAGAATTCTGCGCAGTATGACAAACCGGACAGTTTCTGTTATTGTCTGTTTTTGGTTAATCTAACATCAGAATCTGGAAAAGTGGTCCACATGAAGATTGTAGATAATTTCTCAGGCTTTCAAACGGTATAGAGAACGCCTCTGTTTGATTTCTGAACCTCCAGATATGATCAGTTTACTATGCTGCCGTTATCGGATCTCGCCCAGAAATTCAGATTCATGCCTTACAAGTGTTTGCATAATAGAAAAATTCTAAAACTCAATTATATGTTGGAAAAAACAGATGGCCGGTAACAGGAGAAACACTAATCCACCACCACCACCACAACCTAGCATTCAAGATCTCATCGCTTCGCAGACGCAGTTGTTGGAGACAATGATGCAGTTCATTCAAAATCAACCAGCTGGAGGACCACAACCTGCTCAACCTCAAGCTAGAGATAAGCGAGGAGAATTTTTGAAAGGTCGTCCACCTGTGTTCAACCACGCCTGCCGACCCATTGGATGCTGATGATTGGCTTCGTGCCGTGGAGAGACAACTCACCATTGTGCAATGCAATGATGAGGAGAAGGTGTTGTATGCATCTGGACAGTTGCAAGGAGCTGCTCGAAGACTGGTGGGATGCATTCCAGTATGGTTGCCCCAATAATGCGCCTGCTATCACATGGCAAGAGTTTTGTGAGAACTTCAGGTCATACCATATTCCTGAAGGTTTGATAGAGTTGAAGCAGGCAGAGTTTAGAGCTTTGAAGTAAGAACAAATGTCGGTGCCAGAGTACCGTGATCAGTTTGTTCAATTGTCGTGGTATGCTCCCGATGATGTTGCTAATGACAAGAACAAGCATCGTCTCTTCCTCAAGGGACTTCACGATAGATTGCAACTCCAACTCATGACAACCACCTACCCCAAGTTTCAAGAGCTAGTGAATCGCGCTATAGTGATCGACAACAAGCGCAAGGAGATGGCGGATAACAAGAGAAAGAAGTAAGGACAAACCTTTACAAGAAATAACCGTTCGCGTCCCAACGCCCAGCAACGAAATTTCCAGTAGAGACACCAAGGGCCATCAAATCAATGGAACTGCAATCAGAACCAGCCTCGTTCTCAGTCTCCACCGCAACAGCAGAAAACTCCTACCCAGACTCCTCAGCAAGCTACCCCTAGCAAGACCCCCAACAGGACCAATACATTTGGCACTCCCATAAGTGCTTTGCCTGTGGAGAATCGGGACATCTCTCTTACCACTGTCCCAAGAAGCAGAACCAGCAGACTCCGCAGAGTAGCAACCAGAAGGGAAGACATCAACAATCGCCTAATCAAGGAAAGTGTGAACCATGTGTCCGCGGAGACAGCTCAGGAAACGCCAGAGGTTATGATGGGTACGTTCAATGTTAACTCCATCCCCGCTACCGTTCTTTTTGATTCCGGTGCTTCGCATTCATTCATATCACAAAGTTTTGTTAGGATACACGGTATACCACTATTACCCCTACAAAACCCATTACTGGTAAATTCACCCGGTGGGGCTATGCAAGCTCAATATTATTGTCCTTCGGTTAGCATTGCTCTAATGGGAGTAAACTTTAAAGTGAACCCTACGGTAATAAGAACAACCGGAATAGATGTTATATTGGGTCTGGATTGGATGAAGCAGCACAAGGCAGTTATTCAGTGTGAGGAAAAGGTCGTTGTGTTAACTACATCCAAGGGAGATAAAATCAGTGTTGATGTAGTAATGGAACCACCACCAGCAGCGACAGTTAATCGGATTCGAGGGGAATACCCAATTAAAATATTAGAAAGCACAGAGCGATTCAGAAGGAGTGAAATTATAAAGTTATGCAAGGTACAGTGGAATCGGTCTTCAGAAAACGAGGAAACATGGGAAAGTGAGGAAGAATTGAGAAAGTCATATCCCCATCTTTTTGAGTAAGCACTAACTAATCTCGAGGACGAGATTATTTTTAAGGGGGGTAGAATTGTAACACCCGAAAAATTTTGATTTATTAATTAGGGAGAATTTGATTTATTTATGCAATTGCTTGGCATTTAATTTAGAGAATAATATTTTTTTGGGAAATTAAAAGTAACCATGATTAAGAAACTTGGTTGAATGCATTCATGCTTCTGCATTCTAGTTTGTATTGCTCGAGACTTATTTGAAATTGTTGTATTTTAAAATATAATTTGAAAACCTTTTTGGAAAAGGAAAAGGAGCAGGACCCTCAGGTCACTCCTTCCTGGCCCAAGACCGAGCAGGTCTGCTGCTCTCCATTCCCTCTCTTGTGCCGGTTGGGCCAAGCGCCAGCAGGCTGGTCCAACTCAACAGAGCACACGCTCCCTCTCTCTTTCTGTGACCGACAGATGGGGCCCGCTGCACGGGGTCACCTCCTTTCTCCCGCTCGTGTTCGAAGCGGACACGGCCGCGCCGTAACCACCCCGGCCTCCTCTCTGGGCGTGGCCGAGTCCATCCCGAGCACGCCTCCACCGGCCCATAAAAGGAAGCCGTGACCCTCTTCCCCCTCCTCTCGGTCTCGCTGACACGTCAGGCCCACGGCTCAGCGTCGTCTCCCTCCTCAGGACGGAGTCCGAGCGGAGCACGAGCGCCGCCTCCAACAAAAGGCAACCGCCGGATTTTTCGGCCGAGTCCGTCCCAAGTACACCTCCCTCGCGCCCCTATATAGGTCGGCCGAGCCCTGCCGTCCCTCCCCACAAGTTCCCGAGCAAGCCACGCCCTTCAATCTTGCCCTAGCCGCCGCCCCGAGCTCCGCCGTCGCCCCGAGCTCCGCCGCCGCCGATTTCTCCTCGGAAAGACTTCTCCGTCGAAATTGGTTGTTCTCCAAGCTTCGCAGCAAGGTCAGGGACCTTCCCAACCCCTTCTCCCTCGGTTTTGTGCACTATAGCCATGATACCGAGCTTCGCAGCCTCCATAGTTCCGCCACCTAGCTCGCCGCATCCTCCCCGAGCTACCTCTGTGGCAACCGAAACCATAGATAGGTTCGGCTTGAACTCTTCTTGCTTCCCGACCAGATCCCGAGGTGTGCCGAGCTTCCTAGCCCCGAAAACGCCGTCTCCGGCCATCTTGCCGGCGAGGAATCGGCCGGGCGCCGCCCGACTCCGGCGACCAGAGCCGCCCCTCTTTTTCCCCGAGCTACCTGCGCCGTCCACGGCCGATCCAACGGCTCACAGTGAGAGATACCCTTTCGCCGTCACTTTTGCAAAAGAGCCCCTGAGCTTTTTAATGTTCTAACCCGCGATCCTTTGGCGTATTTCTCAGATTATGCTTTCCTATTTAGAAAACGTATTTCCTCGGTTTAATTCAAAAGGCGTTTTCAATATTTACAGATTTGCCACTCAGTTTATTTTATTCGTTTTAGCTCCGATTTGATCCGTTCAAGTCTCGTTAGATTCGTAATTTGGTAATCTACCTAATGATGCTACTGTTACTCATGTTTTCAACTTTTAAAATTCGAGATTAGATTTATTCTATTATTTTATTAAAGTAAAACTTATTTATTTCATAACTTTCCCGTTTGAACTCCGATTTTCGTGATCTTTATATCGTTGGAATCGTAGCGACGCGTAGATTATTTTTATACACTTTTCAATCTGTTTTTCTACTGTTGGTGTACTGTTTCTAATATAGATCTTGTTTGCTTCGTGTATGATTGCCTCGATGATTGTGTGGTGATTTTATGATCGAGTTCAGACGGTGAGCAATACGTTGGTGATCAAGAGTACACGGAGGATCCAAGTTCTCCAAAGCACTTTGATCAAGGTAAGTATAGCATGGACCATCCTTGTTGCCTATTCACCTTAATCACTAAATTCATGATGCATATGTCTACCTTGGCAACCATAGTGTTTATTCCTAGTTTTGATGACTTGATCCTTGTTACCTATGAGATTGCATTTGAGTAGTGATGCTAGTGCTTTGATGGGTCATGATCTTATGAACTTGAATAATTGATTATGAAATAAAGATTAAAAGATGCTTTTTAGCAACATGGACTAAGGACTTATCTGTAAGTATGACACCGGGACTTACAGCGCAACCATGGGGGCTATATGGCTCTGGCTTTAGTCAAGTATGGAGTTACTTTCTACCATGCTATTAATCTTGAAAGGTTCCTTGCCGAGCTGGTTGTTTTGTGGCTCCTGTCCTTGTGTGTACTGCTGCGTGTGTGTGCCACTTGGAAGGAGGGCTCTACCGCCCCTTGCCATTGCGCCCGGATTGATTGGTAACTTGTTAGAGAGCCTTTTGAAAGACTTCATAGTGAGACCCTGTTATACACCTTGGCAGTGTAGTGTGGGCCTTGCAAACCCCGACATATGGGAATCACGACTCATGGTGAAAGTGTGCAACCTCTGCAGAGTGTAAAACTGATATATCAGCCGTGCTCACGGTCACGAGCGGCCTTGGACGTCTTACAGGAATTTAACTAATTGAATATTGATTTATTCGAAGTTTCTATTGATGTTTATTCCATATTAATTATCATGTTTATATGATCATGCAAATCTTATTCCTTGGTATATTCTATTGCTGCTACTCAATTGCTAAAACATGATCAACTAAAAGCAACCGCTGTCAACCAGTGTCTTGCCTCATTTGAGCCTCATAAACCCATGTTATTCTTGTTGAGTACGACATGTACTTACGCTTGCTTTATTTTTCATATTTGGATAAAATCCCGGATGGGTACCAGATGACTGAGGATTCTTCTGAGGATTATTAGGATTGTGTTCACCAGTCAACTATTCCCTATGGAACGGAGATTCCGCGAGAGAGTTATCTATATTATTCCGCTGTTATTAATGTAAAGACTTTGTGATATTATTCATTATATATTAAACCTTGTGATGGTACTATGTAATTTGTCACTTATGTGTGTGATTGATCTCTAGGCGCACATAAGTTGGTTCATTCAATTTTATCCTTAAAATTGGGTGCGCAGTACTCTACAAGACTTACCAGACCAAAAATTGGGACGAAGACTCAGGAATGCAGGCCAAGGGGAATCAAGAAGAGGCTTTAGCAAGAATCAGAAAAGCTCCCTATCTTGTTGCTACTTTCCAAGTTTTACTTTCTTGTTATAACTTGCACCTGAATATATGGTGATTCAGCATGCCATTCCGATTCCAATCCATTTCCATTGTTAACCTAGTTTCGAACCACTCTTCGGTGTATGTCAGTGGATCAAGTCTCCATTATCCGAGGAGCAACGACGACTTGAATCAATTAAATACCCAGCTAAAGATCCCTATCCACACTGCATATGTAGCACTTAAGCTTGCATATGCCAACCCCGTCTACCACTGGCTCCTCCATACCTGAACCGGTCCTACGCCACCCGAGAGCATAGCACGCATCCAATTCAGCCCTTGTCCACGAGAGTGCATGCTACTCTCGCCATCTCTCCACTCCCAGTGCGCGGTTGTCGGTTCAAGAACTAGATTTGCTGGAGCCAGGGCTTCCCGTAGTATGTGGATAGTTAAAAGGTCATGATCTCAGCTGGCCTACAACGAATGGTCCCTAATTCAATTTTATCGGTAATTTCATCGTCAATTTCATCGGAGACAGTCAAAGACACTACATTGTGACTCTTTTCTCAATGCAAGTCTACTGACCTGTCAGCTCATCATCACTTTTTCATAGTATATCATTATAGCACACAAAATAGCATTTTATAAAAGCTTGACTAATTAAGCAGGACTAAGCATTTTTCCAAATATTTTCTTTTAAATCAGGTTTCAAGGATGATATATCAAGGCAGATAATGTAATAGGTGACAATCAAGTCCTATCAACCTAATGCAGTAATTTAACTTAAGGTGATAAAATTTGTAAATCACAAGGAGGGGCTAATGCACCGGGGCTTGCCTGTTGCTTGGAGCAGATACAACCCTGAAGCCTATCACCGAGGAAACTCCACGTCCAGGGAGTGAAGACCAACTCGGAACTTGCTTCAGATAATAGTATCATGCGTTCACTACATGAAATATTAATGCATGATGAAATTCATGGCATGATGCATAATAAAAACATACAAATACATTACATTAAATAATCAAAGAAAGTTGAATACTATTTTTCTTTGCGATAAAGTTACAAGCCAACAAGACTAGCTTGTTGTCTAACAACTCGAGTTAGCGGTTTACGGGTACCTATAAGGAATTCTAAGCTCGAGTTGGGGTACAGAGA
The DNA here is from genome assembly GCA_038502445.1 of Eremochloa ophiuroides. Classification (NCBI taxonomy): domain Eukaryota; kingdom Viridiplantae; phylum Streptophyta; class Magnoliopsida; order Poales; family Poaceae; genus Eremochloa; species Eremochloa ophiuroides. The sequence goes on along the minus strand of JAHLJS010000006.1, from coordinate 29,009,385 downwards.
GATCCATTATGGAAGTCATTCTACTCGGATGTTTTTACCCATAAAGTTGCATCAAAAGAAACAATCTCATGACATTACAGGTCAAGATAGCCTGTAATTATGGGTTACTTTGTTTTGGTAAACCCTAAGGTGATTACCAAGTAGCAAAAGGTTCATTAAGTTCCTATTAAGATACTAATATCATGGTAGTTATTATTTCACCTAATCATTTTATTAACTATTATAACTACCACATAACAATAATAATTCTTCTACCAAATAAGTTGCTAAGAACCATGTAAGGTTTTATGATCCCTAGACTTCACTCAATCCAAAAACCACAAAACACAATACATTTCATATATTAAGAAAGAGAATAAATAAATTTATTTAACTACTCGAGCCTCTACTGCTGGACCGGCCTGAACGACCAACACGGCCCGGTTTGGCTCCCTCAACGCTCCCAACACAAACGACCCGGCTCAACCCAGCTCCAGCCTGCTCTGACCAAGCCAGAGGCACAACCATGGCCGTCAGCCGGCCAGGCCAGGTCCGGCCAGGGCCGCAAGCGGCCGAAGATGGCCGAGAGGCCGGCAGCGGGTCGCAAAGCTCCCAGACCCGCGACTCAGCTCATGGTTATCTCAGTTCCCTGATTCAAAAACCCAAAACAAACCCTAAACCAATTAACACTTAATTTTATTTTTAATGTTTAATTAATTAAGGACAATTTGCAAATAATAAAAACTTGTCCAGATGAGCTACAGATTTTTGTGAAGGTAGCTCAGAGCAAATAATAGTCACTAAAAAAATTTCTTCATTTTTGCATACATATTTTGACCTATAAAATTCATAGAAGCTTCATTTATTAATTAATATAGGAATTTCTGATGCATACATATAGTAATCAAACCTCCTATTTAATATTTTTACCATGTTACAAACTATACATAGAAGCTACAAAAATATTTTTATAATTTTTAGAGCTGTAAATATTTACTTATAAAATTCCGAAATTTTAGCACTATTTATATTTTGGGAAAATGAACAAATCGATTAAGCAGCTCAGGCCAGCAGTGTTGGCCGGCCCGAACGGCCCAGCACAGCAACAGGCCGGCCCAGTCAGCCCGTATGACCCAGCCGAGCCCTTCTTCCTCAGCGAAACAGAGAGGCAGAGCACCGAAGAGCGGCTCTGTTCCGGCGGTGTCGGGCTCGCCGCCGCCGGCTACTCCAGCGAGGGGGATCACCCATTCGCGCTCTCCAAGACCCAGTAATCTATCCCCGTACTCGGTTGAACGACGTGGAGACCCTAGCGAGCTCGGTCACGCCCATGGCGGACGGCCGCGACGGCGCTCGACATTACGGTGATGGCGAACCTCAAGAAGCCTAACCATCCACACCTAGCGCATCTAGAAGCTCACCATGACTTGATACTCGCGCTAGTTGAGGCAGAGACGGGGCGGAGCGGGTCGTCAGCGTCAACAGCGGCTTCGGCAGCGAGCTCGGGTGACAAAATCTTCGTTCCGGCGAGCCCTGCGCAGCATAGACGAAAGGGAAAAGTCGATCACGACCACAGCGTCACTATGGGTTTGGAACGAGAAGCAAGAACTAATGAGACACACCGCAGAGGGCTATCCACCGTGGCAGAGCACAACGGCCCAGTTGGCCGGACTCCGAGAAGACGAAGTGGCCTCCAGCAAGCTTCCAGCGACCAAAAGGGACACAGTCTGGCTCTACAGATGCGCGATGATGTGAAGAAACTATTGGCACCGTCAATTTCACATGAGGGGGAACATAGATGGCGAATTTGGGCACGAACAGAGAGCTCATCGGCTGTGGCAGAGACTGAAAACGAGGGCATCAGTGAGCTTGGTTCACGTTTTATAGAGGAGAAGATGGACACCAGAGCTTGCCACGACGAGGATGAGCGCTGCCACGTCGCTGGACGCGTGCCCGCATTGAAGGACGATGACGCAGAAGCGGCGGGCGGCAGCGAGATGACGAGGCGACGTCGTGGCAGCGCCTTCCCTTCTCTGATACTGTAGCCCTAGGGTTATCCAGTTTCGAATTTTTAAAATTACTCACAATTTTATATGGAAACTCGGGAAATGTCCTGAATAGGAGTTGCTCAGAATTTGACGAGGAACAACTTTGGCCTTTGAATTATTTTCAAATTCCAAACAGTTTTTGAATTAATCAAAAGAGGGTAAATGGGGTATTTCAAATTTGAATTCAAATTCAAGAATTTATTGAAACACTTCAAAATATGTAAATTCAAAAGTTTCTCAATTTAATGAGATTTACAACATTAATTAAAGGTTCAACTTTGGATTCCAAGTAGTTTTTGAATTAGGGCTTTAAATTCAATTTTTTTTATAGAATTTTGGGCTTAATTTGAATTTCCAATCAATAACTTGAAAAACTTTATATATGAAAGTTGCTCTACTAAATAAGAGCTATAAATTTGCTTTTGGGACCAAGGCCCAATTTTACTTCATTTTGAAACTAGGGCTTTAGCCCGATTTTGGGTTTTTAAATTAATTCCAAACTTTATTTTTAAGGTGCTGATTAATTAATACACCCAGTTAACAAGCCAACACAAGATAAAATTAAATCACTCTAAATTACTTAAGCACAAACAACATATGAAATTAAATTTGTTTTAATTTCTATGCATCTCAAAATTGGCTTACACATGCCTATTATGCAGTGCATATGATGACATGTCCGATTTTTATCTCAGTAACACCAGAGGTGTTACAAGCCCCATATCATACATGTGCCCACATTGCTAGTTTAACACCTCCATGTTCATGAATTGTGAAACATAGTCATGAACTCATAATGTGCTGATCTAGTATTCATTTGTGTCTTACACAAACTTCGATCAGGGACAGCTTTAGAATAACCATACAAGTAAAAGAGTTTCACAAACAATTCACATAAGTACCAATCAATACAAGTTGTTTTTTATGGAAATTCAATGAACTCATAATATATCATGGATACAAGGCAATACAATCATCTCTATGATTATCTCTAGGGCATACTCCCAACATGTTGGTCATAATGAGGACCTCCTCCTCACTAAAACAAGACATCTTCCTCTTCCTACCAGCATCAAAGGTAAGTTGCTTAGTTGCCGTGCTGCCCTCTCCCTGCTCAGTCTTCTCCCCTCAGCCTGGGCACATTTCCACCGAAAACCGAACACCGAACCGAACCGAACCGAAACCGACCCGAAATGTCGGTTTTTCGGTTTTTCGGTTCAGTGTCGGTTTTCGTTTCTGTACTGTTCGGTGTTCGGCTTCGGCTTCAGTTTCTGGGGAAAACCGAACCGAACCACCGAACAACCGATATAAGGTATACCACACCAGTCCACCGCTCGGTCCGCTCGTAGCTCGTCCAGTCGTCCGCTACTCCTCTAGTCCTCCTGCTCCCGTCGTCACTCGTCAACTCCTCCTCCTTCTGACCTAACCCTAAGACAGTGCCGCAGTGGGCAGTGGCGGCAGGCCGGCGGCGGCGCACCTGCACCCAGGCGGCGGCGCGGTGCACCTGCACACCCAGCACCCGCACCCAGGCGGCGGCGGCGCGGCGCCCCTGCACCCGCACCTAGGCGGTCAGCAACGGTGGCTTGGCGCGACGCGGGCCAGGCCGGTGGATTGGAGGCGCGCCCCGCGTGGCGTGGCTGAGTGGACTCCGGCGGGCGGGCGGCTGCAGTCGGCGGCCGCATCTGAGGTCCGACAACTCCGACGCGACGCCGGTCGTGAGGTGGTCGGAGGTCCGACACGGCGACGCCGGCGAATCAAGTTCCTCTGGCTGCAAGAACAGAGCAGTCCTCCAATGTAAGTCTTTGCTCCTCTGTGTCCTTCGATCATTGGTGATTTGGTGAATCAGTTTGGGTGAATCACAATTCAGACTAAACTATAGAAGTACTCAATTACTTGATATATTGACTTCAGACTTAGATGTGGAGTATGGACTTAGATTGATATATTGACTTCAGGCTTTCTGGAATCACATTCATTTGCATTGATTCTATTTTTTTCTTAACTTGTAGATGGGGGACACTGAAGAAACAGTTGCAGATACACCTCGTGTGAATGAGACCGAAGTTGTGAATGTTGAGAATGACAAGGAACAGCAGCCCAAGGATGGAGAGCAACAAGGTGAAAATGACAATGAAAGCAAGAAAAGGAAAGCCATTGCTCCAAGATCAGATGTTTGGGAACACTTCACCAAGATAAAAATTGCTAATGGGGAGGAGAGGGGCAAGTGCAAGTACTGCGAAAAACTATTCCGCTGTGACACAAAGCTAAATGGTACGTCCACCATGAAAAATCATTTGAAAATCTGCAAGAAGAATCCTCACAAGCCTGTAGTAGATAATCAAGGTACTTTGCAACTAGAACCTGCTGGTAATAGTAGTGTTGGTACTGGTACTGTATCTACTTGGAAATTTGATCCTGCTGCCTGTGCTGTGCTGATACTGTTATCGGTTTTTTCGATTTAAACCGAAAAACCGAACTAGTACACCGAAACCGAAGTTGTTGGTTTCTGTTTTTTTGAACCCGATCGGTGCTCAATTCTTGGAAACCGAAGTTCTGGTAAACCGAATAAACCGAACCGAACTTTCGGTTTAAACCAAACGCCCAGGCTGATTCTCCCCAACCCCCAGGTTACCTAACCCTTCCACCTGCCTAGACCACTGTCTCCCTAGTAAGAGTTGACCTCTAAGGCTTATTAGACGCAAGAGCATACTTACCAGTGGCCATACCACTACCAAATATGGTCTACATCTCATTATCGAATATGATGGGGGTGCTGAGAAGCTCAGCATCCTTGGGGTGGTCCTACAGTAGCACAACCTAGGTAGTTAGTGGTTGACACAGTGTTATGCACTGATCTAAAGCAAATAGTTAACCAAATGACATATACCTTGATGTGCCCAATATGCGTTCAAGGTCCAGCATGATTGCTTTGACCTTAGCATCCCACAGAGCGCCACTAAGGTCCCTAAGCTTGTTGACCCTATGAAAGCCCATGTTTGGTTTTGGGTAATTGATGAAACCTAGTTTGCTAATGTTTCCTTTAAGTGTTTCATGAGAAAAATTAGCAAACAACAAGATGGAGCAAAGGACCAGGTCGGTGGAGGCCACAAGTATAGGGCAATGACGGCGTCCAAGCATTTGGTGTAAGCCCATCATCAAAGGTGTCCACAAGCTTCATTAAAAGAAGAGAAGGAAGACGGAGAAAAGCTAGGAGCTTAAGGCAAAGGTATAACCAATAGGAGCTCTTTTGCTTTTGGTGATCAAGACTCTATAGAGAGAGTGATCACATTTAGGATAGATAGTCGTACTATCAAGAGGGGAGAAATCGTTTGTGAAATACGGTTATCAAAGTGCCACTAGGTGTTCATATTTGTTGTATATGCATGTAGATGCTAGTGACACGAACAAAACCCATTAGAAAACTCTTTGAAAAAGGCTAACACACATGCACTAAAGTGAGAGACACTTTGGAGTGTTAGCGCCTTTGGAAACGGGGTGAAATTGGAGAATTAGAGAGGGGTTTGCGAGGCAGGATTCAGCGCTTTTCGGTGATATCTCAGTGTAGAAAAGTGCACCGGAAATTTGCCAAAGTCTTCTAGTGGCTAACTCTTTGTGAAGGTGCAAAAACGTGTGCACCGGACGTGTCCGGTGCGAATCTCGTGCTCTCGGGTCAGTTCGGTGAAGTTTCTCACTGGACGCACAAATTTTATCACCAGGCGCACTATGGACAATGGTCCAGCGTCCGGTGTCACTAACTAAGCGTGCAGCAGTTGACCGTTGGAGTAGCGGACGCTGAGGAGCGTCCGGTGAGCAAATGTGCTCTCTGGAACCTCTCAGGAACCGCACCAGACACTGGCGTCCAACCGCCCGGTGTGAGCACGCGCAGCGAGCGAATTCAAATGGCTAGTACATGTGTCACCAGGCAATACACCGGACGCTGAGCGTTCCGCGTCCAGTGCTATTGTTTGAGCGTCCGGTGCCCGTAAACTGTGTGTAACAGTTGTATCTTTAAGTGGGGCTATTTAAGTTGGAGGGGCTGACTTGTGCTCTCTCTTTTGGACATTTTCATTGACATAGCTAGTGAGCCACTCCACTCCTCTCTCACACCTTCCACTTGATTGAGATCATCATTTGGTGAGATTGTAGGGCATCAAGTGCATTGCTTGAGTGTGTTCATCTAGAGGCACTTCGTGATTGTTTTTCGCAGCGGATTCTCTTGTTACTCTTGGAGTTTGCCGTCTCCTAGACCACTTGGAGCTGTGAGGATCGTTGAGGGGAGTTGGTGATTCTCTCCGCCTCCGATCGGTGAAGTGTAAGGGGTTCTTAAGCGTTCCCCGCGGGAGATTGCAATTGGCTACTCTAGTGGATTGTGCGTAGCTTGTGGATCCCCATCTTGTGTTGATTGTGCGGCAGCCTTGAGAAGGGTTTGGCGTATGATACCAATTAGCACGTGCACCTCCAAGTGGGTGTATCGCTACAACGAGAAGTAGTTTGACGGCATGCAAGTGAACCTCGATAAAAAATGTTGTGTCATCTCTCTACCGAGGATCTCTCTTGTTTATTGTGATTGCTTGGATTGGTATTTGTTGACGGTGGATATACCATGAAATTCCTAACATAAACACCATCAACAGGCCTCAGATTCAAGGAAGAATAAACATATCATGAACATATCTTATCAATAATGAGTTCCACTTGTACTCTTAGCTTGTGAATGCAGCAAAGATCAAACAGGCCATAAAATATCAAGATATAGTGCACATTATCATGTAGAAGAGAAAGGAGCTCAGAGTGGGCCTATGCATGGGTCGGCCGAACCCACCTGGCTCTGATAACGTGGCATGATCCGTGTGACACTCCACCTAGCTCATTTCAACCATCAGATTTTATTCAACGGTGGAGAATCAAAGCACAAGGATCAAGGAGTAAATCAACGTGACAAAAAGGAAGAAAAGGTGGAATCACACTCTGTGACAGGTGGGGACACCTTCTAGAAGCCCCTGGCTGGGCCCACATGCCATAGGGGGTCGGCCGAACCCCCCTGATGCCTAGCCAGGGCGGTTGGCCTACACCAACTCCCTGCATGTTTCCCACGTGAGGATTTCACCACTGTCGTCCATCTTGAGGCGGTTACAAGTCGGTTCATCCAAGGGTGGAGAGGCAAGGAGCACGCGGATCGCTGACGTGGCACCCCTCCACTCTCCACTATAAATAGAGGCTGCCATTACCCTCTTTAAGACACCCAAGATACACAAGAGACACAAGAGTCAAGAGTTTGGAGTTCTACTCCTTAGTAGTAGTAGTATTAGTCTAGTGTGGGAGTTAGAGTTGAGTCGAGCTATGCTCGGAGTCTCCGGAGTCGTCTGCTGGAGAGTCTGGTATAGCTCTTGTATCTTTCCTTCTGTAAGACTTTACTTTATCAATATATTATCTTTGCTTTATTTTACTAAGTCTCTACTTAGTGCTTTACTATTCATTATAGTATTGTTGTGTCTTGTTTTACCTTATAGTAGATTTATACTAGATAGTGATCCTGTAACCAGCTGACTTGTGTTAGTTCATCGCCTGTTATAGGGTGCATTAGTTGTTGGTACGCAGCTAGAGTAGTGAGACTTAGTATAAGCGTGGTGTTTAGGCCAGATCTTGCCTTTGAACGCCGCTTGTCGCACGGATTGTTAGTGGGTGCTAGCAGGTGGTGACAGCCCTGTCTAGTCTTAGTATCCCTCCACGTGTTTTAGGCAAGTTCTTAAAAGGTAGGCACCCATAAGAGAGTAGGTGCTTCGGGTAGAGGTTATATCCTCTATTGTCTCGCACTACCCCCTACACACCGGAAGTAAGGTAGCCGTCTTAGTATATCTCGTCTATTTGTTAAGACAAGTCACAGGAGTAAAGTAAGAGTCATAGGAGTCTTAAACTCACTTGTTGTCCTCCCACCTAGCTATACTCTACTAGCTATCTTAGTTACCCAAAACCTTGTTGTGTCTTGGTGTGATTACCTTTTCCTCTATATATCGATTTACCCCCCTATCACTAGTTGATACTAAGTTGCTATAGACTTAAGGATCTCTCTCTCTTTTATTAATTATTCCTAGCACCGCTTTCCCTTGGAACAAAAATAAATAACGATACCTTGGAATACTCCCGGGTGAAGTGCTATAGCGGTATATTCTGTGCGCTTGCGGAATTATCCAATAGACATAAGAAATACCCTAGGCACTTTTGGCGCCGTTATCAGAGATAGTCTAACACCCTGTCTCTGGTGGTTGCACTAAGAAGTGTCAACAAGCATTTCTGGCGTCATTGTCGGGGAAAGCATCAGTCTAGGAATATTAATAAAGATTGAATCCGGAGTTTATTATCAATTTAGTTATCGGTTAGTGTTAGGGGCTTACCCCTGTCTATGTTTCTCGTTATGGTGAAGCTAGACAGTGCATGAGCGGTTTTCAATTGCTGACAAATTTCATTGAAGATCCTGAGCAATTGTTGAGGAGAGCGAGACGCCGTCAAGTTCCACCTCAAAGGTTCATCTCAAACCTGAATCCGTTCGAGGAAAGTGGCTCCGCACTATCAAGAAAGGAAGCTATGGCTCACAAGACCATCTCTGAGTTCTCTGCACCGTCGGCTGACAACATTGCTACCAGTCCGCAGCTTAAGTTGGGGGATGCAACCTTTGAGCTCAAGCCAGTGCTTATCAACATGGTGCAAGCCAACCCGTTCTGTGGGAAGCCGCATGAAGACGCTAATGCCCATCTCTAGCACTTCCTAGAGGTGTGTGGTACCTTCACCATTAAGAATGTCTCAGCAGACGCCATCCGTCTTCGCCTTTTCCCATTCTCACTGCTTGGGAAGGCGAAGCAATGGTTCTATGCCAACAAGAATGAAGTTATCACTTGGGAGAAGTGTGCAAATGCATTCCTCAAGAAGTTCTTCCCGATGGGCAAAACCAGCGCTCTTCGCGGAAAGATCTCAAGCTTCCAACGGCAAGCGGATGAGACGATTCCCGAAGCATGGGAGCGTCTCCAGGAGTACATTCGTGCCTGTCCTCATCATGGGATTGAAGAATGGCTCCTTATCCAAGGTTTCTACCATGGGCTGACTGGATTAGCCCGTAGTCACCTCGATACTGCCGCTGGAGGAGCATTCTTGCAACACAATGTCAAGGATGCTAAGGACCTCATTGAAAAGATGGTTATCAACCAAGGATGGAATGAGGAACATATCTAGCCAAGGTATGCACACCGTTCATGAGGTGGACATGCTCTCCGAAAAATGGACGTCTTGATGAAAAAGATTGAAGAAGGTTCCAAAAGGGAACAAGAGGCCATTCGAACCACTGTCACCGCACGAGCCATTGAAGCTGATCCATGGTGCGAGGTATGTGGTGGAGAAGATCATTCGGGCAACAACTGTCCCGAGACGAAGGAGGAAGTGAGGTTCATCAATAACAACAACAACAACAACAATGGGTATCAACCCCAGCAACAAGGAGGATGGAACTCGCGCCGCTTCTACCAAGGTAATCAAGGTAATGGTTACAGCAATAATTTCAATAATGCTTATGGTAACCAACCTTCTCTTAAAGATCTTGTCTTAGGCCAGTCTAAAATCAATGATAGAATAAACAAGAAAATTATGGCTAATGATATGATTCTTGAAAATCTTAATGAGAAAATGGATAGCTTTGCCACTACTATGAAAAATCAATTGAGCTTTAATAAAATGCTAGAAACACAATTAGCTCAAATAGTAGCAGTTGTCCCATCTTTCGAATAAGGTAAAATCCTAGGGAAACCTAAAGAACCGGTTGAGGGTGTTAGATTAATTTCTACGAGGTTCGGTAAGCCTCTGGTTAGGTCAAATCCTGGTTGCCTTCTTGATCCGCCATTCATGGTCAAGAAGAGCGACCCTGGTCATCCAACCATCACCTGCGAGATCGGGCCACACACCTTCAACAACGCCTTCTGCGACCTTGGATATAGAGTCAACATCATGTCCAAGATAATGTATGAGAATTTGCTAGGGGGACCTTTGTACCCCACTTTTGTTAAATTGCAAATGGCCGATCAATCTATCCGGTTCCCCGAGGGATTGGCAAGGGACATCCTTGTCAAGATTCAAGATGAATACATCCCCGCCGACTTCATCATTTTCGACATGGGATTCGATGATGAAGTCTCCGTCATCCTGGGAAGACCGTTCCTCAACACCGTTAACGCCATCATCTATGTGGGATCCGACCAAGTCCACTTCCAACTCCCAGGTAAGCGAATTAAATGTCCTTTCAATGGTTATAAAGATGTGCGGCAGGCAAGGAAGAATTTATGGAAGAATAAGCCTTAATATGCACCCCACCGAAGGAATCAACCGCCAAGGGCCAAAAAGGCCGAACTGGTAAGTAAAGCCAAGGCAGTAAACAAGGCTGACTCCGCTGAGTCGCAAGCATCAACCAAGAAGGAATGGTGGAAGAAAAAGGTGCGAACATCAAGGTCCCCATTTCTGGGACCAATTGAACCACCCGAAGAATGATCCCGAAAGGAGAGGTCCTGCTCTACAGACCCAAAACATGGAGCCCTTGTTGGTAAGATAAATCAGTATTTATCCCATATTTGATTTCTGCATTTCAATTCCTATATTTTTTATTGCATTTCATGTTTAAATTTTGCAATAATTTATTTTGAGAAAATATAATAATTAGATGAATAAAAATTGAGAATGACCAATAGTGCGCACGCCTGAGGTGGTGGGACCACCAAGGTAGGGTCAACCAACCCCACCATGGGGCCCACTCACCTCTGGTGGTGTTGGTCTGGTGCCCTGATCATTGTCCCAATTTTAATCACCAACTCATTTTGAATTTGGTCGACCACTTTTGGTCATGACCACTTTCGCATGTTTCAATGAGAATCCAACATCCACTACCTTTCAAATTCTAAAAAGTGGACAATTTGGCATGCATTAGTGTTTCCATGGTCCATGGAAATCACTTTAAACATGTCCCAACTTTTGTCATACACTTTTCTCTTTCACAAAGCACAAGATAAGGGAATCTCTGAAAATTTCAAAACTTTTGGTCCACCACTAGTCTCTACTTTACTGGACAAAGCAAAACACACTATTTAAAGCTGAAATTGGGACCAATCCTGGTTCGGCCGACCCATGTTTAAAGCCACTTCTGCAAAGTTGAATTTGAATTCAAATAGATTCCCTGTCCAAAGGTGAAAGCAACAAAAACCTGTCCAAAGGGGGGTCGGCGGAACTGGCCTTTGTGGCCTGGTCACCGGACCTTCTCCCCGTATAAATACCTTTGCATTGTGTGCTCAAATCCACACCCAAACCAGGTGAATCATCTCAAGCACACAATCTCTCTTCTCCTCTCTAGTTGAGCAAGTTTTTTCTCAAGTTTAGTTTTAGTAGTAGCCACTTAAAACTAAAAAAACCCAAAAAATATTCTGTAGTAGTAGAAGCTTGCCTTGCTCTCATCCTTGCTCTCATCTTGTTGTGAAGGTAGCCATACCCCGCAAGGACTACTAACATTGGGATAGCTAACGCTAACCCTTTTTGTCCTAGTGCGTCCTTGTGTTGTCTTATTGCTGCAGGAAGATGAAGAAGTTCTCCTCCGCATTCAAGAAGGCCAAGGGTGTCGTAGGGAGTTCCTCCCGACGACCCCGCCATGATGAAGATGAAGGAAGAGAAGCTCTACCAAGATGAAGCTTTGGAGTGCCCCTCGAGAGGACGTTCGATCCCGAGAGCGGCCTCATGCTGGATCAAGAAGAGTACCAAAGGTACCTCTCCATCCGACACTGTGGGTATGAACATACCGGCATCATCGACTCTGTCCTTTTGGACAGAACAGGTATGACCGCGGAATTTAATACTATCTTCAATACAATCGGGTGGGAAAGCTTTTGGGAAGTACAAGAACTTGGAATTAAAAAGCTCACCATGGAATTCTTATGCTCTTTGAAAACCACTGATAATAATGTCTACTTTCGCATGTTCAATCAAGAGTATAACTTAACTTGGGGAGTTTTTAGCATGGCATTGGGCTTTGATAATGATTGTCATCTAGATTTAGCTAGAGCCACAAGAAGATTTGACAAAGCTGAATTTTGGAAAGCCATAACTGAATCCAATGATTGCTCTGATCCTAAAACTGATGAAATCCATAATCCCACTTTGCGATTATTGCGATATTGGATGGCTATAACTCTTTTTCCTGGCTCTGATGTGCAAACTCTTCTTAATGACGAATTAAAATTGGTCTATGCTATGACCAAGAAAATAAAAGTTTCACCTGCTAAAATGTTAGCTCACTTTTGGTTTGTTGTGTTCTATAGAAGCGAGCCTATATTCTTCACATCTTTTATCACTCGCATTGCCGAAACTATGGACTTGCTAAATGGAACACACTACTTTGAATACATTGCTTCTCCTAGAGATGTCATAACTGAAGATTTCTTCACAAGTACTCAAGTCCTAAAAAGAGATGAAAATAGTGATCTAAAAATGATTTATCCAGGGCGTACAACTGAAATCTCTCTCCCATATGAGAGACGACGGTTGTATGCACTGCGCACACTATCAATTGGGACCGAGAGGCAAGAGGCCAAAACGTTGCAGGAACAAGGAGGGTGACAAGGAGTATGTCACAAGCCGCTCAATTTGAGCAAGGCAGCCCCTCACGAGCAGCAGGAGGAGACAACGAAGAAGGAGATGAGGCAAGTTCCATGGACATTTCAGAGTCCATGGAACGGCCTCAACAGCACACTCCAAGAGTGCGCACTCCCCGTCCATCCGCACGGGCGAGGGTCATCGGACTCAAAGGTCGAAAATGGACCAACTTATCGAAGACATGGGCGCAATGCAAGTTGAGTAAGATGCAACTCTGAGTTTGGCACAGAAAAATGCCCAACTCATGCAAGTTATCCAAGACGAAGAAGCACAACGCTGGGTGGGATGGTTCCAATACTATCCGCCACCACAATGAGCAAAAATGCAAGCTTGGGAGAGATCCTCTCCCTCACCAAGGTAAGTCCTCTATCCCATCTCGTTGCATTTATTTTCAGTTCATTATTTTTACTTTAAAAAGAAAAAAATGCATAAGATAAAAATACCAAAAATATTTCCCTTATTCTCATATATCTCATGAATGTTTATTCACCTCAAGGAAATGATGAATAGTTGCTCTATTAATGTTTCCTTAATGCCTAGTTTACAACGTAATATTTCTTTGAGTATGGATTACTTGGCTCATTTAAAATCATCATGAATCTGAAAACTTTAGGGATGCTAAGTGCTAGAACTAAGCCTAAGTTATTGTGAGATATGATATAGTAAGATAAGAGCTGCTATAATATTGTTCTAAGCATGCATGATTACTGGAGATTTATTTCTTAACAATCAAAACCTTATTGTTCCTCAATGGTGATAAATTCCTACCACAGGCAAAATATGCTAAACATGTCTTAGACCTTCCAAATAAGTTATTTCCTTTGTATTGAGTGTTGTCAAGTCTTGTTGACCCTTATTGAGAGTCTTATCATGCTCCCAAGATCAAGATCACGTACACACCACATATACATGCTGCTTCTACACTGTAAGTACGCAACCACATGCCTTTCATTTCCACTAAATAAATGCTCCATGTGTTAAAATTTTAAAATATCTCTCTTAGTTAATTTGGTAGAAGAGACAAAAGGCTATGCAAAATGAAAAGAAAAAAAGAAAATGGACACAAAAGTCCATAGAAAAGAAAAAGGAAACATGATCAAGTCTATGCTCATGAATAAAAGAAAAGGAAAAATGATAGCCATGTCTCTAAAAATTTATTAGAGGGAGGTACAATTTCAAATAGAGGAGCATTATATCCCATTTTTTCCACACACTTGCACATCTTGATCTAAGGGCATGACACTTCTCTCTTTGGATCCAAACTTTGGCTCTACAATATATGTAAAGTAAGTATGCTACATTCTTTTTTTTCCTACCTTGAGCTCCACATAAGCCATTTTAGAAGTAGGATAAAAAGAGAAGGCAACATTTGCTTTGTGCCTTGGTAAGGAATCATACACCATTTGAGCGACTTGAGAGAACCATATAAGGAACATTAAGTTTTCTTTTGAAAAACATTGCTAAAACCTCCAGTATGAAACTTGTAAAGAATGAGAAAGTTAGTGCTCTAGTCAAACTATTCTATCTCTCAACCACCTAAGGCAAAGGGAAGGCCATTAGCTCCATAAAGAACTAAGGTAAAATGGATGAGTTTTTACAGCCAATTTTTCCATTCAAAAGAGAAATATTTTGTTGTACACATGGTATTATTGAAATATGACATTGTAGCAACTCCTGATCCATCGAGGCTAAGTTTAAGTATTTGCTCGGGACGAGCAAAGGTTAAGCTTGGGGGATCTTGTTGACGGTGGATATACCATGAAATTCTATACTTAAACACCGTCAACAGGACTCGGATTCAAGGGAGAATAAACATATCATAAACATATCTTATCAATAATGAGTTCCACTTGTACTCTTAGCTTGTGAATGTAGCAAAGATCAAACAGGCCACAAAATATCAAGATATGGTGCACAATATCATGTAGAAGAGAAAGGAGCTCAGAGTGGGCACATGCATGGGTCGGCCGAACCCATCATGGGGCCCACCTGGCTCTGGTGAAGTGGCATGATCCGTGTGACACTCCACCCAGCTCATTTCAACCATTAGATTTCATTCAACGGTGGAGAATCAAAGCACAAGGATCAAGGAGTAAATCAACGTGACAAAAAGGAAGAAAAGGTGGAACCACACTCTGTGACAGGTGGGGACACCTTCTAGAAGCCCCTAGCTGGGCCCACCTGCCATAGGGGGTCGGCCGAACCCCCCTGGTGCCTAGCCAGAGTGGTTGGCCTACACCAACTCCCTGCATGTTTCCCACGTGAGGATTTCACCACTGTCGTCCATCTTGAGGCGGTTACAAGTCGGTTCATCCAAGGGTGGGAGGCAAGGAGCACGCGGATCGCTGACGTGGCACCCCTCCACTCTCCACTATAAATAGAGGCTGTCATTACCCTCTTTAAGACACCCAAGATACACAAGAGACACAAGAGTCAAGAGTTTGGAGTTCTACTCCTTAGTAGTAGTAGTATTAGTCTAGTGTGGTAGTTAGAGTCGAGTCGAGCTACGCTCGGAGTCTCCGAAGTCGTCTGTCTAGATAGCTCTTGTACCTTTCCTTCTGTAAGACTTTACTTTATCAATATATTATCTTTGCTTTATTTTACTAAGTCTCTACTTAGTGCTTTACTATTCATTATAGTATTGTTGTGTCTTGTTTTACCTTATAGTAGATTTATACTAGATAGTGATCCTGTAACCAGCTCACGTGTGTTAGTTCATCGCCTGTTATAGGGTGCATTAGTTGTTGGTACGCAGCTAGAGTAGTGAGACTTAGTATAAGCGTGGTGTTTAGGCTAGATCTTGCCTTTGAATGCCGCTTGTCGCACGGATTGTTAGTGGGTGCTAGCAAGTGGTGACAGCCCTGTCTAGTCTTAGTATCCCTCCACGTGTTTTAGGCAAGTTCTTAAAAGGTGGGCACCCATAAGAGAGTAGGCGCTTCGGGTAGAGGTTATATCCTCTATTGTCTCGCACTACCCCCTACACAGCGGAAGTAAGGTAGCCCTCTTAGTATATCTCGTCTATTTGTTAAGACAAGTCACAGGAGTAAAGTAAGAGTCATAGGAGTCTTAAACTCACTCGTTGTCCTCCCACCTAGCTATACTCTACTAGTTATCTTAGTTACCCAAAACCTTGTTGTGTTTTGGTGTGATTACCTTTTCCTCTACATATCGATTTACCCCCTATCACTAGTTGATACTAAGTTGCTATAGACTTAAGGATCTCTCTCTTTTATTAATTATTCCTAGCACCGCTTTCCCTTGGGACAAAAATAAATAACGATACCTTGGAATACTCCCGGGTAAAGTGCTACAGCGGTATATTCTGTGCGCTTGCGGAATTATCGAATAGACATAAGAAATACCCCAGGCACTTTTGGCGCCGTTATCTGAGATAACCTAACACCATGTCTCTGGTGGTTGCGCTAAGAAGTGTCAACAAGCATTTATATCATCACTTCACCGGCAGTATAACCATCTCCCTCTCCTTTACATTTGATCACTTACTTTTGAAGTAGTATAGTTGTGTAGCTTGCTCACCTAGGAGTAGTGTAAAGGAGGGACTTAGCTTCTTGTGTGTGATCTTAGAGACAATAGCTTAGAATGGTTAGGTGGCTCGCATCTTTTAGTAGGCTAGCGCAAAATTCGCTTCGCCGCTTATTTGTCTAACCACTTTGCTTTAAGTGTTGTTTGTAGAATTTTTTATAGGCTATTCACCCCCCTCTAGCCATTTAGGACCTTTCACCCTAGCCCACCCCTACCTCCACTTCCTCACCATTGTACTCTTTCTGCATCTTGACAACTTGGTTCACCTCCTTGTCCTTGAAGCCCTTGTCAGCTCTAGCCCCACTCTCAATCAGTTGGCTCATCCTCCTGAGGACAAACCTACTAGTGTTGTTTGTCCACCTCATTAGTGGCCTAGCAGCAGCCCCAACACCCGCATGTACAGCAAGACCACCCACAACAGGAGCACCACACCCAGCAGGAAGAACAACAGGAGGAAGAGCAACATCAGTTGTAGGATCCACATCACCAACAACATTCCCAGCAAGTGTAGCAGGTGGGGGAAAAGTAGACCCCTGTAATACCTCTGGTATTACAATTCAATTAATCTGCCATGTCATCAGATTTAAATTTAAGCATCTACATATGATTGTGCTTAGGGCCTAGAGTGATTTGATTTCAGCTAAGTATTGATTGTGTAATTAAGTCCTTAATCAAAAATCAAAAATGAAATTAAATAGAAATCAAATTAAACCCTAAAGTTGACCTAAAAACCCAATTCAAAATCTATATGGAATATGGGAAAAGTGTCTTAATAAAAGTTGTAGATTTTTAAAAATGGAACAACTTTTATTCTTGGAGATTTTGAAGTTATATTATAAAAATTCAAATTAAACTCAAATTGCTATATTGAAATTTACATTTAAAACTTCAATTTCAAAAATATTAAGAATCTTCAAAAACTTCCTAAATATAAGTTGTCAACCTCTCTGAGTAGGACAACTTTCATGTTTGCCAATTTTCAAGTTGTTGAGAAGAATCAAAAGTAATTTTAAAAATTCAGTTTGAAATTCAAAACCTAATTCTACCCCCTTTTGTATAAATTCAAATTGGTGCAGAATTTGAACATGGTGTAAAAAGCAAAGATGTTCTACATAAAATTTGACACAACTTTTATTTTGGGAGCACCTACTGTAGCTACACGGTTTGGGAGGAATTTCAAATCTATAGCTGTTGACCCCTGTCTGCTACAGTACCGGGCCCCCCTCCCTGTTCCGGCCGCGTGGCCGCGCGCACGCGCGCGTGCCGCGCCGCACGCCGGCGACGTCCGGCCGAGGCATGGCCCCGTCGCCATCAAGCCACGACCGCCTGAGGGCCCCGGGACCCCTCCCGACCTTATCCCCGAGCTTCGACGGCTTAAAAGCGACGGCCGCGTCCATTTCTTCTCACCTGCTCCCGTTCGGTCGCCGGCCAAATTGCCGCCGCTCCGACCACCTCCACCTCTCCCCTCGTGCAGTAGTCTGATTAGGTTCCTTGCGCGTCTTCTGGACCGCTTGTGGTGGTAGTTTGTGGTCGGAGTGCGCCGCTCGTTCGTTTTTTCTTCCTCCGCTCCGGCCGAACACCGCCGCGGCCGGCATCAGCGCGGCTAACCCGTCCCGGTGAGCTCCCTCTCCGTTTCGGCTTGCGTTTTGTGCTCCTTTCAGTGTCGTGATACTCATATTCCCGTGGGTTCCGTGTTTGGGGCGTTAGGTACCTCGGAACAGGACCTCGCCGTGGAACTCGCGCCGCCCCGTCAACCTTCGTCGCCGTTCTCGCCTACCCGTACCGTCGTAGTACGAGTCTCCTAGCCAGACCAAACCGTGGTGAGCCCCTGAAGTCTTAACACGATTCATCTCGGTCGTTTATAGCTTGAGCTCACCGGCGTGTGGCTTGCCGCCGCCGCCGAGCCAGCCATTGTTCCCGACGAGCTCGCCGGAGGCGGTAGGGCGTAAGATGTGCTAGTAGGGTGGCCGGCTAGGGTCTAAGGGTGTCGTAGTGTCGTTAGAGTTCACCGTTGGGGTCGCCGGCGGCGAAGTCCGCGACGTGCCGTTCACGCGTGCACGCGGGAGCGTCCGACCGGAGGTCGGGGATGACCCTGACAGGGGTGGCCCGCCTGTCAGCGGCCGAGAGAGAGAGCGCGCACGCGCTCGCGGGGCTGACGGCTGGGACCCCTCTGTCAGCGGCCGGTCCGGGGTGAGCGCGCGGGCGAGTGCGCGAGCGCGTGCGGTTGGGCCGGTCTGCGCTGTTGGGCCGTGGTGGGCCGAATGGCCGTTTCCTTTTTCCGGTTGTTTTACAAAAGCTTTTTCATTTTTAATTAATATGAATAGTGTTAGGTTTTAACATTTTTGTGTGGATTAATCTACTGCACCATAAATTATGAAAATATTTCTAGATACTCTCTGTGATGTGTAGAATTTAATAAAAATATTAAATGCTTGATTTGAGTGTTTTCTGTATTAATTAAAAATCAGCACATTAAATGATAAAAGGAACTTTGATGATTTTTAATAATTTCTGTGAGGTTCCAAAAATCATGAAATTTATTGTGTCACTGTTTGGTGCTAAAATCTATCTGTTGGTGCATTTTGGCATCAAATGGAAATAGTTAAATATTTATTAAATTATATGTTGGTTTAAATGATAAATATTAGGAATAGTAAATGGAATGATTGTTGATTGGTGTGATTTTTGGATTGATTGAGATTCTAGGTCAATCACCTTTATGACCTAGGGCAGTATGAATTAGGTTATTCATGTCTAGCTAAGGTAGGGTCTTATACACATGTGTGGTTTATTTGTTATTAAATTTCATCTGTCATTTCATGTGCATCACATTCATACATTCATTCATTGCAAACGTGTAGTGACCGAGAATCCGGAGGTAAAGTCTGAGGGTCCATCTGAGGAGACTACTCAGGAAGTTGTACAAGGATTTGATATTTGTGTAACTGACCCGGATCCGACACTCTACGCAATTCAAGGCAAGCCCCGGTGCATTCAGCCCCTCCTTGTTATTTAAAAATATTTATCACTTGAGTTAATCTACTGCATTAGGTTATTAGGAGTTGAGTGATAACCTATTGATGCATTACCTTTCCCTTGACCACATATTATACCTAAGACCCTGATTTATTTAAAAGTATTGAAAAATGCTTAGTCATGCTTAATGATAGAATTGCAAAAATGCTATTTTGAAAACTGTGATAATATGAAACAAATGAATCACTTTATGGGATTGGTCATGTCCTTGTTGGTTGGCAGTGTGCCTAGCTAGTTCATTGTCAACCACATGGATGGGTTGTTCCGTTTGGTCGACCATCTGTTGGGTTAGAGTCCCAGCGATCCTCGCCATCGGAAAGGGATGTGAAAACCGGGTAGTTACCAGTGTACTTGCGTTAGAGTCCCAATGCATGGTTTCTAACAGAAAAATATTAGGGACCGTTCGTTGTCAGGCCTGCTGTGATCAAGACTTTGCAACTAGCCACATACTACGGAAAGCCTCTGACTCCGGTGGCTCTACTGCTGGAACCGACAACCACGCACTGGGAGTGGAGAGATGGCGAGAGTAGCGTGTACCCTCGTGGCCGTCGTGCCTGGAGACGAGAGGAGTACTGTGCTCTCGGGTGGCGCAGAACCGGTTCCGGGGTATGAAAAGCCGTGGTAGGCGGGGTTGGCGTATGCAAGCTTAAGTGCTACATACGCAGTCTGGATAGAGATCCCCAGCTGGGTATTAATCGATTCGAATCGTCGTTGCTCCTCGGATATGGAGACTTGATCCTCACCCCTACATCGGAAAGTGGTTCGGAACTAGGATTGTTTTGAATGGATTAAGCAAATGAAAGAATGTTGATATATGAGAAAGAACATGGAGAAATGGATAATGATGAATAGTATTATTGAAATAAAATATTGAGTTAGGAATAGTAATGCTTTTCTGCAAAATTCTTGAACTCTTGCTAAAGCCTTACCTTGACTCCCCTCAGCCTGCATTCCTGAGTCTAATCTTACACTTTTAGTCGGGTAAGTCTTGCGGAGTACCCCATGTACTCAGGGTTTGTTAACCCCGTTGCAGGAGGGCAGCAGGAGACTGAAGTTTGTCTCGCTCCGTGCTGCGTCACCATCGTCCAGGAGAGTGAAGAAGACTAAGGTTAAACCCTTGGGCAGGGTTCGTGTAATATTTAACTATCTGTCAGTACTGTTGTTCCAAACTCTACTGCTACTCTTCAAATTTATGGTCTGTAATAACTGCACTTAATTTTATTCGAACACTGGTCTGTAATATTAAGTACTATTTACTCTTCCGCAAATTCTACTCTGATGTATTTTATTATGAAATGTTGTAACTCTGTAATGGCTTCGCAATGGGATCCTGTCGGAGATAACGGGTGCTTATGTAGCCCGGCAGAGCCCGCCTAGGTCATATGGAACACGGGTCCGGCTGTCAGAGGTCATCAGTGACGTTGACAGGTGCCTGTGGGCCACGTGATTTAGGCGGTTCTGTTACAACCCCCCCGCAGTATTGTAGCTACAGTCACAAACCCACCACCAGCAACAGCACCAGCATTCCCAGCCATCTATGTTGCATACACAGTGCTCTTATCATACAACAAGAGGCAAGTAATAAGCAACAGAAAGCAAAGAAGCTGTAGAATGAAAGAATGGTCTCAACTGTCCACAATGTAATTAGTACAGTTGTCCAACAAATGTTGATGCAATAGTTCCATACAAGGTAGCCTTCACTTATTACAACAAATCACATAATAACATGCACACCTAGGTCCTAGATGTTCCCCTAGAGTCCCACATGGCCTGAGCTATACCATCCCTAAGAGCAGCCATTGTACCCATCTATTGAGACTGCAAACAATGGACAGGTTCCCCAGTAGCAAAAGAAGAGGCAGAGTTTGCAACCCATTCTGCCATAGTTGGCACCACATGATCAGCCCCAAAACCAAGGATCCAGTTGTGTAAAATGCAACATGCCTGCACAAGCTTGACTTGTGTCTTGTACTTATGGAATGACTTGTTGTCTAGTATTCGAAAGCGATTCTTCAATGCACCAAAGGCCTTCTCAATGGTCACTCTAAGGGAGCTGTGACTCAGGTTGTACAACTCTCTGACATTGGTAGGTAGGGATCAAAATGGATCGGATCGAAGCAGATAATGGCTTCCCCATATACTTATCCTTATTTTTTGATCAAATTCAGAGCGGATCGAATATTATATGGATTCGGACTCTAATAAGGATTTTTACGGACGTCAGAAATGGCATGGATTTGGACCGAGTCGGATAATACGTGCTTTACGTGATACTTTTTATGATGAGAAACAATTCATTAACCAAAGTCATAAAGCATCAATACAACACAAAATAATCATCATCAATCCACCAGTTTGATTAAAGAACTCACAAAATTAAGACAAGTTCTCAATTTAGATTAAAGAGTATAAAATAAACATCTAATATAAATATTATTAATTAAGCAAAATATTTGGATATCCTATTATTAGTGTCGGATAATCCATGTTTAATTATCGAATAATCCGTATCCATCGGATTTTGCCAATCCCACATCCTACTCCGTATCCGTGTGTAACCGGATTCGGATTATCTGCATCCTCACGGATATTAAAAATGCTTCTCCATAACCTTAAAATTTGGATTCGGAGCGGATTGGAGCGAAAGATTATCCGTACCACTTTCATCCCTGTTGATATGATCATGCTTAGGACCATATTCATACAGGTGATACCTGACACCCCTGTAAGGAGGCAGGAACCCAGGTATGTGTTGACACTTATTAACATATAATTTTTATTATCAATTATCCCTACATTACACATGAATATCTAGTAGAATATGGTTATTACTAATAATTTTCACGAGTTTTGATGAATTGTGTATTTTCCAGGGGATTATCCAGAAAAACTTAAAAGAGGGATTAAAGTGCTTAATTATCACGAAACTTGAATGCCAAGACAACATATGTCATCGACAAGTTAGAAGCCTCTGGAAGCCACCCAAAGCAACCGGGACCCCACCTAGCAGGTGGTGGGGCCGGCCGGCCCTAAGAGGGGCCGGGCGGCGTCCCCCTAGGGTTTTGCTTGACGCCTTCTGAAGTCTTCTTCCACCGCCTTTGAGGAGTCATCTCGGCCCTTGGTTAAGTCGGTTTGATCTTACGGCACGTATTCATTCCCACCGGGCTATAAATAAAGGGCTAGACCCCCCTAGAGGAGGCCAGATCAAGAGCTAAAGAGCCTGAAACATTAGATAGATATCCATTAGATCTAGGCTAGCAATCAAGAAAGAGATTAGAGAGACAGAGTAGATGAGTAGAGATTCGTAGGAGTCCTGGCCTGTCGGAGCTTATTCGTAGCTGTATTCATCTGGATTCGGCTCCCTCGCCCGGAGTTACATTCTGAGGTACTTTTGTATTCAACATTCTGATTCAAGTAAGCATTTGTTCTTATTCGTTCTTAAGTTTGCAACTCATATTGAGTGCTTTGATCCTGGTAGCTCCTAGATTGAAGTAGTAGTTCGTAGTGTAGACGTGGTGTCTAGGCTATAATTACTTGTGAATGTCCCCTGATTGGCCGGATAGTGGTAGATCGCATAGGTGACAGTTACGTTGAGTCCTCTGTAGTCCACTTCCCGTTGATAGGATCGATAGGTGTATAAGTGCTTGGTAGGAGAGAACTCTGATTTCTGCCCTTATTCAGCTCACTGTCCAGTTAAAATGATATTATTCAAACCTTACTGGTTGTTGGAACTAGATAGTCACTAGCTATTTCCTTATTCTTGATATCCTCTGGATTGATTGTGTTATTGGGTTAAGAATCAATAGATTTAGTCAGTATCACCTACTGTTCCTTTGGGTTCGATATTAAAACCGGGATTATCTGGTGAAGTGCTACATCGGTATTCTATCTGTGCGCTTGCGGATACTTTGATAATAATAATATTTAATAGAGTGCAGTTAATTTATACCAACAGTATGCAAGCATATCCAACATCCACTAGATAGAATTTACCTACCAGGCATAGTCTCATTCTCTTACATGTTGGAAAACAAGGGTTGAACATTAAGTAGGCAACTATGTGTTTCAATATTACCTTCAGGAACACTCAAGCCCGCATCTCTCTCAATGGCATCAGCTAGGATCAATGCATCACCCTCCCACCCAGCCAGGACATATGTAAATTTCACATCAAAATCAACAACTGCCATCACATTCTGTGTGCAGTTATGTTTCCTACCCTGAAAGGCCCCTGCATGTGCCTTGGCAACCTAGCCAGCACATGGGTGCCATCAATTGCACCAATGCAATCCTAGGACACAATACAAGGAATCATGAGTAGACTTAAAGTAACAACATACCACTGCCAACACAAAGCAACCTAGGCAATGCTTAATTACCTTCAAAAAGGGGTTCCACGTATAGCTCTCCACAATTTTAGGATGGGTAGGGCCAGTTGGAGGTTTGATCAGGTCTGCCCTTAGTTCCCCAACACATAGAGGACCTAGTGGAAGTCCTGCTAACAGTTTCTATGGACCTCTTAAAGCTTTGGTCCACTACTCTAAACCTCTGATTGTGCCCTACCACATGAAAAAATATGGCAACTTGTTCCTTTACAGAGGAATTAATTGTGTCCAATACTAAACCCCTCTCCCTGAAAAGGCTACAAAGAGAAAAAAAGGAGCCCTGCCCATTCTAAGCATGGCAATGCACTCAACATCAGTGGATTTGTAAATAAGAGACATGTTCTTCTCTCTCTGTGCACATCAGCTTCTAATCTATAGCATTATGGGCTCTTCCTCTTCCCTACCCCTCTTCAGTTTTGAAGAAACCAAAACAACCATGAACAGTATACAAGCAAAAGCATGGGAAGTCATGGCGGATCTGTGCATCTCCATGTCCATCTACATGCACGAGCCAAATGGACGCATCAGGTGAAGGCTGCCTTGCTGGCCTCAAAATGCACAACGTTCAGAACATGAAAAATGGAATTAAAGGACATGGCTTGGCCTCGGCTGCAATGTGCAGAGCACAGCCACCCAGATGCTCCACCACAACATCAACGACCATATTACCCAAGCCAAAAATTCAGATCCCAAGCTCAAACCAAGGTAAACACCTTTTCTATTAGAAAAAGAACCATGAAAATATCACTGCTTGGGACTACAAACTCGCACAACCATCTAATAAGCCAAGAACAGTGGCATCCCAACCTCAGACCATGTATTCAAGGAAACCGTATATCGATGATATCATCACAGCGCAACAAAAACATGGAAACATCATGGATTGGGTGCAAGAACTCACATATTTGCCATATATACTACGCTATGAGCGCTTTGACTGCCGAAATCAGGTCAGGTGGAGATCCATGACAACACTATGAGCACTTTGACCGTCGAAATCGGGTCAAGTGGACAACAATTGATAGATTTCACCACGCTTTGGGGACAGAGAGCAGACATGCACCGAAGAAGCCGACGGGTCGAAAACAAGGAAGCAGATTCGGAGAGGAGGCAAGCCAAGGTGTGGGGAAGAAGAAGCACCTCCACCAGATCCGCACGTCTAGGCAAACAAATACCCCCAGGCACAGCTGCTTGTCTCGTCCAAGAAGAAGACGAGAAGCAGGAACACCAGTTAGCCATCCGACGAGATGGAGGAGGAGCAGCCGCCGTGAACCACGGGAGGCCGGTCTACGACCCCGCCGCCACCATGCACCACCAGTACAGTGTGGAGAGGAGGAAACCTTAAGAGCGAGGACAGTGGATACAAGAGTGAGTGGCGCCCCTCTTTATACTGAAACCCTAGCAGGGGACGCGGGGAAATTTCCGCGTCGTGCGCGAGAAGGAGAGGCGCCAACTACCGAAACCGAGCAAGAGTGGCCCAAATCAGCCGAGCTCCGGAGGAACGAGGAGGAGGGGCGTTCCTCGCTAGCTTGGCTCCCAAGTGCTTTAAGCACCGTTTAGTCTGGAGATGTCGAGGTAAACAAACAAGGAAACCTGGGCCTGGCTCACGAGCCCGTTCAGGCAAACCAATTCCAAAATTTCTTTTCATTTTCCCGCTCGGCCGCTCGTCTTGGGTGGAGTTGGTGGAGCACCATCCTTTTCGCCGTTCCCCAACACCCGCTGCTTCCCCAGCACGATTCCCGTCCTTCCCTCTTCCTCCGGAAGGAACCCGCCCCATCAAAAACCCCGGCGACCTACCAAAAAAGCCCCCCATCGAGAGCGGAGGCAAAAACTCCAACTGCTCAAACCCCACCCGGCGCCCGCCATTCCCCTCCCACGACCCACCCCACCGCCCGGGAGCCCGAACCTTCTGGAATCTTGCGGGAACCCCAGGGGCGAGGAGCAGATGTCGGCGAGGCTACGGGTGGAGGAGCTCCGCGCGGAGCTTCAGCGCCGCGGCCTCGATGTCTCCGGCACCAAGCCTGTTCTGGTGAGTCCTCTCGCATTTCCCCAAGTCGTCAGAAGCGTATCTCTGCAGTCGCCCAGGTTGCTATTCGCGTTCGATTTTCGCTGCGGTGTGCGCGGTCCAGCCGCGCGAACGAGCGCTCGACCATATGCTCGTGCAGCGCAGGCGTGCTGTGCTTGTGCTAGTTTGTATCGCGTGCGCGTATTGATGCGTCCCAGATCATTTCTGTGACTTTACTGCTGCATTGTCCTCTGCACCAGGTGCGGAGGCTGGACGCCGCAATCCGCAAGGAGGAGAAGGCTGCTGCGGCAACCAAGGTGGCAGATGGGTATAACGTAGCCGTAGATGGTGTGCTCGTGGATGGGAAAGGGAACGGCGGAAACAACAAGAGGAAAAGGTCCGGGGATGGGGATGAAGAAGGGAACGGCGATACGTCTATAGACCTGGCAAAACTAGAGGGCATGAGCTATCGCGAGCTGCAGGGATTGGCTAAGGCCCGAGGACTCGCGGCAAATGGGGGCAAGAAGGATGTTATCCAAAGGTTGCTCCTGGGGACTACTGATCCTGCCGCAGTTGCAGATGGCGGTCCTCAGGGCAAGGAAGTCAATAAAGGTCTCCAATTCTGTAGATCTATTTGTTTCTTCATGTATTTTATCCCTGGATTGGATTGCAGTACCTATGCTCATTCATTAAAGGTCATGGTATAATTTGTATAATTGATTGGTACAGGTGGTGATGAGGAGGTTGAGGTTAGAAAGGAGAAGATGGTTACAGCCACGAAGAAGGGAGCAGCAGTGCTGGATCAGCACATTCCCGATCATATCAAAGTGAACTATCATGTCTTGCAAGTGGTACGATGTTTTACTCTGCCTTTAATTGTCTTATATACTTGTTGTGTGCCTTGGGTGTGCACTTCAATTCGCTCCACCATAGTCATATGCTGAACTAATGAAAAATATGATCCGTCCCGGACGAAAACACAAATTAGACCATTTTCGCCCCCTGAGCCAAATCACATTAACTGATTGCTGCTGCAATAGTTGTGTGTTCAGTTTGTCTGTTAATAGCATTGTGCGGTAGCCTAATCTAGCAGGACTCATTCTGTCTAAAGTTGAAAGACTATTCTAAGGAAAACTTCCCTTAAGTTTTGGTATTGAAAGTAGGTGTAAATTTAGTACTCTTAAACTGATTTCGGTTACCTTGTGCTTCTTTTGTTATCATGTTTATGGTGGACCTGCTTTCTACAGGGTGATGAAATCTATGATGCCACCTTGAACCAGACTAATGTTGGAGACAACAACAATAAGTTCTATATCATTCAAGTTTTAGGTCTGTCATGCACTTTCTGCAGATGTCTTTCTTCAATTCATGTCAACAACTGAGTGATATTTAATTGGTCGATGAAAATTCCATGCTTTCAAAAAATGTTGCAAGCTTCTCCTTTTTCTCTCATGTGCATCTGTACTATTTTATTCACGTGATGCAGTAATGCACAAGTCATATGTGCTTGTTGCCATACTGTTACAAGGTTTCAATCTATGAATGATGGTTTATATTTGATAGAGTAAATTTGTGCCTGTTAATTGTAGAATCTGATGCTGGTGGAAGCTTCATGGTTTACAATAGATGGGGAAGAGTAGGGGTACGAGGTCAAGATAAACTACATGGTCCCTTTCCAACACGAGACCAAGCAATATATGAATTTGAGGGGAAGTTCCATGACAAAACTAATAACCATTGGTCTGATCGCAAGAATTTCAAATGTTATGCAAAGAAATACACTTGGCTTGAAATGGATTATGGTGAAACTGATAAAAAAATAGTAAGTTTCAGTTATCAAATTGTTTCTAATTTAATGTTTGTATTGGTTTAATTTCTTTGTTATTATTTGCCCCAGGAGAAAGGTCCCATTACTGATCCGATTAAAGAGACAAAACTTGAAACTAGAATTTCACAGTTCATATCCCTGATCTGCAATATTAGCATGATGAAGCAACAAATGGTGGAAATAGGTAAGTTGCATTGTTCCTGTTCTTCAAACAGATTCTGGTATCATAATGTAAGTCTGTGCGAAGGTAACTATTAGTCGTAATTATTTCCTAAGATGATATTGGTATCACCAAAAAAATCTTCAATGATGTGTGCCACCTTGTGGAATAATTAATGCTTTGCATGTTATAATGGACTTAATTTCGAAAAGAAAAACTGAGATTCAATGGAGTAAATGGATTATTAATCACCAGTTCAAATAGTAGCGCTGATTTAATTCAGGAAAAAACAAACAATCAATTGCATGCATTTATCTTGTCCCAGTCTGTATCTATCATGTTGAAAAATGAAAAATATATTCATGTTGCTTATACATTTAGCATTAGCATGTACTTATCATCTTGCTCAATCAAATAGGTTATAATGCTGAAAAGCTTCCCCTTGGAAAGCTAAGCAAATCTACAATACTTAAGGTGAGTTATTTTGATGTTTCTAATTGGGAATTATGAATTCATTGTGGACATAATACTACAGGCGGAAGAATGATTCATATATACAACTTGCACTTAACTATCTTATAAGCTAGGTGAAAGAATAACATTGAGTTCATTGGCACCAACTTACAAGTAAATAACTTAATATAGCATACACTGAAAATGTTTCCCAAGATGTGTGTTAAAAGCTTCATTCTGTTTTAATAATGATAACAAGTCTGGGCTTTCCATAGGGCTATGATGTTCTGAAAAGGATATCCAATGTTATTTCAAAGGCAGACAGGAGACAGCTTGAGCAATTGACCGGGTAAGCTCACAAGTTTCTTTTGACAACGTACATTATATGACTAAAATATGATGCTTGTTGACACCCTGTTTAACATATTCAATATGCTTTCATCACGTGTTTTTTATTGTTCAAATTCTGAAAATATTCACATTTTGTTTCTTCACATGTTTTTGAGTGTCCTTTAACTCATTAGCCTATTACATTGTGGGCAATTGGACACTGTTAATAGAAGTCAGACTTTCAAAATATGAATGATAACCATCAATATGTTCTTGATGCCATACATGCTATGGTCTTTTAATATTGTAACGATTGGTTATGGTTGTTTGCCAATCTCAAGGTATGAACTAATTTATTGGAAATGTTGGAAATTTCTTTATCAGAATCAATGATGGCTGTTCTGTGCTTGAAATCATCCATGTCCAGTATAGAGAATAGTCAAATTCTACTGATTCTGGTTGCATTAGAAATTTTTGGCCTTCAACGACTAAACTGTTTTGTATGTTGCCTCTGCTTGTAGGGAATTCTACACCGTGATTCCTCATGACTTTGGTTTCAAAAAGATGCGTGAGTCTCGAACTTTCTAGCTTAGTGTCCCCACAGAATGATATATTATGCTCAGCACTTTTTCAGTCCCCCCTTTAGCATTGGTTTGGTTCAACAGACAAGTGGGGATGGGAATTGGTGATACTCTTTTCACCATTGTTTGTTTGTGGGGCGTTAGGGGACGGGTTGAGCCTAGATGGGTGAGGGCCACCTTATAATCTTTGCCGCTACAAACGTAATACCCCTGAGAATGAAAGTGTCATATGTGTGTCATATGCATAGTTTCGCTAGTTGGCGATTAGTCGGCGCCTACGCGCGACTAATCGCTAGGCGAGGCCCGTCGCCTCGACTAGGGGCCTAGGCGCGCATCGCGGCACTAGGCGGCGCGGAGGCGGAGCTCCGGCGCGAAGGTGGAGCTAGACGGCGCCATTTCCTCGTCCCCGCGTGCCATTTGGTCCTCCTCGCCGCAGACGAGCTCCTCCCGCCGGTCCTGCTCCTCCCCGCTGGACGAGCTCCTCCCGCCGGTCCTGCTCCTCCCCTGCTCGTCCCTTGGTCATCTCCGACTCACCGCCGCCGGTCCTGCTCGTCCTCGAGGTCGGCGACTCGAACCCCTCCCCGCCGGCCACCCCAAGTCCCTCATGGTGACTTCCCTTCCCTCCCATGCTCCTCTCCCCTCCCCCGCCGGCAGCTCCTCCCCGGTGCCTAGGAGTGCCTAGGCGCGCCTACTCCTGACTAGGCGTTAGGCGGAGGGTCAGCGCCTAGATTCCGCCTAGCGCCTAGCTGGACTTTGGTCATATGCGGGCTCATTCCACGTGTGAGCTGGGCCATAAGCAGACTTTGGACGTGGGGGATATTATAGAACCCATCCCTCGTTGACAGCATGGTTCTTCGTCTTTGAGGCCCGCTCGAGGCGGGGGCTTTGATTCGGGCCAGCTCAAGGCCGAGCCCCTTCGGTGCAGGGGCAAGGCGGCGTGTGTAACCTTGAATCTGAGCCGCACTGGATGTAAGTGAGAGGGACAGGGCGAGCTCGAGCCTTTCTGGTGCATGGGGACAACGGTGGCGTGGGGACCTTGAGGTGGTCCAGCACTGGGGCGATGCGGTGGGTGAGGCCAGCATGGCGAGCTCCATACATTGTGGCAGTAGGCAACGGCGATGGGAAGTGAGCAGTGGGAGTGGCCGGATCAACTGAAGAAGCTACAGTAGGTGGACGGACAGAGGATGGATTTGTTTTTTTATATAGGAAAAAATATGTTGCACCTGAGTTTGCAGGTGGGTCCTATGGCTGACATGGTCCCACTCGATGTCATCCCACCTACCAAACAAAAAACTGGGATTGACCTATCCTAAACAACAAAACACAAAGTGGGACTAGTCACGCCCCAAAAAATAGGGATGGGATCATCCTGTCCCACCTCATCTTCAAACCAAACAGATGCTAGTTTGGAAGTGATTGACCTTCTAATAAATGTCATATGACAGGTGAATTTATTATCGACACTCCTCAGAAACTAAAAGCTAAGCTGGAGATGGTAATAGGCTACTGCCTTTTACTTTATTTCTATTATCATAATGTTTTCTATTCTTATTTGTTTAGAAACAGAATGCATTTAATTCATTTTAAGTTCTGATATCCTAGTTTTTATATGTAATTGGGAAACATACCTATCATTCTTACACAAGTTCAATCAGAGAAGCTGAATTGATTAAGTTTCATATTATTGTTATTTATTTACATCACATATTGACGGAGATTCACAGTCATGCCCTATGATGCAGCATATGACTGCATAGTCATCATGCCCCTTCTTTGTATGATGTAGCATACGACTGCATATTGTCCTCTATGGCTGATATGCAGAATCTGCTCACCTTGTTTTCTTACACTAGGTTGAAGCCCTTGGCGAGATTGAAATTGCAACTAAACTTTTGGAGGATGATTCAAGTGACCAGGTATTCCATTACACTAATGGGCCAAGTTCTTTTTGGAATAATTCCTTATATGCTACCGACATTACCTTAAATCCTTGATATGGCACTGTCAGTGACTGTGGGGGTCAGTGATGGCATATCATAGGTTGCGAGTTTTCTCAGTGGCATAGAAGGAAATTGTCTTCTTAGTCCCTGATATGCCATTACAAAATCTGCTGTCTCTTTGGCTTTGTCATTGAATCAGTTGTATGCCATTATGAGTCTGGCCACAGGTTCCATTTGCCTGGGCCAATGTGTCGCTTTGGCTTTAAAAAGTTGAATCAGTCATATGCCATTATCAATCTGACCACAAGTTTCATTTGCCTCGGCCGATGTCATCTCTTCCTTAAAAGATATGCCCTAAATATGTTTTGTTGTACCTTTTTATATACCATCTCCTCTAAACTATAGTTCACTTTAGATTTGTCTTAAGTCGAACCTCGTCTAACTTTGAAAAGTTTATAGAAAAATACATTGAAATCTAGAAATCAAATTAGCTTCATTAAATTCTCCATGAAATATATTTAAATTAAGCATTTGTTTGGACTTCTATATGCAAAGCCAAAGTGAGCTATAATTTGGAATGGGGAGTATATATCAATATGAAATAAATAATTGATTTTTTCATTGATTTTGATTATTGTTTAGTGAATCTACAAAAACATATTATATGTGAACCATCTTTTTTTTTTTCTCGAACACATCATGCGAGCCATCAGAAAACTGCACATTTCATAGAACTCGACAGTCTACATATCGTATCTTACGCATCAGATTCTGCTCCATTTATCATGAATCTACAGACGTGGTTTTATTGAATTCTTACACATCAAATTGAACCAAATGTGTAGTTTTCTGAGAGTTATATGGAAAATTGTGTAATTATGTGAATTTGATCTAATCGTGAATATGTAACTTTCACTTGTTTCTGGAGTCAGCTGCACATTTTGATTTGTTTGGTAACTAAAATAATTGTTTCCATGCTTCATACCCTTGCACATTTTTAAACATAAACATATCTTGATTCAAAATGCAGGATGATCCGCTGTATGCTCGATACAAGCAACTTCATTGTGATTTTACACCTCTTGAAGCTGATTCAGATGAGTACTCTATGGTAATTTTCCTACCAACAATATACATACATATATTGTGGACGTTTGAGTCTGTAGCTCAAAAGGATTCTTTTTTGCATTTCAAGCTAACATTTTCTTGGATAATACTTTGTAGTTGTCCTTGGTAACCTTTGTAAAAAGACCTTTTTACATCTCAAGGTTACTTTTTTTTTTTTTTTTTTTTTTGATATGAGGATTCAACCTTATATATATGTGTGAAAACATTCTTATGCAACATGGAGTGTCTTTATTCTTGATGTCTGCTGTCTTTAGCAAATTGTTCATCTGAAGTTTTAAATTATTTACAAAAATATCTGCTGTCCAGATAAAAACATATTTGAGGAATACACATGGAAAAACACACTCAGGTTATACGGTGGACATAGTGCAAATATTTAAGGTTTCAAGGCATGGTGAAACAGAGCGATTTCAGAAAGTGAGATATTTCTGTTCTGTTATTATCTGCACAATCCAAAAGATTGGACTGTGTCTCATGACTAGTTTTCAACATGTGCATGCAGTTTGCTAGTACAAGAAATAGGATGCTTTTGTGGCATGGTTCTCGGTTGAGCAACTGGACTGGGATCCTTTCTCAGGGTAATTTGTGCTACCTAAAATTATTTACTACCACTTCTGTAGTTCTATATATGCATAGAGTATGGCTTCACTCTGCTTTCTAAGTTGATGAGTTACTTCCTGCTATCTACTTGTCCTGGAGCTCTCATGATCAGCATCTATAGTTCTTAGTGGGACTGCTGAAATTTCATTGTTAAATTTATCAGCACAAATTGGATCATTTTCGTGAAAATTGTTATGGAGCCTTCACATTTTTAACATGTGTAGTTAGTGTGTCGAACTAGCAAAGTTTGTTGATTCGTATGGAAAAGTAAATTCAGCTTGTGTTACCTTTTGTTCTCTTTGAAACTTGGCACTGTGATAGGTGATGGTTCTTGTCTTGAATTACCATCTCCCAGGTCTGCGAATTGCTCCTCCTGAAGCACCTGTAACTGGTTACATGTTCGGCAAGGGTGTTTATTTTGCTGACATGTTTTCAAAGAGTGCAAACTATTGCTACGCTTCAGAAGCATGTAGATCTGGAGTATTGCTTCTATGTGAGGTCTGCTGCCTACTGAATATTCATGCATGATTTTACTAGCTTCAGATTGTGTGTTTTTTATCTATTTGTTACACTGGTTGATTGTCATTTGTGCATGTCCCAATTATTTTGTTTGTTACACTAGTTACTTTGTTATATAGGGACTAGAGAGAAGTCCAATTATTTTGTTGCAAGGTATATGCTGAGTTCAGGGTAAAAGCAGATTACATGTGGGCTATTTATTTTCAATTTGGCAGGTTGCATTGGGCGATATGAATGAGCTACTAGATGCAGATTACGATGCTAATAACCTGCCGAAGGGAAAATTAAGGTCAGTTACTGATGCAATTTCTTTTGATAGCAGCTCCCCACCTCCCCCCAATATATAAAAAAAACTGTATTCCCTTAATGTCCAATATTTTTCCTAAATCATTGTTTGCTTGTGGCCAATCCTGATGTTAACTCAGTACATATAATGGCGCAAGATTGGAAGATATTTTTTGCGCTCCATTTAATATGTACTGCCGTAATGTCCCTCATCTGTTTTCCATTTAAATTTTAAAGTTGCATGAAAATAATTCAAGACAATGGACTAATTGTATGCTAGTGGCTGAAAGTATTATGCTTGCTGCTGATATGAGCAAGATTTGGTTGCAATTATTTTTGTGCAGCACGAAGGGAGTTGGTCAAACAGCACCTAACATGGTCGAGTCTAAGATCACTGATGATGGTGTGGTTGTTCCCCTTGGCAAACCTAAACAGGAACCTTCCAAAAGGGTATGTACATTTCCATGCTGCAATTACACGGTTATATATTTCCAAATGCAAATCCTGGGAAGCACCGTAACTGTAAAAATACTGCTCTGGTTGCAGGGTAGCTTGCTTTACAATGAGTACATAGTGTACAACGTTGATCAGATAAGAATGCGGTATGTCCTCCTTGTTTCCTTCAACTTCAAGGGACGGTAGATGCCGTTGCAGAGAGCTGAAGGTGTTGCTGAGATCTTTGTTAGCAGAACATCTGTGGACTTATAGCACCAAAGGTTTCATCTTAGGTGCCCTCGTCCTCATTTACTGAGCAGATTTGGTAGCCTTAGCATTTTGATTTTTGATTTCAGGCTTCCAGCCCTGTTGATGACTAATACTAAGTGTATATATGGTATGAACCATCGCAATCCATCTTCAGTTACTAGGACGGTATGTGCGCGTTGCTGTGCGCAGCTGGTGATCGCGCCTGGTGTAAAAGGCATATAGTGTATACATTAGGAATCAGCAATTCAGCATTGTCAAGAAGACAATGATCCTTATCCCACACAGAATAACTGTTGGGAAAGCTCATGTTCGTTTGACTCTGAGAAGAGATTGGGAGGAGGTACTCTGTATATCCGTGTTCGTAAAGCACCTTATAAGCTTGGAATTTCCGTTAAGATGGTATATCAGAAATCTCACTAATAAGGAACTTTTTATATCTCACTAATAAGGAACTTTAATGCATCACCTTACATGAATAAGGAATTTGAAGATGTTGGGCCAACTGTTATCAGAACCAAGAAAAATAGAGAACTCTTAAAGACGTCCGAATGGAGCGGACGTCGCGTGCTTCACTCATCTTGCTACACCCACCATTATGGATGAAAATTGTATAGATATTTATCCGACCGTCCGTTCGATCGAATCCGTTTAGGGGTGATCAGGTCAGTTCGTATCCGAGTCCGAATATTTAACAACTGATACTGTATCTATATCCGAATACTCAAATTGTATATTTATGATGTCGACATCCAATTATATCCTATCCGGCTTGGCTGATACTATCCATATTCAAATCCGAATCTGACCAGAAACATAAAAACAAACGTGATATCAGGGATATCCGTTCGTATCCAATCCGTCTTCATCCCTACCCACCACTCATCCTCATCCACTTATTTGCTCTTCTCTTCAATAAATATCTTGCTTCTCTCTTCAATAAATATCTCCATGCTTATTCTTATCCATTCATTCTCTGCCTCAACACGAGCGCATCCCTCCTTGTTGTCATGCGCGTAGCTATCCCCGCGCATGGACCACCGGGGCAGGCATGCTAGCCACCACAGAGTAGGGTGCCAGTGCTGGCTTTCCGGCGAGCAGCCCCTCCCTTCCTGCATCCTCTTCCCTCGCTCTGCAACCTTCATGCAACCGAAGAAGAGGGGTGACGGAGCGGCTTCCGTGCCTTTCCTACACTGGCGTCCTCCACCACTGGGAGCACCCAATGTTGCAGATTCGTCGGCCATGGTGTTCCAATACACTGGTGGCTCCATCCACCTCGGCGTCCTCCTCCCTAACTCCGACGGCTCCTTCCCCACACAAGATGTCCTCCTCCCCTACCCTGGTGGCGCCCCTCCCCGACACCGGTGCCCTCCACCACCTGGAGCACGCAACGTCCGCAGATCTGCATGGCCATGGCCCTTCCCGCGCTATGCTCTATCTTTCTCCCACCCTATGTTGTAATTATATGTTTCAGTTGTTTTAGACGTTTCAGAGGTATGTTGCAGTTGAAACATATGGAAGTTGCAAAAATAGATCGGGGGATGGTGCACATGTTGCATATATTGTAATTGTTTGAGTCCTATTGCAATAGTATGCTTTCGAATGTTTCATGTATTTTTCATCGATATGTTTCATCTGTTTCCTAGATGCATGTTACAATTGTGTTTATCTGAATGCCGCATATGTTTCATACATATGTTGCATGCATTTCATTCTGATGTTGCGATGTGTTGCAATGGTTTTTAAGTGTGTTTCATATGCATTTTTCAAGTGTTTTATAAACATATTTCAAGTGTTTCAATAGCAATCAGACGTATATTGTAACCGTTGTATTCAGATGTTTCAAATGTAGATCCAAGGTTGCATATCTCCTCCCCTACCTTCTGTTACCTCCTGTGAAAGCCCTAGTTTGATTTTGGCTAATTGATGATACCTAATATCTAATCATGTTTCCTAAGTGTTGTGATTACAAGGATGGTTAGTGAACCAAGTGAGGAGCTATGACGGCGTCAAGTAATTGGTGTAAGTCTATCAACATGTTTGATTAAGTGCTTCTCGGCTTGCATCATGAAAAAGAGCTCAAGGCAAAGGTATAATGAATAGGGCTCTTTTCATTTGGTGATCAAGATACTATAGAGAGTGTGATCACGTTTAGGATAAATGACCGTACTATTAAGGGGAGAGATTTGTTTGCAAACTCGGTCATCAAGTGCTGCTAGATGAATTACTTTGAGCATATGCATTTAGATCTAGAATCACTAACACAAACCCCGCGAAATTGCTTTGAAAAATGCTAACACACCCTACACTCAATGGTAGATCACTTTGTGGTGTTGGCACATTTGAAAACAGGGTGAAGTATAAGAGGTAAAGGATTTGGGCTCTAATTTCCTCCTGTTGAGCTTGCGAGGCAGGATTCAGCGGTCTCTGAAAACGTCGGACGCTCAGGAACACTAAGCGTCGGACCATTTCTCAACGTCCGACGGCTAACTCAGCCTGCATGTCGAGAGAGTGTCGAATGGTCATTTTCTGACCGTCGGACCAAAGCCTCTCCGTCCGACGCCCTACCCCAGCGTGCAGTAACACGCTTTCAAAGCGTCGGACGCTCAGGCATAGTCCGAGGGCCACCATCAGACTGCGTCCGACGCCAAGTACGCTCTCGGGGAGATCCCTGAAAACATCGGATGGTACATTTCATTAGTTTGATGCCTGCTCGGTCTAGCATCCGACGCCTGCGTCCGTGCGCGCGAAGAGAGGACACAAGGCAATGATTTTCCATTGGAGGACAATTCTATTATTTCTATGTCCATACACAGACCTGAAAACAATATTGCAATCGATGGACAAACATTATTGGAACTGTGATGAGCAGTCTCCAATCATTGCAATATGGTAATGGAATGATGAACAACACATGTTCTGATGTTCTTGAAGATAATGTTATTGAGGAAGTAACAATGTTTACGGAATAAAAACAATTAAAAGAGAAAATAAGGATGAGATCGAGGAGGCGAGCATTTAACTCGGGTTAATCGTACTCTACTTACCATGTAAAGATTCATAATAGAGTTTCAAAATCTTAGGGCACGACAAAAATTAATTAGAGTGTAAGTTACTAGGTCAAGCAGGTATGGTTTGAGACTTGCCAAAATAGACAAATTTTGACATGAGGCATAGGTCGGAGAAAATGGACCAAATGTTTTTAACTTTGTACGAATGTATATAGTACCAAATATATTCATTTTGAATTATCGGTGTCCAGACATAGCAAAATAACATGCATGTCGGAAGGATGAACGCAAAAGCAAAGTACTATAGCTGTGCCTAGAATGAAAAAGTCGGCATTCAGTGGGCAATTGCCGATGCCCTCCATTTGGTATCAGAGATAAACAAAGAAGACACGGGAGCTGTAGCAGAGCTCACACCATAGAACCCAATTTAGGAAAATCAGAGAGGCATATTGAAAGGTCCTAATTGTTTAAAGGTGTGTGAATAGCCTAATTTAAAACTTCTACGAGGCACTAGAACAGGATGTTAGTAATAAAAACAACGATAAGCACTTTTCAATAGCTCTACTTGACACCCACGCACGCCACCTAAACAATTCTAATATTATATGATCTCTAAGGCACAGGAGCCAAGTCACTTCTCGCTAGTGAGCTCTCAAAGACTAACTCAAGAGTCTTACTAACTACCTACACAAGCAAGAAGCTAGCTCAAAGACTAATTACACTGAAGAGCTTAGCGCAATTAGAAATATAAATACAAGTGTAGAGTGTTATACCGACGAGTAGAGTAGCCAATCACCGTGAAAATGGATATGCAGTCAATCAATGAAAACCAAGAGAATTCTCAGGACAAGGTGACACATGATTTTTTACCAAGGTTCACTTGGTAGTCCTTATTGTGACAATGTACTCTCTTGGAGGATCATGTGCTAATTGGCATCACATGCTAAACCCAAAAAGGATGCCACACATTCAACACAGGAAAATGGTATCCAAGTCACGAGCAATTTACTAGAGTACCTTTTGGTTCTCCGCGGGGGAATAAGGTCAAGAACCCCTCATAATCACCGTTAATGTGGGCTTGAACAATCACCAACTCGAGTTCAACACCACCAAGCTTCTCCAATGTGTCTAGAAGTTGGCAAACTCCAAGAGTAACAAGAAAACCATAGCAAGAACAATCCCCAAGTATCTCTAGATGCAATCGCTCAAGCAAATACACTTTGGATCTTTCCCAACTCACTTAGAATATACAATCAAGCAAGAGAATGAGTGGGAGGTTGTTTGCTTAGCTCAAAGGATGCTATCACATGCAAAAATGGCCAAGAGAGAGCCATCCCAAGCTTTGCAAACACATTTTTATAGCACCAACACAAAATAGAGCTGTTATACTCATGAAGGGATACTAGATAGTGGCTCCAGATGCGCGCTCGGGGGCATCCAGACCATGTGAAGGGTCCTTATTTGGTTTTTCTTGAGTGACAACTTAGGTGAACTAATGATGTTTAATGTGAGATACATAGGTGATTAGCCCACAGGTACACGTGTGCGAACAACTATGTCATAAATATGGAAATGGCTTGGATTTGTTGCTTCGCTCACACATGTGATGATGGAGGAGCTTAATTCATGAGATATGATATGTCAAGATGTGGCTTGGCTTGATGGACCAGTTGCGATGATGAAGGGTATGCAAGTTGGAGGCCTTGAAGCCATTGGTACGGAGTATCGGGTGGCTTCAGCAAAAACTTGATGCCGAAGGACTGAAGCAATGATGAAGAGCAAGTGAGGTCAAGATCAATGGACCAAAAGACATGTGATGATATAAAGTGGATCATGTCATTCATGATGGTGTTGGTGCATGTATTGCATCGACATTGACAGTGGTGATGGAGATGGAATGGAAATACGCAAGGGAAAGGTATAACCTATAGGGCATTTTATTTAACCGGTCTAAGGTTGAGTAGAGAAGTGCTTGACTGGGTTTAGGATAGATGACCGTACTATTAAGAGGAGCAAACATTTTTTCATATCGGTCATCTAGTTCCACTGGAAGTTATCTAACTTTGCATAAGTGCTAACAAACATGCACATGAGGTTGTATACTTGGTGGTGTTAGCACATCTGCAAAGGAGAAGTTGTTTGGATTGAACCGGACGCTGGACCGGACATTGTGGGTGTTTGACCAAACATGTCCTATGTTATAACCTAGCTGACAGAGGTTCTAATCTGTGACCAGATGTTGGGTGAACATTGTTCACTCGTCCGTTGCTGGTGATGTGGCGAGTTGCGAGCTGAGGAGCTACGACTGGATGCTCGGCAGTGACCGGATGCGCCCGGTCGCTGTTTTGATCTCTCGAAGCTTTCTGGTGCCTCACTGGATGCCGAGCCTGGTGCGTTCGGTGTGACCACCAGGCGCGTCCGGTGTGAAGCAGTTTGGCATGGGTGAAGTAGCCGTTGCACGCCAACGACTATATTCAAACGGTCAGCTATGGTGCAACGATGCGTGGTGCGACCGGACACGTCCGGTTGTCCCGCCGGACATGTCATTTTGATAGAAATAGTGTCAAATGAAGGGTAACGACTCTATTTGGCTTGTGGGATATAAATAGAATTGGTGGCTAGCCTTGGCAAAAAGCTTAGCACCTTTGGGACTTGGTATCCCTATGTGTGAGTGCTTAGAAGCCCTTCAACTCACTAGGACATAGACCGATCATCAAGTTCATTGCTAGTGAGTGATTCTAATTCGTTGCATTGAGAGATTGCATCGGGTGGCACTAGATGTTCATGTTGTTCGCTAATGGTGCTTGTTACTCTTGTAGGTTGCCACCTCCTAGGCTCCATCATGGCACGCAAGAAGATTGTGCGTGGCTCTGGAGAAGAGGTTGTGAGGTGTATTGTGCTCACCTCATGGGGATAGTGAAGAGCAAATCTAGTTGATAACATCTCACTCGGCATGTAGGTTTTTTTGGCATCCTAGTGTCACTACTACAGAAAACTTAACTGTGGCAGGTTAAAGAAGATTAACCGTGGCGGGCTTCCCATCTGCCTCCAAGCAAAGGTCACGGTTAATCCGCTATTAACGGAGGCGGTTAGACTGCCCACCACGGTAATTAAAATAAAAAAGCAAAAAAGAGAAAGCCCATGGATGGGCCCAGGCGCCCACCGAGCCCACAGGCCCGTTGAGCCCATCCACGCACCGCACCGCCGCTTGCCGGATTCGCACCGCCGCTCACCGGAGTAGCACTGCCGCTCGCCGGATTCGCACCACCGCTCGCCGGATCCACCAGCAGCTCACCGGATCTGGCCACCACGGGCGTGGATCCACTTGATCATTGGTGGCGGTGGTGAAGGTGGTCCGGCGGCAGATCTACCTGGTGCTCCCCTCGTCCTCGTGCTGCCCATGCAGGCCCCGCCTCTTCCTCGTGCTGCCGCTGAGGGAGAAGACCACCGCCACGCTCGCCTTCCACGGTCGCCTGCGCCGCCGTTGCACGAGTCGGCGCGCTCGCCTGCGCCACCGTTGCGCGAGCCCGATCGCTCGCAGCGCCGCCGCCTGTCGCCACGTGAGCCCGCTGGAGGGGAGGGGACCTGGAGAGAGAGAGAGAGAGAGAAAGAGAGAGAGAGGAGGGAGAGAGGGAGCAACGCGGCGCGGTGGGGAGGGGTGTGAGAGAGAAGTGAGACATGAAACCCTAAGTCCTCGTATATATTCTCAGTGGGTGATATCGGGCTTGGTTTGGGCTTTTTGATTGGTAGTAGGGCCTCGGCCACTATTAACCGAGGTGAACCTTATAAGTGGCCCACGTCCAAAAATAGAGGTATTTGTGGAGGCGGGCCAGTTATATTGCCTGCCTCGGTTAAAATATTTTAGGAGGCAGTTTTTTTTAACCGCC
Organism: Eremochloa ophiuroides; assembly: GCA_038502445.1. Taxonomy (NCBI): domain Eukaryota; kingdom Viridiplantae; phylum Streptophyta; class Magnoliopsida; order Poales; family Poaceae; genus Eremochloa; species Eremochloa ophiuroides. The sequence continues at coordinate 28,968,297 of JAHLJS010000006.1, read as the reverse complement.
GCGGTTAATAAAAAATAACCACCTCGGTTAATCAAGGTATTAACCGAGGAGGTTTTCAGCTCTGCCCGCCTCCAAAAAATAATCGCAAACGCCTCGGAAAAGATTTTTTTGTAGTAGTGTGTAGGGCATGGCTAGTGAAACACCAATTAGCCACCGAACCATGGAGTGTAGGTGGACACAACGGTGACGTAGCTTGGTAGGCAACCAAGTGAACCTTGGGATAAAAATAACCGTGTCAACTTGTCTACTCTTCTCGGTTGTTTGCATCGTTCATACACAAGCTTGTTCGTATTGTTCATCTTATGGTTGTGTAGTTGCTCTTGTGATTAGTTAGCTTGTGTAGCTTGCTAATCACCTTGTAGCTTGTGTAGCACAGAAGTAGATCTTTTGCTAGTTAGCTTGTGTAGCCTTGTCATTGAGCTTTGCTAGTAAGGTTGTAGCTTTGCTAGTGTGTAGTCTTGCTTAGCTTGTATAGCTAAGTAAGTTGAGCTCATTGATTTGGTTTGCATAGCCTTGTCTTTGAGCATATCTAGTGAGGTTAGGTGGCTTAGTGCTTTTGCCTCACTAGATTGTGTAGGAGCTCCCTCATTGGATTGAAGTACTAGTTGCTTAGGTTTGTGTGGCCTTGCAACTATAATTGGTTATATGAGCACAAGCTAGTCCAAGAACCTTTGTTGCTTATCTAGGATCTCTTAAGGTATTTGACAAACTAATAGAGGGGTGTAGTCTTGCCTAGACCGAGAGTCTTAATTCCTCACCTGTTACAGTTAGACGGTGCGATTAGATTTTAGAAAGGACTGTTCATCCCCTCTAGTCCTTCCATCTTGACACAACACCGTGCCCCCTATCTGGACCCAGTTGGCAGCCAGCCGCAGTGCACCACATGTCCACTAGTCATTTGAAGTAGCCATTGCTGCGCAACGGCTCTCTACTCACGCACTACGGATGGAGCTCCAGATGCGAACAATGCCAACTCTGGATCAAAGCTCGCATGCATCCGGAGCACTCTAGGGTGTGACCAGAGAGCGAATTTTACTCCGAAGGATGTATTGTCAAGGCGTCCAAACCAACACCGTGTGTCTGAACTGTTCAAACAGGAATGTCGCTCACTGCATCGTTGAACCGGATGTAGAGGAATTGCTCCCGAGCTCACATGTTCTCTTCTCTCGGACAAAAGAACATCGTTCGAACCTCACATGCACAAAGCCACTTTGGACGCATTGATAGTCTAAACATTCACTGTTGCCCACGTCCGGAGCAATCTGAACAGCATGACAAAGTTAGGGCTAGGTTCCCAATGGGACCCAATGGTCCGGGCCCATGAAGGGTTAGCGTCCGGAGCTCATTTTTCTTCCCTTTTCAACTCATTTCTTCACCCGTGCTCTCATTGCCAACACATAAGTGTTTCACTCACTTTGTGCATGTGTGTTAGCATTTTTCTAAGAAATTTCAAGGGTCTAATTAGTTCACTCTAAGCCCCAATGCAAATGCAAGAGTAATGTTACCTAGAGGCACTTGAAATGCTTTACCAGGATCCTCTCCTCCTGATAGTTTGACTATCTATTCTAAATGTGACCATACTCCCTAATTCCTATATTGTCTTGATCACCGAACCAAAATGTTCCTACAACTTATACCTTTGTGGTTAACTCATTTTGTTTTTTCTTTTTCTCTTTTCCGAGTTGGAGCATTTGATCACCATGAACTAGGCCATCACCTGCCATCTAGCTCCACCGCTTGGATTGGTCCACCTTATCTAATTGCACACTTAGTCAAATGTTAGTCCAATAGGCTTCATTAATTAATCAAAACCAACTAGGGCTTTCACATATATATTATACAAAAGCAAAGGAGAAAACTAGAGTAGGTGAGACTTGAGAGACAGTGCCAAGGCTGGTCATCACTATCCTGCCATTCCAACTCATGATGTGTGAAAGCTCTATGTTTTGTTTTGGTAATCGAGACCATCAAGAACCCTACTATCTAGTGTTGTGATGAGATAAGTTAAGTCCATACCCAATTTGAGCTAGATGGCAACCATGATGGAGATGATGATGGCCAAGTGAGGATCAAGTGCTCAATTTGGAAAAGACGAAAGAAAACCTAAACCCTATGTAGCTTAAGGCAAAGGTAATATGCAAAGAAAACCAAAACCCTATGTATCTTAAGGAAAAGGTAATATGCTACGGTGTTTGTTTTGTTGGTCAAGACACAATAGAGTGTGTGATCGGGTTTAGGATAGATAGTCATACTATAAAGAGAGGAAAACTCATGATAAACGTGATTATCTAAATGCCACTAGGTTTATTTGACTTCTTGCATGCACATTTGGAACTAGTGAGTTAGCAAACCATTAGAGAATGTCTTAGGATCTTGCTAACTCATGTACACTAGTGTTTTAATACCTAGAGTTATCACCTATGCACAAGGGTGTGAGAATTGGGCCTCAAAGTGAAGAGATGTGTTGGTCGAACCACTTCCCTATGGCCCGATGCCTAACCTTAATGCACATTGAAAGAACAAAGTGGGTTGGACTAGAAGGGAACACTGTCCACCAGTCCTAGCGGGCGCCTCAGCAAGCGAGGACGCATGGCATCTCCTAAGAACGCAAGAGCTGAGTGAGTTGGACTAATACAGGTTCGATAGGGGTGTGTTGGACTAGTCCAACTGGGTCTCTGGCGTAGTCCAGCGGTGCTGGTGACTACACGAATAGCTAGCTATTAGGCTCCAACTATCAAGGGACCATTTGATTGGGAAATGGGGGCAGTTTCTTCTTAGTGGGAGCGCAGGGAAAGGACCTAACCAAAACCAATCCAACGCCCCCAAAAGTAGTCCGCCACCCGCTTGATTTGTGCAATGATTAGTTGAGAGTGCTGTGACTTGCTCGGCTTGTGGCTGGCTCTCTTGGCTTCCCAATGTCGCAAACATACTTGTAAGCATAATTAAGCCTCTCCCACTCATCTCTTTCAAGTTATTAACATCCATGAGATTGTCAGTGATCAAAGTGCATTTGCATTGAGTTGAGCATCTAGTAGCACTTGGGGGATTGATTTTCTACGAGTTTTCTTGTTACTCTTGGTGGTTGGCACCACCTAGATGGGTTGGAGCAGCGTGGATCGTTGAGTGGTTATTGGTGATTGTTGCCGGCTCTGATCAAGGTGATTGTGAGGGGTTCTTGTCCCTATTCCTCGTAGGAAATCACAAAACGAACTCTAGTAGAATCGTGGTTTGGGGAGCTCTCTCTTGTATGGTTCTTAGGACACCCAAGGTGTGGGCTAGGCGTATGGTGTCTATTAGGGCATGAGCCATTGAGTTAGCATTTCGCCACAATGTGGCCGTAGGTTCCGGCAATCAACCGAACTAGAGGAATATCTTGTGTCATTGTCGCATTGGTATTCTTGACCGACACTTGCTCGGTTCGGTTTGCCTCTCTACCTCACTTGTATTACATTAATAAACTTATTAGTGTGGTAGTTTGGTTGCTTAGTTAGAGTAGAGTAAGTTACAGTAACTAGTTGTAACTCCTGCTACCCTTCTGAGAACAAAATTGTTAGTGTGTTTGAAGCGACACAACTTTAGAAATCATAGCAGCTAGTATTATGTAGGTGATTTGCTTTTTGTGTTGTAGAGCTAGAGCAATTTGCTTATTCTCTATCCTATTGTCTAACAGGTTGATCTAGTGTTCCTGATAGAATTTTTATTAGGTTATTCACTGCATTGTAAACATTTAGATCCAGCATGTCGAATGGGCCTCCTCCACTGTGCTACCATTAAACAGGGGCATGATGAGTGCGAATCCCACATAATATAAGGATCTACATATATCTTTCCATTTATTCATATTAACCTATTTGGTATTGATATATTTGGTGTACTTCAAGTTTTTTACATGTTAAGTTTCTTGCATGTGATGTACTTCCTCCGTTTTCAATTATATAATACCAAACTATTTTAGAAGTGTGATGTATCTCTCGCCTCTCGGGCTCATAAGAAAGCAATTTTGGGCTACATCGTTTGTCCACGAGAGACAGGAGTAAGCGTAGGAATAGTTTGTGTAGGGTGTAGGGGAGAGCGTGTGTTGGTAGGTTCTCAAGCTTAGTGGCAGATCCAGCTTTTACTAACTAGTAAGGCCTCAAATCAATCCAACTGACATATCAAATTCGCAAAAACATGCACGCGCACACACACGTACACACACATACACAATCAATATTACTACTAAGCAACAAGGACTGGAGCGCTGGACGGCATGAGGAGGGCAGGGGTCACTGGTCAGTGCAGTGCAACTCCTTGCGGACTGTGTTGCTGCGGCAGCTGGCATCGTCACAGCGGCACGAGCGGCGGGGTAGGGCGAGATAGGCAACGCTGGAGGATGGCCGACGGGATGGGAAGCAGCGTGCAGTGGTGGCACTCGGCGTCCGACCTTGACAGGATGGGTAGCACCGCACCTGTGCGCATCCTCCAGTCCCATGCAACTTGTGACTGTGCGTAGGAGCGTGTGCGAGGCGCGGTAGCGAGGTGGCCAAGGGAGACAGATACTTGGACAGGGAGAGCCGGCAGAGGTAGAGCACTAGCAGGCCTTGCTCTAACTTTGCTCTTGGGCCATCGATTTGGGTTGAAAGAATACAAGGGGCATGTAGTGTTCGTGGGCCGACGACTAGGGCCTGGGCCAGAAATATGTCACTGGAGCTTGACAGTGATTTAGTTGAAGACAGAAAAGAGGCACATGCATCTTTTACCTTTTTTAGAGCATCTTCATGAATACCCCATATCCCCCTCCTATCTTAAGAAAAAACAAAAAATCTATCTTTAATAGTACCTCATAGCCCTTTCTTATTTTTGGCACTTGGCAAATTGGCCTCCTCTGTATTTGTGGGTAGAAAGAATCACATGCATCGAGACTTCAGGGTTGTTTGGTTACTAGCCACATTTTGCAACTATTTACTAACAAAAAATGCCACACTTGTCTAAGTTGAGGTGCTCAAATTTTTTGCCACAACTTAGCAAGCCTAAGAGAATCTTGCCACAACTGTGGCTGTAACCAAAAGCTGACAAGTTGGTCAAACTTACCTAACCTTAGACATGGCAACCTGTGCCAAAGTGTGGCTTGCAACCAAACACCCCTTCATGTTGTTGCCTTCATGGCGTTCTAGGTGGCCTCGTGTCGGCGCTGGAGTGGGCGGTAGATCCGTGACGTGGCTACGGGGCGGGCATATGTGCGCATGACTAGAGGAGATAGGGCTGGCTTCTGTCGGCCGCTGTGACACTGCCGCTGTAGCAGGCAAGATCCGGAAAAGGTGGACAGAGCTGCCCAGGGAGAACAGCGGAAAAACGGATGGCCGACGACAACAACCATCCTATCACCGGGGCCTGAGGTGATCAAGGACGTGTGCGGCCGCATCAAGTGCATCGTGCTCATCATGTCCGGCCACCCGCTCGTGCTGGAGCCGTGTGTGGACTACATGGACGAGTTCATGAAAGGTCCTAATATGGCTAGAGGGGGTGAATAGTCTAAATAAAAATTCTACAAAGAACTTAAGCACAAGGTTAGTATGACAAGCGGCGAAATGTGCAAAACTAATGCAACAACTAACCTAGACAAATTACCTACACAATTCTAGCGTTTCTATGCTTACTAAGCCACTCAACTAACTAGGCACTAAGCAAGCAACGACAACAAGCACAAGAGCAACTAGCTACAAAGGCTAACTTGCACAAAGTAGAGGAGAGGGCCTAGTTTGTTATAGCTTTGCCTTGAGATGAAGCCAATCACCAGGATAATCACAATCACTCATGGATAATCACAATCACTCACTCGAAGGTGAGGAAATCAATATGAACACCAAGATTTATCCCCGGGGTTCACGTGCTTTGCCGGCACGCTACGTCCCCGTTGTATCGACTTCAACCGGTGGTCCGGTGGCTAATCGGTATCAAACACCGAGCCTACACAAGGCGCCACAAGGACCTACCATGAAGGAAGTAACTCAATGACATGAGTAATTTACTAAGTTACCTTTGAGCACTCCTCTCGGGGTAGGTACAAACCCCTCACAATCCACTGGTGTGAGCAAGCACAATCACCAAGTTTCTCCACACCTTCTCCACCTCCAAACTGGCTAGGTGATGACAATCACCAAGAGTAACAAGAATTACTACACCATCAAGCCACCAAGTGCACTAGAATGCAAGATGATGATCACTACACTTGAATCACTCTCTCCCAATCAAAATCTTAAGTTGAATCAAGAGGAGAGAGTTGAAGGGAGTGTGCTAGGCTCACAAGAGGTTTAGGAGGATCAAAATGCACAAGAGAGATACCCCAAGCCAGCCACACTCCTATTTATAAGCGCCCTAAAAAATCTAGCCATTTTACATTGAAATCGGGCACATCGGACGCTCTTCAGTTCACACCGGATGCGTCCGGTCGATGTCCGGTGTATCACCCATTGACACGTGTACTAGCTGTTTTGAATTCTTCTCTGCATGCCCCCACACCGGACGCGGAGCCATCACACCGGATGCTCCGCCGTCTGTGTCCGGTGCACGTCCAGAGAGCTTCCAGAGTGCTCCCAGACGCACCGGACGCGTCCGCTATTAGGTCACCGGACGCTCATAGTGTCCGGTATTCTCTCCCTGACAGATGCACCCTAGTTAACACTAGATGCGCATTTGAGGGCACCGGACGCACTAGAGTTACTATTCCAGCGTCTGGTGCGGTTCCAGTAAGGTTCCAGATAGGTCAAATGCACACCGGACGCGTCCGGTGCACACCCACCGGACAGCGCCCAGCGTCCGGTGCCCCTCTGAGGGCTTTCCCAAGTCCTTCTCACTACCCTTGCTCTCATAGGCTAATATCTAAGTGTTTCACACTCTTAGGCACATATGTTAGCAAGTTTTGAACATGTTTTGCAAGGCGGAGTTAGTCTGTCTAGGTTAGAATTCAAGTCTATGCAAAGAATGCAACCCTTAGAGCACTTGATGACCGAGTTATGACTCAATTCCCCTCTTTATAGTCTGGTGTGGGGGTATAGACCCGTATACCCGCACGGCACGACATGTGCCGCACCATCAGAGGTGGTCTGGCCCAGAAGACAAAGGCGTGCGGCGCAAGGCACTGCTCCACACGGTCATTGTACCAACTTGGCTAGTTTACTTGTAACCTTGTCCCTTCAGACTATATAAGGAGGGGTAGGGATCCAACATCTAAGACAGATCCAAATAGATCAACTCATAGCAATACAATCCACAAAAACATAGGACGTAGGGTATTACGCCTCGCGGCGGCCTGAACCTGTATAAATCGTGTGTCCTACGCTTTCTGTGTTACGCTTGTTCGTCTCAGGCGCACCTTCACTGATCATCTACTACCTTGGGCATACCCCTCGGTAGACTATCGATGATATTCCATCGACATCCGGCCATCTATCCTAAATGTGATCGCACTCACTAAGTGCCTTGATCACCAAAACAAAGAGCTCCCTATTCTTATACCTTAGCCTCTAACTCCTTGTCCCTTTGCTTTCACCTTTCCAATCACTTGATCTTCAATTTAGCTCATGTCATCTTCCTCCACATCACTAACCTCTCTTTGGGTACACACTTAGCAACTTAGGTTAGTGACTAGGTTTCATCAATTGCCAAAACCAAACTAGGGCACTTTCAGCTCATGGCAGCATGGCTGCCCGGCATGAAGGCGCATGGCATCATCGACACGATATTTGGGGCGTACTCCCTCCACATCAGAAGAGAAAGTCATTTTGTATAAGGAAAAATTGAAAATATAAATCATGAATAACTTTCAACTTATTGAGTTTAGAAATATGAAAACTATATAAATAGATTTGTTTTCACAAATAATTTCATAAAAGTATACATATATCACTTTTCAATAAATATTTTTATAGAAATATAAAGTCAAAGTATTGTTTTGAAAACTGTATCATGGGACCCCCCGCGTCGCTCTCGTACAGGGCGACGTCGCCTTCGACAAGCAACCACCGCCGCGCATTCTCCTCCAGCCGCCGCCGCCTCTCCCCTGCTAGCAGCGACGGCCACCTCCCGCTGATCCCATCCTTCCACTCCTTCCCCTTCCTCCTCTCCTCTCGTTCTTCCCACCTCGGAGCTCTAGGTGTAGGGGTGCAACAGCCCTACCGTCGGCGACCTTGAGGCTGCGGATCCGGCCTTCCCTGCCTCGGATCTACCATGTCCTCCGGGAGGCACCTGTCTGTGAAAGGTCCAAAAGAGGCTAGAGGGGGGTAAATAGCCTATTTAAGAATTCTACAAACAACACTTGATCAAGTAGTTAGTGACACAAACGGCGAAGCGAGTTTTGCGCTAGCCTACTCAAAATGTAAGCCTTCCTAACAGTTCTAGGTTAAGTCTCTAGGTTCACACAAGAGCTAGCCTAGGTTGTAACTACTTGACTCCTAGGTGGACAAGCAAACTACAAACACTACCACTACACAAGTAAAGTGCACAAAGTAAGGAGAAAGGTGTAGAGTGGTTATACCGCCGAGTAGAGTAGATGGCCAATCATCGAAAGATATACCAATACACTCGAAGGTAATGGTCACAAGAAATCCAATGATCAACACAAGATGAACACCGATTTAACCCCGAGGTTCTTAGCAATGAATGAAATGCGTAAGAGAGCTCCCAAAAATGGTTGATCGGCTATTTATAAGTGAGGGTGAAAATTTAGCCGTTTTATAATTTCTACGTGCACACCGGACGCGGATTAAGTTGGCACCGGACATGTCCGGTGGTTGTCTGGTGTACCGTCCATTGACACGTGTATGTAACACCCCTGGTGTTACTGTAACTAAAACCTGCCATGTCATCATGATTGCATGCAAACCATCTCGCATAAACTCATTTTTACTGTACATTCACTAAAATGAATTTTACTACTGCATGTGATTGTACATAGGTGCTTTAGAATGATTTGTTTTGTAAATGTTTGTGTTTATGTGTAATTATCTAAATCTAATTAGAAAATAAAAAGAAAATCAATTATAAACCATAAAACGGACCCCAAACCCTAATTTAAAAATGAAAAGGGATTAAGTGTTGAGTCTTAAACAAAAGTTTCTACAACTCTTATTAAGATAATTTTTCAAGTTACTATAGAAAGTAGAGAGCAATTTTGCAAAAAGTCAAAAGGAGGTTTGGGTAGGTGCTACAGTGGTCGGCATAGAGGAGGGGTCCAGTCCTCTGCACCCCGTACGCGGGCAGAGCCGTGCGTGCCGCACCGCACGCCGGCGATGCCCGGGGCCGGCCGAGCCCTGTCGATAGCGCGACGAGGTCGTGGGGGCCCCAGCCTCGTCCTGATCCTGTTGCTGTCCTATAGAAGTGTCACAGCCATCTCCCCATGTTTTCTTCTCGTTTGAGCTCGCCGGTGGTTCCTTGGTTTTTTTCCCAAATTCGCAGCCCTCTCTCCACCTTCATCCAATTCACCTTGCCCTTAGATTCCCACTTCCCTACGCACTGGTGTGATTGCTTGTTGATGCTTGTCATCACCGGAAGCTCACTGCCGACGGTCTTCTTCTCCACGACCGGTCACAGCACCGCCGTGAAGCTCCTCCTCGTGACCAGGTCGTCGGGTGCTTTGGGTATCGTGTGGATTAGCGTTTTGAATTGTTCTTGATGCGAGGATCATCATTAGATCTTCCATTTCGATGCTACTACATAGGGGACACCGGAACGTGCTCATCACCGTCGGAGCGCGCAGCCGAGGCAGCTGGTGACGTCGATGACCTTGCTCCACTCCGTCTCCGCCTCAACTAACTCGCACATCGTGTCTGGGTGAGCCTGCCGAACCTTCTCCATAACCTATTCATAGCCCTACCTACTCTAGCCACTGGAATGCGGCTGTGCCACCGGGAGCCGCCTCTGCCAGTCGCCATGGCCGCGACTGAGCGAGCTCTGGTCTCGGGTTCCTCTGTTCGACCCGTGGGGTAGGCTCGCCTTGGGATGGACTGCGCTTGGTTGTGCTCTTCCCTGCCGGAAGGGTCATCGTCTACCAGCCGCTGTGCACCGCGGTGCGCATCGAGGAGAGCGGGAGGAGGAGGAAGAAAAGGTGGGCAAAACAGGCTGGTGTAAGGACCGTATAGGCTAGAGGGGGTGAATAGCCTATTAAAATTTCTACAAATCATTAGATCACAAGTTAGTAAGCAAGCAAGTGATACTAAGCACTAGCTCTAGACTATTCAATGCAAGCCACCTAGCACAATATTCTACTCACAAGATATATGCACTCAACACGCAAGAAACCAACTCCTCCGAACCTAAGGAGATGGCACTTAGATAAGTAGTAAGTGCAAGGAAGAGTGATCGAGGAGAATATACCAAGGGGCTTGATGATGTGAAGTCCGCTAGCTGTGTAGAACCAATCACCGGAAGATCAACAATGAGATAGCCAATATGATCACAATGAAGACCAATCAAATGAACACCGGAAAGCCAAATATCCACTCGATGGCGGAGAAGACAAAGAATACTCGATTTTTTACCGAGGTTCACGTGATCGCCGTCACGCTACTCCTCGTTGTGGCACCGGTCTTCCTTGGTGGATTGCGAGCTAGGCTTCACACGCCAATCCCTCACCAGGAGCCGCTCACCAACACATGAGAAGTGGTTTTCTTACCACGAGCAATCCACTAGAGTCGGTTTTGGCACTCCACCGGGGAATAACTGCAAGAACCCTTCACAATCACACCTTGATGTGGACTTGGACAATCTCCTTCCAATCTCATACCAAATCAACCTCCAAGTCGCTAGGGATTCAGCAAAATCCCAAGAGAATAAGAACTCAGCCTTGGCTTGCTCTCAAGTGCTCTAGAATGCAGATCACTAAGCAATGATGCACTTGAGGATCACTCAACTCAATTGGATAAACAAGAGATGATCAAATGAGTGAGTGGGAGGTGTAGAATGCTCACAAAGTGTATGCAATTGATTCAAGTGTGCAAGGGTTGATCCAAGGGACCAGGAAGGGTGTATAAATACCCCTAAGTGCACCTTTAGCCGTTACCCAATGAAAAACAGCCGTTAAACTGCTTTTAACACCGTCGGACCGAACCATCGGACCGAACTCGTCGGACCAAACGCTCGAGTCCGACGCTCAGGATTGCGCCGCGTGTCAATAGCATTCAACTGCAGCCGTTGGATCGCAACGGTCGTCTGTTCGCGCCCTTTTTCCACCGTTGGACTGCTGGCATCGGACTAAACCGCGCGTCCGACGCCCTGTTCTCAGTACACTGCGCATGGCACCGTTGGATTGCGTGGGGACAGCCGTCGGACCAAAGTTCACCATGGTCCGACGCTTCCAGAGAGGTTCAGAATCGCTAAAACACCATCAAACTGAGCTCAAGCGTCTGACGCTCTACCGATTGCCACGCGTCACACTCTCGCTCTACTGCACCGTCGGACTGAAAGACCAAATAGTCCGATGCTCACCAAATGAGCGTCTGACACTTGGTCAACAGTTAAACTGAGGTTAGGCGTCGGACTTAGGACAATAGTCTGACGCTTCGCCTGCTCACAGCCCGACGCTCTGAAAACTTCTCTCTTCAATTTAGTTTTACACCCCTTGCTTCTATGTGCTAACACTCAAGGTTCTCAACACTTGTGCACAGTATGTTAGCATTTTCAAAACATTTTTCAAGGGTTTCTAACTTGATCTCTAGGATGTATTAGAGTCAATGCCATGAAATGCAACCTAGATCACTTGAAGGTAATCTAACACTTGTTCTCCCCTTAATAGTTGGCTATCTATTTTAAATGTGATCACACCCACTAGGTGTCTTGATCACTAAAAGAAAAGTCTATCGTTTCACTTTGATCACCTCCTTCATCACTTGATCCATGGATTAGCCATCTTGATCTCCATCATCACTTTAGGCTTGTCACTCCATGGATAGAACTACCTAAACCTTGCCAACACTTAGCAACTTAGGTTAGTCCATAGGATGTCATTAATTATCAAAACCAAACTAGAGCTTTCAGCTGGGCCATGCTGCAGGCCTTTTGGGCCGGCCCAGTATCGCGTGGGCGCGCCGGGAGTGAAAGGAGAGGAAGGCCGGCTCGGGCTGGGCCGAGGTGGGCCGGTCGGTTGCTGTGGTCCTAGGGGAATAAATGAGTTACTTCATTTTCTGGTAAATAAATAATGTTGTGTTTTGTTATTTTTATACCTAATTTTTGGTGCACAATTACATCATGAAAAATTTCATGTAGCCTCTCTATGATATACTTTACATAGGAAACATATGAAATATGGAGTTTCAGTGTTTTCTGTATGTAGTAAAAATCTACCTTTTAATTAATAAATGGCCCTTCTAGGATTTTTCTACAGGCCATAATATTTATCCAAAATTTCAAAATTTGTTTTGTCACTGTTTGGGGCTGAGGTCTAGTTGTAGAAAAAGTTTGAGCTCAATTTGTCAAAGTGGAGTATTTCTTATTTTTAATGTTTTGTTTCATAAATAAAATAAATAGAAAACCTTACTCAATTTAGGGTTTGTGTGATTTTGGGATTGTGTGTTAACCTTGGGTCATTATCATGTGCTGACCCTTGGTACCTTGCTAACTTGTTTAAGTTTATGCTAATCTTGTTAGTTACAATATTTAAATGTTATTTCATGTAAGTAGTTTACTTGTTTATTATTTGATGCTCTATTAAATGATTATTAAAATAAATGGAAAACCCTAATGACTTAGGTTTTGTGTGACTTTCGGATTTATTGTGGACCCTGGATCATTAACTTAAAATGATCCTTGGTGTCTTTAGGAAGTTCATTGTTAACTTGTAGAATGAATTGATTAATGCGGCTTTCTACAACTGTTAAAGAGAAATCGTAAGTAATAATCAATCAGTCAGTTTTGTTGGTTTGCAACATTATCGTGTGGGAGAGTTGTACTCAACTTTTAAATTAAGTTTACCTTCTATTAAATTATAATTTAATGTATCTCATGCATCATGACATACATATCATCATGTTAAATATGTATTATTATGTTACGTGTAATAAACGGGTTTTCGGAAGACTTGCTTGGTGTCCGACGGAGGATTATTTATCAGAAGAAGTCAAGTGGGTTTTCTCTGATTTTCTGGAAGGAGTGACAGATCAGCAACACAGGCAAGCCTCGGTGCATTTAAACCCTTTCTCGTGATTTATAAAATGTTTATAACTTTGAGTTAAAATACTGCATTAAGTTTATAGGAGTTGAGTGATAACCCAATTGATGCATTACCAACCTTGACCACTGAAATACCCCTTGAAACCTGATTTAAAATGAAAATATTTAAAAAATGCTTAGCCCTGCTTAATTAATTTAGTTTTTGCTCAAAATGCTATTTTCTGAGCAATGGTGATATACGATTGATAATTCATGGAAAGAGGGAAATGAAAATGATTCCGTTCAGTGGTTGTGCATTTGGCCAATGCATTATCATCGATAGAAAGGGGTCTTCCGTTCGGTGGTTGAGCACTTGGGTTAGAGTCCCAGTGCCTTGTCACCAACGGGAAGGAATTTTCTGCCCGGTGATCGTAGCTTGGGTTAGAGTCCCAACATATTGTCACCGACAAAAAAGGGATTTGAAAACCATTTGGTTACCGTGTGCTTTGGGTTAGAGTCCCAATGCATTGTACCAACAGGGAAAAACTTAAGGCACTGTCCGTTGTAGGCCCGCTGTGATCGAGACTTTGCAACTAGCCACATACTACGGAAAGCCTATCACCGATGGCTCCACTACTTGAACCGACGACCACGCATTGGGAGTGGAGAGATGGCGAGAGTAGCGTGTACCCTCGTGGCCGGCGTGCCTTGAGACGAGAGGAGTACTGTGCTCTCGGGTGCCGTAGGACCATTTCAAGTTTTGGAAAAGACGTGGTAGACGGGGTTGGCATATGCAAGCTTAGGTGCTACATATGCAGTGTGGATTGGGATTCCCAGCTGGGTACTAATCGATTCGAATCGTCGTTGCTCCTCGGATATGGAGACTCAATCCTTTGACTTACAATTGGAAAGTGGTTCGAACTAGGATATTTTGAGAATGAATAAATAATTGGAATTGAAGGATGCATGTGAAAGAATTGAGATCTATGATTATTGATTAAAATAATACTGAGTTAAAATTTGAGGATTAAAGATTAGTATCGCTTTTCCGCAAAATACTTAGACTCTTGCTAAAGCCTTACCTTGACTCCCCTCAGCCTGCATTCCTGAGCCTCCTCCCCATTTTATTTAGTCAGGTAAGTCTTGCGGAGTACCTCATGTACTCAGGTTTGTTAACCCCCTGTTGCAGGTAAGTCGAGTGAATAGTTCTACGTGGGACCGTGTCGGTTGATGGATCGATCATGGATGATGATGTGTATATGATATAACCCTTGGGCAGGATGTCTAGTTGTATGATGCTACTCCACTGCGAAACTCTGGTTTGGGATAATGTCATTTATATTTGTAAACTTATGATTATGTAATACTTCCGCACTCTGTACTCTGATTCAAACTATTTGTGTCAATTGTTGTAATACATGCAAGGTCTTTACAATGAGATCCTCGGGTGAATCAGGATTTCAAGAAAACCCGACAGACCACCTACGTTGCGAGGGAACTCATGCAAAGTAACCGGAGGTCCTTAGGGAAGATGATGGTGCACGTGGGCCCGGTGATTTAGGCAGTTCTGTCATAGTGTACTGTTGGTATTTATTATGCTCATGTAGAATATTCCGCAAGCGCATAGAAATACCGTTGTAGCATTTCACCCAGGAGTATTCCAGGGTATCGTATTTATCCTCAGAGAAGCAATGGTTAAAGAATATGATAGCTAAGATCTACTAACTAATATTCCAACTAAACTAGAGTGGGGGTAAATGATATATATGATAAGTGTAGCGACACACACAGGAGAAGTTCCAATGATATAAGAGTAGGTTAGCGAGCGAGGAGGAAAACGAGCGAGCATAAGGTTTCCAATTATCTATCTCTACTTGCGTGGTTCTAACTTAGCAAGACAAGTCATATCAATCAAGGTCAATGTTCATACACAATTGCACTTCGGGCCACTAAACTGCTTAGCAACAGAAAGGGATGAGGAGGGTGCTAAGCCGCCTAGCACAAGAAGGCCTACGCTTTAAGAACTAGCCCGAACGTGGTGGGATCAAAGCCTAGATAGGTCTGTCACCCCTACTAGGTACCACAAACAAACCGTTGGACAAGCCACAGACACAGGCAAGCGTATAGTCTAGAACCATGTCTACACTATATCTCACTACTCTAATCCGATATCCGGTGAAATTGATTAGAGCACCAGGTTAAGGGCGGTGAATGAGTGCAAAGGTATACTACCATTATCTTACTATCAAACAACTATGACTATACTAACAACCAATAGAACATAACTAGTCATGTTGCAATAAAGTAAAGTATTAAGGCAAAGTAGAGAAGATAATTATAATAATAATAACTCAAGTCTTATAAAGAGAGAAGGAATACTAGAACCATACCAGACCTCCTGGAAGACAAGAGTTGAAGACCAGAGGCTCACTCTAACTCCTAACAACACTAACAGTACTACTAGTGCTACATCTTGAGAGAGAGTGGAGAGCTCCTCCTTGTGGTGTATTGAATGAGAGGGAGTGGGGATATTTATAGTAGAGAGGTGGAGTAGGGGCTACTCCACCGCCACGTCATCGATCTGCGTGATGATGGATGAGAGCCCTTGGATTGTAACCTCCTTTAGATCAATGGTGGAGAATAATTCAGCATGTGCTTCTTTGCATGGAGGCATGCAAATGGCGGTGGAGGGGGGATGATGCCCCTAGGCCATCATGTAGGGGTCGGCCGACCCCTCTATGGTAGGTGGGGCCTCCCTCCTTCTTCTAGAAGCATGGACCACCTGTCATAGAGTGTGATGGAGCTTGGTTTGGCCTTAGGTTGGTCGGCTTTGCTTCCTTTGTGGAACTATGGATCCTTGTGAGCTGAATATGAGCCGTTGAGAGAAAGCACACACTCCATCCAAGGGTGGAGAATGAGTCTGGAGTGTTTCCCATGGATCATGGCTAGTTTGGGAGGCTGGTGAGCCACATAGGGGGTTGGGTGACCCCACTAGGTGGGTCCCACCGTCCCATTTGTCCCTAATTTCCTGTATGTCAGCATCAAATACTTCATGGACACTGTGGAACTTATTGTTGGATAAAATATATTTATTATGTGCCTATGTTCCTTCCAAATCGAGGCTGTTGACGGTTTTTTAAGGTGTAATTTTGTGTCATATCTACCATCAACATGTACTCGCCGTTTGAAACTTCCCGAAGCGCGCCAACTCAACGGACACGGAGTCGTCACACCGGACGCTTCGATGCCCGTGTCCAGTGCACCAACAGAGAGCATCCAGAGAGCTCAAATTGGCACCGGACGCGTCCGTCGTTAGGTCATCGAACGCAGCCAGCGTTTGGTGCTTTCACTCAGTCAAAAAGCACGTATCCTCGCCGGACGCTCCTAAAACATCACCGGACGCGCTGGAGGGAGCGTCCGGTGTCTACTCAGAGAGGTTCCAGAGAGGCTCTGGCTGCACCAGACGCATCCGGTGTTCACCCACCAGACACAGCCTGTGTCTGGTGCACCTCTGAGAGCTGTTTTCGCCCTGTCTTCAACTACCTTGCTTCTAGGTGCTAACAACGAAGTGTATAAGCACTTAGGCACGAGTGTTAGCTTGATTTTAAGTCAATTTGCAAGGTTTTAGGTTAGTGCTCTAGATCTAAATGCATATGCTCAACTATATCAACTAGAGGCACTTGATGACCGGAGTTGTCAACAAAATTTCTTCCCCCTTAATAGTACGGTCATCTAACCTAAATGTGATCATACTCTCTATAGTGTCTTGGCCACCAACATGGAAAGAGCCCTATAAGTTTCACCTTTGCCTTGAGCTCCATCCCTTTCACCAAGTGTAGAAACATTTGATCTTCATGTTGATGGACTTATACCAATGACTTGGATGCCATCATAGCTCCCCACTTGATCTTCTAACTACACTTGTAATCACAAAGCTTAAACACGTGGTTAGATACTAGTTGTCATCAATTAAACAAAACCAAACATAAAGCTTTCAGTCTGCCACGCCCACGACACGTTGCTGGCGCTGAGCTCCGCCGCGGCGGCGTCCACGGCAACCGAGGGCTTCCTTCGGTGGCGTTCCACCATGTCCCCACGCGGGGAGGGGTTTGCGGCCCCTGTAGCTCACGTTGCGGGCTCGGGCTGGCCTTGGCCTTGTGGCGCGACGGCCCCCGCCGGCGCTCTTCTCTCCCCTAGATCTGGGGCGCGGTGGGTGCTAGTGGCAGACGGCAGATCTAATGCTAGGGAGACAGCGGCGGCGTTTCCCCGGCAGGGCCCCCAAGCTCCGGCGGCTGGCCACGGGTACGACACGACCGGCCACGGTAGGTGGGCGGTGGTGGTGTGGGGTGGGAGGTCATGGCGAAAGTTTGGACGGGGGCGTCCGCGGATGTCGCTTTTCTCCTTGGAGACGTCCTTCTTGCATCTCCCCTCCCTATCAATTGGTTGGATTTGTAGGTGAAAACCTTCCCTTGTGGGCTTGCGATGTCGGCGTCTTTGGCGTTGTGTCCTTGTTGAAGGCAGTCGTGAGGCTTTTCCAGCCCTGCTTTGCTACCCTGTCCCTCCATCCAGTGGCTCCGTTGGGGGATTTTTGTTTCCTTTTCTCTTCCTTTTTTCTCCTTCTAAAAAAATTAAAAAAAGTGTTTGGTTCTGGCTAGGCAGAGGGAGTGGAGGCCTTGATCGATGTCCCAATCTGACCTACGCAGCGGGTTATGCCATGTCTCTAGAGGTTTTTCTGTTTTGCGGCAGTGGAGATGCCAACAGTGGCATGACAGAGGGGTGGTTGCGTAGTTGCTCGACCTCTTTGTCACCCTAAGCAGCGAAGCATGCCTAAATCCTTGGTGAGAAGTGGAGTCGTGTGCGGCGATCGATGTGGCGAGGCCCCCATGTCATTCCTCATACCTGTGGATTTTGAAGTGGCTACCACGTCACCTTGAGCGGTTGAAAAGTGGAACGGCATGACACCAAGTAATCACTATCCCAATGAAGCATACTTGGAGTTTTTATGATTTTTGAAAATAAAAGCATAAGCTCAGACTTCTCCTCATATGGCAGTTTCAAGTCGCTCAATGGTGTATGTATGTCCTCACCAAGGCATTGATGTTTTGCCTTTCTTCCTACTTCTAATTGGCTTATGTGGAGCTCAAGGTAGGAATGGAAGAGTATAGCACACTTACTTTGCATGTATTGTAGAGTCAAAGCTTGGATCCAAAGAGAGAAGTGTCACGCCCTTAGATTCAAGATGTGCATGTGTGTGGAAAGTGGTGAACTATAATGCTCCTTTATTTGAGGATGATCTCTCTCCACTTTATTTTGAGACATGGATATAATCATTTTTTTCTTTGTCATTTATTCATGAGCCTAGACTTGCTCATATTTTTTTCTTGGACTTTCATATATTCATCTTTCTTTCTTTTCATTTTTGCATAGCCATTGTCTCTTTTATCAAATCAACTAAGAGAGATATTCTATGATTTTTAGATCATGGAGCATTTATTTAATGGAAATAAATGGCATGTTATTGCGTACTTCCAGTGTAGAAGCAGCATATATGTGTGGTGTATACGTGATCTTGATCTTAGGGGCATGATAAGTCTCTCAATAAGGGTCAACAAGACTTGACAAAACTCAATGCAAAGCAAATAGCTTATGTGGAAGGGCTAAAACACGTGTGGCAAATATGGCTGTGGTAGGAATTTATTATCATTGAGGAGAAGTGAGGCTATTGGTTTTGATGTTTTATGAAAATAGAAATCTCCAAGAGCTTACATAGAAAGATAAGATTCCTTTAGTCTACTATATCTCACTTCTCAACAATTTAGTTGACATGTTTTTCCTAATATATATGGCCACAGGTAAAGAGTATATGCACTAGGAATAAAGTTTATGCCAGCCAACCTGTTTAGAGTCATGATCATAAGTTGGCAAAATCTTGTCTCACTTTTTTTTTGAGTTTGATTTTAGTAAATGGAACTTCTCAACACATCAAACTTATAAGAATAAGGCAAGATTTTACGTTTGATTTCAACATGTAGCATTTTCAACATGTCAAACTTATGATGAAAAAGCAAGAGTGGGCAGAGGGGTTTCAAACCAGCATGCCAAAATGGCAGAGGCAAAAAAGATGGTTGATGAGAATCATGCGGCCTTCCCCCACACAAGGACTTTTTTGTCAATTGACATTAAAGCCTAGTGTCGATGTTGGACCCCTCTTAGAATGTACTTCATTGTTGAATGATGGCTTGCTCAAGATGTCTCCACCTTATTATTTTGATCCTTCATTGTTTTTGTATTCAACCTGCAAGGTTTACTAACAAGCATGCCCGAAGGATACAATTTTCTACAAGGTGATTTGTTCCCATTTTTTACAAATTTGTTTGTATTATGATTTCTTCTTAGGTGAGAACAAAAAGAAGAGACAACTTATGTTTTGTTTTTGAGAAATAGAGCAAGGATCTAGCTTTTAGACATGGAACTCCCTTCGTCAATTTAATTTGAAAACATTCATCGAACATAGACGGGAACTTATCCTAGTAGCACATTCTTTCCCTCATTGTTTTTTTAGCGAGGTCTTATTAGGAGAGTGGTTCCAAACTTTTTATTCAATTTTTTTAACATAAGGCATGGTTGTATAATTTATTATGCATGGAAGGAAAATGATTTTATTAGAAACTAAACATGCAAGAACAAAAAATTTATGCAAGAATTAAATATGGGATACATACCGATTTACCTGTCGACAAGGGCTCATTGTTTCAAGTCAATTGAGCTTGACTTCTCCATTGAATTAATCTCAAAGTCTTTAATCACCCGCTCAAATTGTCAATTTCCTGCAGGGTTAGTCCAGATACACAACCAATGTCTACACAAGCAGATTTAGTTCAATAGTTCAAACTAGACACCATGTTTAATTTGATTAAGGTAGACTATTTAACCTAAGCACTACGCTTAATTTAAAAGCCTATGGAAGTATGATCATTGCAATAACTAACACTCCCAAACTAAAGCATACTAGAGTAGAAAAAGGTAGTACGTATATGGTAAACATGAGATTTATTCAAATGGATGTGTGATCATTGAATGATGA
The DNA here is from genome assembly GCA_038502445.1 of Eremochloa ophiuroides. Lineage (NCBI taxonomy): Eukaryota > Viridiplantae > Streptophyta > Magnoliopsida > Poales > Poaceae > Eremochloa > Eremochloa ophiuroides. Next base: position 28,948,094 of record JAHLJS010000006.1, on the reverse strand, counting down.
ATAAGAAAACCATAGTTTTTTTATATGCAAGGCAATACAAATGGGATGGATGAATGCATTTAAACAAACATGTCATGGTTTCGAAAAAGGAAATTAAATGAGTGATTTGCACACAAATCAATGCTTTGGCTTTTTCTTGTAGGGTGGCCCATCTAAGGGCCATCATCATACCGACTGGCAAAGTCGACATATGAGCCGAGATGGTCCCATTTAACATTCGCCTACCACAAAGCTAGACTAGGAGCATCGAATAGATAAACAACAATAAAATTGTTGTAATAAAATTGTTGTCTATCTAGACTAGGCATGGCGCCTGAATACAACTCAAAGACTAGGAGCTACCCAAAGAAAGCACTAGATTTATGTAGCATCAAGCAAACATGCAGTGGTGAAACTAAGATTAGAATGAATAAAATATTTTTGAGTTGGTTTTCTCATACCTTGATTGATTTATCACTCATAGTTTGTGATTGAATTGTAAGTGATGTAGTCATTCCGTCACGTATGATGATCTTATTTACTTCTGATGACGACCTTCTTTCCATCTGCATAGAGTTAGTGTGTACATACATATTCCTATCTACACGATGGTAGGGTCGTGGTTTCATTTTTTTCAAGAACAATCAAACACCCAGGGCTCGTGATTTTTTTTACCCACAAAAGCTAGTGATAGGACTAGATTAGCATACATCAAGGTAACTACCAAAATATTTACGCCAATTGCGTTCCCTGGCAACAGCGCCAGAAATGCTTGTTGGTATTTATTATGCTCATGTAGAATATTCCGCAAGCGCACAGAAATACCGTTATAGCATTTCACCCAGGAGTATTTCAGGGTATCGTATTTGTCCTCAGGGAAGTAATGGTTAAAGAATATGATAGCTAACCATGATGATCTACTAACTAATATTCCAACTAAATTAGAGTGGGGGGTAAATGATATATGATAAGTGTAGCGACACACACAGGAGAAGTTCCAATGATAAAAGAGTAGGTTAGCGAGAGAGGAGGGCAACGAGCGAGCATAAGTGAAGCATCTAGGCCCTAGTGGTTTCGGTGATTAATGACAACAAGACAGTTATTATGACTAATGTGTGTCTTGCAGGATAACCTAGAGGTTAGGTCATAATAACATGCAGGTTCAAGCCCCTAGCGATGGAAATCGATTCGGTTTTCAAAGGATGAAAGATAAGACGGTGATAGGCTAGTCCCAAGTGTCGTTTGGAGTTGAGAGACACTTGTAGTAGTCTTAGATTTTGTTTTTCTCTTTGACTGTACTATGAAGAGGGGTTTGGATGGGTAGCCTGACTTAGAACAAGATTAGAGAGTGTAGTTGTGATACACACTTGTCCAACATAGCTCTAGACAGCCCAGGGAGACTCTTGAGAGAGAGAGGATCAAACTTCGTTTTGAAAAGCTTTCGATTCGGCAAAGTTTTGGTCAAAAACAGGGCGTCGGACTATTCCCAGTATGGTCATCGGACCAATGGGTGGTGTCCGACGCCACGTGGCAACCCCTGGTTGCATCACAGTGCATCAGGGACCATCGGACGCTGCTGGGATGGTAGTCGGACCATTGCCTAGCGTCCGACGGTGCTAGGGTGTTGACTGGTGAGCGTCGGACTGTGAGACTGGCAGCGTCGGACCATTGATTCTTAGGGTCCGACGCTTCCGGAGAGGTTCTGTGAGCAGTAAAAGGCAGTCGGACTTGGTCCGACGGTCAACGTCGGACCATTGCTCCACGTTCTAGCCGTTGCAGGTCACTGTGCTGTGTTCACCCATGAACTCGAGAGCGTCGGACGCTGGTCCGTCGTATCATGGGGGTCAGTCCGACGCCCCTCTGGCACGGTACCGTGCACAAGTCAGTTTGAGAGAGTCGGACCGTGGTTTTTGGTCTGACGCTAGTGCTTCGGCAGAGTCCAACGGTACGCAGGAAAGTGAGAAACCGCTAGTTTTGGAGAGGGTAAGTATTTATACTCCACCATTGCCTCCATTCTATCTCTCTTGCCATTTCTAACAGCTGAAGGAACCCTTGTGACTTTGTGAAAAGAGCAAGAACCCTAGGGAGGATTAAGTGAACTCCATTGCTTGTGAGCTTCTTCTCTAGAGAGATCAAGAGTGACTTGTGTGCATCCATCACCCTCTTTGGCCTTGTTCTTGGTCAAGTGAAAGTCTAGGCTTGTTACTCTTGGTGATCGGCATCACCTAGACGGTTCGGTGGCGATCGAAGGCATTGGTGACCGCTTGGAGAGCTTGTGGGCAGCCCAAGTCGAGCTTGTGAGCGGTTGTGGGCGATCCACTGCGCTGGAGAGGCAAAGGATCAGCTCATAGAGAGCACTTGGTCTTTGCGAAGATCAAGGGGGAGCTACACCTTTGCGAGGGTGCTCCAACAAGGACTAGTGCGGAGTGCCGACTCTCCGATACCTCGGGAAAAACCGGATTTGTCTTTCTAACTCATTTACATTCCCGTATTTCTTTTGTATTCTCTACTTTCCTAGAGTAGTATACTTATGATAAGACTTGGCTCTAGATTGCATAACTTGTTTTAGGATTAGATTGACACAAGCACTTGTGGGGTGAGATTGGGCAAATTGCGATAGGTTGAATTGTATTTCGAAAAATTTACTAGTTGCCCAATTCAGCCCCCCTCTTGGGCATCCTTGATCCTTTCAATTGGTATTGGAGCCTTGTTGCTCATTAATTTGGCTTAACCGCCAAGAGAGAGGATGTCCGGGCGTCACGATGGTCCCCCTCCCGTCTTTGACGGTAACGATTTTCCTTATTGGAAAATTCGTATGGAGGCATACCTTGAGGTGGTAGACCTTGGTGTTCACAAAGCCGCCACACAAGGGTACCCTACTCCCAAAGCCGGCGCAACCCTCACACCCGTTGAGGAAGAGCACGAAAAGTGGAATGCTAAGGCTCGAGATGTCATCTTTAGAGGCCTTAGCAAAGAGGTGTTCAACCGTGTGAGGAACCACAAAAACGCCCATGCACTATGGTTGAATATTTGTGCGCTCCATGAGGGAACTAAGAATGAGCGTGAGGAACGATATTACCTTATCATTGACAAGCTCAATTCTTTCAAAATGCTTCCAAATGAAAGTTCTAATGACATGTATTCTCGATTGAATATCATTGTAGAGGAAGTCAATGGCCTTGGGCTCACTCAAATCTCACCGGCCGAAGTTGCAAGGAGAATCCTCAATGCTCTTCCAATTGAGAAGTATGGTCACATTGTGACCGTGCTTCATCAAACGGATCTCTCCAATGCAACTCCCACTCAAATATTAGGGGAAGATCAATGCTCATGAAATGTATATGAAGATCACCCCTCAAGATGGTTCATCATCCAAGAAAGAAGAGAAGAAGGACTTGGCACTCAAGGCCTGACAAGAAAGGCAAAGCTCAAGTCAAGTACACTTTTTTTGACTCCACAACTGATGATGTGGAGATTGCTCTCATGGTGAGGAAGACCACCAAGATGCTCAAGAAGCTCAACAACAAGGGAATCAAATTTAATTCCAATAAGAAGAAGTTCTTCACAAGTAGCAAAAGAAAGCCCATCTCCGAGATGGATTGCTACAATTGTGGAGAGCTTGGGCATCTTGCTCATCAATGCCCAAAGCCCAAGAAAGACAAGTTCAAGAACAAAAACAAGGGTAGAAGGCAAGACTCTAGTGATGAGAGTGATGATGAGAAGAAGAAAGCCAAGCCATTCAAGAAGAAGGAATTCAAGAAGAAGCAATTCCACAAGAACAATGAAGAATGACAAGGCATATATTGTTGGTGATTGGCTCACCGACATTGAATCTTCTAGTGGCTCTTCCGGAGAAGAAAGTGATGATGAGAAAGAAAAGGTGGCCGCTCTTGTCATTGGGACTTCTATTCCTCCACCGCCATCACCGCCTTCATCTTCAACACACCTTTGCCTCATGGCTAAGGACAAGAAGGTACAAAGTGATGATGAGAGTAGTGATAGTGATAATGAATATAATTCACCAACATATGATGAACTTGCTAGCTTGCTTAATGACTACACCAAAGTTATAAGAAAGCTAACAAGTAAAAATGAGAAGCTAAAACTTGAGAATGGTGACTTCTTAGTTAAGAATGAACAATTCACTAAAGCTAGTGATGAGCTTAGAGTTGAGAATCAAAATGTGTCATCCAAGCTCAAGGAGCTCAAAGCCAATATAAAAGAGCTCAAAAAAACATGATAAACTTGAGAGGATACACATTGAGCTCACCACTAGCTACAACAAGCTAAAAGAGGACAATACTCAAGTAAAAGTGAATCATGACAACCTTGCTATGGCTTATGACTTGCTTACCAATGAAACACATGATGCTTCTAACCTTGTTGTTAAATGTGACATAGCTACATCATGTGATGACTTGATCATTGAACAAGAGGCTAGTAACAAAGGCAAGGAAGTGGTGGTGGCCGATTGCCATGATGATTATTTGAAGGCTCAAGATTGAAAATGACAACTTGAAGAAAGAGCTTGAGAAGCAATCAACCACTAACACCATTGTCATTGAAACGGTGAAAGAAGATGATGAAGTTGAAGTGCTTAGAGAAGAGAACAAGATCCTCAAGAGTGAGAAGTGCCAACTTGCAAGCTTATTGGAAGAAAATAAGAAATTGAAGCAAGAGAAGAGTCATCTCACCGTAGGCTTGCAAAGATTCACAAGAGGCCAATATCTCCTAAAGTGATCTCCTCATGAACACCGTGATGAAGTTTGATAGAAGTGGGATTGGCTACATGGGTGAGAAGGTCCAAAACATTAGAGCTCAAAATCGCCTCAACAAAGCCAAGAACAAGCCCAAGCCCAAGCCGAAGAGCTGGTTTGAATGTGGTCAAGAAGGACACTTTGCTCATGAGTGCAAGACACCACCACCACAACCTTTGCCCAAACATGCTAGGCCCTTTGCCTTTGATGCTCATTACATGCTAAGAAAAGATTCTAAGGGCAAAGTGAAAGTCATGTTCCTAGGTCCTCCTAACAAGAATAGGCCTAGGCAATTGTGGGTGGCAAAAGCTTTGGTTGAGAAAGTCCGGAGCCCTTCTCAAGTATGGGTTCCTAAATATCAAGCTTGATTTGTTGTGTGTAGGTGAACAACAAGACCGGTGGTTCTCATTGGGTAATTGATAGTGGATGCACTCAACATATGAGCGGTGATGCTCGTATGTTCACCTCACTTGAAGAGAATGTAGAAGACCAAGGAAAGATAACATTTGGTGATAATTCCAAGAGCAAAGTGCAAGGGCTTGGCAAAGTGGCAATCTCTAATGATCATTCTATTTCAAATGTGCTTCTAGTTGCTTCTTTGAGCTTCAACTTGCTATCGGTTGGTCAATTGTGTGATCTTGGCTTCCAATGCCTATTTACAAGTGAAGAAGTGTTTGTTTCGAAGAAAGATGATAATCAAGTGATATTCAAGGGTTTTCGGTACAATCACCTCTATCTAGTGGACTTCAACTCAGATGAAGCAAACTTGAAGACTTGTCTATTCACCAAACAATCTCTGAGGTGGCTATGGCATAGAAGGCTTGCACATGTTGGGATGAGCACACTCAAGAAGCTATTAAAGAAGGAAATGGTGAGAGAATTGAAAGATGTAGTATTTGAGAAGGACAAACTATGTAGTGCTTGTCAAGCCGGCAAGCAAGTTGCAAATACTCATCCATCCAAGGCATTTGTATCAACATCAAGACCATTAGAGCTACTTCACATGGATTTATTTGGCCCAACAACTTATGCAAGCATTGGTGGCAAGCTCTATTGTCTAGTGATTGCTGATGATTTCTCAAGATACACTTGAGTGTTCTTTCTTCATGACAAGACCGAAGTTACTGGATCCTTCAAGAAGTTTGCCAAGAGAGCACAAAATGAGTTTGAAGTAAAGATCGAGAAGATAAGAAGTGATAATGGCAAGGAGTTTGACAACACAAACATTGAAGTCTATTGTGATGAAGTTGGGATCAAGCATGAAGTCTCATCCACCTATACCCCTCAACAAAATGGAGTTGTTGAAAGGAAGAACCGGACATTGATCACCCTTGCAAGGACTATGTTTGATGAGTACAACACACTGGAGAGGTTTTGGGCGGAGGCAATCAACACCGCATGCTATGCATTCAACTGTCTATTCCCTCACCGGTTGTTAAAGAAGACCCCCTATGAGCTACTCATTGGCAAGAAGCCAGACATCTCTTACTTCCGGGTGTTTAGTTGCAAATGCTACATCTACAAGAAGCGGCAACACCTAGGGAAGTTTCAAAGATGTTGTGATATTGGTTTTCTTGTTGGTTACTCATTGAAGTCCAAAGCATATATAGTATTCAACAATGCCACCAGCCTTGTTGAAGGAACATATGATGTGGAGTTCGATGAATCTAACGGCTCTCAAGGAGAGCATGAGAATCTTGATGATGTAGGTGATGAACCATTGAGGAAGGCTATGAAGAACATGCCAACCGGAGACATCAAGCCAAAAGATGATGAAGATGATGATGATGATGTGCAGGAGATCAATCAACCATCTTCATCAAATGTGCCTCAAAATGAAGAAGATAAAGATGGGGCGGATCCACATGAAGACACCCACATCACACAAGAAGAAGTAGAGGCACAAGGACAAGATGTTGATGCTCCACAACGTCCTCCTCAAGTGGTCGATAGAAGAACTACTCCACTCCTACAAGCACATCCTCAAGATCTCATAATAGGGAGTCCTTCAAGGGGGGTAATGACTTGCTAACAAAGGCATGCTCAATTCATTGAACATCACTCTTTTGTCTCTTGCATTGAGCCTACTAGCATAGAAGAAGCTCTTTAAAATCCGGATTGGGTGAATACCATGCATGAAGAACTCAACAACTTCACCTGCAATCAAGTTTGGACACTTGAAGAGAAGACAAAAGGAGCAAGAGTCATAGGCACCAAGTGGGTGTTCCGCAACAAGCAAGACGACAAGGGGAACATTGTGAGAAACAAGACAAGGCTCGTGGTAAAAGGGTTCTCCCAAGTTGAAAGCTTGGATTTTGGGGAGACTTTTGCCCCCCTGGCAAGATTGGAGGCCATTCGTATCCTACTTGCATATGCATCTAATCACAATCTAAAACTCTTTCTAATGGATGTGAAAAGTGCATTTTTAAATGGCTTCATAAATGAACTTGTCTATGTTTCCCAACCACCGGGTTTTGAAGACCCTAGATATCCAAACTATGTTTATAGGTTGTCCAAGGCGTTGTATGGCTTGAAGCAAGCCCCACGGGCTTGGCATGTGCGCCTCCGTGACTTCCTCCTCAACAAGGGCTTCAAAATCGACTTGCTTAATACCACACTATTCACCAAGAAGCACAAAGGGCATATCTTCATTTGTCAAGTTTATGTTGATGATATTATCTTTGGTTTGACTAATGAAGATTTTTGTAAGGAATTTGGTGATATGATGTCCAAGGAGTTTGAGATGTCCATGATTGGTGAGCTCACATTCTTCCTCAGCTTTCAAGTCAAGCAATTGAGGGAGCGGACGTTCGTAGTCGCAAGAGAAGTATACGAAGGACCTCCTCAAGCGCTTCAAGATGGAAGAATGCAAGCCCATCAAGACCCCCATGCCTACCAATGGACATCAAGACCTTGATGAGGGAGGTAAATCGGTTGACCAAACTCTCTATCGTTCTATGATTGGCAGTTTGTTGTACTTGACCGCATCTAGGCCTGACATCATGTTCAGTGTGTGTATGTGTGCACGCTTCCAAGCTAACCCTAAGCAACCTCACTTAGTTGCGGTGAAAAGAATCCTTAGGTACCTAAAGCACACCCCAAGCATTGGCCTTTGGTATCCCAAAGGAGCTAACTTTACTCTTGTTGGCTATTCCGATTCGGATTATGCCGGTTGCAAGATTGACCGGAAAAGCACATCCGAAGGGTGCCATTTGCTTGGAAGATCACTAGTTTCTTTGTCCTCCAAGAAATAAAATAGTGTTGCCTTGTCAACAACCGAAGCAGAATACATTGCCACGAGTACTTATTGTGCACAAATTCTTTACATAAACAAACCCTACTTGATTATGGAATTAACTTAAAAAGGGTGCCTTTGTTGTGTGACAACGAGAGTGCGGTAAAACTTGCAAACAACCCGGTTCAACACTCCCTGCACAAAGCACATTGACATCCGTCATCACTTTCCTTAGAGATCACGTTGCCAAAGGTGACATTTCCTTTGAGGGAGTGAGAACGGATGATAACTTGGCGGACATTTTCACTAAACCATTGGATGAGGCATGGTTTTGCTCACGAACTCAATTGCCTTGATCTAAGCAACTTCACTAAAAGATGATCTTGTGTTGTCATGTGCATTGCATTGTAAGATAAAACATGTCTAACTTTAAATTGCACGTAGGACTTGTCTGAATCGGCTAAGATAACCACCTAAAAGCGTGTGAAGAAGCTTATCCGAGGACAAACTTGACAAGGAACTAGTTTACTTTACGCGAACTTGCATTGCATTTGCATGGTTGTTGATTTGTTGTTTCGTTCTTGGATCTTATTACCTATTTTCATAAAATTCATATATGCCTAAGGAAAAATATTTGAAAAATTGAGTGTTTGAGAGAGGACATCTCATACTAGTTCCAACTGGTGTTTATTTGACTCTTATTGGGGTTGGAACTTAGTTGGGAAAAATCGGCGCGAAGAAAAGTTGAAGAAAATCAAGTTTTGGGCGTCAGACCGAGGCGTCGGACGCTGGTTTTCCTAGAGTCGGACTATTAGCCTCAGTCCGACGGTCCCTGGACCTGTTGAAGACGGCGTCGGACGCAGCGTCGGACCGTGATTTTCGTGGCGTCGGACTATCTTCGGAACGTGTTCACGCCGTGTCACGACGCGTTCACGTCGTGTTCAAGGCGTCGGACCGGTGAAATTAGTCCGACGAGGAGCGTTGGACGATGGTCCGATGGTGTCTGACCCTTACTGGAAGCATCAGGACTCTGCAGATGTTTGGTCCGACGCTATGAACAGTTAGGGTCCAATGGTCGGTTTGAAGGCGAGCTTCAGTTCTTACTTTCTCTGTCGCGTGGGGCCCCGCACCTTTCCTTCTTCCTCTGTTCGCGCCCACGCCCGAGCCGTTGATAGGTCCGAAGTGGCTAGGGGGTGAATAGCCAATTAAAAACTTTCTACAACAACAAAACTTGATCACAAGGTTAGTAACAAATGAGGCGAAGCGAATTCTTTACGCTAGCCTACTAGAGGGTTGCAAGCCTTCCTAACCGGTCTAGTTAGAGTCACTAGGAGCACACAAGCTAATTCTAAGTTGAGCTACTTACTCCTAGGTGAACAAGCTAGCTACTTCTACCACTATCACTACACAAGCTACTACAACACAAGAGTAAAGTGCACAAATGTAAAGAGTAGGGTGTAGAGATGATATACCGACGTGTAGAAGTGGTAGCCAAACACCGAGAGAGATACCAACACACTCGAAGGTGGTTGTCACAATAAAATCCCAATCAACACACGGAGACAAAGATTTATCCCGAGGTTCACGTGCTTGCCGGCACGCTAGTCCCCGTTGTGTCGACCACGACTCGGTGATTCGGTTGCTAATCGACGACAATCGTCAAGCTCACCAAGAGCGCCACAAGAATCTACCACGAGAAGGGTAACTCAACGACACGAGCAATTTACTAGAGCTACCTTGTGGCTTCTCCACCGGGGAAGGTGCAATAGCCCTCACAAGATCACTAGGAGTGGCCGGAGACAATCTCCAATTCCGCCAAGCTCCTCCGCTACTCCAAGCCGTCTAGGTGACGGCAATCACCAAGAGAAATGAGAGAACTCTGCAGCAAACACGATCAACAAGTGCCAATGAACGCAAAGATCAAGCAAAGCACTTTGATCAACTCTCTAGCTCACAATGGATGAGAATTATGCAATCTATGTGAGTGAGAGTGTTGTGAGGGTGCTCAAGAGGTGTATCAACAAGTTAGAAAGCCAAGAGCCCAAGCATGAACCGGCTAGAGGCTATTTATAGAAGTCCACAAACACAACTAGCCATTTCACTCACTCTGCGCACCGTCGGACGCTAAGCGTCGGACGGTCCGCGTGGGGCGTCGGACCAAACACCGCGTCCAACGCTTTCCTCACCGGCGAATCACACGCTGCCACGTCAGCTCGACCGTTTAAAATCGACCGTTGGCGCCACGAACTGCAGACCGTCGGACTAAGCGAAATAGTCCGACGCTCGTCGGCTGAGGCCGTCGGACCAAAGTGCTGAGGAGTCCGACGTTTCCAGAGAGGTCCACGAGCGCCAAAATTCGTCGGACATCGGTCCGACGCTCGGCTTCGGACCAACGACGATCGTCCGACGCCCTCTGCGGATGCCACGTGTCGAACTGCCGAACGATCGACCGTCGGACGCTGGAGACATATAGTCCGACGCTCAGAAAACTCCGGTCCGACGCTCCTGTTCACTGAAGCGCGAAGACACCGTCGGACGAAAGAATTAGTCCGACGCTGTGCCTCTGATCGGTCCGACGCCCTCAAAACACAGAGCTGCAGGGCTACCGTCGGACGCTGGGAATTGGTCCGACGCCTGTCGACCAAAGCAGTCCGACGCTCGTTTTCAGCGCGTTTCGAGCTCGTGTCAAGTTCTTTGCTTATGTTGACTTACACATGTTATATGTAAAACATTACTTGCAAAGTGTTAGCCATTTTCAAAAGGTTTTGCAAAGGATTTAGAGTTAGCCACTAGATCTAAATGCAATGCATGATCCAAACATCTAATGGCACTTGATAACCATGTTAACCATGGAATTACTCCCCTCTTTATAGTACGGCTATCTATCCTAAATGTGGACACACTCTCTATAGTGTCTCGTCCACCAAAACGGAAAGAGCCCTATTGATATACCTTTGCCTTGAGCTCAATCCAAATCACCAAGTGTTGAAGTTCTTGATCTTCACTTTGATGGGCTTACTCCAAGTCTTTGGATGCCTTCATCACCTCCACACTTGATCCTCTAACCATCTTGTAATCAAACACTTAGGCACAATGGTTAGATACTTTGGTGTCATCAATTAGCCAAAACCAAACATAGAGCTTTCAATCTCCCCCTTTTTGGTAATTGATGACAACCTCTATAAAGATATTCAATGAATTCAACTTGGTACTAATAGCTCCCTCTACATATGTGCCTAGTGTTTGGATTTGAAAGGCTTTGCACATATGTATTGGATTTGGAGTTTGGGAGAGATATTACTACCAATTTGATGCTAAGGTTTATAGAATTGGACCTTTGAAGCGCGATACCATCGGAGTGCATCTATACACCATCCTTAGCACCATGGATAGCTAGATTCCATTTGAAAGAATTCTTGCAATCAAAGACACTAGAATACCTCATGAGATCACATTATAAACAAGGTTCTAGTACCAATTGATAAGAGTAAGGAACTAGCTACCACTTCCTATGCATGCTAGTACTTCAATACACCACACAAGTTATGACTATCATACACTAAGCAAGCAAGCACATTTTGAATTTTTAGTACAAATGCAATGCACCAAACATATGAAAATGCACAATCAAATGCTTGCAACCATGCTTATGAGCTTGCTCCCCCTAAGTGTGAGATCTAAATTTTAAAAGTTTGTGATCCTTCTCACTTGGCCTATTGCTCTTCCATCATCGGCCTAATAACGGTTCATCGCGTAAGAACCCCATTCCTCTGCATATCTTTGTTCCATTCTCTCCCCCTTTGTCGTCAATGACCACAAAAGGGTAGAATGGTTAGGATATGATTTGAAATCAATGGAGGGAATCAGTTGTTAGATTGTTTCCATTATCTTCCTTTTTTTAAGCATTTAGCTAGACTACTTGTACCAATATATAACTCGGTTTATCCTTTGGCAAGCTTCTTCACGGCCACTAGGGGTTATCTTGACAAAGTTGGCTTATATATTATTGTGCTCATATTCTAGATAAATACTAGGTTCACAAGCCCATAAACTAGTCACATGTCACCACTAGATCAATCAAGTCATAGAAGCAATAGTAGTGGCATATGAGTTCAAAAACATTTAGTTTGACATGAATGAGCCTAATTTAGGAAAATATGTCTATATGTTCTAACAAGTCCTACTAGCACATGAATGACATGCCATACAAAGATACCTTTGCTTTGTTGGAGTAGAGGCAAGTCATATAGCGGGGGTGCTAGCTCAACTCATGTTGGAGAAATCAAGGATGTTCAATTCATTCTTCAATTTGTAGAATCTTGCTTCATCAAGTGGCTTGGTGAGAATATCGGCTAGTTGATCATCGGTGCCCACACTCTCAACTTGAATGTCACCTTTGGCTTGGTGGTCTCTAATGAAGTGATGCCTTACATCAATATATTTAGTTCTTGAGTGTTGTACCGGATTGGTGGCAATCTTCACAGCGCTTTCATTATCACATAGTAACAGGCACATTCTTGAATTTAATTCCATAATCACTCAATGTTGCCTTCATCCACAACAATTGTGCACAACAACTCCCCGCACTAACATACTCGGCTTCAGTGGTAGAGAGTGCAACCGTGTTTTGCTTCTTGGATGACCATGATACTAGTGATCTTCCCAATAGTTGACAAGTGCCGGAAGTGCTCTTCCTATTGATCTTGCAACCCACATAATCGGAGTCCGAATAACCAATCAACTCAAAGTTTGACCCTTTAGGGTACCATAGTCCAATATCGGGTGTGTGCTTGAGATATCTCAATATTCTCTTGGTTGCCTTCAAATGACTCTCTCTAGGTGAAGTTTGATATCTTGCACACATGCAAACACTAAACATCACATCCGGTCTAGAAGCGGTCACATAGAGTAAGTTTCCAATCATAGACCGATACTTCTTTTGATCCACCATGTTGCCACTCTTGTCTTCATCAAGATTACCATTAGTGCCCATAGGTGTGCTAATTGATTTGGCACTTTCCATCCCAAATTTCTTCAACATGTCCCTTATGTATTTGTCTTGGTTTATGAAAGTTTCATTCTTCAATTGCTTGATTTGAAGACCAAGGAAATAACTCAATTCTCCAATCATGGACATCTCAAACTCATTAGCCATCATCTTTACAAACTCCTCACAATAGTCTTGAATGGTTGAACCAAAAATAGTGTCATCAACATAGATTTGCAACACAAACAAATCTTTGCCAATTCTTTTGGTGAAGAGTGTGGTGTCAACCTTCCCCATTTTGAATCCCATGGATAGCAAGAAATCTCTCAATCTTTCATAGCATGCCCTAGGTGCTTGCTTCAAGCCATATAGTGCCTTTCTCAACTTGTAGACATGGTCGGGCTTCTTTCATCTTCAAATCCCGGGGGTTGCTCAACATATACCAACTCATTGATAAATCCATTTGAGAAACCACTTTTGACATCCATTTGATAAAGCTTGATGTTGTGTGCACATGCATAAGCTAGCAAGATCCTAATTGCTTCCAATCTTGCAACCGGAGCATATGTCTCTCCAAAATCCAATCCTTCCACTAGAGTGTACCCTTGTGCAACTAGTCTTGCCTTGTTTCTCACTACAATGCCATCTTGATCTTGCTTATTCTTGAACACCCACTTAGTGCCAATGACATTGTAGTTCTTGGGCCTCTCAACTAGCTCCCATACTTGATTTCTTTCAAAATTGTTGAGCTCTTCATGCATGGCATTTACTCAATCACTATCATTCAAAGCTTTCTCAATGGTAGTTGGCTCTTGAAATGACACAAACGAGAAGTGCTCACAAAAGTTTGCTAACTTTGATCTTGTTTGAACACCACTTTTAATATCCCCAACTATTTGATCCAAAGGATGATCTCTTACAATGTTGACCGGTTGGAGAACTTGATTGCTTGAGCTAGGTTGACTTACTTGAGATTGGATGACTTGTTGATCTTCATCTTGAGTTTGAGTTTGATCATGAGAATCACTAAAGCTTTCATTATCTTGATTTACTTGCACATTTGATTGAGGTAGCACTTGATCTTTATCATCTTCATCTTCCACATCAACCACTTGCCTTGGCCGGATGTCACCAATGTCCATGTTCTTCATAGCTTCTACCAATTGAGTTTCTCTCACATCATCTAGTTTTTCTTGTTCACCTTGAGAACCATTGGTTTCATCGAACTCCACATCATGAACTTCTTCAATTAGCTTGGTGGTGTGATTCCATACTCTATATGCTTTGCTTGTGGTGGAGTAACCAACTAGGAAGCCTTCATCACATTTCTTCTCAAATTTTCCAATCTTGCCCCTTTCTTCAAGATATAGCATTTGCATCCAAATACTCTAAAATATGCAATATTGGGCTTTCTTACATTCAATAGCTCATATGGTGTCTTCTTCAAGAGGCGGTGACAATAGAGCCGGTTGCTACAATAGCATGCCGTGTTGATTGCTTCGGCCCACATGTCCACACTCACGTTGTATTCATTAAGCATGGACCTTGCCATATCAATGAGTGTTCTATTCTTTCTCTCAACAAGGCCATCTGATTGAGGAGTGTACTTGGCCGAGAATTGATGTTTGATTCCAAACTCATCACAAAGTTCATCTACCCTTGCATTTCTAAACTCACTTCCATTGTCACTTCTCACTTGCTTGATTGTCACTTCAAATTCATTTTGGCTTCTCTTGATGAATGTCTTGAATATGCCAAATACTTCACTCTTGTCAACAAGAAAGAAGACCCATGTGTATCTTGTATAGTCATCCACTATCACAAAGCCATACTTGTTTCCACCAAGACTAGCATAAGTGGTTGGGCCAAAGAGATCCATGTGCAATAACTCAAATGCTCTAGATGTACTCATCATGCTCTTGTTAGGATGTGTGTTTCCAACTTGCTTTCCTATTTGACATGCACTACACAACCTATCCTTCTCAAATTGAACATTCTTCAATCCTCTCACCATGTCATGCTTGACCAATCTATTGAGTTGCTTCATTCCAACATGACCAAGCCTTCTATGCCATAACCAACCCATACTTGATTTAGTGAATAAGCATGTTGACAATTGAGCTTCACTAGCATTGAAGTCCACCAAATAGAGATTGCCATACCGAAAACCCTTGAATATCAAGTTGCTTCCATCAACACTAACAATCTCCACATCATCAATACCAAAGATGCATTTCAATCCCAAGTCACACAATTGAGACACGGACAACAAGTTGAAGTTCAAGCTCTCTACTAGCAAGACATTGGAGATGGACATATCATTTGAAATTGCAATCTTTCCAAGACCAATAACCTTGCCCTTCTTGTTGTCACCAAATGTGATACTATCAAGATTCCCATCTTCATTTGGCTTGATTGAATTGAACATATTTGATTCTCCGGTCATGTGTTGAGTGCACCCACTATCAAGCACCCAATGCCTCCCTCCGGACTTGTAGTTCACCTTCAAAGAAATCAATTAGATTTTGGTACCCAAGTTTGTTTGGGTCCTTGGAGGTTAGTTACCAAGCTTTTGGGCACCCAAATTGCCTTCTTCTTTGGGTTCTCCTTAGGTGCACCAACGAACTTGACTCGCACTCCCCTAGCACCCTTTGTAAGCACATAGCAAGAATCAAGTCTAATGGATGAAACCATAGGCTTGCTTTGCTTCATCATCCTCTTCTTGCAATATTGCTCCTTGTGCCCCACTAGCTTGCAACTATAGCAAACCACACCATTGCCCTTCACAAAGGTTGTCTTGTGAGGGACAAAGGCGGCTTTGCCCTTCTTGGGGGTATAGCCAAGACCCTCCTTGTTAATGGAGAACCTTTGACTACCCAAGCACTTAAGCAAGCGGGCATCTCCACCATAGGCATTGCCTAAGGCTAGAGTGAGCTCATGCACCTCCTTCTTGAGGTTCTTGTTCTCATCCATGACTTTAGCATCACAAGTGACACTAACAAACTTGGGTGAGGTAGAGGTGGATGTGCTACAAGATATGTTAGTGGAGGCAACAACAATAGGTGTATCAAATAGATCACAATGGACACCTATGTCACATGTTGTGGGCACATCCTCCACCTTAGCCAACTCCGAAAGTGATGAGTGAGCCTTCTCAAGCTTGGAGTGAGCTTCTTTTAGTGCCTCATGGTCTTCCTTTAGACACTCATGAGATGCACTAAGCTCCTCAAAGGATTGCTCAAGGAGTTTCTTCTCCTTGGTCAAAACTTTGCACTCCCTCACTTTCTTCTTAAGGTAGGAGTGTGTGTCACGCAACATGTCAAGGAGCTCCTCCTTGGAGAAGTCCTCCTCCTCACTCTCACTACCGCTCTCATCGGATGAGGATTGTACCTTAGATGGCTTAGCCATGAGACAAGTTGGTGTAGAGTCAAATAGAGAAGGCTTGCTTTGAATAGCAAGACTAGCAATAGCCTTCTTCTTGGTGAGCTTGTGATCATCATCACTATCTTCATCATCGGAAGAAGAAGTATCACTATCCCATGTGACACAATATGAATGCCCCTTCTTCTTCTTGAATTGCATCTTCTTGTCTTTCTTTTCCTTCTTGTTCTTCTTCTTCTTCTTGTCATCATCATCATCATCACTCTCATTCTTGTGAGGGCAATCGGCTATCAAGTGATCCTTGCTCTTGCATTCATAACACCTCATGGTGGTGCTCTTGCCTCTTGTGAAGTCTCTCCTCTTTCTAGCACCATAGCCCATCTTCTTCATGAACTTGCCAAATCTCCTCACAAGAAGTGCCATCTCCTCATCATCATCACTTGAGCTTTCCTCATCATCACTTGAGATTGGCTTCTTTGCTTTGCCCTTGTGCCTTGATGAAGTAGCCTTGAATGCAATGCTCTTCTTCTCACCCTTGTCCTTCTTCTCATCCTCCTTCTCTTCCTTGACCTTGGCATCAATATCATCTCAATAGGTCTCATGTGTCATGACCTCACCAAGCACTTGTGTAGGTGTCAACTTGGAGAGATCCTCTCTCATAAGAATGAAGCGCAAGGTCTGATACCGAGACGGTAAACATCTCAAGAAGCGATATAAGAAGTCATTGTCATCAATCTTTTCACCGAGAGCCTTGAGATCACTAACAATTACACTCAACCGGTGGAACATCTCCGGTATGCTCTCATCTTCCTTCATCTTGAAGCTTGCATATCTATCTTTGAGGATGTAGAGCTTGGCACCCTTCACGGCAGTGGTGCCCTCATATATATCTTCCAACTTCTTCCACACCTCATATGCATACTCCAAGTCCTTGATTTGTTCAAAGACTTTCTCATCAAGAGCACTATAGAGAGCATTGAGAGCAATGTCATTGAATTGGAGCTTTTCTTCATCTCTTGGTGTGGGATCATTCATGTCAATCACCACAAAGTCTTTCTCAACAATTTCCCACATCTTCCGGTTCATTGATTTCAAGTGAGCCTTCATTTACTTCTTCCAATAGCCATAGCTAGAACCATCAAACCGAGGTGGCTTGCCCAAGTGATTGATCAAGTTGTTGTCAGCCATTTTGAACACCGAAGGATGTTAAGCCTTGCAACAACGGTGACCACGGCTCCGATACCAATTGATAGGTCCGAAGTGGCTAGAGGGGGGTGAATAGCCAATTAAAAACTTTCTACAACAACAAAACTTGATCACAAGGTTAGTAACAAATGAGGCGAAGCGAATTCTTTGCGCTAGCCTACTAGAGGGTTGCAAGCCTTCCTAACCGGTCTAGTTAGAGTCACTAGGAGCACACAAGCTAATTCTAAGTTGAGCTACTTACTCCTAGGTGAACAAGCTAGCTACTTCTACCACTATCACTACACAAGCTACTACAACACAAGAGTAAAGAGTAGGGTGTAGAGATGATATACCGACGTGTAGAAGTGGTAGCCAAACACCGAGAGAGATACCAACACACTCGAAGGTGGTTGTCACAATAAAATCCCAATCAACACACGGACACAAAGATTTATCCCGAGGTTCACGTGCTTGCCGGCACGCTAGTCCCCGTTGTGTCGACCACGACTCGGTGATTCGGTGGCTAATCGACGACAATCGTCAAGCTCACCAAGAGCGCCACAAGAATCTACCACGAGAAGGGTAACTCAACGACACGAGCAATTTACTAGAGTTACCTTGTGGCTTCTCCGCCGGGAAAGGTGCAATACCCCTCACAAGATCATCGGGAGTGGCCAGAGACAATCTCCAACTCTGCCAAGCTCCTCTGCTGCTCCAAGCCATCTAGGTGATGGCAATCACCAAGAGAAATGAGAGAACTCTGCAGCAAACACGATCAACAAGTGCCAATGAACGCAAAGATCAAGCAAAGCACTTTGATCAACTCTCTAGCTCACAATGGATGAGAATTATGCAATCTATGTGAGTGAGAGTGTTGTGAGGGTGCTCAAGAGGTGTATCAACAAGTTAGAAAGCCAAGAGCCTAAGCATGAACCGGCTAGAGGCTATTTATAGAAATCCACAAACACAACTAGCCGTTTCACTCACTCTGCGCACCGTCGGACGCTAAGCGTCGGACGGTCCGCGTGGGGCGTCGGACCAAACACCGTGTCCGACGCTATCCTCACCGGCGAATCACATGCTGCCACGTCAGCTCGACCGTTTGAAATCGACCGTTGGCGTCACGAACTGCAGACCGTCGGACTGAGCGAAATAGTCCGACGCTCGTCGGCTGAGGCCGTCGGACCAAAGTGCTGAGGAGTCCGACGTTTCCAGAGAGGTCCACGAGCGCCAAAATTCATCGGACATCGGTCTGACGCTCGGCTTCGGACCAACGACGATCGTCCGATGCCCTCTGCGGATGCCACGTGTTGAACTGCCGAACGATCGACCGTCGGACGCTGGAGACATATAGTCCGACGCTCGGAAAACTCCGGTCCGATGCTCCTAGTTCACTGAAGCGTGAAGACACCGTCGGACGAAAGAATTAGTCCGACGCTGTGTCTCTGATCGGTCCGACGCCCTCAAAACACAGAGCTGCAGGGCTACCGTCGGACGCTGGGAATTAGTCCTGACGCCTGTCAACCAAAGCGTCCGACGCTCGTTTTCAGCACGTTTCGAGCTCGTGTCAAGTTCTTTGCTTATGTTGGCTTACACATGTTATATGTAAAACATTTCTTGCAACATGTTAGCCATTTTCAAAAGGTTTTGCAAAGGATTTAGAGTTAGCCACTAGATCTAAATGCAATGCATGATCCAAACATCTAATGGCACTTGATAACCGTGTTAACCATGGAATTACTCCCCTCTTTATAGTACGGCTATCTATCCTAAATGTGGACACACTCTCTATAGTGTCTCGTCCACCAAAATGGAAAGAGCCCTATTGATATACCTTTGCCTTGAGCTCAATCCAAATCACCAAGTGTTGAAATTCTTGATCTTCACTTTGATGGGCTTACTCCAAGTCTTTGGATGCCTTCATCACCTCCACACTTGATCCTCTAACCATCTTGTAATCAAACACTTAGGCACAATGGTTAGATACTTTGGTGTCATCAATTAGCCAAAACCAAACATAGAGCTTTCAGTCGTACGCCACTCCGCCGCCCGTACGCGACCTAACCCTAACCGGCGTTTTGCAGCAGCTCCTCTACCTTCTCGCTGGTGCCCTCGCCGCCAGTGAGCCCCTCCCTCGTGCGAGCGCCCTCATCTCGCCGCACTCCCCTCGCCGCGTGTCCTCGCTGCTCCTCCCCGCGCAGCCGAGCAGCACCGCCGCCGTGCGCCGCCTTCGCTTCTCCGCTGTGTGCCGCCACCGAACCTCCTCGCCATCGAGCTCGTCCATCATGCGCCTCTGGAGGTAGCTCTTCTTCACCATCTTCAGCCTTATGGTGAGCTCCAGTTTTTCTCTGCCGTATCCACCTTCCCTAAACTGTGCACGGAACCTGCTCGAGGAAATGCCTTAACCAGCATTTCATTGTGTTTTGCGCAGTTTCAGTGTCGTTTGGCCCTGTACTCGGCTTTCTAGGGTTTGTGGAAGTGTTCGTCAATCTCGTGGTACCTCTTCACACTCCCAAACACTAGTTTCCCTTTGTCATTGCATCTACGTGTCATAGCCCTAGTTTGTGACTCGTGCCCTATTCTTGCAGTGACTCACCTTGCTCGGTGTGCCCCCATTCGATAGAGATCTTACCTCTTCGCAGGTCTTACCTCGCAGGTTGCTTGCTATTCTATCTCTTATCTTCTATGCTTGCTTCCTAGGAATTCTCGTCTCTAGATTATTATATGCTTATGTATCCCTGTCTATCTCTCTTGCAGTTTGTTATGGTCAGAGGCAGTTAGCAGTGATCAGTGGTCAGTGGTAGTGAATCCGGGGCCAAGCTCGCAGATACGGAATGAGGCTAAGCCTTTGAATGTCAGTGACAGTTGCAGTGGCAGTAATCACAGATTGACAGCCATGGTTCGGTGCAAGCAGGCCAGCCGCAGTCAGGGAGGCACAGGTGGGGACGAGAGGCCTCCTCCTCGTCCACCTCTGGACAAGGGGAAACAAGAAGAGGAAGAGGCAGCTGACAGCAGAGCAGCGTTAGGCTATCAGGGTTGCACAGGCAGCTAAGGAGGCCGAGCATGGCAGGGGTCTTCATATTGGAGCCATCTCTGTCAGCTTGTCTGGGAGAGACGAGTTAGAGGAGCCCTCTCAGGAGCAGGCCTCAGACAGAGACTGAGCAGAGATAGATAGAGGTAGTTCAGCAGGAGGCAGCGAGTCAGGGGGAGCATGCCCAGGCACCACCGCTTCGTCGCTCGGGCCGCACTCGACCTTCGGTGCCACCCCGGCCCGCTGGTCAGAGGCGCGGCGACCGAGTCACCAGAGTGCCTGCTCCCACCGAGCCTTAGCCGGAGCCTGAGCCAGAGGTTCACTTGGACTTGCGGAACATTTTCGCAGCCCGAGTCAGAGAGCTCCGGCTGACGTCTCTCGCCAGCTGGTTTCCAGATCAGAGAGATCCATGAGCTTCTGAGGGCTGGTACACTACTCTGCACGAGGACTTCTTCACCGCCCTCATGGCTACAGCAGTGGGTTTGAGACAGCACAGGGTATGTCCCCTAGAGGACATAGTCCAGGCAGCAGGGGAGGAGATTAGGCCCTATCTGACTTACTTGCATGGACTAGCAGATTTACTCGGACGGTCTGGATGGTACGTGGAGTCGTGGGTCCGAGAGTTCTACGCTTCTCTATGGATCGACCCCGACCACGAGTACTTACAGTACACCTTCAGCGGAGAGCCATACCGGCTCTATGCGAAGGCCCTCCGAGAGCTGCTAGGCGTCAGAGACTCAGCTACCAGGTTGCACAGCATCTGCTACACTTCGACAGACCCACCGAGAAGGGCACACGGAGGGCTTGCACCTGGTACAGCACATATATGTGACAGAACCGCCTTAATCATAGGGCCACGTGCCCCGTCATCGTCCCTACGGACCTTTGACTAATCTGCACGAGTTTCTCTTGACCTAGGTGGCCTGCCGGGTCTCCTAGGAAACCCTAATTTCCCCAAGGATCTCATTGTAAAGACATTGCAAGTATTACAACAGTTTACACAAATAATTTGAATCAGAGTAAAGAGTGTGGAAGTATTACTTAAACATAGATCACAAATATAAAGTATATTATCCCAAACCAGAGTTTCGTAGTGAAGTAGCTGTATACAACTAAGCACCCTGGTTACATCCCATACTTTTTCATCCATGCGCGATCCGTTGACCGACATGGTCCCGAGCGGAACTTCACACTTAGTTTACCTGCAACAGGGGCTAACAAACCCTGAGTACATGGGGTACTCCGCAAGACTTACCCGACTAAGAAAAAGGAATGAGACTCAGGAATGCAGGCTGAGGGGAGTCCAGGTAAGGCTTTAGCAAGAGTCAAAGGATTTTGCAGAAAAGCGTTACTAATCCTACTTTCAGTATTTTACTCAATATTATTATAATCAAAATCAGTAGTTCTCAGTTCTTTCTCTATGTGTACTTCAAGATTCCAATTTCTTATTCATTCAGAAAACATCCTAGTTCCGAACCACTATTCGCTGAATGGTCGAAGGATCAAGTCTCCATAACCGAGGAGCAACGACGATTCGAATCGATTAATACCCAGCTGGGGATCCCTATCCACACTGCATATGTAGCACTTAAGCTTGCATATGCCAACCCCGCCTACCACGGCTTTTCATACCCTGGAACCGGTCATGCGCCACCCAAGAGCACAGTACTCCTCTCTTCTCCAGGCACAACGGCCACGAGGGTACACGCTACTCTCGCCATCTCTCCACTCCCAGTGCGTGGTTGTCGGTTCCAACAGTAGAGCCACCAGGAGTCAGAGGCTTTCCGTAGTATGTGGCTAGTTGCAAAGTCTCGATCCAGCAGGCCTACAACGAACGGTCCCTAATTGTTTTTCCGACGGCGACAATGCATTGGGACTCCAACCCATGTACAAATGTCCCTTCGGTTTTCAAATCCCATTTCCGTCGGTGACAATTGTTGGGACTCTAACCCAATTCCACGATCACCGAGCAGGAAAACCCTTCCCGTCGATGACAGTGTACTGATCAGGCGCACAGCCACCGAACGAGATTAATACCAATTCCCTATTTTCATGTTTGAATAGAGTATCACAATAGCTCAAAAATAGCATTTATGCAAATCTACATTATTTAAACAGGGCTAAGCATTTTTCAATGTTTTCATTTCCAAACCAGGTTTCAAGGGTGATATATCAAGGTAGGTAATGCATCGAGATAGGTGACAATCAACTCCTATCAACCTAATATAATAATTTAACTCAAGTTATAAATATTTTGTAAAGCACAAGGAAGGGGCAGAATGCACCGGGGCTTACCTATTGCTTGGAGTAGATAGTACTCTGAAGTCAATTACCGAGAATATCCACGTCCACCGAGTGAAGACCTTATTCGGGATTTGCCTCAGATAATAAATTTTCCCTTGTTCACTACACGAAATAATAATGCAACACTTATCATGATGATATGTATGCCATGATGCATGAGATGCACTAACTGGTGAATTAATAATAATGAATAAAGTTAATTTAAGAAATTGAGTACAACTTTACTTCACGATAAAGTTGTAAAATAAACTTCATTAGACAAGGTGGTGGTGGTGGTATAATTTATTTATTGATCATTCTAACAATCATAGAAAGCTGAGTGAATTTCCTTATACGCTACTTCACATTTGCATAAACAAGTCATCAACCCTAATATCATATGTGAAGAATATAAATGATTACTGTTCTAATCAGCAATTTAGTTGAGAACTCAAACAATTAATTAAAAGATGCCAAAGACCATTTTAAGTTAATGCCTCAGGATCCACAATAAATCTGAAAGTCACGCAAAACTTAAGTCACTAGAGTTTTCTATTTATTTTAACAATTATTTAATAGAGCATCAATTAACAAACAAGTAAACTAATTACATACAATAACATTTGCATATTGTAATTAACAAGATTAACATAAGCTTAACAAGTTAACAAGGTACCAAGGGTCAGCACATGATAATGACCCAAGGTTAACCCACAAATCCCAAAATCACACAATACTTTAGTCATCCCTATTTTCTATTTCTTTTATTAATCAATTGATCAAGCATTTAATTAATAAACAATTAAACTACTTTCATTTGTGACCAAACTTTACCAACAGGTAGCTCTTACCCTAAAACAGTTGTAAATAAAATTTCATGATATTTGGACTAACAGAGAATTTATTAAAATTCATCAAAGTTGGTTTTTCTAATTAAAAGTTGCATTTTTATCCTCTGCAGAAAGTACCCAAATACCACTTTTCATATTTTTGTATTATTCTACACCGAACAGAGAATATACAAAAATATTTTTAGGTTTTTTCATACAGTGGATTAATTCACACAAAAATACAAACATGCAGCACTATTCATACAAAAATAAAATAGAAAAGCCAACTAATCCCCAGGATAAACAGAAAACAAACTCCCATCCCGAACCGGCCCACCACGGCCAACCGGCCCTGGCCTGCCCGCACCCTCTCCCTCTCACTGCGCCTGCTCTGGCCGGCCCAAGCGGCCCAACACATGGCCCACGCGGCCTTTCCCTCTCTCCCCTGACCCAGACAGTGGCCATGCGCGCGGTGGCGCTGCCGCCGGTGACGAGGTCGCGTTCTTGGCATTCCAAGGAGCGAAGAGCTTATCCCGCTATACCAAGAGGACCAGGGAGCTCACTAGAGGTCAGTACGTATACTGGTTGTGAGTTGGGATGACCGGAGTCAGATCCTCGACGTCGACCGAGCTCGCGGCGGCGAGAACCGACGACGAGACCACGTTCTGTCCACACCAAAGCACCAATAAGGAAACCGACTAGACCAAGAGCTTCATGAGATTGTTTGAGGTCCAGAATGGGTCAAGCCAAGGCGTGCAACTCACCACGGCAAGCTAGACGCAACGGGGTCGCTCGCTGGCGGCGCTCCTGAGCAGCCGCGAGGAAGAAGACGACGGCCCCCGAGCGTCTCTGGTGACGTGAGGACGCACGAACTGGCCCAAAGGGTGCGCCAGGGACTGGTAAAGCTAGCGGCTAGATGGAGTGTGTGGGAGTGGTCGAGGGATGGCTAATCTCGCCGGCGAAGCGTGCGGTCTCCGGCGAGCCGGGAAGAAGAACGGGGAGGGGTGCTCGTCGCTTTTAAAGGTGCCGAGAGGAGGGATAAGGGCGAACGGGTACCGGGGTCCCCCCTGTGACCCTCGTGTGGCGACGTTCTGGCCCTAGCTGGCCGGACAATGGCCAGCGCGCGGCGCGGGCACGCGCAGCACGGCGGCGGCACTGTAGGGGCCCCCGTGAACAGTAGCCAGAAACCTAGGTCAATTCCTATCTTGTGCAATTATGCCCTAAACCATACAGCTACAGTAGGAACACCAAAAATAAAAGTTGTAGTAAATTTTATGTAGAATAATTTTGATTTTTGAACCAAACTCAGATTCTGCACCGATTTGAAAATATCCAAAAGGGGGTAAAACAAGGGTTTGAATTTGATTTGCAATTCAATAAAATTCTCCCAAATCTTCTTAATAACTTGAAAATCTATAAAGATATAAATTGTTCTACTTGTTGAACCCCACAACTTTTATTAAAGGTGGTTGGTCAGATTTCTCATAATTTTTGAAATAGCATTTCAAATTTGAATTCTAAAACACTCATTAGGGTTTAATTTGAAATCTCAATGCACAAGTTCAAAATTTTCAAATATAAAAGTTATTGAACTTGAAAATACTTACAACATTCAGTAAAGGAGTCTGTCCAAATTCTTGCTAGTTTTTGAACAGGCATTTTAAATTTGAATAAACAAACACTAATTAAGGTTTAATTCAAATTTCCACTGGTAATCTTTAAAATCTCCAAAAATAAAAGTTGTTTCATTCTAAAAGATCTAAAACTTTTATTAAAGCACTTTCATCAGTTTCTCTTTAATTTTTAAATTTGTATTTCAAGTTTAAACTTTTAAAACATTTATTAGGGTTTATTTGAAATTCTTTATAATAACTTCAAAATTATCCAAAATAGAAGTTTCTCAGCCTTTAAGTATTTACAACTTTGTTTTAAGGCCCAAACCCTAATTATTTTTAAATTTTGATTTAGGGTTTTACGATCCGATTTAGGGTTTATAAATAAATCTTTTTATTTTCAAATGGATTTAAAGTCATACACCCAATCAAGCTTTCAAATCATAAGATCACTCTAAAGCACTTATGCACAATCATATGAAGAAAAAAATAAAAAAATTATTTCTAGTGATGCACAGTAAAAATGGATTTATGCGTGATGATTTACATGCAATCATGATGACATGGCAGGTTTTAATTAATGTAACACCAGGGGTGTTACAATATAGCAGCGTACTTCCGACCACCATTCGGAGACGGCTCCCACATGACTCCTTCAGAGCTTCGTCTCGTCGTTCGTCCCTTGAACGACGTGATGAGGCATACTCTTTTGCCGCAGGAAGGGTACAAGGAGGGACTTACACACCTACAACTTTGGCTCCTTAGTGCCCTGGTCCAGCAGTTAGAATTCGACATTGCAGATCTTATCATTTGTGAGATGGAGGATACGATAGCTGAGGGCATCAGGTCTCAGCGACAGCTCCCCTACGCTCACTGGATCTCTCACATCCTTGAGCGTAGGTTGCACATGATTTAGACAGGGATCTCTCGAGAGCTGCGCCAGACTGAGATAGAGTTTCTAGTCTACCGGATGACCTCACTTATCGATGGCAGACGTGGCAGCAGAGCTTTACACAGAGTACAGCGCCGTCAGACCTTAGGGGCAGACATGGCAGGGGTGCAGCAGCAGGACGAGGCTATGAGGCACGTTGCCCATAGCGAGCATGAGCAGCTTATAGTTGATGACGACCCCGTTGACACCTCTTCGTCCAGCTCTAACAGGGACTACCGGCCTATCCCCACTCGTCCACAAGCTTACGACTCAGAGGCCGGTGGTTCCAGCTCTGCTCCTCAGCCACCTTAGACAGATCCAGCGTTGCTTGCTATTCTTCAGAGTCTACGGCAGACGCAGCAGCGACAAGCAGAGGTGCAGGCCCGGTTTGCCAGGGAGCAGGCTGCAGCACTTACTCAGATTCAGCTCCATCAGGATCAGTTTTAGTAACAGTTCCTTTAGATGCAGCTCCAAAGCCAGCAGATTCAGTTTCAGACATTTGGGTTCATGGAGCACATCATCAGGCACACCGGAGCCCCACCTTTCTTGGCCACTACCCCTCCAGTTCAGCAGGTTGGACTGGCAGCCATTGCAGCCCAAGTGACTCCAGCTATACAGTCCAGTGGACTTCAGAGTCAGTTCGTCACTCCTACACAGCAGACTCAGCAGTGGTTTGTCAATCCAGGCACTAAAGGGTTCACACCTATTCGCACAGGCTTCACTCTAGACTTGGGTGGCCCCTCAGTGACCAGGAGCTTGGGTGCGACATTCAGTGAGATCACAGGCTTGCCCACACCTCCAGAGTTCAGACAGCCTGTCCCTACCACCTCAGCTCCACCTGCTACTGGCACGACAGAGACACTACCGTCTTTAGTCGCTTCTTCAGAGCCGCTTGCGACTGCCACAGGGACTGAGACAGTAGTAGCTATAGAGACAGTTGAGCCGACCCAGACCGCTTCACCACCACGTGCTCAGACAGAGGGTCAGGCAGTTCAGAGCTCAGATTCCAAGGACGACCCCACTCAGTTTGAGATCCTACCTCACTCCTCTGACCGCGACGTTGCAGCTTCTTCTCCTCCTCCGGAGTCTTAGGTTCTTTGGTGCTTGATGCCAAAAGGGGAGAGAGAGAGCATAGATTTAGGGTGAGCGATGTGACAGGGTTTTGGCTCTTATTTTGCTTGTGATATACTCATGCATCACGTTTACTTTTCATGCATTATGTATATATGGTGCTTGAGACTTGGCTTGTGACATGTGTTTGAGCTTCATGTTATATATATCTTGTCACTTGGTTCTCACTTGGTTATGCTCATTGTCTTTGCTTCCGTACTTCACTCCGATCTTGAGCATAACCCTTGGTACTTGTGCTTATTTCATATCTTATGTGTACCTTGTGGTCTTGATTTGTATAAGCATGACTAACCCCTTTGCTCTTATTGTCACACGCTTATATGAATCAAGCCTTTAAAAACCTCACTCTTTCTAAATCTATTTGAGGTTGTTGTCATCAATCACCAAAAAGGGGAAGATTGAAGCATCTAGGCCCTAGTGGTCTCGGTGATTACTGACAACTAGATGGTTATTATGACTAACGTGTGTCTTGCAGGATAACCTAGAGGTTAGGTCATAATAACATGCAGGTTCAATCCTCTAGCGATGGAAATCGATTCGGTTTTCAAAGGATGGAAGACAAGATGGTGATAGGCGAGTCCCAAGCGTCGTTTGGAGTTAAGAGACACTTGGAGTAGTCTTAGGTTTTGTTTTTCTCTTTAACCGTACTATTGAGAGGGGTTTGGATGGGTAGCTTGACTTAGGACAATATTAGAGAGTGTAGATGTGATGCACACTTGTCCAACATAGCTCTAGACAGCCCAGGGAGACTCTTGAGAGAGAGAGAGGATCAAACTTCGTTTTGAAAAGTTTTTGATTCGGCGAAGTTTTGGTCAAAAACAGGGCATCGGACTATTCCCAGTATGGTCGTCGGACCAATGGGTGGCGTCCAACGCCACGTGGCAGCCCCTGGTTGCATCACAGTGCATCAGGGGCCGTCGGACGCTGCTGGGATGGTAGTCGGACCATTGCCCAGCGTCCGACGGTGCCAGGGTGTTGATTGGTGAGCGTCGGACTGTGAGACTGGCAGCGTTGGACCATTGGTTCGTAGGGTCCGATGCTTCCAGAGAGGTTCTGTGAGCAGTAGAAGGCGTCGGACTTGGTCCGACGGTGGGCGTCGGACCATTGCTCCACGTTCTAGCCGTCGCAGGTCAATGTGCTGTGTTCACCCATGAACTCAAGAGCGTCGGATGCTGGTCCTGTTGGACCATGGGGGTCAGTCCGACGCCCCTCTGGCACAGTACCGTGCACAGGTTGTTTGAGAGAGTCGGACCGTGGTTTTTGGTCCGACGCTAGTGCCTCGGCAGAGTCCGACGGTACGCAGGAAAGTGAGGAACGGCTAGTTTTGGGGAGGGTGAGTATTTATACTCCACCATTGCCTTCATTCTATCTCTCTTGCCATTTCTAATAGCTGAAGGAACCCTTGTGACTTTGTGAAGAGAGCAAGAGCCCTAGGGAGGATTGATTGAACTCCATTGCTTGTGAGCGTCTTCCCTAGAGTGATCAAGAGTAACTTGTGTGCATCCATCACCCTCTTTGGCCTTGTTCTTGGTCAAGTGAGAGTCTAGGCTTGTTACTCTTGGTGATCGGCATCACCTAGACGGTTCAGTGGCGATCAAAGGCTCAGTGACCGCTTGGAGAGCTTGTGGGCGGCCCAAGTTGAGCTTGTGAGCGGTTGTGGGCGATCCACCGCACCGAAGAGGCAAAGGATCAGCCCGTAGAGAGCACTTGGTCTTTGCGAAGATCAAGGGGAGCTACACCTTTGCGAGGGTGCTCCAATGAGGACTAGTGGGGAGTGCCGACTCTCCGATACCTCGGGAAAAACCGGATTTATCTTTCTAACTCATTTACATTCCCGCATTTCCTTTGTATTCTCTACTTTCCTAGAGTAGTATACTTATGATAGGACTTAGCACTAAGTTGCATAACTTGTTTTAGGATTAGATTGACACAAGCACTTGTGGGGTGAGATTGGGCAAATTGCGATAGGTTGAATTGTATTTCGAAAAATTTACTAGTTGTCCAATTCATCCCCTCCTCTTGGGCATCCTTGATGCTTTCAATAAGGTTTCCAATTATCTATCTCTACTTGCGTGGTTCTAACTTAGCAAGACAAGTCATATCAAGCAAGGTCAATGTTCATACACAATTGCACTTCGGGCCACTAAACTGCTTAGCAACAGAAAGGGATGAGGAGGGTGCTAAGCCGCCTAGCACAAGAAGGCCTACGCTTTAAGAACTAGCCCGAACGTGGTGGGATCAAAGCCTAGATAGGTCTGTCACCCCTACTAGGTACCACAAACAAACCATTGGACGAGCCGCAGACACAGGCAAGCGTATAGTCTAGACACCATGTCTACACTATATCTCACTACTCTAATCCGATATCCGGTGAAATTGATTAGAGCACCGGGTTAAGGGCGGTGAACGAGTGCAAAGGTATACTACCATTATCTTACTATCTAACAACTATGACTATACTAACAACCAATACAACATAACTAGTCATGTTGCAATAAAGTAAAGTATTAAGGCAAAGTAGAGAAGATAATTATAATAATAATAACTCAAGTCTTACAAAGAGAGAAGGAATACTAGAACCATACCAGACCTCCTGGAAGACAAGAGTTGAAGACCAGAGGCTCACTCTAACTCCTAACAACACTAACAGTACTACTAGTGCTACATCTTGAGAGAGAGTGGAGAGCTCCTCCTTGTGGTGTATTGAATGAGAGGGAGTGAGGGGGTATTTATAGTAGAGAGCTGGAGTAGGGGCTACTCCACCGCCACGTCATCGATTCGCGTGATGATGGATGAGAGCCCTTGGGTTGTAACCTCCTTTAGATCAATGGTGGAAAATAATTCAGCATGTGCTTCTTTGCATGGAGGCATGCAAATGGCGGTGGAGGAGGGAGGACGCCCCTAGGCCATCATGCAGGGGTCGGCCGACCCCTCTATGACAGGTGGGGCCTCCCTCCTTCTTCTGGAAGCATGGCCCACCTGTCATAGAGTGTGGTAGAGCTTGGTTTGGCCTTGGGTTGGTCGGTTTGCTTCCTTTGTTGGCCTATGGATCCTTGTGAGCTGAATATGAGCCGTTGAGAGAAAGCACACACTCCATCCAAGGGTGGAGAATGACTCTGGAGTGTTTCCCATGGATCATGGCCAGTTTGGGAGGCTGGTGAGCCACATAGGGGGTCGGGCGACCCCACTAGGTGGGTCCCACTGACCCATTTGTCCCCAATTTCCTGTGTCTGCATCAAATACTTCATGGACATGTGGAACTTGTTATTGGATAAAATATATTTATTATGTGCCTATGTTCCTTCCAAACTGAGGCTGTTGATGGTTTTTTTAAGGTGTAATTTTGTGTCATATCTACCATCAACATGTACTCGTCGTTTGAAACTTCTCGAAGTGCGCCAACTCATCGGACGCGGAGTCGTCACACCGGACGCTTTGACGCCATGTCCGGTGCACCAACAGAGAGCATATAGAGAGATCAAATTAGGCACCGGACACGTCCGTCGTTAGGTCATCGGACGCAGCCAGCGTCCGGTGCTTTCACTCAATCAAAAAGCACGTATCCTCACCGGACGCTCCTAAAACATCACCGGACGCGCTGGAGGGAGCGTCCGGTGTCTACTCAGAGAGGTTCAGAGAGGCTGTGGCTGCACCAGACGCGTCCGGTGTTCACCCACCAGACACAGCCTGCGTCCGGTGCACCTCTGAGAGCTGTTTTCATCCTGTCTTCAACTACCTTACTTCTAGGTGCTAACAACCAAGTGTATAAGCACTTAGGCATGAGTGTTAGCTTGATTTTAAGTCAATTTGCAAGGTTTTAGATTAGTGCTCTAGATCTAAATGCATATGCTCAACTATATCAACTAGAGGCACT
This sequence comes from Eremochloa ophiuroides, assembly GCA_038502445.1. Taxonomy (NCBI): domain Eukaryota; kingdom Viridiplantae; phylum Streptophyta; class Magnoliopsida; order Poales; family Poaceae; genus Eremochloa; species Eremochloa ophiuroides. The sequence continues at coordinate 28,916,877 of JAHLJS010000006.1, read as the reverse complement.
TGATGACCGAAGTTGTAAACGAAATTTCTTCTCCCCTTAATAGTATGGTCATCTAACCTAAATGTGATCATACTCTCTATAGTGTCTTGGCCACCAACATGGAAAGAGCCCTATAAGTTTCACCTTTGCCTTGAGCTCCATCCCTTTCACCAAGTGTAGAAACATTTGATCTTCATGTTGATGGACTTATACCAATGACTTCGATGCCATCATAGCTCCCCACTTGATCTTCTAACTACACTTGTAATCACAAAGCTCAAACACATGGTTAAATACTAGTTGTCATCAATTAACCAAAACCAAATATAAAGCTTTCAGTCTGCCACACCCACGACGCGCTGCTGGCGCTGAGCTCCGCCGCGGCGGCGGCCACGGCGACCGAGGGCTTCCTTCGGTGGCGTTCCGCCGTGTCCCCGCGCGGGGAAGGGGTTTGCGGAACCCTGTAGCTCACGTTGCAAGCTCGGGCTGGCCTTGGTCTTGTGGCGCGATGGCCCCCACCGGCGCTCTTCTCTCCCCTAGATCTGGGGCGCGGTGGGTGCTAGTGGTAGACGGTAGATCTAAGGCTAGGGAGACAGCGGCGGCGTTTCCCCGGCAGGGCCCCCAGGCTCCGGTGGCTGGCCACAGGTAGGACACGGCCGGCCTTGGGCTGTGACAGGCCAACCACGGGCTGGCCATGGCTAGGGAGATGGTAGATCTAAGGCTAGGGAGACACCGCGCCCCAGATCTAAGGCTAGGGAGACGGTAGATCTAAGGCTAGCCTGAGCTTGCAATGTGAGCTAGGGAGACGGTAGATCTAAGGCTAGGGAGACGGTAGATCTAAGGCTAGGGAGACAGCGGCGGCGTTTCCCCGGCAGGGCCCCTAGGCTCCGGTGGCTGGCCACAGGTAGGACACGGCCGGCCTTGGGCCGGTGACGGCCAGCCACGGGTTGGCCATGGCCGGCCACGACCGGCCACGGTAGGTGGGCGGTGGTGTTGTGGGGTGGGAGGTCATGGCGAAAGTTTGGACGGCGGCATCCGCGGATGTCGCTTTTCTCCTTGGAGACGTCCTTCTTGCATCTCCCCTCCCTATCAATTGGTTGGATTTGTAGGTGAAAACCTTCCCTTGTGGGCTTGCGATGTCGACGACTTTGGCGTCGTGTCCTTGTTGAAGGCGTCGTGAGGCTTTTCCAGCCCTGCTTTGCTGCCTGTTCCTCTATCCAGTGGCTCCGTTGGGGGATTTTCGTTTCCTTTTCTCTTCCTTTTTTCTCCTTCTAAAAAAATTAAGAAAAGTGTTTGGTTCTGGCTAGCCAGAGGGAGTGGAGGGCTAGGATCGATGTCCCAATCTGACCTAGGCAGCAGGTTATGCCATGTCTCTGGAGGTTTTTCTGTTTTGCGGCAGTGGAGATGCCAACAGTGGCACGACAGAGGGGTGGTTGCGTAGTTGCTCGACCTCTTTGTCACCCTAAGCAGCGAAGCATGCCTAAATCCTTGGTGAGAAGTAGAGTCGTGTGTGGCGGTGGATGTGGCGAGGCCCCCACGCATCAAGGCCTAGGTCGATGTCCAAATCCAACCAGGATCAGTTGTCTCTCTGCCATCATCCGGTGCGGTGCCTCGGTTGTTTGGGGAGCATGGGGGTGGACTCCTCTTCGATCTCTGCCAACGTTTGGTCGAGATTAGGAGATCGACTGTGCGTGGTCAGAAGACGTTGGCGACACGGTGGAGTCGGCGTGGTGGCCTCTTGGTTTGCAGCGGACTGCACCAACTAGTTTCTGCTTGGCAGTGGCTGGTTGGTACAGGACATTGTCAGGGTTGATAGCGCTCGTGAGGTGTGCTGCTTGTGGACGCGAAGAAGGCAAAATTCGAGCGCCAATGATGACACGGTTGCACACCTCAACGTGAAGAAGGCAAAATTCTATTAAATTACTGTTTTGCAGGAACCCCCTTCACATTTTGTGAACACCCCCAACCACCCCCCACCCCCGACCCTGGCCCCTGCAGCAGCGTCCCCAATCCTAGCGCAATGCCCCGTCTCCTCTCTTCCCCTTCCTTTCTCCTCGCCGCTGCTGAGCCGCAGTGTTCGCTGCCATCGCTAGAGGGTGGGGGTACCTCACGAGCCTGCCACCGCCGCTAGGGTGTATGGAGCCGAACGCACTCGGCACCGTTCGACGGACAAGCAGTCAGGCGGGGTCGACGGCGTGCTAACAATCGGAAGATGGCAACGTCAATCGAGGGTACAGGCGTGCAATTTGTTCATTTCCTTCTCCTTCACTCAGGCACCTTGGTGTGACATGCAGGGTGAGGTCCTATGCTTGATCTCGGCTTCGGTTGTTGGATCCACGACGAGCTCCACCTCCACCAGATCCCTGCTGGGAGATGAGGAGCAGTGGGAACCACCTCCTCCATGGCGTGTCGTCGCTAGCCATTGGCAACAGTAGAGGATCAACCTAAGCGGTGACTGGTACACTCCTCCCTGTCAATGCATGAAACGAATCCCTTCCTGGTGGCTTCCTCCCACCTCGGGCGCCCTCATTCTTGGCGTGGTAGCGTCCCTTAGTCCAGTGCCTCTATCGTAGAAGCTAGCTGTGTGCAATGTAACAAGAACACAGTTCAAAGCAGTCGATGTCCACCAACAAATTCAGCAGTACAGGTACATGAGGCCCACCGTTAATGCATCAAATTTTCACTATTTTAGACTTTCAATCAGTAGTTTCTTACCTATTTACAATAGGTATATTGTTTGTTTGCAAAGATTGCGAGATTTTCCAATTGGGAGGAACAACATTGACTCAATATTGTTCATCGGAGACTTCATAGGAAATGGACCTAGAGGGACTGGACAGAGAAATTTTGTGAGCATATTGTACTTCTATCTTCAGTTATATGAAGTTCGTGTATTGGATTGTTTTGGCACGATTTTTATTGTACACATATGACAACAGCAAATGAATGGCCACCCATTAATCACATTAGTTGATTGGAATGCTGGTTACTATTGGTAGTGAATCGATCTATTACTATTTCGATTTGCGCTAGCTTATCCATTTGTGAATGAAACATTTTGCTAAGCCACTTTTTCCTTGATTCTTTTTATTGTTGTACTGTCGTATTTGGACTGATGTGCTATTGCAAGGAAAATAAATAAAGTATTATGATGTCATACCTTACCTTTTTAAACTTAGTATCTTTCCTCCGATCATAATTTCGGTTTGGTTGTGCTATTAGTTAATGGCACAAGCAGGTGGATGCTCTCATTGCTTCTGACATGAAGAATCAAACAAAAAGTTGGTGAGCTTTCTCTTCGAGCAGCCACAAATGTGACTCTGACATGTTCGTTTTCATGAATAAATTGATAAATATATGCTTTTGTTTGATTTTAAGCAGCTCCATCATTATACTAATCCTTGTGTTTTTTAATGATAGCAGTGCAAATTAGCATTTTAACCTTTTATTGCAAAAGAAGCCATACCTGTTTCTGTTAAATGTGCACGGGCATTAGGTGATCTTATGGAAATGCTGAGGTGAGACATTTCTTCGGTAGCAATATTTACACCCGGTTTGAAAAGTTTCTAAGTTTCACTGTTTGCATGAATATATGGCACATTGTATTTAAGGGAGACGTAATGAACTAATGATACATAAAAAACTGAACTGTGCAGACTACAACATTCCATGAGCGAGCGGGATGATTATCCTAGATACCTGAATCTTGATTGGTGGACATGGCCACAACAAACATGAGCGAGTCCACAGCAACCATTGGACACAACAATTTGTGACCCAACGACAAGAGATCATGTATGGCATTCAGGATGCGATGGCACTCCTCATCAATAGTGCTACTGATGATCAAGTGCAACTAATAATCGCTGCTCTTTGGTACATATGGAAAGCTAGGAATGACTTACGATTTAATAACAAAAAATGGTCTCTTTTCAAGATAAAATATGAAATAGCTGCAGATATCAAAGCAAGCCTTCTCCTAGAGGGACCAAAAAATGGACAACACAAACCAAGGCAAAGGTACGCGATTTCCTTTTGCAGGGACTCAAAACCAGAGTAATCTTCAGGATGGTGGCCAATACAGAGGTGAACACCAGCACATGGATCAACATTCACCTCCCCCATCAGCATGCCCTATCTAGGCACGATAGGAACAGGAATCCGGTGCTATACAGATGCTGCCAAAATGCCTGATCAAGCTTCAAACATGACAAGGCAAGCAGGAGTCGGAGTCTTCATCACAGGACGTCAGGAGGAAAGGATCTTAACCCTCTTCATAAGAGCAGCTATGCCAAGCACCTCTTCAGTCTTAATGGCGGAGGTAGCAGCGTTGACCCTGGCAGCTTGCTTCTTTCCTGAATGGCTCTGACCACTCCACTCCAGACTGAAAGGATCAAGGATACCCAAGAGGGGGGGGGGTTGAATTGGGCAACTAATAAATTTTTTCGAAATACAATTCAACCTATCGCAATTTGTCCAATGTCACCCCACAAGTGCTTGTGTCAATTCTATTCCTAAAACAAGTTATGCAACTTAGAGCCAAATTCTATCACAAGTATACTACTCTAGGAAAGTAGAGAATACAAAGAAAATACGGGAATGTAAAGAGTTAGAATGACAAATCTGGTTTTTCCCGAGGTATCGAAGAGACGGCACTCCTCACTAGTCTTCGTTGGTGCACCCACGCAAGGGTGTAGCTCCTCCTTGATCTTCGCAAAGACCAAGTGCTCTCTACGGGCTGATCTTTTGCCTCTCCGGCGCGGTGGATCACCCACAACCGCTCACAACTTCGACTTGGGCCGCCCACAAGCTCTCCAAGAGGTCACCAAGCCATCGATCGCCACCAAACCGTCTAGGTGATGCCGATCACCAAGAGTAACAAGCCTAGACTCTTACTTGACCAAGAACAAGGCCAAAGCGGGTGATGGATGCACAAAAGTCACTCTTGATCTCTCTAGGAAAGAAGCTCACAAGCAATGGAATTCACACTAATCTCCCTAGGGACTCTTGCTCTCTCACAAGATCAACAAAGGTTCCTTCAACTGTTAGAAATGGCAAGAGTGATAGAATGGAGGCTATGGTGGAGTATAAATACTCACCCTCTCCAAAACTAGCCATTCCTCACTTTCCTGCGAACCGTCGGACGCTGCCGAGGCTCAACCATCGGACCATTTGCCACGGTCCGACTCTCACAGTCGCACTGTGCTCAGTCTTGTGTCAGAGGGGCGTCGGACCAAACTCGATGGTCCGACGCTCCACCGTCCGACGCTCTGGATCAGCTGGTACAGTACCTCTCAACGGCTATAACGCGAAGCAATGGTCCGACGCACACCGTCGGACCAAATTCGACGCTCTTTTTCACTGTTGGAACCTCTCTGGAAGCGTCGGACGCTAAGAAACCTTAGTCCGACGCTCGCTCTCACAACGATCCGACGCTCGCTTGAACACCCCGAGGCACCGTCGGACTCTGGCCAATGGTCCGACAACCATCCAGCCAGGGTCCGACGCTCCCTGGCACGCTGAGAATCGTCCACGGGCTGCCACGTGTCGTCGGACTCTCACTATTGGTCCGACACCCAAACTAGGCAGAGTCCAACGCCTCTATTTTGATCAAAACTTCGCCGAATCGAAAACTTTCCAAAACGAAGTTTGATCCTCTCTCTCTCAAGAGTCTCCCTGAGCTGTCTAGAGGTATGTTGGACAAGTGTGCATCACATCTACACTCTCTAATCTTGCTCTAAGTCAAGCTACCCATCCAAACCCCTCTTAATAGTACGGTCAAAGAGAAAAAACAAAATCTAAGACTACGCCAAGTGTCTCTCAACTCCAAACGACACTTGGCACTAGCTTATCACCGTCTTGTCTTCCATCCTTTGAAAATCGAAACGAATTTCATCGCTAGGGGTTTGAACCTACATGTTATTATGACCTAATCTCTAGGTTATCCTACAAAACACACGTTAGTCATAATAACCTATCTTGTTAGTCATTAATCACCGAAATCACTAGGGCCTAGATGCTTCACAGACCACCACATTGGAATATCAGATCCACATAGGATGTTGGGTGTCAGGAATAGCACAGCAACAAGGATTGCAAAGATTAACAGGTTGCAAAACATAAATGCCCATGATCTAGCCAAGCAGGCATTACAGTGACCCTTAACTCACCAATCGGTTCTATCCATCTCATGATCAAAACCAGTTCATGTAACTGCCTGTCCCTGGGAGACTGTGTATCTCATATAGCAGTCACTTGCTGCTAAATTAATAAAATGTCCTTCATAAAAAAAATCATGTATTGCCAAATTAACTAATTACCTATCCGTTGCCTCCATGTAAATTTAATAATTTGTATTAGTATTTCAGGCCATATGTATGGTTGTTATGAGTTGGTCGAAATTTTGATACATGGCTACACTAACTGAATGAGTTATCGTCGGCTCTCCATTATCAATTTTGATATTAACGCGCAACCAGAACAAGTGTACGTATGTCATATGTGATTGATAGACCGGCTATTTTTTCCAAAGGAATTTGAACTGCTGTCTACAATTATATCTGTATGCCGTCCGTAAGGGGCTTCATTTTCTAGTGTTCATAAAAAGATGCCGTGGACGAGCTGCCCACGAAACTACAGCGAGAAGCAGTATGACGCGTTGTTCCCGTTCCCTGAATGCCAACGGCGACGGAGATGGAACGACAGGATGCGACCTCACGACGAAAAAAATAGGTGGAATTAAGCGTGTGGGCTCAGAATTTTGATATTTTAAAAGTTAATTTTAGTGTATTCTTGCTCTTGGATATAACATTTTTTATTGAGCAAAATGCAGCTCATGTTCACTATCTTTTACTTATGTGTCATTTAGATCCATAATATTTAAAAGTGCAGTTTTAAATTCCTAATCTTTGACATATGTGTTATCTAGATCCATAACCTTTGAAATTGTAATTTTAGGTTCCAATCTTTGCATGTAGTTTACTGGTAGTCATAACTCTAGAGGAGCCGGTTTAGATCCTACGTGGCTGTCCACGGTAGCTGTGGACTACACCTTTGACTCGATCAATGGACGTCATTTAGCATTTCGCTAGCTATCTCTCTCGTTCTCATTCCTCTCCGCTCCTGTTTTCTCAAGCGCTTCGTCTGGGAGAGAAGACGTGCGGAGAAAGAAGCCCTCGGCCCGCGTTGCGCGACCTCCGAGGACCGATGGCGACGCGCAAGCCGGCAGCGGAGAATATAGGTGCGGGCTTCTCCACATGTCACCATCGATCCTTGGAGGCCACAGGACACGGGTCGAGGCCTCTTCCCCCGCTCGCCTTCTCTCCCAGACAAAGCCGTTGAGAAAACATGTGTGGTGAGAACTGAGAACGAGAGAGATAGTTATGGGGAATGCTAAATGGCGTATTCCACAGCCACCGTGGATAGCCACGTAGAATCTAAATCTGTTCCCACAGGGTTATGGACTACCAGTGAACTGTATACAAAAATTATCGACCTAAAACAGGTCAAAGATTATAGAAACCTAAAATTACACTTTCAAAGATCATGAACCTAAATGACACATAGACAAAAGATATAGTGTACCTATAGTGCATTTTGCTCTTTTTTATTTCTCTCTATACTTATTTATTTAGGCGTTATCTTTATACTGCAGTACTTATTTAGATGTTAGCAAATACTTTGAGAAACAATATGAAGAACTAGGAGTATTAGAGATGCTCTTTGTTTCTCCTCGACATCGGAAACTTCCCTGACGGAGTATCTTTTTACCAGTTTTTTTTTTACAACAATTTACCAGTTGACGACCGGCCAACAGCTCTCTACAGCTTGGGTCAACTGTCCAATGCCGTACCAGTTAGTACCGCACAGCGTGTGCGACGCAGTCACCTCCGCTTCCTCCGTCCCGTCGCCGTCACGCAAGCACTCCAAACACTCACCGACGTGCCGGACCCACTTCCGGCCACCCAACCCACCTTCTCCGACCGGCCACCCCTCCTGTTCCGTTCGTTTCTGTCGACTAATCTCCAAACTTTTTTTTTTCCTCTTCACAACTCGGCAACTGCTGAGCTGCCTCCAACTCATTTGCTTACCATCCCCACCGCCTGCCTCAGATCTCGATGCGGCGCAAGCTCCCCGGCGACGCGCCGCTGTCGGCGGCGGGGGCCGGTCATGCGTCGTCCGCATCCGCGCCGTCCGAGGCGGACCTCGCGCAGCTCTCCGCCGCCATCGCGGCCGGGGAGGACCTGGGCCCCTTCGTGCGCCGGGCCTTCGCGTGCGGCCGCCCCGAGCCGCTGCTCGCCTCGCTCCGCGGCGCGGCGCGGGACCGCGAGGCCAAGATCGAGGAGCTCTGCCGCGCGCACTTCCACGACTTCATCCGCGCCGTCGACGACCTCCGGTCCCTCCTGGCCGACGCCGACGCGCTCAAGGGCTCCCTCTCGGCGTCCCACTCCGCGCTTCTCTCCTCGGCGGCCCCGCTGCTCGCCTCGCTCGAGTCCTTCCTCGCCGCGCGCTCGCTCGCGGGGAACCTTTCCTCCGCGCTAGCCTCCTCCCGCCGGTGCGTACGGCTGCTCGCGCTCGCGGCGCGGGCGAACGCGCACCTCCAGGCCGGCAACCATGGGCTCTACCTCGCCCTGCGCGCCGTCGACGCCATCGACCGTGATCTCGCCTCGGGACCCGAGCCGCTGCCGCTACCCACGCTCCGCCGCATGCTGCTCAGCGTCGTCCCTGCGGTGCGCGCGCATGCCGAGCGCGAGATCTCCAGGGAGTTCTCCGACTGGATGGTTAGCATCCGCGCTGCTTCCAGGCACCTCGGCCAGGTGGCCATCGGCCGCTCGGCTGCCGCCAGGCAGCGCCAGGAGGAGCTCCGCTCCAACCACCGCCCGCTGGAGGAGTGCATCACCTTGGATGACGACGGAGTTGGTGACCTCGATGATTTTGCGGCAGCCGCGGCAACAGCTGACGCAGCAGATGGTGCCGCTGCAGCCTCTTTTGACCTTACGCCGCTCTATCGAGCGATGCATATACACCAGACACTGGCGCTGGGTGAGCGGTTCAAGAAGTACTACCTGGAAAACAGGAAGCTGCAGCTGACATCGGACTTTGATGTCATTGCGGCGACGCCATTCCTCGAGTCCCACCAGGTGTTTTTCTCGCAGATTGCTGGGTTCTTTATTGTTGAGGACCGGGTGTTTAGAACAGGGGGTGGGCTCACATCTCGCCCAGATGTGGATGCACTTTGGGATGCCGCTGTGGGAAAGATGGTCTCTGTGATGGAAGACAACTTCTCCAGGATGCAGACAGCAAACCACTTGCTTCTCATCACTGATTATGCTGCTTTGCTTTCTGCCACAATGCGGCGGTATGGTTATCCAGTAGGGATGCTGCTCGATGTGCTGGCTAAGCACAGAGACAAGTACCATGATTTGCTGCTTGCAGATTGCCGTAGGCAGGTCGCAGAGGCACTGGCTGCAGATAAGTTTGATCAGATGCTCATGAGAAAGGAGTATGAGTACTCGATGAATGTCCTTGCATTTGGTATTCAGAGCTCAGACATCACGCCAGCTTTCCCATATGTTGCGCCATTTTCATGCACTGTCCCAGACATTTGCCGTATAGTTCGTTCATTCATTGAAGATTCTGTGAGCTTCATGGCACATGGTGGTGGTGGCGATACCTATGCAGCAGTGAAGAAGTACCTTGGTCGGATCCTCTCTGAGGTGGTGGATGCTTCAATTCAAAAGCTTGTGGATTCAGGCAGTGGTCTAAGTGTGTCCCAGGCAATGCAGGTTGCTGCTAACATGTCTGTGATGGAGCGGGCATGCGAGTTCTTCACACGCCATGCTGCGCAACTGTGTGGTGTGCCGCTGCGTGCTGTAGAGCGTGGTCGGCGCGACTTCCCACTTCGCAGGTCACGTGATGCTGCAGAGGCACTCCTGCTGCGGCTGCTGCGTGCTAAGGCTGACGAGTTCATGCGGCAATCTGATGGTGTCAACTGGATGGCTGATGACCCTCCTCCTGGCGGCAATGAGTATGCGAACGAGGTCATCATCTACCTTGAGACACTCACATCAACTGCACAGCAGATCCTTCCCCTTCCCGTGCTCCGCCGTGTACTAGTGGCAGTGCTTGCCCACATCTCTGAAAGGATCATTGAGCTCTTCTTGAACGATTCAGTAAAACGGTTCAATGCCAATGCGGTCACTGGTATAGATACTGATCTCAAAATGTTTGAGACGTTTGCAGAGGGCATGTCTAGCCTGTTCGTGGACTCAGGTCAAGAATCTGCAAAAAATGAAATGAAGGCTGCACTAGTGGAAGCAAGGCAGCTAGTGAATCTTCTTATGAGCAATAGCCCAGAGAATTTCCTAAATCCAGTAATCCGTGAAAAGAGCTATAACAAGCTAGATTATAGAAAGGTTGCAATCATCTCAGAGAAGTTTAGAGATTCCTCAGAGAGTTATTTCTCAACATTCGGGACAAGGGGTGCCAGGCAGAACCCAAAGAAGAAATCTCTGGATACCCTGATCAAGAGGCTCAAAGAAGCCAGTTAGATATCCTCCCTGCTGTAAGATAATATACATGCAACTGGCTTCTTACATCCTCATATTTTCATGAAATAGTCTGTATCTGGTTTGTGGCCTGTATCAGTCGTTAATCTTATGTTGTGATTTTGCTGTTGTTAGATTGTATGTTCCATATGTGTGGATATCTTCCTGTTGTTTCTTTTGCCCATTTACTACATGATCGAGATATAATGTCATAATGGTTAATTTTCCTGTGAGGAGAAAGTGCTTGCTAAGCTCACTATTTTATATTTTTATTCAGAAGATAGGGATGCTTTTATTTCCTCCCTATAGTTCCTTACTCTTGGTAACAAGCGACTTCATATAATTGAAAGTTATAAAGGTAAACTTTGGTAAGAGATCAACAAATCCTTGCAACTTGATACTGCTAGGAAGTGATTACTTCATAAGTAGCAACACATTAAGATTTAGGAACTGAACCTACCTGAGTTGGTGAAGGGTGTCGAACTGTGGATGCACAACTATATGATCTAAGTTCTGGTCCTTGTCATATCATGTCTAGTTATTTGTAAATCTGTAATATAAAGTTTCCTTTCTCCTGGGTTGGTTCATTTATTTTAAAAGTAGTTATGAATTGTTTATTTTATAAGAATTATGAATTGTTTATTTTATAAGAAGATACAGATTTCCATTTACTGCTTTGAGACAACACTGCTCATGTTGATTTGAATTTCAAGCTTGACTGGCAAATTATTGAATGTAGGAACCATACAAATGACATTAAATTCTCTTCAATCCTTCAGCTCACTGTTGGCTATCCTTTACAAATTTTGAAAGATAATTGTACAAACCTAATTTAAATGGGTAAAATGTTTGCTTTGGTTTGAGTACAGTTGCATGTGTATATTAACTTGTCCAAACTACACCTCATATTTATTATCTTCCTTTTTTGGGTTGCATTTAGGGGCTTTGGAGTCCAATTTACCTTGCTGTTTGGGTATATTGAAATTGGATGGTGACTAATAGGGTACATGACTGTTTTGCAGCCGCAGATAATCAGAGACTTCAAATAAGTAGAGGATTTTCCTACCAATATAGAGAAACCATAGAGAATACGCTATCACTTCCTCTCTGTGTAGACTGATGCTATGTATTCTTAAGTTTAAATTAAATGATTGAGAGGATTTTAAAGTAACAAACATTTAAGAGAGTCCGGTGTGCCTGAAATTTAAATTAAACACTTAGGAGTCAAGTGTGCTTGATATTATTACTTGTCATTTAACTAACATCAATGATATATGGTTTCTCAACACACATAAACACTTGATTTTGTTAACTTTTTTCTAACACTTACACTCTGTTCGGCTGGCTGGATTGTACGGCGGGCTGGCTAATTGTTCTGAGAGAAAAACACTGCTGAATGGCTGGCTGATGCTGGCTGGTAAGTTCAAGCGAACAGAGCGTTAGTTATGCCACAGATACTACCTCTGTTTCAAATTTTAAGTCATTTTAGCTTTGTCCTAAGTCAAATTTCTCTAACTTTATCCCAAATTTATAGACAAATATATTCACATTTGCAATATTGAATAAATGTATTATCAATACATATTTCAAGGTTGATTTTATGAAACTAATTTGATGTGCTAGATGTTCATGCATTTGCATTCTCCTATAAACTTGATCAAAGTTAGACTAATTTGACTTGGGACGAAATCAAAACGACCCACAACTTGGAATGGATGGAGTACAATGTATCCCTCAGTTCCAAAAAGTATGGAACTATGGAATTTGTGCAGTTAAAATAACTTAGCTTTGACCAATTTTGTAGTGAATAATATTAACATTTATGTCTCCAAGACTCCAACTAGGTTTACTGTGATAATATGTTTCATAATTAATTTAATAATACTTATTTTGTATCATAAATGCTAGTACTTTTTTTATATAACTTTGGTCAAACTTCAAATGTTTGACTCCTCGAAAAGTGACAATTGCATCTTTTTGTGGACGGAGGGAGTAATAAATAATAACTTGTATATAAATTGAAAAATTCAAGTTCTAATAAATTTTACTAAGAGCAAATGTACGGTGAACATTTTTTCATTACTTCTATTTTTTTATAATTTTCCGTTTTGTATCCATGCATAGCAGTAAAAGTTGTATTTCCAAGCTTGAGGTATTTAATTTACCTTGTGTTTGTGCCCTATGGGCTTATGGCTTTCCACAATACTGTCATGCATCAATTCTATCATACTATATTGCACTGTCTTTTGTGCACCACCAGAATAGTTCCACCATCCATGTGAAGCCTTGGAAGGCTAATCCATACAGTTAGTTATGGGTTATTTGAATTTTTTTTGTGGGGAAAGAGACAATCATATCTCTTTACTGCAAAGGTTTTCTAATTTAGACAGCTTTGATCCATTCTTTACTAGTATATGGCTACTTTGTGTCATGTCTGTGGGGCTACATTTTGTAGCTTACCGGCCAGTGTTCTATTGTCCATTAGTGAAAATCTTTATTGACGATCAAAGCTCTGGATAAAGATTTCTGAAACCTTTTCAAGTCAGGTAACAGCACATGGTTTAATTTCCCTGCCTAGCCTACTTAAATTTTGAGTTAGAGCTGAAATAAGTTTTTCTTGCAATCACTGGTAACTGATGGTTGAATGTTGAATCTTGGTTGTTATGGTAGTAATTAATGCCACTTTGCATGAGTCATTTACCTTTATATTGTCTTTTCTATAGCAAACGTTAAGAATGAAAGGCTTTTCACCAGTATGGTGTAACTGGATAGATCAAATAGTGAAGGGGGGCAGTGTTAATATCAAAGTAAATAATGATGTGGGGCATTTATTCCAAACTAAGAAAGGAGTCAGGCAGGGTGATCCCTTATCTCCTATATTATTTAACTTGGTGGCAGACATGTTAGCAACCCTGATTTTTCGGGCTATGTTGAATGGGAACATCAGGGGGGTAGTCCCCTCATTTGGTCCATGATGGTCTCTCAATTCTGCAATATGCGGATGTCACCATTTTGTTTTTAGATCATAACGTGCTGCAAGCCAAAGAGCTGAAAATTGTGCTTAGTGCCTTTGAGCAACTATCGTGTTTAAAATATTCAGGAACCGCATTGAGGCTTAGCTCTTTGGTTATTGTTGACGCAAATGGCCAAGGATTTTTTTTCTCGGGCACATGGGTGCCTGTCTAGTCCTCGGTTTGGTTGTTATTTCTGTGTCTTTTTTTTTCTTAATAATAATTTTTTGTAAGGCTATGTGCATCCTGGTTATGTAGAGGCGGGAGTGTTTCAAGGTTATTGTATCATCTCGATGTATCGATCTTGAAATTAATATAGCTTCCCTTAACGGAAAAAAATGAGTCATTTACCTGAACCCTATATGTATTACTGGTGGTTGTTCTTTAGAGTTACTCTTGTTAGTGTTTTGTGGTTGCCCGGCAACTCAACTCATGTTGCAATTATTACAATGCTATCAATTCATCTGCAGCTTTTCCATAAGCATGAACATATCTCCATATAAGCTTTAGCTGTGTTCATGTCCAAAAGGACTTGTAAAGAGAACATAGGGAGTACAAGTTGGTATTATCATTCGGTGAAATATGGTCATTGCACAAAATCATCCCATCTCTTTATCTAAAAAAAACATCCCATCTGTGCACAAAATTTTCAATTGCGGTCATGGCACAAAAGGAAAATGTTCAAGCTTGTGCACATTTATTCATGTTGGAAGTGTGATGCTCAGAGCTGAACCATTTAGTTCCCCAATGCATCGCTTTTGCAGTGGCAAGATTTGTTGTTTTTTCTTTAAATAAGAAATGTTGACACAATTTTTCTACATTTTGACACAATTTTTTGTGCTTGAACCTGATGAAAACGATGAAAGTCAGTCATATTACACAATACCACAAACCATTACTAATGTTTGGTTCCACGAAGGCACACATGTCAACATCAAGGTGGAAATATCTTAGTTTTTCCACGTATTGCTTTTGATAAATGCTAACTAACTGTACACTAGTATTATAGAGTTTTAACTTTGCGATTAATTTACTTAGTCTTACAGGGCAAAGGGATCAGTAGGTGCAGCTGTAAGTTTTAACTTTACCATCAGTTGATTTAGTCTTACAGGGCAAAGGGACCAGTACATCTCCAAGAGTTTATCAAAATTCACCTGGCAAATCTTTTGATTTGGCAACTCTTTAAAATGTATGGCAAGTGAAAAAAGAGTCCCTCTCCAACAGTTTGGCATAATTCATTTACCAAAACCAGATTAAACTTACGTCAGGAACTCTGAGACAAACAAAATTATGTTTACGCCCTTCCGCCTCTTGAAAACTTACATCAAGAACCCTGAGACAGAAACAAAATTAGTTTTTTGCCCTTCCACCTCTATGTACGACGGCGATTCTGCGCTCGTTTGCGCGCGCGCATATATGCGCGTGGAGGAGGGAGATTTACCAAGTTGCTAAAATTTGCCAAGTTAGATGTTAAACTATTGGAGTGGTGATTTCTTTAGTTTTGCTAAAAATAAAGGATAGCAAGTGGGTTTGATAAACTCTTGGAGATGCTCTAAATGCAGTTGCTGCTACAACTGCACCACAAAATCTGCGCAATAATTTAATAAGAATAGACACACCAAATGAGCTGCTACAACATTTGTGCAAATCTGGACTCTTTTGTTGATGGTTCCGTGCAACAACTATTGCAACTACTGATGACACCAAAAATTGGTAGAGGATATTTAGTTCCAAATTCATGAACAAGGAAGACCAGAACCGGGGGATTCTGCTCGGATCTGTTTTTTTTCCAAATCGGCTAATCAGTTTGGCGGCGAAGGAAAAAGGAAGCAATTGTCAAGGAGGGAATCTACGCCAGCATAAGAAAACTTGAATGCGACAACCTTCATCAGAAAGGAAAGTTGAAGCCCAAGTTATCTATGTATCTTTCATTTTATCGTTTTATAATCGTATTCAGTTATGACTCGTGTTAAGGCGCTGAGTATAAATATTAGACTTCAGTTGTAAAAGAATATCCAATTAATCAATATAACCTTTTTGGCTCCGGCCAAACCCTTGCGAGTAGGAGTAGAGTAAATTACGTTGAGTCGGTGAGTTGCTTCAGACGAGTAGGGCTGCATCGACATCGACCGACCTCCAGTTTGCTTGTAAGTACCGTCACGGTTTATATCGGTTTATATCTTATTCGTAAGGTTGCACTGGATTTAGTCTGACCTCTTGCAACCTTGGTATAAACTAGTTATCGATTTATATTGTTTCTCTTATTGCTGCATTGGGTCTAGGCTGACCTGGTACCAATTACAATATAGATGAAGTTATCAGCTCTATTTTAAGGTGACACTTAGGATATAGATTCATTAAGTTACCAATCTTGCTAGCATATTCTATTTAAATTATTATTTTTCTAGCAACATCAAATTTGCCCGGTCGCGATTAGTAAAGTTGGCTCTAAATCTTAGTGAGATTAATCGTCTTTTGCACTCCTTGCTTTACCACTTTATTATGATGATTGATTCTCTAGCTGTATCGACTAACTTTCTCTGATCTTGATTGTCCATGGTGTGGGTTCAAGAACTTGAGCAGTTTTGGGTCAATCTCTGGCTTGAATAGATCCAATCTCATGCTACTCACAAGGCTACCATCCCTGTGATCCGCACTGTCAGTGGCGTGAGGTTGTGATTTATGCTAGTCGGCAGATCGATCCATAGCGAGTCAAAGGCCCTGTTCATGCGCCATGGTTCCTATCGGCTGAATAGCAGATGAGGCTGCTTTACATGTGACGTTGCGAGCATGTATTCGTTTTAAGCATTAATGGAGATGTTGAGTTTGCTGGTGTGACCTATTATTACTATTACGAATGCATTTGATCCGGATGAAAGGTCCTCATGGTTAGATGGGGTGAATAGCCTATAAAAAATCTATGAATAACACTTAAAATAAAGTGATTAGACAATATGAGGCAAAACGAACTTTGTGCTAGCCTACTAAAAGATGCAAGTCACCTAACTGTCTCTAGGCAACACACCAAGAGCCTAAATCACTAAC
This sequence comes from Eremochloa ophiuroides, assembly GCA_038502445.1. Taxonomy (NCBI): domain Eukaryota; kingdom Viridiplantae; phylum Streptophyta; class Magnoliopsida; order Poales; family Poaceae; genus Eremochloa; species Eremochloa ophiuroides. The sequence goes on along the minus strand of JAHLJS010000006.1, from coordinate 28,900,295 downwards.
TTTACTCCTAGGTGATCAAGCTACACAATTTTACTTCTACAAAAGTAAATACAAGAATGTAAATGAGAGTGATAGTGATTGTTATACCGCCGGTGTAGAAAAGATGAATATTCAATTAATCACAATAAGAATGAAATCCTCGGCAAAGAAATGACACAATATTTTTTACCGAGGTTCACTTACTTGCCGACAAGCTACTCCTCGTTATAGCGATATATCCACTTGGAGGTTTACGCGCTAATTAGCATCACATGCCAAACTCTTCTCAAGTGTGCCACACAACCAACAAAAGATGAGGATCCACCAAGCTACGCGCAATCCACTAGAATAGCCAATTCGTGATCTTCCTCAAGGAAGGCTCAAAACCCTTAACAAACTTCACCAATCGGAGGCGAAGACAATCACTAACTCCCCTCAATGATTCTCGAACCTCCAAGCCGTCTAGGAGTCGGTAAACTCCAAGAGTAACAAAAAAATCCACTATGAAATCCAATCACCTAGTGTCTCTAAATGAACACACTCATACAATACACTTGATGCTCTCCAATCTACTAAAATGATGTTTTAGTCAAGTACGATGTGTGAGAGAGGAGTGAAGAGGCTCACTAGCTTGTTATGTCAATAAAAATGGCTAAGAGAGAGACTACATGCCAGCCACTCCACCTTATATAGCCCCAACACAAAATCCAACCATTAAGCAGTTTTTCGGGGCACCAGACGCTCTTTATGTTGCACCGGACGCGTTAGGTGAAACGTCCGGTGTATTGTTCGCAGACAAGTATACTAGCCATTTGAATATTCTCCGGTGCACGCTGAAAGGTCCTAAGATGGCTAGAGGGGTGAATAGCTTAATTAAAAATCTACAAACAACACTTGATCAAAGCATTAGTATAATAACAAACAAGCGAGTTTTGCGCTAGCCTACTTAAAATGCAAGCCTCCTAACCACTCTGGATTAAGTCTCTAGTTTCACACACAAGCTAACCTAGGTTGGGAAGCTACTTACTCCTAGGTTAGCAAACTACTAACACTACCACTATACAAGTATAGTACCAATGCAAAGGAAGTAGTGAAGTGATATATACCGCCGAGTAGAGTAGATGACCAATCACCAAAGGGATAGAATACCAATGCACTCGAAGGTGATGTTCACAAGAAATCTAATGATCGATACAATGAAGACAAAGATTTATCCCCGAGATTCATGTGCTTGCCAGCACACTACGGTCTCGTTGTGTCGACCATTACTCGGTGGTTCGGTGGCTAATTGACAATAAATGTCAAGCTCAACAAATGAGCCCCACAAGAACCTACCATGAGCAAGGCACTCAATGACAATAGCAATTTACTAGTGCTACATTGCGGCTTTCTACCGGGGAAGGTGCCAACCTCTCACAAAGATCACCGAGAAGCCCGGAGGACAATCACCAACTCCTTCGCTGCTCCAAGACCGTCTATGTGACGACAATAACCAAGAGTAACAAGAGAAATCCACAGCAACAATGATCAACATGTGCCAATAGATGAACTGGGATGAACAATGCACTTGGATCAATCTCTAGCTCACAATGAAAGAGAATGATGTGATCTTTATGAGTTAGAGTGCTTGGAGGGTGCTCACAAGGTGTATCGATGAGTTGGGGAACTAATAGAGTGAACAAGAGCCAGCCATGAGCTATTTATAAGCCCTCTCAAACAATCATAGCTGTTATCCTCCTCTGCGCACCATCGGACTTTGAGCGATGAACGCCGAGTCAGGGGCGTCGGACTAATGAATAGGGTTCGACGCCTACACCATTGAATCGTGTGTTGTCACATGTTAGTTACCATTTGAATTTGACCGTTGGTGCCACGAACTGCTCATTGTCGGACTGAGAGGAATGGTCCGTGATTGTCGGACGCAAGCAGTTGGACTAAAGGGTCTCACCGTCTGACGTTTCCAGAGAGCTCCCAACGAGACCAAAATGCATCGGACTCTGTCCGATGCTGGCCGTCAGACCAAAGATCAGAGTTTGGCACTTTGAAGACAGTTTCCCGCGCGTTGGGACTACTCGTCATACTAAGAGGCAATAGTCTGACGGTCGGAAATTTACCGTCCGACTCTCTCTCTCACTGTGCAGGCAGTTAGCCGTCAGACGCTGTGAATTGGTCTGGTGCTCAGTGTACCTGAGCGTCCGACACTTCCCATCTTTTCAAAAAACCGCTAAATCCTGCCTCTCAAACTTCACCGTGTTTTCAAATGTGCCAACACCACAAAGTGTTCTAGCATTAAGTGTAGGGTGTGTTAGCATTTTTCAAAGCAAGAACATGGGTCTTAAGTTAGTGGTCTAGATCTAAATGCAAATGCTCAAAGTAATTCATCTAAAGGTACTTGATGACCGAGATTGCAAACGAATTTCTCCGCTCTTAATAGTACGATCATCTATCCTAAATGTGATCACATTCTCTATAGTGTCTTGATCACACAAATTAAAAGAGCCCTATGAAATATACCTTTGCCTTGAGCTCTTTTCCAAGCTCCAAGCCGAGGAGCACTTGATCCAACTTGTTGATAGGCTTACACCACTTGCATGGATGCCATCATAACTCCTCACTTGGCTCAACTAACCATCCTTTTAATCACAACACTAAAGCATGTGGTTAGTACATAAGTGTCATCAATTAGCTAAAACCAAACTGGGGCTTTCACACGCCCAACCACCAGACGCACGGACCCTAGCGTATGGTGAGGTTTCACTAAGGTTCTAGAGAGCTCCTATACAAACCGGACACCTTCGGTGATAGGTCACATGACCTTACCCTACGTTCGCTGCTCCAATAGCTCTGAGCCGAGCGTGCCACGTCAGAGGCACTAGACGCACGCACAGTGCGTACCTCGCGTCCGGTGCAAATCGTTCTAGCGTCTGGTGAAAGTCACCGAACAATAGCATGGGTTCGCACTAGAAGTGTCAGGTCGATCCCCACTGGACACACTCCGTGTCCAGTGCTCACTACTCAGTACTCCGCTCACCAAGGGTTAGCCACCGGATGCTCTGGATCAGTGTCCGGTGCTCATGAGGCCAACGTTCGATGCATATTTTTTCACTGAAATCGCTGAATCCTGCCTCGACACTTTGACAAAGGTTTTGTTAGTACTCACTAGCATCTACATGCATATGTAAAAAATGTAAGCATCTAGTGTCACTTTGACAACTGTGTTTTACAAACGAGTTCTCCCTTCTTAATAGTACGACTGCCTATCCTAAAAATAATCACTCTCTCTATAGAGTCTTGATCAACAAAAAAAAACTTCTATCAAATATACGTTTGCCTTGGCCTCCTAGTTTTTTCTCCATAAATGAAGCATTTGGTCTCCTTCTTGATTATAGACTTACACCATTTGCATGGACGCCGTCATATCCCCTCACTTTTGGCCTTTACCTTGTTCCATCTTGGTGTTTGCTAATTCAACTCATGAAACACTTAGAGTAAACATTAGCAAATTAGGTTTCACCGGACGAACCCCACTGGTAGTAATATTAGGGCTAATTTGGTAAGCTTCTGTTAATATCAATATGAATTATTGTCTTTTCCATGTCATATCTTTACACGTACATGTTTCGTATCGACTAAGCCACATGATCTAAATGTTCCGTTACATGATAAACTCGTTTTCATATATTTTCTACCTGAGGATATCGACTCTCTAGTCAATATAAAAAAATATCTAGCTATTGAGCCGTACATCGGAACTGTCTGGAGTCAAAGTCAGCACGTTCTGCTTTTGATACTCATCACTCGCATCTCCTTATCAATTGCACAGTTAAATTTACTGGCACGCCTCAGTTCAAAGATCTGACCAGGCCGGCCGTAGAAGTTAAAGCAATATCAAGGCTCTTGCTTTTAACATATCCATCCGACTTCCAAGCGTGTTGAAGTAGTCGTCCGGCACATTTTTAGACCAAGAAGCTTTTCAACACGCCCTATTGAAAGACGTAATTTGGTTTTGGCTAATTGATGACACCTATTAAGTAACCATGTTTCTAAGTATTGTGATTACAAGGATGGTTAGTAGATCAAGTGACCAGCTACGACGGCGTCTATGCAAGTAGGTGTAAGCCCATCAACATGTTAGATCAAGTGCTCCTCGGCATGAAACTTGGAGAAGAGCGCAAGGCAAAGGTATTCATAGGGTTCTTTCTATTTGAGTGATCAAGACACCATAGAGGGTGTGATCACATTAGGTTAGATGACCGTACTATTAAGAGGGGAGAAATTCGTTTGCAACCTCGGTCATTAAGTGCATTTAGATGAATTAACTTGAGCATTTGCATTTAGATCTAGAGCACTAACATAAAGCCCACGAATTTGTTTTGAAAAATGCTAACACAGGCTACACTTAATGGTAGAACATTTTTTGGTGTTGGCAAAATGCAGTGAAGTTTTCGGCACAAGTTTCTTGTGTAAAACTATACATCGGACGCTGCCTCGATTGCACCTGGACGCTGGCTCTGCGCGTCCGGTGGCTAACCTTGACTCGGCCTCTCTGCGTTTGGAGCACCAGACGTTGGGAACATCCGGTGACCTCGCACTGGACAGGCCCAGTGTGGTTTTGCGCTTTTTGGAACCTTTCTCGGAACTGCACTGGATACTGGTGATCGACCTACATCAGCGTCCAGTGAAGGTAAACGTGTGTCCGATGGTGGCGAGCTGGCTCTGCATCAGAGTGCGTAGCAGACGTTGAGGAGTGTTCGATGGGGGTTCACTGGACGCGTCCAGTGGACACTCCTAGCTCTCGGGTGAGTTTGCACAGTTTATGGATTAATTCCAGTGGACACGTCCGGTGTGCCCGACGTCGCGTCCGATGCAACTTTAACAGTGCGGGGAAGATTCTGACCGTTGAAATCCGATGACCCACATTCAAAGGAGTGGCGACGCGGCGTGCATCCGTGCTACGGACGCTCTAGCATCCGGTGTGCACGCAATTTTCCAAAATGGCTAGTTTCTCACTCACTCCTATATGTAGCCGTTCTAACAGCTTGGGAGGTCTGGTTGATAATCATCTCTTGAGCCTCCTCAAGCCTTTCCCACTCACTCTTGACTTTGATTCTCATCCATAGTGAGGTTGGAAGTGATCCAAGTGCTTTTGCTCATCTAGATCATCTCTAGACACTTGTTGATCTTTGCTGCTGCGATTTTCTCTTATTACTCTTGGTGATTGCCGTCACCTAGACGGTCTTGGAGCAGCGGAGGAGTTGGTGGAGTTGGAGATTGTCTTCGACCACTTCCGGATCGATTGTGAGGGGTTGACACCTTCCCCGGCGGAGAGCCGCAAGGTAGCTTAATATATTGCTAGTGTCATTGGGTTACCTTTCTCGTGGTAGGTTCTTGTGGTTCTTATTTGTTGAGCTTGATATTGGTTGTCAATTAGCCATCGATCACCGAGTAGTGGTCGACACAACGAGGACATAGCATGCCGGCAAGCACGTGAACCTCGAGGATAAATTCATTGTCTTCATTGTGTTGATCTCCAAATTTCTTGTGACCATCACCTTTAAGTGTATTGGTATATTATTCATTTAGTGATTGACTATCTACTTACTCAGCGGTATAACTCTCTTCACAACCTCTTTACTTCCTTGTATTACGTAGTAGTAGTGTTACTAGCTTGCTCACCTAGGTCTAGTTAGCTCTAGCAACTTAGGCTAACTTGTGTGTACTTAGAGACTAGTGTAGAACGGTTAGGAGGCTTGTACTTTTCAACAACATTCACTTCGCTTTTTATTATATTAACCTTTTGGTTGAGTGTTGTTTGTAGATTTTTAATTAGTCTATTCACTCCCCTCTAACCATTTAGGAGCTTTCACCGATGGGACCCAATGCAAACCAATATGGATAATGAAGCAGCTCTTAACATCTCTCAAGAAGATCTTCCAGATGACATGAAACAACTTATCAGTAAAGCAGTGGAGCAATATGAACAAAAGTTCCTACTGCCGTTTGGTAGAATGCCTGATAAAATTATCCAGAAGACCCCACTGCCTCGAGTGCTTCTTCATGGGCAGAGAGACGACGATGTTGATATTGAAGAAAGAAGATTGCTGGAGATGGTCGGTAGAACCATGAGTGACTCTTACAAATCATAACGTCTGCAGAATATTAGATAATTGGAAAAAGTCTACATAACCCTCCAACGTATTGGATGAGGGAGCATTTGTATGGGAATTCAACCCAGCAGAGAGGCCTAGGCTGGAGGTGCTGATTAGAACCAAAACGCTTTTGGGTCAAGTTCGCAGCAGCCAATGCAATAGCCGGCAACAAATATTCAAGAGGGGCAACATAGGCCCTCACTGTCTTAAAAAATAGGTCCTTCGATGCAAAGAATTGCCGAAGACATTGATACAAATACTTATTCACAACAATGCCAAGGGGCATGCAAACTGATGGATGTCCTCCTGGATACCATTATGTTTCTGAATATATGACCTATATGAGACCTTGCCCAATCCAGGTATCAGGTAGGTGAGAATCCCGCTATCAAGCCATTTCAAACCGGCAGAATCGGCAAGAGACTCAGATTACCAACTGGTGGGTAAAATAACTAAGATTAAGGCTGGATAATGAGCCAGCTTGGCTCGACTCGGCTCGGCTTGTTCTGTCTTGTTTAGATAATGAGCTAGCTCGGCTTGGCTCGTTATCTTAACGAGCCAAAAAACTAGCTCGGCTCGGCTCGCTATAAGACCGAGCTGGCTCGTTAAGCTCATGATCCTGCTATAAAAAATACACAAAAAAAATAATATTTACATTTATCTAAACCTTGAGAAGAGTAATAATACAAAAGTAACACATCCAACCATCTTAAATTGAAAAAACAATTGTGCTAACATATACATATACACACACAAGTATAATAATATATTATAGTATTACAACATACATCCATGGTCTATACTCCATATCATACATAATATGGTCCATGAATATCCATACATCCATTAAAAATAAAATAATTAAAGTCATAATAACCTTAAGCTCATAGGGTTTAAGTCAACCATCAACCAAAACTAATTGTAAAATATAAGACATGAACTTGTACAATACTAATATGAGTTCTATGGTTTTCTTGTAAGCGTGGCTCGTTTGACTTATGAGCGGCTTGCGAGCTGGCTCAAGTTGACTCGTTATAGCTAACGAACTAAAATCTTGACTCATCTTGGTTCGTTATCCTAACGAGTCAAGTTGAGTTGAGCCAAGCCAGCTATGTGCCGAGCTAATGAGCTTTAACTTTTTCGTTGAGCCTTAATTGAGTGATGCTAGAGATACAAGTCATACACTTAGATGAAGAAGTGCAAGTGTGCGGAATTTCAAATTTTTGTATTAAACTCCTGACATGAATCTCTTCCTTCTTTAAAAAATAATGGGCTTTTTCTCTTTGTTTTTTCAGGTAGACATCCTTTGTACCCATTGTTTTCGGGTAGGCATATTTGTACCCATTGTTTTATCTTACTCTCTTTTTTTAAATCTCTCTTTTTTTAGCCCCATAAAATCTTTAAGTGAGAAAGATATCATGATTCAAGGAAGTTTAACATTTTATTAAATGGAATGGTATGTGCATGTGAATCTTAATCTTAGGTGCATGAAAATAATCTCAACAATGGTCACATCAATTTTACAAAGCTTAATATGATAACAAGTAGCAAACAACTAAGGTTTTGCAATAACATCTCATATGACTTCGGTAGGTATTTATCACCATTGAGGAACTTTTGAATTTTAAATAAATTCTCCAGAGGTCAAGTCTATCTTAGAACAAAATCATAGTAGATTTATGCCATACCATGTCAATACTTATGATAACTTAGATAAGAATCAGGTTTTATGCAAACCCAGTAAGTTTCAAGTTTTCAGGATGAAAAATAAACTAATAAATTCAAATCTTGGGGAATTTAAAGTTATAATCGTGACCCAAATGAAATATAAAACAGAGCGATTATTCATCATTTTAACAAGGTGAAAGCCCATGTTTGGTTTTGGGTAATTGATGAAACCTAGTTTGCTAACGATTGCTCTAAGTGTTTCATGAGAATTGATTAGCAAATGGCAAGATGGAGCAAAGGACCGGGTCGGTGGAGGTCACAAGTGAAGGGCAATGACGGCGTCCATGAAAATGGTGTAAGTCCATCAACAAAGGAGAAAGCCCTATTGACGGCATCCATGCAAATGGTATAAGTCCATCATCATAGGTGTCCACAAGGTCCATCAAGAGATGAGAAGGAAGTTGATAAGAAACCGGGAGCTCAAGGCAAAGGTATAACCAATAGGAGCTCTTTTGGTTTTGGTGATCAAGACTCCATAGAGGGAGTGATCACATTTAGGATAGATAGTCGTACTATCAAGAGGGGCGAAATCGTTGATGAAATACGGTTATCAAGTGCCACTAGGTGTTCATGATCATTGCATATGCATATAGATGCTAGTGACACTAACTTGACCCGTGGAAAACTCTTTGAAAAAGGCTAACACACGTGCACCTAAGTGAGAGACACTTTGGAGTGTTAGTGACTTAAGAAACGGGGTGAAGTTTGAGGGTTAGAGAGGGTTTGGTCCTCTCTTCCTCCTGCCGAGCTTGCGAGGCAGGATTCGGCGAATTTCGGAGACATTACAATAGAAAAACTAGCGTCGGACCGTATTGTCACAGAGCGTCGGACCATTAGTCTCGGTCCGACGACTAACACTGCTGAGAGCGTCGGACGCTCAGTTTCGGGGCGTCGGACTATTGTCCGAAGCGTCCGACGGTGCAGAGCGACGAAGAGGTGACACGTGGAGAGCAGAGGAGCGTCGGACTCTCGGTGTTAGTCCGACGGTGAGCGTCGGACCAACGTCCGACGGTTTTCAGGGCTCGGGGAGCTCTCTGAAAACGTCGGACCGTGGTTTCGTTTGGTCCGACGCACCGTGTATTTTCAGTCCGACGGTGCAACGGCGGTGGACGTCGGACCATAAGGATTGGTCCGACGGTCTATCGTCCGACGGTTCGTTTAGCGCGGGAAGTTAGCCGTTGTGATCCAACGTTCGACTTCAAACGGCTAGTGACACGTGGCGTTTATCCGGAGCGTCGGACCGTGCTGATTAGTCCGACGGTCTGGCCGTCGGACAGTCCGACGGTACGCAGTGAAGTCTAAACGGCTAGTTCTTTGTGTGTGGCTTATAAATAGCGACTTGGACCGGTTTGGGGAGCATCTCTTGGCACTCCTAAACATCATAGCATATTTGTGAGCCTTCCCACTCAACTCTCACTCATCCTAGTTGATTGTGATCATCATTTGGTGAGTTTGGAAGAACATTAAGTGCATTGCATTGATAGAGATCATCTAGAGGCACTTGGTAGTGGTGATTCGCAGCGGTTTCTCTCATTACTCTTGGAGTTTGCTGACTCCTAGACGGCTTGGAGCTGCGAGGATCGTTGAGGGGAGTTGGTGATTGTCTCCGTCTCCGATCAAGGTATTGTGAGGGGTTCTTGAGCCTATCCCCGCGGGAGATCGCGAAAGGCATCTTTAGTGGATTGCTCGTAGCTTGGTGGATCCCCATCTTGTGTTGGTTGTGCGGCACCCTTGAGAAGGGTTTGGCGTGTGATGCCAATTAGCGCGTGAACCTCCAAGTGGGTGTATCGCTACAACGAGGACTAGCTTGCCGGCAAGCAAGTGAACCTCGGTAAAAAATCTTGTGTCATCTCTCTACCGAGGATTTCCCTTATATGTGATTGATTGGTTATATTAGACTTCATATCTTCTCTACACCGGGGGTATTGAAATCACCTTCTCTCTTTACTTTTGTGCACTTACTCTCGTGTGTAGCTTGTTAGTTAGTTGCTCACTTAGGAGTAGTGTATAGTAGTGACATAGCCTTTGAGTGTGAACTAGTGATCATAGTGTAGTATACTTGTCTAGGTGGCTTGCATAACATAGTTTAGAGCTAGTGTTTTGCAAAGCTTGCTATTGTTACTAATCGCCTTGTAAAGTGTTGTTTGTAGATTTTTATAGGCTATTCACCCCCCTCTAGCCATTTAGGACCTTTCACAAGGAGAAATTTTGTTGCTTTTAGATTGTGCATATGTGGCAATGAATTAATATTTTTTGGTATTTTATCATTTTTAGAGTTTTTTTAATGCATAAGTAAAATGCATAGAAATTAAAATTGCAAATATAAACTAAGATTTAAACATGCAAAAATAAACTAAAGATTTGCAAATGTACTGAAAATAAATATATAAATGCAAAGATACAAGTTACCTTTGTGGTGGGGTCCTCCCCTAAGCTTATTTGTGGCTCAAGGTCCTGGGTTGTACTACTCTTGCTAATCATCTTCTAGACTTACCTTCAAGATATTGTTTTCAAATTCTACAGGGGTTATCAATGAAAAAAATCTATACAAGATAATTTTGGTTCAATGATCAATTCAAACTTTGTTTAATTTGTTCAAGGTAAGTTAAATATTTTAAGCACCATGCTCAAGATAGTAACTTATGACTTTATGATGGGACATCATTCAACATAATTCAAATCAAATTATACTTATGCAGAAACAATTCTTTCTCTAGCAAAAATTAACACAAGAATGGACCAAAAACCATAGCTCTATTTTTTTAATTTATTTATTTTTTCCATTTAGAATTTATTTTTATTTCAAATTTAGTGAAATTGATATATATATTTTTCGATGAGTACGATATAAATAAGACACATTTATAAAGTAAATTATTTTATTTATTTATTTATTTCAAAGTAAAATATCCTATTATTACCTACATTATATATTTTTATTTTGAGTATATAAATATCGAAAATAAAATTTTAAAATTTACATGCTTATTTAATAAGATAACTACCACTTACCTGTGGCGAGAGGACTCACCTGTTAAAGTCAGATAAACAAGACTTTTCTCCATCTCTACTTGGTTTCTGGTGGTGCGTCTGATCTTGGAGATACGGACGAAGATGTTGATTCTTTCTTTACCCACACCATCCTGGTCTTGGTCTTAGGCTTCAGAGGTGTTTGGTTAGGTTTCCACACCTTATTGTTTTTCTTTGGTGGCGTTAGAGTGGATTTGCTAATTTCTTCCTTCTGCTTCTTGGTCTCCGGCCTTCTCTTAATATTCTTTTTAATTAGACCTTCCAACAGTTGAGGTTTTCAAATTTTTTAATACCATGTTGATTCGGCCCATACTTGATTCTGATCATGGAGCATTCTTCTACATGTTTAGGCCTGAATCTGAATTTTCTTCATTCCAGTTGATATTGAAGCGAATTTCTCGTGCTCCAACATCAATTTGTGCTCCAACAGTACTCAAGAAGTGTCTTCTGAGGATGAGTGGTGATTCTTTTGTTATATCCATGTCAAGTACCAGGCGAGGAAAAGGGTGGGCATCGGGGGTCACCTTGCGGGGTGCCCGTATGGTATCCACGTCGGCGTCTAAGGCGTCCGCCTTATGCAGTAGGAGTCCACGGCGTTGCCAACTAGCCTGCGGCGGTCGCCTCGCACGCACGGAAACCAGTGTGGGAACGAAGTTTCTCTCGAGCAGCCGTCCAGGCCTTGTGCGTGACCTTCCTTGCTTCTCGTGCCAAAGAAATCAAGCGAGGGAAAGAAATCGTGCGCGGAGGAAAGAAAGAAAATCACGTGCGGGAAGAGGGGAATTGGGAGGAAGGGATAAGAAGGGGAGGAGAGACCGAGAGGAAATCCATCGCACCTGCTAGCTTCCTCTTCTCTACGTGCTCATGCATACTGCACAGCTTGTCAATCCCCACGCGGGAAGAAGGGGATTGGAGGAGACTCCCAGCTCCCACTTGCTTGCCTGTAGGTCCCCTCCCTCTCTCTATCATATCTCCTTTGTTGAAGGTTGAAGCAACTGCTTTGTTCCTGGTGCTCTGTTTCAACCCCCGCTCGCTGCTGCAATATTTTTGCCAATGCCGCTCCGTTAACTTGTATTTTAATATGTATATGGCATCACCTAGGCGAGCGCCTTATTCGCCTAGGCGTCCGGAGGGGGTTGCTCACCCGGCCGCCTCGCCTTACCGCCTTTAAAACATTAGAACAAAGTAATCTCTTATTTTTACTGGTATGTTCTCAGCTAGTCCTGCTGGGTATCAAAACGATAAATCGGCCAACTGAACTATGATGGATGTGTGAACCAATTCTGTGTAGTTGCGTTTGTCGAAAACCACTCTTAGCATAATGCTTACACTGGCTCCAAGATCGCATAGAGCATGTTCCAACTTCTGAGTCCCTATCGAACATGTAATAGTTGGGTATACATGATCTTTCTTTTTCTTAGGAAGACAGTTCAGTATAGCTGCGCTGTACTCTTCTGTCAATTACCATCTCAACACTTAGCCATGGTCACTTATTATTGATGATGTCCTCGATATACTTGGCGTACGATGGTACATGTAGGACATCCACTAATGGAATGCTCACATGGACCTTCTCTATCATCTCCAGGAATCAATAAAATTGTTCATGCACAACCTGTTTCCTGTTTCTTTTTGGAAACGGCAGATAGCTTGTATCAACAAAGTCTTGCGGCGTCGTTTCCTCATTTCGATCATCTTGTGTTGATGATTCTTCTGTTGTTCAGTCCTTAGTTTTTCCTACAGAATGGTTAGGATTTGGTGGATCGCGAATGGATTTACCCCCTCATGGTCACTGCTTTTATATAGTAACTTCAAAATATCTAAAATGAAAGTTTTCAAAATAATGAATTCTACAATTTTTTATTTAAATCTAGATTTAAATCATTTGATTCAACATCCATTTTGGAACATTAATTAATGCTTACTAAGAATCAAGCATCAAATTTCCAAAATACCTTGACTAGGGTTTTAGGGTTTGATTACATCACATCATAAAACCTAACATTGCTTACACATTTTTATCATTTCAAGTAAATGCAAAGTAACACCATGAGCAAATCCTAAGCATGTTGATGCTTGATAATGACATGATAATGTTATAGGCATGTACAAAGCTAACCCCAAATATGCACTCACCAATGATTAGCCACCCCCTCTGTCGGTGCTTAGATTAGCGCGTGCTAACACCGACTAGTAAATTTGTGTTTTACGGTTGAGATCACGGATGGTGTGCAAGGAGGAACACAGGGTTTATACTGGTTCAGGCAATGAATGCCCTACGTCCAGTGTGAGATCGAATCGTGTTGCCTTGCACCGGGGTGCTTGTAGTAGGGGTTACAAGCCTAGTCCAGAGAGGGAGGGGCTCCCAAGTCTCTTGTGAGTATGAGTGTTCGTGTGTGTGTTCTTGTGTTCGTAGATTGTAGTGAATGGGAGTTCTGGTTGTGAGTGAGTGAAAACGTGCCTGTTATCGGCCTCTACTCTCCCTTTTATAGTTGCAAGGGAGAGGCTAGAGTTACATGTGTTGTCCTGTGGTTACAGTGCTCGGCATGGTGGAGTCGGTGGTGACTGGTGGCTATCGTCAGCCGCGCCCTCGTCTTGGCGCCTCGAAGGTATGGCATTAGTCATTCGGTTGATTCACCACTGTTCCATTGGTGAGTTCCAAGGCGCTTCACAGTGCTGGTCATTCTTTGCTGCGTGGCACTACGTCATGCCGTCGTGTCCGACCCTGCACAGTGAGACGAGTAGATAGGTTGACCTTTGAGTATAAGCTCCCGAGGCTCGGGAGACCCTAGTGCCGTCAGGGACGCGATGGGACGGAGCGGTAGGAGTGTCCTCCCTTGGGTGCTTCCTTTTCTCCGTGAGGTACTTTCCAGGGGTAGGCGAGCCTGATCGTAAGGCTTAACCATCCCCCGGGTTGGCCGGGTCACTGTCATTCCCCTTTTCCTGGCGTCACATGTGCGTCCGGGGCATGGCAGTTGCCGTCGTAGTTGGCGAATCTCCTCGTCAGCCCAGGGGGCCATACGGTTGACCGTCCCTGTAGCGGCGTGGGAGGAGTAGGACCGTCAGATCGTCTGCCAGAGGAGATGGGGCAGTTGGTATGGCGAACGTGCGCGTTCGGAACGCAGCTGTGTCACGGGGCCCACCTGATGGGACCGTGCTTATAAAGTGGTCAGGGAAGGTCTCTTGGCCATCAAGTTTGCCCTGCTAATGTCGGCCGGGCTCGGGCGAACCTGAGGGCTGTGCCCGAGGGAGTTAGTCTGTGGTGAGGGGCTTGGGCGAATCGGAAGTCTATCGCCCGAGGCCTGCTTTCCCGAGCCCTGTCGCGGAGGCTCGGGCGAATCGAAGAATTTCTCCTGAGGGGTCCGAGCGCCCGAGGGAGGCGATGTGCTTCCGCACGGCTCTATCTTAGGCCGTGCGGGAAGTTCTCGCATGGGCCGTTCCCACGCGGGCCTCGGCTGGCGCCTTCTTGGGCCGGGCTTTTTTCGGGAAGTATGATTTTGCGCTGAAGTTGGGTACCCGACAGTAGCCCCCGAGCCTATGGTGGAGTGAAGGCACTCCTCCAAAGGCTCATGTTGGTTTCTCCTGTCATGTTAGTAAAGTTTGTTTATTTTATCCGGGGGGAGCGAGCGAGTGCACCCGCCGGGTGTAGCCCCCGAGGCCTTGGAGGGATGATGCATCCCTTCAAGGGCTTGAAATCAAGTTTGCAGAGTCTCGGGTGCCTTCTTGCTTGCTGGCGACTTGTTCCTTGGTAGGAGTTTTTCCCGGCGCTGGAGCCCCCGAGCCTTTACCATGGGTGGACGGCCTATCCGGGTGCGTCTTTTATCCTGCCAAGACACAGAGAGAGTCCCCGAGCCCCCTTTTCATATCGGGTGTCGATCGGGTTCTTTTTTGGTTCGACCTCCGCGCTCTTCTTTCGTGAAGAGGAAGGTTTGGTCATGCTCGACTTCCCACAGTGGGGGCGCTGAGTCGGCACTTCCGGTGAGCTGCAAGCGGGTCAGTCCAAGTGGAGGTCCGTGCCCCGTTCGTTGGGGGTTGGCTAGTGGCCTGAGCACACTCCAAAAGTTCCCCGAGGGTCGATTTATGGGTGTCGGGTCTTTTTGACGGGTCCCGAGGGCTTGATGCCTCCCCCAGAGGGGATCCCACATCATCGACTCGTTGCTCAGGACTTGGACACACCGTAGGGTGTCCCTTTTGAAGCTCGGGCGTCGGGATACTGACCGTTTCGTGATCCACCCACTTGCTGTCCCTCGCTTGGTATCCTTGGGGCGACTGTTCGAGCCACAGAGGGCCAGTCTTCGATCCCCTGGAAACGTAACGGGCATCCGAGCCCAAGGTTCCTTCATCGGGAAGGAGAGTGACCGTCGAAATCGAGGGGGTTAGTGTAATGATTCGATGCACCTTTTGAGGAGGGAAGCCAGACGGACGCGACAGTTCGGGGCAGACAGGACATTTGCGTGCACGAAGGCGACGGCGAATGTGGAGAGTCGTGGTGGGGCCCGTGCAGTTAATGCGGTGGATTCACTGCATCCGCTTCGTCTTCGTGGCTTGAGTATATAAGGAAACAATCGTTTCCTTTTCTTTCTACCCTGGCCATTTGCTGCCTTCGCTTACCTCAGCCTCTTTGCCTTTGTCTTCCAAAACCCTTCGCAAGCTCCTCGCCCTCGCCGCCGGCGTCCTTTTCTTCCTCTTGCACCCTTTTCCTCTTGTAATGGCTGACCCAGCGCCCACCGACGCCGCCGCTGTTGCCGCCACCGCGCTCGAGGTGGAGCCTTGGCTCCCCTCTTCGGTGACGGAGGCACAGCTTCAGGAGCTCGTGAGGTTAGGACTCCTCCGCCGCCGCATTGACCCGCAGTGCCCGGAGTGGATCGTGCTGCCACGCGACCACCTGGAGCCGTGGCCCCTTAAGGGGTACGAGGTGAGCTTCGTCGCCTTCCCCGAGCGGGGGCTCGGGTCGCCGCCAAGCCGATTCTGCCGAGCGCTCCTCTTCAACAACGAACTGGAGCTGCACAACCTCACCCCCAACTCCGTCTCGCAGGCGGTGATCTTCACCGCCGTCTGCGAGGGATACCCCGGGGTGATGCCGCATTGGGACCTCTGGCAGTTTCTCTTCCGCGTCGACGCGTACACGAAGTTGTTCGGCGCGGGGAACCCGTGGAAGGCCGTCAGTGCCGTGGGCTGCAACTTCGCGCTTTGCTCCGCCGAGTACATCCCCTGCAAGGCTCAGTCGTCGAACATGGGGTGGCACGACGGCTGGTTTTACCTGCGGAACGACGACGATGCCTTCCCCGAGTTTACGGGGAAGGTGATCTTCGTCCCCATCCCTCGATGGAAGTGGGGATGCCCGACGCGGGACGCTAGGTGTTGACGGTAGTTATTGCTCATTTTTACCCATCAAATAAACATGAATCAAGGGCATAAAACAATACACAACATAGTTATGAGGTTTGATTCTAACAAGTTCCACGAGTTTTGGTGTTCTCACTTGTTTCGCAGGGTATAAAAGGATATTCAATTTTTCACCGATTAAAAGTATCTCAAATAAGGAACTGGAGTTCACCATTGCATAGAGCTCGTCGAGACGATCGAAACGGACCCATGGTTTGCTATTTTTGGAGTCCGGAATAAAGAGATATGGATTTTACAAACACTAGAAGATTCTAGAACCTGACGTGCGGGATTAATTAAAGGCTGCGGGATTAATTGGGCCTAAATCACAATTTGGCCCATTAAAGCCTATGTGCACATGGTGGAAAGGCTTAGTACATATTGCTTGCCCATGGTGGAGGGGAGGCCAGGCGCCCCCATATAAGGAACCCAGGACCCCCGGAGTCAAGGGCACCATTATGGAGTTGTAGAGGTGTCCCTCGAATGGATAACCTCTCAACTCTAGAGAATTAGGGCTAGACTTTCCAATGTAGTAGATTAGTTCTAGTTGAGAGTTAGGAAGAGCGGAGCTGCGCTTCGGTTCTAGAGAAGTCTTCAGGGGTCTGGTATATCTTTGTATATCATCTTTGTAAGACTTATGCTTTAATATATTTGTCTTCTCTATTTACTTTATGCCTTGAATTTGATTGGTTAATATAGTTGTTATACTTTGGCATAGGATCTCCACTCACATCGAGTGCTCTAGTTTTCATATGGGATTAGAGTCGTAATTAATAGTGTAGGCATGGTGTCTAGACTAGAGGTTACCTGAGATAGCACTCAATATTACAAATAGTTGTGGTAGCCCCAGGAGGTGACTAGCCCTGATGGCCAATGTATTCCACCTCGTGTAGGTTGATGATTGTAGGACTGTAGTTAGAATTTTCTAGTCCCATTCTCATCCCGTTCCGTGGCTAGTGTTCTGATGTCCCGAAGTGTTATTGTGTGATTGCTTTATCTACCATGAATCAGTTATTATAGAACCCAGTAATAGAGAAGTATTTAGGAACCTTGAACTCTCCCGTTGTCCTCTTACTTTAGCTATCTACTCTTCTATCATAGAATTCTCCTGTGTGTCTATGTCATTTAAGCATAGCTCCTATCATTTATCGTTTACCCCTACTATAGTCTAGTTGGTGTACTAAGTTAGTAGACACATGATGGTCAACTATCAAATTCTTTAATCATTGTTTCCCTGTGGTAAAATATAAATAACGATACCTGGAATACTCCCGGTAAAATGCTACAGTGGTATTCTGTGCGCTTGCGGAATCTTTCATATTCTATTTGCACTTAATAAATACCAACAAGCATTTTTGGCGCCGTTGCCAGGGAAGCAATTGGCACAAGAGTTTTATAGTGATTTTGATGTCTGCTAATTTAGTGTACTACTAGATTTAGTATGATTACCCCTGTTTTGTTGAGTTGTAGAATAAGACAGGACAACTGAAGCCATTTTGACCTTCCGGCAAGTTTCCACAAGACAAGAAGATACATTGAAGAGCCCAGGGTGCCTGAACATTCAAGATTCATCAATAATGGAACCCTGCCATCTCACAAGTTTGCACATATATATATATTTCTTTCTAACCTTGTATAGATAGGAGAAGGAGGTCGTCAGTCACAACAATTCAAATCACATTTCAAATGACAACATAGAGGCTGTGCTACACACAAGTCATGGTAGTATGATCAGGAAGGTGAGAAAGTCTTGCTCATGGACTTTAAACTTTTGGGTAGTTATCTTTTAATTCTTACATCTCATTGCATATTTATTTTAATCCATGCATTCACACCATTTAGCTTATATTCCCTCATATCAAATCCATAGCATGTTTAGTTCTTGCATACATCCATACCACTTGCATATTAAAAAGAAAATATATATATATATCTCACTATGATCATATTATTTTATCTCTATTTGAATAAATCCTTGTAATGCTTTCATGCTACCTTTACTTACTATAGTTTGTCGCTGGAATAATTTCATACATCTCTTAAATGAAGCATGGTGCCAAGTTTAGGAGTGTTTGATCTTACTTTCAAAGGTTTTTAATCTAATTTTATTAACTAAAAGTGCAATAATTAGAAGGTCTTCCAAGAATGACTTTGTGTCCTAAAGTAACCACTCTTGAAAAAATAATGTGAGCTTGTACCTTTTGATGTAATAGCCTTGAGAATTGAGCATAGAATTATAATTATTCCCTCGGGTATTTTTTGTCACTAACCATTCCAGGCTTGAAGTAGAAGGATGACATCGTTAGGTATGTCCAACCAATCATCATGCAACATTAATCCATCCAAACATAAATTTGCCTTGCAAAATTCAAGCTTGGGGGAATGGGCTTATTTAGAAAATCTTATGTTGCTAATATTGGTTGTCTCTACCTTGTCAATCCATATTCAAATTGTTACTCAATGATCATGCTCTTTCATCTCTGTTTGCATAACTCTCTATAAACTTTCATGTTACCTTTAGTTCGCTATAGTATACTTAAGGTTTGGAGAAATTTCATACACCTTCTAAATTAGGCATGGTGCTTAGTTTAAACTGTTTTCTGGAATCATAATTAGACAAGGTGTTTAGTTTGATTTCCGAACCAAGACGTGTGATGATTTTACTTTCAAAGGCTTTTTGAATTAAGTGTGGTGCTTAGGTTAAAATGCCTTCCTAAGTCAAATTGGATGTGGTGTCTAGGTTGATTTTTGAGCTGCTCGTATGCTGTAGTAGATATTGGATATTTTGTTGGACAAATCCTTGCAGAAAACTTCCAATTTAATTTGGGTAAGTCACGAGATAAATTCAAATTTGAGATGAGACAGGGCACATGCTGAACTTCAATAACTTTGCAGAGTAATACATAACTCATTCATTATGGATGGAAGAACTGTGATGTCAGTGCTAGTTTTGGTGGGTGCTAACACCGGCTAGTGAATTTGTGTTTTGCGGTTGAGGCTTCGGATGGTGTGTAAGGGGGAACACAGAGTTTATACTGGTTCAGGCCAAGAGGGCCCTACGTCCAGTGGAAAGGCGGATCGTGTTGCCTTACACCGGAGTGCTTGTAGTAGGGGTTACAAGCTGAGCGAGAGAGGGAAGTGCTCCCAAGTCTCTTGTGAGAGTGTAAGTGTGTACAAGTTTTGTGGTAGTAGCTTGCAGTTGCGTGTGGTGAAGTGGGGTGTGTGTAAGCTTTTTCTAAGGCTGACCTCTGCTCTCCCTTTTATAGTCACAAGGAAGGGGTGAGGGCAGCGCGTATACTGCTATGCATGTTAAACTTGGGAGTTGTTGTCACTGTTTGACTGTTGTCAGCCACGGTCTTGTCTCCGTGTCCCAGGGGTATGGCCGTAGTGGTTCGTATGATCTTGGTGAGTTCCAAGGCGGCAATAGTCGTCGTGATTACGGCGTGGCGTAGTGTCACACTTGATGGCTGTTCTCCTTTACGATGTGACAAGAAGGTGGGTCGCCTCGGGGCGTTGTCACCCGAGGCTCAAGATTCCTGGAGGCGTGGTGGAACAGAGCATGGCGACACCTTCCCTCGGGCGCATTTTCGGCTTTCAGACAGTGTTTCGCGAGGGTCAGGTGGGCCTGGATGGAAGGCGTGTTCGTCCTTTCGAGCGGACAGTGCAGTAGGTGCTTTTCCCGTTCTTGCGTAACCCGTTCGTCAGGCGCTTGGGCTGTCGTAGTCGTAGTTGGTAGATCCCGGCGCGAAACGGGGTGGAGCACCATATACCATACTAGGGAGGGGATGGCCATAGTGGGTCCATCAAATCCATTGCCAGGGAAGTCCTGACAGGTGGTATGGCCGTCGTGCGCGTGCGAAAGCACAGTCACGTCGAGAATCTCGCCTGACGGGACTGTACTTGTAAAGTGGTCAGAGAGGTCCCTTGTAGTCCAAGATTGCTCCGCTGACATCAATTCTGCATTGGATGCTTCAGAAAGATTGCGCCCGAGGGGGATAGGGAACCTCGGGCGAATCGGAGAATCGGCGCCCGAGGGTGCCGCTTTCCCGAGCTCTTTCGGGGAGGCTTGGGCGAATCGGAGAATCGGCGCCCGAGGGTGCCACTTTCCCGAGCTCTTTCGGGGAGGCTCGGGCGAATCGGAGATGCGGCACCTGAGGGTGCCGCTTTCCCGAGGGTAGGCTAGTGTTGATGCGGCGTCGTCATGGGCCTCCGTAAGCGCGGCCTTCACGGGCTTCCACTGGCTTTGCCTAGGCTGCGCCGTGTCGGGAATGTGTATTTTTGCATCGAAGTTGGGAACCCCATACTTTGGTACCCAACAGTAGCCCCCGAGCTTGTGGTGGAGTGAAGGCACTCCTTCACAGGCTCAAGCTGGCTCTTCCTGTCGAGGAGATGAAGTATAGGTCATTTTCTCCGGTGGGTGCGCAAGCGCACCCGCCGGGTGTAGCCCCCGAGGCTTTGGAGGGGCTTAAAATCATGATTACAAGTCCTAGGGTGTTCTTTGATTTATTTGGGGAGGTGATCCCTTGGAAACGAGCCCCCGAGCCTCCCATCGTGAAAGGGAGGTTGTTCGGTGGTATTTCCAAGGTGCAGGGTAAGTTCCCGGGCCTCCATTTTCGTATCGGAGATCGATCGGGTTCTTCCCTGTGTTTTTCGTTAGTTCGACCTTCATGCTCTTTTTTTAGAAAGAGGAAGGTTTGGTCCTGCTCGACTTCCCTGTTGGGGCAGCGAGTCAGCATTTCTGGTGAGCTACAAACGGATTGGTGCCAAGTGGAGGTCCGTGCCCCGTTCGTTGGGGGTCGGCTAGTGGCCTGAGCACACTACAAATGTTTCCCGAGGATCAATTAGTGGATGTCGGGTCCCTTCGATGGGTCCTGAGGGCCTGATGCCTCCCACGGAGGGATTCCACTTAATCGACTCGCTACTGGGACTTGGACACAGCACGGGATGTCCCTTGTGACGCTCGGGCGTCGGGATACTGGCCGTTTTCGTGACCCACCGCTTGCTGTCCCTCACTTGGTTTCCCTGGGGCGACTATTCGAGCCACTGTGGGCCAGTCTTCGATCCCCTAGGAACATAACGGGCGTCCGGGCCCGAGGTTCCTTCGTCGAGAAGGAGAATGAGGCGAATGGGCGTAATGATTTGGCTCACCTTTTGAGGCACGAAACCTGACGGACGTGACGGTTCGGGGCAGTCGAGGCGGTTGCGTGTGCGAGGCCGGCAGTGATGCTGGGATCGTGGTGGGTCCCATGTAGTTAATGCGGCGGATTCTCCGTATCTAACACGGTTCGCCGCCTGGGTATATATAAGGGAAAATCACGATTTTTCTTTTTACCCTAGCCATTCGCTTGCGTAGCCGTTCGCCTTCTTGCTTCCGTCACCCATCTCCTCGCCCTCGTTGTTTGCTCGAGTGAGAAGCGCCGCCGCAGCCGCCATCGTTGTCTTTCCACAGCTCTTCGTCTTTAGCTCGTCATGTCTTCCTCCCCTGTTGCCACCGATGCCGCTGCCGCAGCCGCCGGCATACTCGGGTTGGAGCCATGGCCGCGGAGCACCGTGGCGGAGGCGGACCTGGAGCGGCTCGTGAAGCTAGGGCTCCTACGCCCTCGCAATGATGCGGAGAGTCCGGAGTGGGTCGTGCCGTCGTGCGACCACGATGAGCCGAACCCCGGCAAGGGGTACGTGGTGAGCTTCATCGCCTACCACGAGCGCGGGCTCGGGTCGCCGCCGAGCTGCTTCTGCTGGGCGCTGCTCTTCAGCAACGGGCTGGAGCTCCACAACCTGACCCCCAACTCCTTCACGCTGGCGTCGATTTACGCCGCCCTGTGTGAGGGTTACTTCGGGGTACCCCCGCACTGGGACCTGTGGCGTCGCATCTCCCACGTCGACTGGTACACCAAGGCGGCTGGTGCGAAGAAGCCACGGGAGATCCCGCGCGTGGTGGCTGTGGCCTCGTGATCTGCTCTAGCTCGTACATCCCCTGCAAGGCCCCTTCTTCCAACAAGGGCTGGCACCACGGCTGGTTCTATCTTCGCAATCATGGGGACGCCTTTCCCAAGTTTACGGGAAGGGTGCTCACCGGTCCCCTTCCTCAGTGGGAGTGGGGGTGCCCGGCTAAGGAGGCGAAGCATCTGAATGTCTACTTCGACGCGCTCCAGGTGTTGTGCCATCGGGGTCTCACGGGAGCCGGTGTGGTGGCGCAGTTTCATGCGCGGATGGTGCTGCCACTGATGGAACGCAGGCTGGCGCTGCACCAGATGCTGATCGGGACGTCGCGAGAGGGCACGGCAATGCTGGCCTAAAATATTGGCGAGAAGGAGATCATGCATCACGTTAAGTACATGGTGGGCGGTCATTCTACCTGGGACGAGCTGAACCGGGTGCTCATGCGCCCCCGCACGGGCTTCATCACGCTGGTGAGCACCGCTTGCGTCGCCGTCTTTATGATTCCCCGGTCTTCTTCTAATTTCTTCTCCTTCCATCGCAGGGCCTTTCGAGGACCGGGAAGCTCCCCCTCCCCCTGTCCCGGAGGACCAGCTGCAGCGGACCCAGATCCGCTTGCGCGCCGAGTAGGAGAAGGCGAGGAAGGACAAGAAGACCACCCTGAGGAGGAAGAAGGCCCAGAGAACCGAGGAACTTGCCCAGCTTCGCCGGCGCCAGAGGGCGGCTGGGGAGCCGGAGGAGGATTCCCCCACCGACGAAGATGATGAGGAAGATGATGATGACGACGACGATGATGATTTGATGATCCTGTTGGATTGGCCCGTAGTGGCCACAAAGCCCGCGGTGGGCGTCGGCGAGCCAGGAAAGGCTTCCATGTCGGCGTCTGCCGGCGGATGTGCCAGGGCTCGTGACCCGAGCCCCCAGGCAAAACTGCCAGAGACCGCGTCTGAAAGCGCGGTCTCTAGCAGCGAGACCATTGGAGCCATGGCTCCACCTTTCTGCGGCCGCGAGGGCCCGCTGGAGAGGCCGGGAACGGGCTCGGACCCGGCGCCTGAGCCAGGCCAGGCTGTTGCCGGTGGGACCGAGGGGTCCTTGTTTCGGCGCACCCTCCCTTCCGACGCGTCGCTGATCGGCGCGACGGCCGAAGGCGGGGGAGCAGAGAGAGGATGCCGTCGGAGTCGGAACTGGCCAGCACCAAGACGCCGGACCTTGAGCTAGGGTCCTCCTAGACTCAGGTGTCCCCGCTGAGGGGCGGCGGCGTCGAGATGACCCCCGGCGCCCGGGCAGGGCCCCCGCCTCAGGGCGGGGCTGGCCCTGATGCCGAGGTGGCGCCCACTACTCCGCCGGCGGCGTGGCCCGTGTCGTCCGCTGGGCCCGTCTCTTCGCCAAGCACCGGGACGGCGAAGAAGAGGAAGGCGATCCCGAAGACTAGGTAAGTATCTCTTCCGAATCGTTCTTTCACCGATTTTTGTTCTCGTTTCATGAACGCCCATCTTCGCGTTTCTTGTTCCAGGAAGCGCCCGGGGTCGGACCTCCATGTTTCGCACCTGAAGGTCCTGAAGGCGCAGGGCGGCGGCACCGCAGGGGGAGGCACCCGGTCGCTGGACGAGGAGGTCCCTCCTCCCACAGGCCCAGGAACGGCGTTCGAGGGACCCTCTTCGGGGGAAGTCGCTCCGTCTGCAGCCACCGTCGCCGCGTCCGTTGCTTCGGCCACTGTCATGGGGGCCGTTCGGGCCGTTCGGGCGTCGACCTCCGAGGCCCCAGTCTTCGTCGCTGGGGACACTTCAGGAGCATTGGCCGAAGCTGCCTCTACGGGGCCGGATACTGCGGGTGCGGGGCGATGGACGTTGTCGCGGAAGCCCCTCGCGAGGAGGGCCCCCGGGAGTTGACCGCGTTCCGGATCGAGTGGACGAACCGTGTGGACCCTCAAGCGCCTCCCGTCTTCTCGCTCCGGGACGACCTCGAGGCCTCCAAGTGGGACGCCATCCAGGAACTCGGGCTGAATTTGTTGACGGGTCTCCGGGCGATCGCCGACACCCTTGAAACGGAGCTCCCCGCGTAGCTTCCGGTAAGCCTTCGTGTCTGTCGGATATGTCTCGCGGCTTCGTCCGCATACATATGTGCGTGCCTTGACCACTGTTGTTCTTTCTCTCTTCTAGGACCTCATGCATACCTCCCGGGACAAGTCCCGCTTTCTTCGCCGCAGGCTCGGGCTCTGGAAGCAGCTGGACCTCAAGGGGAAGGCCCTCGCCCGCGCCCAAGACGAGCTCACCTCCGTGACCGCCAAACTTGCCGAAATCCACGTTGACTACACCATCATGAAGGCGGAGGTCGCGGAGGCAGAGAGTCGGGCTGCCGCCTCGGCGAAGCGAGCGCAGGAGCTGGAGAGCGTCTTGGCCGAGGCGATCAGGGAGTGCGACGCCGGCCAGAAGCTCGCGGCTGAGAAAGCCTCCGCTGCCGAAGTCTTGGCCAAGGACCTGAGTCAGACTCAGGCGGCTCTGACTGAGGCCGTCGCCTCAGTGGACTCGGTCCAGGAGGAGGCCCAGAAGGCTGAGAGGAGGCCAATGGTATGTGTCCTGTCGTATTACTCGTCTCGTTTTACCTTGGGTGTTCATCGCTCGGAGTTTCTGTCTTACCTTATCGTTCTATCAACACAGTCCTGCAGGCGGCTTACAATGGTGAAGTCGCCGACCACCAGGAGCTGCAGAGGGTGGCGCGCACGCTGTGCGACTCCCTCGGCACCGGAGGAGAGCCCGGAGGGTAACCCTCGGGGAGCTCGCTCCGGAGCCGGCTGGAGGCGCTTCACGGCCGCGTCGGCATCCAGCTGAAGGAGGCTCTGCTGGCGTGCGTCCAAAAGACGCTGGCAGTGGTGAAGTCCCATTATGGGAACTTCGACGTCAGCGAGGGCTTCCTCGAGGCTGAAGACGACGAGCTCCTGGCGCTTGTCGATTCGATGAAGGCCCCTGCAGAAGCGCTGGCGAGCCTCTTCTAGGATGATGTGGAGCTCCCCCCTGAACCTTAATTAAGAGAGAGAGAGATATCTGGGCCATCGAGCGCATTTTTAAAAAGAAAACTTCATGAAAAAACAAACATGCGGCCCTTCGTGGCCATATTTATGTAAATGTTCGTTGCTTGTTTTTTAATTTTTCTTTAAGTATTTCCCTTGCCGATCCTGAGCCCAAGCTATCGAGCCTCGGGGGACTTTTTTCTGGGCGTCGTAGCTTTAGCAGTGTAGACTCGACCATAGTCCTAGGGGTTTTGGCGAAGGGAAAACTTAAAAAGAAAAGTTTAGTCGTGTTTATCCGAGCCTTCTTCCTTTGCCGAGCGTTGAACTTATTAGTTCTCTTCCGAGCGTGAGTCGGCCTTTGGGCGAAGAGTGGTGAGTGGAGATGCCGTAGCCCTGGAGCGTAGGCGGTCTCGTGGCTTGACCGGCTCTGCCCTTTGGGGCCTCCTGCGCTCTTCCTAGTTTTATAAGTTCGTGCTCGGTTTAGGTGAGAAGGACGTTCGGGAGACAGAAAATTTCAACGCATTTTAAAATTTCGAGTTTCGATTTTCGTTGAGGCTCAGCAGAGTCCGGGGGTTCCCCCCGTCCTAGCCCCTGAGGGAGGCCGAGCCTCGCTCTAGTGCGTGGAAAAAAGATATGCTCGTTTGCTCCGAGGGTAGACTCGGGCTAGAATCTTAAAATGAAAAAGAGAAGAAAGCGGGTCCTTTTTATTGATTTCAAGATTTATGAATAGTACAATGCTCAAAATCTTAGGGATAGAAGCGACGTAGCTGTTCGATGTTCCAAGCGTTGTTGTAGATTTCGCCTTTTTCGTTTGCCAACTTGTATATGCCGGGACGTAGCACCTTGGCGATGATGAATGGTCCGTCCCATGGCGGTGTGAGCTTGTGGCGCCCCTTGTTGTCCTGCCTGAGCCACAGTACCAGATCGCCTACGCTGAAGGCTCGGCCTCAAATGCGCCGAGCGTGGTACCTTCGCAGGGTTTGCTGGTACTTGGCCAAGTGTAGCAAAGCCATGTCCTGAGCTTCGTCGACTTGGTCCAACGCATCTTCGCGGGAAGTCTGATTCCCCTGTTCATCGTAGGCTTGGACCCTCGGGGCGCCGTACTCCAAATCCGTGGGGAGGACAGCCTCAGCACCGTACACCAGGAAGAAAGGCATGAAGCCCTGGCTCGGCTTGGCGTAGTCCTTAGGCTCCATATCACTACCGGGAGCTCGGCCAGCCACCTCTTGCCGAACTTATTCAATCCGTTGAAGATTCTCGGCTTAAGACCTTGGAGAATCATGCCATTGGCTCGTTCTACTTGGCGGTTCGTTCTTGGGTGGGCTACCGCCGCCTAGTCCACTCGTATGTAGTACTCATCGCAGAAGACCAAAAATTTCTTTCCGGTGAACTACGTGCCGTTGTCAGTGATGATGGAGTTTGGGACACCAAACCAATGGACAATGTCGGTGAAGAATAACACCACTTGCGCCGAGCTGATTTGGGCGATTGGCCGAGCTTCGATCCACTTAGAGAACTTGTCGATGGCAACAAGTAAGTGGGTGAAACCTCTTGGCGCCTTCTTGAGGGGCCCAACAAGATGCAGTCCCCACACGGCAAAAGGCCAAGTGAGGGGAATTGTCTGGAGAGCTTGGGCCAGGAGGTGCGTCTGCCGAGCGTAGTATTGGCATCCCTCGCAGGAGCGTACCACCTCGGTAGCATCGGCCACGGCGGTTGGCCAGTAGAAACCTTGTCAAAAGGCATTGCCGACGAGCAGTCCTCGGTGCAGCGTGACGGCCGCAAGCTCCAGCATGTATCTCTTCGACTAGGCGCTTGCCATGACTGAAGGGGATGCAGCGCTGGAGGACTCCCGAGGGACTTTGTCGATAGAGGTCACCGTCGATCATCGTGAAAGACTTAGCTTTACGTGCCAGCCGTCGTGCTCTAGTTTTATCCAAGGGTAAGACTCCTCGGACAAGCCAGCTGACTAGCGGCTCGCGCCAGTCTGGCTCGTCGTCGTCCATCCCGGCTTCGTCTTCGGTTGCCTCGGCGTCGATTTCCATTGCCTCGGCTTCGTTGTTGTCATCGTCCACGGCCTTGGTCACGGGGCTCTCTTCTTTTCCCGAGGGGCTGCCAGCCCCCGAGGGACTGCTATCGATTGACGGCTTGTAGAGGTCGTTGGCGAACACGCCGGTCGGGACCGTAGTCCTTTCGGATGCGATTTTCACCAACTCATCGGCCTCTTCGTTGTACCGACGTGCGACGTGGTTGAGCTCGAGGCCGTCGAATTTTTCCTCCAGAAGACGGACTAGCTTGCAGTAAGCGGCCATCCTGGGGTTGTGGCACGTCGACTCTTTCATCACCTGATCCACAACGAGCTGGGAGTCTCCCCAAACTTCGAGGCGCTTGATTCCCAGCTCGACAGTGATGTGGAGCCCGTTGGAGAGTGCCTCGTACTCCGCTACGTTGATGGAGGCGGCGAAGTGTAGCCGCAACAAGTACTTGAGTCTGACCCCAAGGGGTGAGACGAAAATTATGCCTGCGCCGGCACCATTCTTCATCATCGACCCGTCGAAGTACATGACCCAACATTCTTTCTGAGTTGGTAGCGGTGGTAGTTGTGTTTCGGTCCACTCTGCCACGAAGTCCGCCAACACCTGGGACTTAATCGCCTTGCGAGGTGCATAGGTGATGCCGTCCCCCATGAGCTCGATTGCCCACTTGGCGATTCTCCCCATGGTTTCCCGATTCTGGATCACCTCCCCGAGGGGGAAGGATGACACCACAGTCACGGGATGCGATTCGAAGTAGTGCCGCAACTTGCGCTGAGCACGGACGATTGTGTACACCAGCTTTTGGATCTGAGGGTAGCGTGTCTTGGTTTCGGATAAGACCTCGCTGATGAAGTAGACCGGTCGCTGTACCGGTAACGCGTGCCCTTTTTCTTGCCATTCTACGACGATCGCTGCACTCACAATTTGGTTAGTAGCAGCGACATATAGCAAGAGATTCTCCTCTTTCATAGGGGGCACGAGTGTTGGCATTTCTTAAAATCGTTACAAAAGATAGACTAAAAGTCCATCCCTGGCAACGGTGCTAGAAATGCTTGTTGGCATCCCCAACCACCATTAATTTAGAAAGGTAACCCTTGGTCCTTAAAGGCGCCGGCCTAGGTAGTGCAATCTGGTAATAGCAGTTAGAAGTGCCGGATTGGCCTTCCTAACCGTCATTACTTACGATATGCAAAACTGTGACACGGCGCCATGGGGTGCACAAGAATTACAATCCTTAAGTAATGGTACTTAGGTACGCCAATCGATAGCTCAGTAAGAAATAAGATAACTCTGCAAGCGCACAAAACTATCATTGTAGCATTTCAACCCGTGAGTGGGGTCGTATTTATAATTTCCCATAGGAGGGCAATATGCATCAAGCGTGGTGTAAACATGATCACTTATTGAGTGCAATGGTAGGCATAGAGTAAACAGGAATAAGACATGATTTCAAGATAGTGGACACACATATGGATCAACCTCAAGGATAAAAGGAAAATAAAGAATAAAAGAATATATCTAACTGAGTAGGCATTGGTCATATATAATTATGCAAAGAACTATTAGCAGACCATCTAATTAGTAATTCTATTATTAGGACTAAGTCTGGGGTGATAGGGAGATCCCCGTAGCTGGTCTGCCAGCTGATAGAGACTTTACGAACTCCTACTCAATATCCGAACGTGGGGGAATGCTAGGGATGGACAGGGCTGTCACCACCTGTCCACCTACCCCTCTGCCCGTGGGATACCGATATATTCGCCGATCTCCGCATACCCAAGCTCCATGCTTGCATACATGGAAACAACTCCTAACCTCCGCGGATCCCAACCCTTCGGATTGACAGGCTAGGTTAAGAGCAGCCATGACAGCACGACGAACCATCACCTCATTCCTACTTCTTCCTCTATTCATACTAATTCGATGAACAATGAAGAACGATGATGAACAAGTCAAGAACATGATACATAAACTATATTCTAGCTCATATACTATGCTCATAACAAGATCATAACTAGACTCTAGTTCATATGCATAATCATATAAGTATGATAAGTAACTTGCTCATGGAAGAAGATCGAATTGTATTCATACCAAGATGATCCTTTTCTTCCAAGGAGACAAGCTCTCCTTGATAGCTCTTGCCTTGCTCACAAACTACTACAACTACTCTAAAGATACAAGTGAGAGGTGTGAGGTAGATGACTCCAAATGATGTGTGTGTTGAAGGAAATGGAGCACCATCTATTTATAGTGAAACTATGATGGTTTGGCGCATCTAAACTTGGAAGGAGGTGAAACGGCCATGGCCAAACCGCCATTAGTACCGCCTCTGAAGCTGGGCCCGGGAGGCTCCACCTGGGGGGCGGCCGCCCCCGGGGGCAGTCAGGTCCCTGGGGAGCACCATCTGGCCACCGCCTTCGGGTGGTCGGTTGCTCCTTGGGCCTAGGCCTCGCCCATGGTTGCGAATGGATCCAGTTATGCTTTGAAGGTGGGCTTCTTTAGTATTCTCTGTTTGCGCATTTGTTGGATTCGTCATTTGATTTTACGCTTTCTTCATGTTGATGCGTATTTCCACTTGTTATGCCATAAAACCTGTAAAACATGAATGCTAGGGGTACAAGTGGAACTTGTTAGTAGTAAAGGCATATGTGCTAGAATATGATTGTTAATCCTCTTTTTAGTCTAAGTTGGTGGTATAAAATTTATCCATAAGGACCACCAACAACGAGAATCGGTGCTTTCAAAAGCAGAGCCTTAAGGCTTTCGAGGGCTTCCTGAGCCTCGGTGGTCCAGGTAAAGTGCTCACTTTTCTTTAGCAACCGATACAAGGGAAGTCCCTTCTCGCCGAGCCTTGAAATGAATTGACTTAAGGCCGCGAGGACATCCCATGAGCTTTTGCACACCCGTGAGGTTCTGAATTGGACCAATATCTTTTTCGGGTTGGCTTCGATGCCACGCTCGGAAACGATGAACCCGAGGAGCATGCCCCGAGGGACCCCATAAACGCACTTCTCGGGGTTTAGCTTTATGTTCCGCTTCTTGAGGCATTCGAACGCCTCTTCTAGGTCGGCTACTAAGTCGCCCGCCTTCCTAGATTTTGTCACTATATCGTCTACGTAAGCCTCAACGGTTCGTCCGATAAGGTCCCCAAAAACTTTGAGCATGCAACACTGGTAAGTCGCGCCCGCGTTTTTGAGGCCAAATGGCATGGTTACGTAACAATATGTGCCGAAAGGAGTGATGAACGAAGTCACTAATTCATCAGACTCTTTCATGCAAATCTGATGGTAACCGGAATATGCATCAAGAAAGCAAAGTCGTTCACAGCCTGCGGTGGAATCAACTATTTGATCAATGCGAGGTAATGGAAATGGATGCTTAGGACAAGCTTTATTTAAACTAGTGTAATCGACACACATTCTCCATTTTCCATTTTTCTTCTTAACCAAAATGGGATTAGCTAACCACTCTGGATGGAAGACCTCCTTGATGAATCTGGCTGCCAAAAGCTTCTGCACCTCCTCCCCTGATGGCCCGGCGCTTCTCCTCGTTGAATCGGCGCAGGCGCTGCTTCACCGGCTTGGACCCGGCCCGGATGTCCAAGGAGTGCTCGGCGACCACCCTCGGGATGCCTGGCATATCCGAGGGACTCCAAGCAAACACGCCGGCGTGCTTGCAGAGGAAGTCGACGAGCACAGCCTCCTATTTCGGGTCGAGGGTGGTGCTGATCTTCAGCACCTTGCCATCGGGGGAGCACGGGTTGAGGGGCACCTCCTTCACCCCCTCAATGGGCTCAAAGGTGCCCGTGGCCTTCTTGGGGTCGGGGACCTCCTTTGCCATCTTCTCGAGGTCGGCAATGAGGGCCTCGGACTCCGCCAGCGCTGCCGGCGTACTCGCAGCACTCGACGTCGCACTGGTACGCGTGCTGGTAGGAAGCGCCGATGGTGATCACCCCCTTTGGCCGCACCATCTTGAGCTTGAGGTAGGTGTAGTTCAGGACTGCCATGAAGTTGGCGTAGCATGGCCTCCCGAGGATGGCATGGTAGGTGCCGTGGAAGCCCACCACTTCAAACGTCAGGACTTCCTTCCTGAAGTTGTTCGGAGTCCCGAAGTAGACGGGTAGGTTGATCTGCCCGAGGGGTTGCATGCTCTTCCCGGGCACTATCCCGTGGAACAGGGATGTCGTGGCCCGGAGGAGCGAGCGGCTGATCCCTATCGTGCCAAGCGTCTCAGCATAGAGAATATTGAGGCCACTACCTCCATCCATGAGGACTTTGGTGAGCCTCGTGTTGCCGATGACAGGGGTCGACAACGAGTGGGTAACGCCCCGGAGATGGGACGTAGTCCGGGTGATCGTCCTGGACGAAGGTGATGGCATCGAGGGACCAGTCGAGAAAACATGGTGTTGCTGGTCCGACGGAGTAGACCTCCCGACGCTCGCGCTTTCGCTGTCGCGGCGTAGGAGCGATCCTGGGCCCGTCGAAGATCATGAGGCACTTGTCGACGGGCGGGAACTCATCGTCCTTCCCGTCCTTGTCCTCCTGGCCCTTGGCGGGCTTTTTGTCGGCGTCGTCCTTGAACGCCTGCCAGCCGTAGTGCTTCTTGAGCATCACACACTGCCCAAGCGTGTGATGCACCGGACCCTGGTAGTAAGGGCACGGTTTGTTGAGCATCTCATCGAAACGGCCCCGAGGGCACCGTGGCCCCTTGGGCTCGGTGGTTGCCATGAGGGAGTCGTTGCGGAGGGGACCTTTCCCTTCCCTTTCTTCTTCTTGCTGATTGGGGCTCGGGAGGAGGTGCCCTCAGGGGCCTCCTCCTTTCGTTTGCCCTTGGGGTCAGAGAAGAGGGCTCCCACCAGTCTCGTCCCTCGAGGCAAAGCTGGTTGCAATCTTCATGAGCTCGGAGACGCTGGTAGGGGTTTGACGTCCCAGCTCATGAATGACCTCTTTGCAGGAAGTTCCTGCAGCAAATGCTCCGACGACGTCGGAGTCGGCGACCTGGGGTAGCTCATTGTACTGCTTGGAGAATCGCCGGATATAGTCCCTGAGGGACTGGCACGGCTTCTGTTTGCAGCTTCTGAGATCCTAGAAATTGCCAGGGCAGTACGTATGTGCCCTGAAAGTTCCCTACGAAGATCTTGACCAGATCGTTCCAGTCAAAGATCAACCGCGGGGGGAGCTGCTCCAGCTAGGCTCTTGCAGAGTCGGCAAGGAACAAGGATAGGTTGCGGATGATGATGAGATCATCCTGCGCACCGCCAAGCTGGCACGCAAGACGACAGTTCAGGGTTGGTTTCCCCCGAATACTTGGCTATGTTGGCCGGCTATCGGAGCCGGGGCGGGAATCTGGCCCTTCGGATGGCCTCATTGAAGACGCGAGGACCCGGGGGCTCTAGTGAGGGCTCACGGTCCTCGTCCGTGTCGTAGCGCCTGCCCCGATGGACGTTGTAGCCTCGTGCAGCTCCATCGGTCTTTCGCCAACCGCGGGCTTGAAGGATGGCTCGGACGTCGATGTCCTTGCCAAGCCGTTGGTGAATCGACGGGCCCTTGGGACCTCGGGATGCACCAAGGTCTCTCTCTCTCGTGGCGCGTCGCACCGCCACGTTGGTGACTTTCAGCACCACGATGGCGTGACGCTGAACTCTCTGCCTGGAGGACGGCTGCGTCCTCCAGAAGATCGTTGAGCCGGTTCCTGAGCTGTCACGTCGCCTCGGTGGAGGGCTCGGGCATGCTCCGGAGCAGCATTGCTGCCTCCGTGAGGTTGCGGCTTGCTCGAGGCGGGGCTCCTGGTGTCCCGGCTCCATCGTCGGTGATGATACGAGCCTAAAAATCCCGGGCCCGGCGTCGAGCTGCTCCGCCGGCACCCTGCTGCTCTCGCGCTCGAGCGCGGCTCGCAGCTGGGTGAGGCGCAGGCGGTCCTAACCCATCTGCGCCTCAAGTTCCTGGAGCTGCTCTAGCTCCGGAGACTGGTACGTGGGGCGAGACGTCCCAGCTCCCGGGTCCTGCGGCGGAGCTGACCGTGTAGTCCACGGAGTCGCCGGAGGTGGAGTGTGTTGTTGAAGCTGCGGCTGGAGCGGAGAAGGCACTTCATTGTCGTCTTCCGAATGGACGTCCTCCACCCGTCCGTCGTCAGGGTGCACCAAGTGGTAGCATTCTTGAGCGGCGTCGATGTAGGACTGGTCGGAGTCAGTGACGATGCTCGGGGCGTCCTCCCATGAGTCGTCAGGGTGGATGGTGAAGTCCATGTTTGCCCAGAACTCGTCGTCGTCGTCGCTGTGGACCTGCCGTGACGGTGAGGTCCAACCGTAACGATCCCACTCCTCCGAGTATTCTCAGGGAGTGAGACTGTCAGTGGAGCCCGCCTCCCTTCCCCCATATGCCCTGGGACTGCTCCCGGGAGAAGACGGTGGGGAAGCCACGTGGTCGCCCACGTGGTCATCCAGACGCCCGAGGCGATGGACAGGTGTCTCCACCAAGTCGCGCAGCAAAGCACGGACTGCGCGGATGTGGGTGTCTACAGCGCTTTGGAGCCCGAAGAGAGATGGCGGAGCCGTCCCCCTCCCCCAATGAGGGTGGAGAGAGAGCCCTGTCGACGCCGCGATCCCGCCCTCGCCCGGCCTTCGGGCGGTTGGCGGGTGTGCGGCCGCCGGCGCCGGAGATGTCGGGGTGGTGGTGGGCGCAGAGTCGGCATCCCCTGCTGGAGGCACCTGGTTGGCCGCGCTTCTCGCGACCAAGGGCAGGTTGGCGCCGTTGCGCATCCTCCTCCTGGTCCACCGGGGGTGGCGTGCGGTGGTCCCCTCGTCCTCTGGGACGGGCAGAAGCATCGCCGTGATCCCTTTCCTGGCCACTTGACAGGCCGGAGTCAGGACGATGATGATGCGGGGCTCGGTCGGGCGCAGGTTCATCTCAAGCCCTTGGCCGGTGGCCACGAACTCAAGACTCCCGAACCGGAGCATCGTGCCAGCAAGCAGTGTAGTGGAGCTGTCAGCCATCCGGAACCTGAATCAACGCGCAAAAGGCCCTACCTGGCGCGCCAACTGTCGGTGCTAGTTTTGACGGGTGCTAACACCGGCTAGTGAATTTGTGTTTTACGGTTGAGGCTTCGGATGGTGTGCAAGGGGGAACACAGAGTTTATACTGGTTCAGGCCAAGAGGGCCCTATGTCCAGTGGAGAGGCGGATCGTGTTGCCTTGCACCGGAGTGCTTGTAGTAAGGGTTACTAGCTGAGCGAGAGAGGGAAGTGCTCCCAAGTCTCTTGTGAGCGTGTAAGTGTGTACAAGTTTTGTGGTAGTAGCTTGCAGTTGCATGTGGTGAAGTGGGGTGTGTGTAAGTTTGTTCTAAGGCTGACCTCTGCTCTCCATTTTATAGTCACCAGGGAGGGGCGAGGGCAGCGCGTACATTGCTATGCATGTTACACTTGGGAGTTGTTGCTGTTTGACTGTTGCCAGCCACGGTCTTGTCTCCGCGTCCCAGGGGTATGGCCGTAGTGGTTCGTATGATCTTGGTGAGTTCCAAGGCGGCAATAGTCGTCGTGATTACGGCGTGGCATAGTATCACACCAGATGGCTGTTCTCCTGCACAATGTGACAATAAGGTGGGTCGCCTTGGGGCGTTGTCACCCGAGGCTCGGGATTCCTAGAGGCGTGGTGGAACGGAGCAGGGCGACACCTTCCCTCGGGCGCATTTCCAGCTTTCGGACATTGTTTCTCGAGGGTCAGGTGGGCCCGGATGGAAGGCGTGTTCGTCCTTTCGAGCGGACAGTGCAGTAGGTGCTTTTCCCGTTCTTGCATAACCCGTTCGTCAGGCGCTTGGGCTGTCGTAGTCGTAGTTGGTAGATCCCGGCGCGAAACGGGGCAGAGCACCGTAGACCATACTGGGGAGGGGATGGCCGTAGTGGGTCCATCAAATCCGTCGCCAGGGAAGTCCTGACTAGGTGGTATGGCCGTCTTGCGCGTGCGAAGCACAGTCGCGTCGACAATCTCGCCTGATGGGATAGTACTTGTAAATTGGTCAGAGAGGTCCCTTGTAGTCCAAGATTGCTCTGCTGACGTCAATTGTGCATTGGATGCTTCAGAAAGATTGCGCCCGAGGGGGATGGGGAAGCTTGGGCGAATCGGAGAATTGGCGCCCGAGGGTGCCGTTTTCCCGAGCTCTTTCGGGGAGGCTTGAGCGGATCGGAGAATCGGCGCCCGAGGGTGCCGCTTTCTCAAGCTCTTTCGGGGAGGCTCGGGCGAATTGGAGATGCGGTGCCCGAGGGTGCCGCTTTCCTGAGGGTAGGCTGGTGTTGATGCGGCGTCGTCATGGGCCTCCGTAAGCGCGGCTTTCGCGGGCTTCCACTGGCTTTGCCTGGGCTGGGCCGTGTTGGGAATGTGTATTTTTGCATCGTAGTTGGGTACCCCATACTTTGGTACCCGACATGTGAGTATTAATGATTCATTCACTTTATCTTCTGCTGCAAGTTACTTGGACTCAAGTCATGCCGGTATAGAACATGATCTATGCTAACATAATATCAACCATATCTTCTTAGTAGCGTAGATGGAACATGATAAAATTCTGGACAAACTAACCTATGTTCCAAAGTTGTACATCCCTTCGGGTATGTGTTGTCTACTAATCTGTTTCAGGCATAATAATGAATGAAGTGACAAGGTGTCATAAGATCAAAGAAGCAAAAGATGGCAAAGAGGATAAGCAACAAAAGAGACAAGATGGTCATGAACAACTCAAGATGCAAGAAAAGGAAGGGACCACCAGTCATCTACCCTTCATTAATTAGTGCCATCACGCTCTAATAACGAAGGTAATATCTTAAAGTAAGTGGTCACTATTTTCCTCTTGATCTTGGAATCCAGATAAATAAAGACACAAATATGTTAGAGTTACATCTCTAATTGATTAACCTAATTAACTCAACATGTTTTGTCCTTTAAGATTGTTCATGGCATCATTCTTTTGATCTCAATCTTAACCAAATGTGCTAAAACATTGCATTCTATTTTTGGAAGATGATAGTCATACTCATGTGAAAATTTATATATTATGCAGAGATAGACAACCATTCCATTGGTTAAGCAATTTAAATCTTTTCTGCCATATGAACTTAAATGCAACATTAATGCTTAATCATCTGATCTTACCACTCATGTCATGAGTAAAACAAATTATGTAACATCAACTTTGTCTTGTTCAATGTGCATAAGGCTAGAGAAGATTAAATAAAGAAATAGATTCGGTTTTGTTGGTGTTTTTCCACCAGCAGAGCCCATGCACTTGATCTCTACCTTCGTTTTGCAAACAGGACGACACTTCAAGCAAATTTGTTAATTCTGAAAATTCTACAAGTGAAAGTTCTATGAACATGCACGCTGAGCAAGATGCTACCAGCTTCCACTATTAATGCTCTACTTCAACCTGCTGGCCAAACAAAGAACAAAAGTGACATCACCATCACCAGAGGTGAAACCATCAAGACCTTCATCTCTAAGACGGAGAGATACACAAGAGTGGAAAAGAAAGTCCTATCGGTAGACTTTAAATTCCGCACCCTTGTCATAAGGTAACATGGTAGTTATCTAATTAATTAGTATTCACAATTTACATTAGTAATTTTACTTTAGCATATTCATCTTTTTGCATATCAAAAAAAAGAGAGAGAAAAATCTTTATTACCTTATTTACTGCATCATGAAACATTAAAGCCCAATGTGAATAAACTTATAGAATATTCACTATGGTGGCATAAAAAAATAATAATAGCATCTGTATTTACTTTCTTGCATTATGCAAAACCTAAGCCCCATGAGAATAAATATTCTCCGTGGTGGCATAAAAATATATAGCGTGCATATATATTTTATTGTTGCATAAGAAAGTTAGAAAACCCTAAAAAGAGAATCCTGCTAGAATCTGTCAATTAAAATCAACTCTGAGAATAATCAATTACTTATTGGCTGACCACTAACCCCTTATTACATTCGAGCCTCGAGTTTTGGTTATCTTGTTGGAGTATAATTATGCAGGATAACACTATGTCTGAGGAGTGAGTCCATCAGTGGCGCCCACCAGACTACTGCTGGTAAGCCCACTCTAAAGATCATCAACACCAAATATTGCAAACATCTAGCTTGGGGGAGCAGCATCCCCTAGTTATCAGGTATCTATACCTAGGCGATTATCGAGTCTATCTTATATAGTCATAAAATACCAAAAAATATGTGAACACATGAAGGTTCACCAAAGTACCATAAGAAAATCTAAAAATACCAAAAATATGTGGGCACATGAAGGTCCAAACTTTTTAGAAAAAACCCAAAAATATGTGGGCACATGAAGGTCCACCCAATTAAGAAACTTCTGCTGGAAATATAAAACTAATCACTTACCATGGAGTGGTATTAACCTAACCCCTCTCCATGAGATTTGGTATTCTTGTTGGCAATTGAGTTTTACAAGACAATACAAGATCAAGAGCTAGTCAACCTGGAGCCCTTACGCGGCCAGTATGCTTGCTCCCAGAAGGATTGCTCAACTTGCAACATCAAAGACCACGTCAACATCTAGCTTGGGGGAGGGCACCCTCCATTTAAAGTCCAGCTAAGTATAAGTTTCTCATCCTTATTATTGTACCATATTGCTTTTCGCGTGAGTTAGCTAGTGAAATAAAATTTAAAAACCAAATAAATAGTGTTTAGGTTAGTTAGTGTGTTTGAATAAAATAAAAAGAGAGTGCTTACAATAATTTTGCTCAGAACTCGATGGAAACCATTCTCAGGAATTTGATATGTAGCACCCCACCATGATTCCTCATTTCAACTTAGTCTTCAACCTTGAATCATCTCAAGTTTTAGATACAACCATTTTAACTTGAAGATTCGCTTTGAACCTGAAACTTGTGGGTAGCAAATGCTTGATCTAAGTCTAAGTAATTGAGGGATATGATATGCAAAATTTGAGCTGCTATTTATCTTATTCCTAGTGATACTTCAATTGTGGAGATTTATTTTGAAAATCCTTAAAACCACATGATGAGTTCCTGTATGACAAGATCTTTATAATCCTACCACAGCCATACATGCTAGATTAGGAAAACATACACATTATATGCTACTTGCTTTGTTTTGAGTTTAGTCAAGCTTTGTTGATACCTTAGGAACTTGTCATGCTTTTACAATTAAGATCACATGCACTCCACCCATAATGCACTGCTCATATCCGAGTGGGCACATCCACATTCCACATTTTCCAGCTAGATTCACCTGAAAATATTCTACTCCTACACTAGGAGTGAACACTAAAAATATCCCATTGGTTACCCCAGATCAATGCTCCAAGGTTCTTGTTGCTATCTCTCAGAAGAAAAAGAAAAAGAAAAAGGGAAGTATTGTTGCAGAGAAGGGGCATGTGGCTATGCAAAAGAGTGAGATGAGAGAAAACAATGGGTACAAAGATGCCCGGCTGAGAGGTAAAAATGGACAAGTGTCTGAATTTATCAAAACAATGGGTACTACTAATGCCCGCCTGAAAAAATAAGAAAAAGAAAAGAAAGATAGCCCATGTTGTACTGCAACACAATTCCCTAGTGTTTGAAAAAGAGAGAGAGATGTCTGAAGGAGCAAACGAGTAGAATTAGGATTAGCCACCATATATATCCACGTACCACCTCACATCCACACACATGCACATCTTGATTTGATTATATGACCTGTTCCTTTGGATCCATTGTTTGACTTTACAATATATTCATTGCAAGTATGTATGAGTTGTCTCCTTACCCATAAGCTCCACACAAGCTATTAGTTATAGGGTGAGAGAGAGAATAGAAGGCATGCATCACTATTGCCTTGGTGAGGATCCACAAATATCACATATTGAGAGACTTGAGAGAGTCATACAAAGGAAACTCTGAGTTTTATTTTGAAAACTTGCAAAAGCTCTAGGATAAGAGTTGAACGACAGAGCTTGAGACATAGTGTTTAACTTAGACATTCTATCCTTCAATTACCCAAGACTCAAGAAAAAGCTACAAGCTCCATGGTAAAGGTAATACAGGTAAGTCTAAAGGTAAGCTTAGCCTACTCTAATCCTTGAGTATTTCTTGGTTTAAAAC
This sequence comes from Eremochloa ophiuroides, assembly GCA_038502445.1. Lineage (NCBI taxonomy): Eukaryota > Viridiplantae > Streptophyta > Magnoliopsida > Poales > Poaceae > Eremochloa > Eremochloa ophiuroides. The sequence goes on along the minus strand of JAHLJS010000006.1, from coordinate 28,860,939 downwards.
TGAATACTTATGAGGGGTAGCTATAACTTTTGATATATGCTAAAGTTTGGCTTTGCTAAGGGACTAGCAAAGGGTAAGGTTGAGGGAACTTGTTGATGGTAGTCATTGCTCATTTTTACCCATCAAATAAACATGAATCAAGGGCATAAAACAATACACAACATAGTTTTGGTGTTCTCACTTGTTTTGCAGGGTATAAAAGGATATTCAATTTTTCACTAATTAAAAGTATATCAAATAAGGAATTGGAGTTCACCATTGCATAGAGCTCGCCAAGACGATTGAAACGGACCTATGGTTTGCTATTTTTGGAGTCCGGAATAAAGAGATATGGATTTTACAAATACCGGAAGATTCTAGAATCTGAGCTGCGGGATTAATTAAAGGCTGAGGGATTAATTGGGCCTAAATCAGAATTTGGCCCATTAAAGCCTATGTGCACATGGTGAAAAGGATTAGTACCATATTACTTGCCCAAGGTGGAGGGGAGGCCAGGCGCCCCCATATAAGGAACCCAGCACCCCCCGAGTCAAGGGCACCATTATGGAGTTGTAGAGGCGTCCATCGAATGGATAACCTCTCAACTCTAGAGAATTAGGGCTAGACTTTCCAATGTAGTAGATTAGTTTTAGTTGAGAGTTAGGGAGAGTGGAGCTGTGCTTCGGTTTTAGAGAAGTCTTCGGGGGTCTGGTGTATCTTTGTATCTCATCTTTGTAAGACTTATGCTTTAATATATTTATCTTCTCTATTTAATTTATGCCTTGAATTTGATTGGTTAGTATAGTTGTTATACTTTGGCATAGAATTTCCGCTAACATCGAGTGCTCTAGTTTTCATATGGGATTAGAGTAGTAATTAATAGTGTAGGCATGGTGTCTAGACTAGAAGTTACCTGAGATTGCACTCAACCTTACGAATAATTGTGGTAGCCCCAAGAGGTGACAGCCCTGATGGCCTGACTTATTACACCTCGTGTAGGTTGATGATTGTAGGACCGTAGTTAGAACTTCGTAGTCCCATTCTCATCCCGTTCCGTGGCTAATGTTCTGATGTCCCGAAGTGTTATTGTGTGATTGCTTTATCTACCATGAATCAGTTATTATAGAACCCCAGTAATAGAGAAGTATTTAGGAACCTTGAACTCTCCCGTTGTCCTCTCACTTTAGCTATCTACTCTTTTATCATAGAATTCTCCTGTGTGTCTATGTCTTTTAAGCATAGCTCCTATCATTTATCGTTTACCCCTACTATAGTCTAGTTGGTGTACTAAGTTAGTAGACACATGATGGTCAACTATCAAATTCTTTAATCATTGTTTCCCTGTGGTAAAATATAAATAACGATACCTAGAATACTCCCGGTAAAATGCTACAGTGGTATTCTGTGTGCTTGCGGAATCTTTCATATTCTATTTGCACTTAATAAATACCAACACCAGGCACTTGAGTCCCTACAACGCCGCATTGCGGACGCTGTGAGACATAGGCTTGACGGAGACCGGGGTGGTGGCGCACTTCCACGCGCGGGCAGTGCTGCCCCTGATGGAGCGCCGCCTCGCCCTGTACGAGATGGCGGAGGGAGTGTCGAGGGTGGGGACCTCGATGCTGAACCAGAGCCTCAGCTCCTAGGAGATCATGGGCCATTTGAGGTACACGGTAAGTGGTCACCCCACCCTCGACGAGCTGAAGAAGGTGGCGATGCGCCCACGCCCGGGGTATATCTCGCTGGTGAGCATCTCTCTTTCTTCTCTGTCGATTGTTCATCTTTCTTCCCCTTCTGATCCTTCTTCCCCTTTCGGCGTAGGGCCTCTCGAGGGAGGAAAGACCCTCTCTGCCCCCCGTCCCGAAGGATGCCATCCTTCGGGCCCATAACCGCCTCCGGGGCGAGCGGCAGAGGACGGAGAAGGAGAGGAAGACCTCGAAGAGGAAATTTTGGACTGGGAGCCGATAGCCGATACCAGAGGAAGATAGCCGATCTCGGAAGCAGATTCCGTCCAGCGGAAGGAAGGAAACAGCCGATTGCACGGTGAATCGGTTATCGGACCAAGGTGACAGGAGGCGCGCAGCGTCAGTATTGATGACGTCATCCAGAGTCCGCGCCGCCAGGGTGCGATCACGATCGGAGTCCATTATGGAAAGGGAAGGTTGGACTCCAAGTTACCTTAGATATAGGATAGTTTGTTAGTTTCCTTATCTATTGATAAGTTGTAATTCGACTAGGACTCTATCTTCTTACGCTCAGGGTATAAATATAAGCCCTCAGCCATTGATATCAAATAACACAACATCAATACAACACAACTTTCGGCTCCGGCCAACAAACCCTAGAGTCAGTCGAGTCCGGCGAGTTACTTCATCCAGGCTGGGTGTCATCCGGTGGACGCAGGCTTGCTTGTAAGTATCGTCAACCCCCTGTTAATCTATGTCTTTTTAGCGTCATCCGGTGGACGCGGAAGCATGGCGGACCAGGGTCCTTGCTAAGCTATGTTTCTTTGGTGTCATCCGGTGGACGCGGGAAGTATAGCGAGTCAAGGATGATTCACGCTGGTTTACTCGATCAATCTGTGTTAACCGTCATCTGGTGGACGAGATGCAGATTAGGATGGTTTTCACGCTTGGATTAGTTATCGATTCGTGTTTGTTTGCTTGATTAATCTATTAGTTAATGTCATCCGGTAGACAGGCTATAGATTGAGATAGTTTGCATGCATAGATTAGTTATCGGCTCTAGCTAAATATGGCAATTTAGTTAGATTCATTAAGTTATCAGTATTGTTTGTTTAAATTGATTTACCTTATTATAACAATATCTCTTCCCGATCAAGATTGATAGATTTGGCCTTAGATTTACTTGAATCTGATCGTCGTTTATGCTTTTTATGCTTATCTTACCATGATGATCGATTCCATGCTTACATCGGCTAATTCCCTATTAATCTTGTTCGTTACATGTTGTGCGTTCGGTTCTAGTTAAGACATAAGTGGTTCTGAGGTTATCATAAGTCTTATTTTCGTGTCCTTGTTTAAGCATAATGTCGTTCGGTGGATGTTATGTATTAAGTTAAACTGAGTGTCATCCGGTGGAACAGGTTTAACCTGAACAAGGTTCGCTAGATTAGACTTGCTTTAATTTGAGGTCTGTTTATGACTACGCTAGCATTTCGTTCATACTTCATGGACCCTGCATCGGCTAAAAAGCCGATTCAGTTGTGCTTTCTCGAATAGATCGTGCATATAGATTTATTTGGATATCAAACGATCTAGCTTTGTTTGCTGGGTTTGTTGAAGCCCGCTGGCCGTTAGACCAGGTGAACGCAGACTTGGTGAACTTAGCGAAGAGGGTTTACTAAAGCCACCGGCCTTCTAAATCAGCTTTAGTAGATCTCTACTTGTTTGATGTACAGATCAGATCTGTACACGTGATCTATTTTCTTTCGTACACATTAACCAAATTAGATTGGCTAGCACGTTATTATCCTTACATGAATATCCTGATAGCCGTTTTACTTCATTATTATACTATCAGTTCATAACATGACGGAATCGGCTTTCTAGTCGATCTCCGATTATACTGGCTTTTTGAGCCGTACAGTTGGAACTATCTGGACTCACTAGTTAGTTCCACCTTGGGTTACTGATTATCTCTGTTTCCTTGTCAATTGCAGGTCAAATTGACTGGCACGCTTGGGTGTTATCGACACTCTCAGACCGGGTCCGAAGCTAGCTGGATCTGCGAGAGGTCTACTGCTTTCAAGGGTCGTTTCCGGCTTCGCTGGTGTGTTGGGCTTAGGGAACCACTTTTTGCGCCAACACACTTTTTGGCACGCCCGGTGGGACAGATCACTCAAGACCATGGCAAAAGGGAAGACCGCGGCAGACGGCTCCTCCAAGGAGGCCGGAGGCCCCAGAGATGATGGTGTCCTCAGGGTCAGGATCGAAGACCTCAACGAGGAGGACGCAGCAGTGCTGAACAAGATCATCAAAAAATTCGCTGATGCCTGCCTGCTTTCATTCAGCAAGCAGCGCGATGGCTCCATAGTGAAGAAGAATGCATTTCCGAGGTGGATCATGGACGGCCATTCTGATAAATGTGAAGAGGAGTGCAGGGCCGACCTCAAACAGATGCTGGAAGAAGCGACCTGGGAGGCCACCTCTTTAGCAGTCGGCCACCACCACAAATCCTTCCTGCAGACATTCTATAACATCATGAAGACCGTCCTCAAGCGGTAGGATTGGGAGTCTTTGGGTCCGGTTTATTTCAACATACCTGTAGAAGATGCAGATCCAAAAGCAGCGGCAGGGACCTCCAATTCCTCACCGCAACAGCCGAGCCAGCCGAAAGCGCCAGTGCAAGGTGCCACGGTGGCCGGTTCGGCTCAAAAAATAGCAGCTTCTCCCAGATTATACAAAGATCACACTTCAGAGGAGATCGCCGCTTTCATGCAGGCCACTGGGCAGACGGTGAACTCGATGAACTCACCAGTGGTGAACCCGGCGGCTAGAAGTACGCTAGCGGCAGACACGGCCAACCCTACCCCTGGATACCATAAGGGGATTACATATCAGGACCTTCAGGCAGCGCCGCATCCGGGGTACGCCCAGACGCCTAACAATCAGCTGCTGGAGCAGATGAGTGCCATGCTCCATGATACGTTCGGTTTGCAGCCAAAGACCGGGACTGGAATCAAGTACAGGCGTCCTTACCCCGAGTGGTACGACCGAGTGACGTTGCCGCCCAGGTATCGCTTGCCCGACTTCTCCAAGTTCAGTAGGCAGGACGACGTCACCACCATGGAGCACATCAGCCGTTACCTGACCCAGCTCGGCGAGGCCTCATATGAGGTAGCTCACAGGGTCTGGCTCTTTCCGCTATCACTGACAGGGCTAGCGTTTAGCTGGTTCGCGTCCATGGAGCCTGGCTCGATTCAAAGTTGGGAAGATCTGGAGACCAAGTTCAATAATTACTTCTTCTCTGGCACCGGGGAGAGGGACATCACAGATCTCACCAACATGCGCCAAAGGCCGAATGAAGTTGGATCGGCCTTCGTCAGGCGATTCAGGGAAACCAGGAACATGTGCTACTCCTTGAACCTGAACGACAAGCAGCTCGCCAAGATAGTGGTCAGTGGGCTGCTCCCACACGTCCAAGAGAAGCTGGTGGGCACCAACTTCAACAGCATCGGCGAGGTGATGCAGAGGGTGGCCGCATTAGAGCAGCAGGCCCAGATCTTCAAGAAGGAATCGAAATACAAGCAGTCGGCTTACGTCTGTAATTCTGACTCAGAGGATGGGGAGGACGAAGAAGTGGCCGCTGTTGAGCTCAAATGGGGTACAAAGCCTATGGCCGTGCCAAAAGGTTGGAGCGCGGAGGATCAATACGACTTTTACACGCGCAAGCTAGACAAGCTCTTCGACCTGTTAGTCAGTGCGGGCCACATCACCTTCCCAGCTGACTACGTCAAGCCATCTCCTGAAGACTTGCAGGGGAAACCGTTCTGCCAGTACCATGGCCTCACCTCACACTCCACAAACGGCTGCCGTAATTTCAAAGCAGCGATCTAGAAGGCCATTAGGCACGGCCTGTTAAAATTTGAGGCCCCTCCCAAGGGGAAGATGAAAATCGACAAATTCCCATTCCCGAAGGGGCAGAACATGGTCCAGATCGCAAAACCCCCAACCAAGGTGAAGGTGCTGACCTCCGAACGGGCCAAGAAGAAAACCTCGGTTGATACCGATGCGCAGATCACAGCTGAGGAGCTGGCGCTGATCAAAGAAGGGAGGGAGCAGAACCAGAAGCAGCTGGAGAAAGGAAAGTCCAGCGGCACCAAGAGTAGGAGGCCCACACACCAGCATCTCCTGAATAAGTGGCAGCGTCAGAAAGAGAAGGACCATCAGAGCCAGCTGCAGCGCGAAGAGGAGGAATACCGCAGGTGGCTCCGCGAGGAAGAAGAGGCGCGCTATCACGAAGAACTGGCTCACCGCCAGGAAGGTGAAGAGGATCACTGGCATTGCCCGTTCTTCTGACACTGCTGGAATGAAGGCTTGAGACTGCCAACGCTGCGCAACTGTCCAGAGTGCAGCGATCAGTACTGAGAGTACAGGCAGTCCCAGGTCAACCGCCGATCTGTGCACGATAGGCTAGGAAGCCCCCGTAGCCCGCGGGATCGGCGTGAAAAAAGGGACCCTGCGCGATCGGCTTGATGAGGCGGTGGTTGAATGCCAACAGCCGGTTTGGCAGGAGAACCAGTGGTGCCCGGGAGATCTAACTAGAAGCCAAAGGCGCTGGGTGCAGCGGCTCAGGAACAGGAGCTCCTAGGCTGAGGGGCGTGCCAAGCGGGTGTGGCGCGAAAAGCCTTCACAAAGTAATGGGAAAGCTGTGGCCGACGCGCAGATGGTGTTTGTGCTACCTGCAGAGTTCAGAGCCAAGAGGTACGATACCGATTCCGACTCAGACGACTCGGGATCAAAAGAAAGAGTGGCCAAGTTAGTGCTCGCACAGCAAGCTACTTTTGACAAGCCGGCCAAGAATCGACATCTGAAGGCCCTCTACCTCAAAGGTTACGTTGACGGCATGCCCATGCCGAAGATGCTGGTGGATGGTGGCGCCACTATCAATCTCATTCCCTACACCACATTCCGCAAGCTAGGCAAGGGCCCTGATGATCTGATAGAAACCGATCTGATGCTCAAGGATTTCAGGGGCAACTCTTCCAGCACTCAGGGGGCAATCAACGTCGAGCTGACAGTGGGGAAGAAGACACTGCTCACTACCTTTTTCGTGATCGACAGTAAGGGCGTCTATAGCTTGCTGCTCAGACGTGACTGGATCCATGCCAACTGCTGCGTGCCATCCACCATGCATCAGTGCCTCATTCAGTGGCATAGCGATGAGGTCGAAGTGATCCCGGCCGTGGCGACGGCGGATGCCGCGTACTGGGAAGCTGGGGATCATGACTATTTCTCCGGCAAGGTTTGGGAAGGAGGCTCCATTAGGGTCAGCGATGAGACTCAACAGTCGATCAGGACAATCGGCTCTGAGTCTTTTTATTAAATAGAGAATCCGATCGACGGCACAGAGGGTAAGTTGGGGCAAGGATTCACGTCGGCCAACAAGCTCGAAGAAGTAGATGTTGGACCTGGCGACAGGCCAAGGCCGACGTTTATTGCCGCCAACCTAGACCCGGAGTTCAGGCAGGAGCTGATTCAACTGCTAAAGGAGTACAAAGATTGCTTCGCCTGGGAATATTATGAGATGCCTGGATTGGACAAATCTATTGTTGAGCACAGGCTACCCATCAAGCCAGGGTTTCGGCCACACAAGCAGCCTCCACGTCGGTTTAGAGAGGACGCTCTACTCGACATTAAGGCTGAAATCACGAGGCTGTTAGAAGCCAAGTTCATTCGAGCTTGCCGATATGCCGAATGGATATCGAACATCATCCCTGTGTACAAGAAAAATGGTAAATTACGAGTCTGCATCGACTTCAGGGATTTAAATAGAGCTACACCGATGGATGGCTACCCTATGCCAATAGCCGATATGCTGGTAGACTCGACTGCTGGGCACCAGGTCATTAGCTTCATGGATGGCAATGCTGGTTATAATCAAATTTTTATGGCTGATGAAGACATCCCGAAGACTGCCTTCAGGTGCCCTGGTGCGCTTGGTTTGTTTGAATGGGTGGTCATGACATTTGGTTTGAAGAATGCCGGTGCAACTTATCAGAGAGCTATGAATTACATATTTCATAAGTTGATTGGCAAAATCGTTGAAATCTATATAGATGACGTGGTGGTGAAATCCAAGAGCTATAAGGATCACCTGGCCGATCTGAGGGCCACTCTGGAGTGCACAAGGAGACATGGTTTGAAGATGAATCCTAACAAGTGTGCATTCGGCGTGTCGGCTGGCGAATTTCTGGGATTCATGGTCCACCACAAAGGGATAGAGATCGGCAGCAAGAGCAAGAAGGCGATCGATGAACTTGTACCTCCAACCAACAAGAAGGAATTGCAATCCTTGCTCGGTAAGATTAACTTTATCAGAAGGTTCATCGCCAACTTATCAGAGAAGGTGATGCCGTTTTCGCCATTGTTGAAGCTCAAGAATGATCAAGAGTTCAAATGGGGTGACGTGCAACAGAAGGCTTTTGACGAAATCAGAGAATACATGAAAACTTCACCTGTCTTAGTACCGCCACGGACAGGATAGCCTTTTAAGTTGTACGTGATGGCCGAAAGCCATACTATTGGATCGGCCCTTTTTCAAGAGTTTGAAGGGAAGGAGAGAGCAGTTTTCTACCTGAGCAGGCGGCTCCTTGACCCTGAGACAAGATATACACCGACCGAGAAGTTGTGCTTGTGCCTATTCTATTCATGCACCAAGTTGAGGCACTACCTGCTTGCCTCGGAGTGTGTGGTGGTGTCCAAGGAGGATGTCATCAAGCACATGCTTTCGATGCTGATTTTAAATGGTCGAATCGGCAAATGGATCCTGGCGCTCTCAGAGTTTGACTTGAGGTTCGAATCGGCTAAGGCAGTCAAAGGACAGGCGATAACCGATTTCATCACCCAGCATCACGGAGGATCAGCTAATGTAGCAGATATAGCGCCATGGACTATGTTCTTTGATGGCTCTTCATGCAAACAAGGTGGTGGCGCCGGAGTAGTGCTCATCTCGCCACGGGGTGTGCGCTTTGAGTATGCTTTCCAGATAGGGCCGATTGTCACAAACAATCAGGCTGAATATGAAGCCGCGTGGAAAGGTTTTCAGCTTCTGCATGAAGCAAAGGCCGATGCAGTTGAGGTATTTGGCGATTCACAACTAGTCATCAACCAATTGCTCGGCCTGTATGAGTGTAAAGACGAGATACTCAGAGGCTATTATGATCAATGCCAGGCTCTCATCAAGAAGTTCATGACGGTATCTCTCTGTCACATCCTCAGGGCCCAGAACCAGGAGGCTAATCGGCTGGCGAAGAACGCATCGGGTTATCGGCCGATGCAGGAGATTTGCAACAGCGAGCAATCAGCTGATCACTGGAGGGGCGAGATAGCAGGTTACCTGGCAAATCCTTCACAACGGGTCAACAGAAAGCTAAGGTACAAAGCCACCAAGTACGTGTTGCTGGATGGTCAGTTGTATTACAAGACTGTTGAAGGAGTGCTGCTCAAATGCCTAGGGACAGAGGAATCAGTGAAGCTGATGAGTGAAGTACACGATGGAGTCTGCGGTGCACATCAATCGGCTCACAAGATGAAGTGGATCATCAGGAGGACTGGTTACTATTGGCCTATGATGCTGGAAGATTGTTTCAAATATTATAAAGGGTGTCAAGAATGCCAGAAGTTCGGAAATATACAGAAGTCTCCAGCCTCTGCTATGAATCCTATAATCAAGCCATGGCCGTTTAAAGGATGGGGTATTGATCTAATCGGCCAAATCTACCCACCGTCGAGAAAGGGTCACAAATGGATCCTGGTGGCGACTGATTACTTCACCAAGTGGGTAGAAGCCATTCCTTTGAGGAACGCCACTTCAGCTGACGTGATCGAATTTGTAAAGGAGCACATTATTTACAGGTTTGGCATACCTCAGACGATCACAACCGATCAGGGGACAATGTTCACTTCAGAGGAGTTTATGACCTTTGCCGACGACATGGGCATCAAGATTTATAATTCATCACCGTATTATGCCCAGGCCAACGGACAAGCAAAAGCTTCCAATAAAATTTTGATCAAGGTCATCAAGAAAAAGATTGAGCAGAACCCCCAGAAAATGGTATTCGCATCTGAGCGAGGCGCTATGGGCATATCGCATGGCACAGCATGGATCGATCAAAGCTTCACCTTATGAGCTAGTCCTATGGACACGCTGCTGTCCTGCCATGGGAGATTTCAGTCTGAGACACGGCGCGTCACGTTGCAAAACAAGCTTACAGCCGGGGAATACAAAGACATTATGATGGACAGTCTAGAAGATTTGCACTGTCATCGGCTTAAGGCTTTGGAATACATTGAAAGGAACAAGGTACAGGGTGGCCAAGTATTACAACACTAAGGTAAGAAGCAAGAGCTTCACCGAATCAGAGCTAGTATGGAAAGTCATTCTGCCTATTGGTACGAAAGATAGCCGATTCGGTAAGTGATCGCCGAACTGGGAAGGCCCGTATCGTGTGGTTGAATGCGCCCCGGGTAATGCTTACATCCTTGAGGATTTACAAGGACAGAGACTCGCCAGGGCCATCAACGGGAAGCATCTGAAGAAATACTACCCTAGCATCCCAGTTGGGGGGTGATAGCCGATTCATGTGAATCTGGCTCTAACAGCCGATGCCGTGTAAGCGGGTCGCCTTCAGGGTAAAAATGGCCGACATCATAGTAACGAGTCGCCCTTAGCACAAAAATGAAATACCCTCGATGGGGTGTAACAGCTGATGCGATAAGCATCGCCTTTAGCCCAAAAAGAAAAATAATAAAGGAAAATATATATGTATCCAGACACATATGGAATTCAGATTGATGCTTTTTGAAGAAAGTTTTATTTCTGATTGTGCTTACAGGAGCCCTATTACATTCTAATTATGCGTGGCTTTGTCTATGATGTCCTGGGCGTAGGTGACAGCCACGACCTCGTTGGTGTGAGGGATGAAGTTCGCCAGTTGGGCGCTGGCCTCCTCCATATTCTGGCCCTCCGGGAACCCGGGCTCGACGGCCTCCAGAGCAATGCCGGAGCGGAGTCGCGCGGCTGTGAGAGCCCCAGTGGCGCCGTGACGAACGCCGGCCATGGCCACCTGGGAGACGCGGTGGTGAACATCCAGGAGCCGCTCCGCCTGCGTGTTGCCACGGGCATTGACGGCATTGGCGGCGGTCTTGGCGGCTACACGCAACTCTTCAAGCTACGCTGGTCAGGGCTGCAAAAGAAAGAAGTGTCAGTATGAAGGTGATCGTCAGCGCGTCACAATTCAAGATGTTACCGGCCACTGCAGCATCCGATTCAGCTGAGTTGGGCTTGCACCCTGGCCACCTCGGTTTCGGCGGCCTTAAGGGCAGCGGCTTGGGCTTCGTTGACACCCTGCAGCCGGCCATTCTCCTTCGTAGCCTCTGAGTAGAGGTTACGGAACCCCACCATCTGGTGATGGAATCAGGCGACCGTCGGTGGTAGTGTAGGACCCGTCAGAAGACCCCGATTCTGATCCAGCGCTCGGGGCCGGATCTTGAGGGGGTTCCTGAGGAGACGCAGTTCGGAGAGGCCGGGTGTCCACTGCCAATCGGTGCTCCCGGTGGGAAAGGAATCACGCGGGCCTGACTGAAGGTTGACAAAGAAGCAGATGTGTAAGAATCGAAAGAAAACCAATGTCTTGGGTACAGACTGATTTACCTGCTGAAGATGGCTAACTGCCGGGGCGTCACCCAGCGACGACGGCCGTGATACGGGTCAGCAGCTGGCATCCGCGCTAGGGGTAGCTCCAGCGGCTGCAGGGACGGCCTGAGACGGCCCGGCACCGGTTCCCGAACCTCCGACGCCGGCAGTTCCCGCATCACTGCGCAAGACAGGTGATGGTCAGATTAGATCAGATCAATGTATCTAGAAGTGAGCAGCAGCCTTACCCTAACCTAGGCTCGCAGGTGATGCCTCCGTTCACCCACGGCTCGCAGGCTCCGGTTGAAGTTGTCACCTTCGGCGGAACCCGAGGCCGTCGCTTGCCGTGGTTTCCGTCGCTAGCCACTGGATTTGGTTTTGGGGATTTGTTTTCTCTGATCTGAGGAGAGAAGACCGGGTGAGTAAAGGCTTTGATGTTGCGGTTGCTCGCTCAGGCCGAGCGTGTATATATAAAGATGAGGGAATCGAGATGGTTTCCTCCTCGGAAGGCGAGACGACGCGGCGGATTTTAGGTTGCGGTTAATCCGCGTTTCTTGAATCCGGAACAGTTGCCGGATCAGGGAGACGAAGCGCCGTCATCAGTGGTCGCACACCGATCGGGTCTTTGGATCAGGCTGCCTAGCCGATCCTATTGTGAGTGCCCGCAAGCCGATTCGTAGTGAATGAGGCTGAAAGGTTAACTCTAAGGGAAAGCAGAACAAAGCCGATGCTAAGACGCAGGCCCGTAAGCCGATTCGTATGTAGAACGGATCAGGCTGAGTAATCGATTCTAAAGTACAATGAAAGCCTGAGAGCCTATTCGCATGCAGAAACGTATCAGGCCGAACAAGTCGATTCAAAACAGGACGAAGCCGATATTAAGGTATGAATCCAAAGGCAGATCAGGCTAAATGTTCAAACTCAGGATGAAACAGCACGAGAACAAAGTTGCAAATAGAAAAGAACATGCCAAGTAGTATATCCATCACGTTACAAAGTCAATAAAGATTGGATCAGTTCCACTAATTCAGCACGGAGTGCATAGCAGCCTGCAACAATTATTGATCTCGGTTTTTAGTGGACTGCAACAGGTCCAGGCGTTGGCATGTCTTCCTGCCTGCAACGACCAAGCTGCTGATTTCCTTCTTTTTCTGGGAGAGCTCGATCGTGCTGGTGGAAATGGTGATTTCGTGCTCGCTGATAGCCGACTCAACTGCCTCCAGTTCTTTTCTCAGTTGGTCTCGTTTCATTTTCAGTGTTTCCAGTTCTGTTTCAGCTGTGCCGATTGAACATTTGAGCAGCCTGGCTTGATCGGCTAATCCAGTGGCCTCTTGTCTGTTGGCCAATTTATTGCTCCTCAGCTGTTCAAGTTCTGCCAGGTTCTCATGAGCAGTGATAATCCCTGATGCTATAACTTTAAGATCACCGAGTCTCTGCAGGGATTTTAAGGCTGTCAGATTGGTTTGCTGCTGGACAAGTTCTATTATTTGATCAACCAGTCCGGGATTGGAGGCCAGAGCAACTAGATCACCCTCTAGGTGGGGTAGAAGTGCACTTATCCGATTGCTAAAATCTGGCTTTGAAAGCTTCTCGGAGGAAGAGGCAAGTTCGTCTCTATCGCAGAATTCTTCTATGTCAAATGAATAGCCGGGAGACGAAGGCTTCGGTACCTGCAATACATACATTCTCTCATCAGAAAGGGTACAATATAGATTAATTGTTTTCTAGCAGAGACAGGATACCTGAATGAGGCCTGAGGTCTGTAGGGTTGATGCCGATGTTGCTTGTTCGACTAAGACAGTTTTGTCTCCTGCGGCATGCGGATCCTCAGCTGTCATTGTCTCGGGCAGATGGGTTTCTGCAAACCAGGAGTAAGAGCAGTATGGAAGCAAGGATAATTGCTAACAGCCGAATAGGAGTTACCTGGATTCCTCTCAGGGGGAGACTCCTCTTCTTCAAGGTTCACCCAGACTTCAGTCGGAAGGGCTTGTTCGGCTGTATTTTTGAAAAGAAGATTTGGTCAATCAGGGTATCTGCGTCGAGAAGAGAAAAGCCCAACGAGTAGTACCTGAGTTTTGGCTCTTTCTTCCTGGATCCCTTCTTCTTGAGCAGCAGACTCTTCATGGCCGGTGGATTCTGGAGATTCTTCGGCCTGTTTCTCTCCTGAGATATCTTGAATCGGCTGGGGTTTCACCTGGTAAAGAGCCGATTTAGGGATCGGAGCATACTGCAGTAAAGGAAGGTCTATGCCAGTTCTGGATACCTGAACTTTTCTTGTTGAACGGCGTTTCTTGGGTGCTTGCTTTTGAAGCTGAGATGCAGCTGGTCATTTTGAGGCAGAAAGGGGGTGTCAGTATAACAGGGCCTGACATTAGTTGTCGCAGCGTCGGTGCTCGAGAACCTAGCCTCGCTGTCGGACAAGGGGGATAGTATTCCACTCGTTCTGGTGGATTAGATGATGAGTCCTGCGAGAAACATCCGTCAGGTAACATGTTTGACTAAAGCCGTTTTTACTGGAATCGGCTGAGAACACTTACTGGTCGGGAAGATTTGAAGTTCGAGTCCAGGGCTCTGCACTTGTCGTGGACAGTCTGGCAGAACAGGTGAGCATGCCATCGCTGCCACCAGTCATCAAAACTCTGATGGGTGATGCAGACTTGATTCCACGGCTTCGGCGAGAATGTTGGCAGGTTTGCTCCAAGTTGAAAAATTCTGCCAGCCTGAAGGAGCTCTGTAACGTTCTCCCTGGGTTTTAAGGTACTCAAGAAAGGGAGCTGAGGAGGCAATTGGCCAAAGCCTAGCTGTCTTGCCGCTATGTTTGGGTGATAAAATTCATAAGAGGGATAGCTAGTTGGCTTGCCGCTTGCGCTCCGAAGATGTTTGAAGTCTACTGGCAAGGCACAAGGTTTTACGATTGCATTTAGGATTCTGGTAGCCTCATCATCAGAGCACCCGTTGTTGAACCAGGTAGTAACCTTTGGTCCCAAGCCCCTGTATAATGTTTCCAGCATGTTGCCCTTTGTAGTTGAGATGGTTATGGCAGAAGCAGCTTCACCATAGCTTTGACAGCCTCTGGTTTTTGGATCCTCTTCCTCTGAGTACTCGGTGGATGGAAAGCTGAGGCCCTGGAGTTATGTTCTCACCAGCTTGTGCAGATACAGGTTGAGCCACAGCTGTACTAGCCACCAAGGGCCTGTTATGCATTGTACTTCTTCACCTATGATCAAGGAACTGAACACCTGGTTCATAAGCCTGTACGCTGCACCCAACAGGAGTTTGCCCAGGGGGATGGAGTGCCCTTGAGCCAGTTTCTCTACCAAGACCCGATAAGGGTATGCTGGTCCGGCAGTGGCACCACAGAACACGAATCTCTCAAGCCACATGGTCAAAAACGCGACGTGTTCTTTCTCGCTGACGGAAGAAGAGGTTTTCTGGTGGTGTTGAACATAGCCACTCCACCCTTTGTATGTGTCCAGCTTCGGGAAGTATGGGTCCTTCTTGCCACTGGTGCAGAGATCCCAGAAGTCATACGATCCAGTGATTTGAAGCCCGGTGAGCATGTGGATATCGCCCAGGGTAATGGTTTTTGGACCGTCTCCGAATACAAAAGCGTTCAGGGAGTTGGACCAAAAGTGACTGGCGGCTACCAGGAGCGGCTCATTCTTTGCCATCTCTGATAATGATAGATCAAGACATTGGCTCAGATGGCGCATCTCCCAGTCCGCGCGTTTCTTCGCCACGACGCGGCCGAACCAGTTCCTCCATCCAGCAGGTATGCTCTGCCAGTTTCTGAAGGACTTGGCCCAGGAAGAGGCGCCCATCATGGAGCTTCGGAATGGGAACTGGTTAGTTTCTTGAACGATGAAATCTTTGGGGATCAGATTGCCCATCGGACCAGGTAGTAGGCGTTGGGGATGTCCATCAGCGGAATCAGAATATCGTTCCTCAGTGCCTGGATTTGAAACTCGTATTTAGTAAGGTTGAAGAGGGGTTCACAAATCAGGAGGTGGATCGATAAAATTGATACCTCAGGGACCTCGGACGGAGTCGCCATTAGCTCAGGGATGGCTTGACGGCGGCGAATCGAAGCTGACGGCGGCGGATTGAAGCCCATGGCGGAAATTGCGACGGTTTAGGGTTTCGTTTTGGTGCGAAAGTTTGAAGCGCCGAGAGGGAAGCTGCAGTTTGACTATTTGAAAGGTTCAAGCGCTAATTTCAGAATAAACCAGTTTATTCCAAAATTGGGGGGCATGTGTTAACATCCAAATTTTGGACTGGGAGCCGATAGCCGATACCAGAGGAAGATAGCCGATCTCGGAAGCAGATTCCATCCAGTGGAAGAAGGAAACAGCCGATTACACGGTGAATCGGTTATCGGGCCAAGGTGACAAGAGGCGCGCAGCGTCAGTATTGATGACGTCATCCAGAGTGCGCGCCACCAGGGTGCGATCACGATCGGAGTCCATTATGGAAAAGGAAGGTTGGACTCCAAGTTACCTTAGATATTGGATAGTTTGTTAGTTTCCTTATCTATTAATAAGTTGTAATTCAACTAGGACTCTATCTTCTTACGCTCAGGGTATAAATATAAGCCCTCAGCCATTGATATCAAATAACACAACATCAATACAACACAACTTTCGGCTCCGGCCAACAAACCCTAGAGTCAGTCGAGTCCGGCGAGTTACTTCATCCAGGCTGGGTGTCATCCGGTGGACGCAGGCTTGCTTGTAAGTATCGTCAACCCCCTATTAAACTATGTCTTTTTAGCGTCATCCGGTGGACGCGGAAGCATGGCGGACCAGGGTCCTTGCTAAGCTCTGTTTCTTTGGCGTCATCCGGTGGACGCGGGAAGTATAGTGAGTCAAGGATGATTCACGCTGGTTTACTCGATCAATCTGTGTTAACCGTCATCCGGTGGACGAGATGTAGATTAGGACGGTTTTCACGCGCGGATTAGTTATCGATTCGTGTTTGTTTGCTTGATTAATCTATTAGTTAATGTCATCCGGTAGACAGGCTATAGATTGAGATAGTTTGCATGCATGGATTAGTTATCGGCTCTAGCTAAATATGGCAATTTAGTTAGATTCATTAAGTTATCAGTATTGTTTGTTTAAATTGATTTACCTTATTATAACAATATCTCTGTCCGATCAAGATTGATAGATTTGGCCTTAGATTTATTTGAATCTGATCGTCGTTTATGCTTTTTATGCTTATCTTACCATGATGATCGATTCCATGCTTACATCGGCTAATTCCCTATTAATCTTGTTCGTTACATGTTGTGCGTTCGGTTCTAGTTGAGACATAAGTGGTTCTGAGGTTATCATAAGTCTTATTTTCGTGTCCTTGTTTAAGCATAATGTCGTCCGGTGGATGTTATGTATTAAGTTAAACTGAGTGTCATCTGGTGGAACAGGTTTAACCTGAACAAGGTTCGCTAGATTAGACTTGCTTTAATTTGAGGTCTGTTTATGACTACGTTAGCATTTTGTTCGTGCTTCATGGACCCTGCATCGGCTAAAAAGCCGATTCAGTTGTGCTTTCACGAATAGATCATGCATATAGACTTATTTGGATATCAAACGATCTAGCTTTGTTTGCTGGGTTTGTTGAAGCCCGCTGGCCGTTAGACCAGGTGAACGCAGACTTGGTGAACTTAGCGAAGAGGGTTTACTAAAGCCGCCGGCCTTCTAGACCAGCTTTTAGTAGATCTCTGCTTGTTTGATGTACAGATCAGATCTGTACACGTGATCTATTTTCTTTCGTACACATTAACCGAATTAGATCGGCTAGAATGTTATTATCCTTACATGAATATCCTGATAGCCGTTTTACTTCATTATTATACTATTAGTTCATAACATGACGGAATCGAATTTCTAGTCGATCTCTGATTATACTGGCTCTTTGAGCCGTACAGTTGGAACTATCTGCACTCACCAGTTAGTTCCACCTTGGGTTACTGATTATCTCTGTTTCCTTGTCAATTGCAGGTCAAATTGACTGGCATGCTTGGGTGTTACCGACACTCTCAGACCGGGTCCGAAGCTAGCTGGATCTGCGAGAGCTCTACTGCTTTCAAGGGTCGTTTCTGGCTTCGCTGGTGTGTTGGGCTTAGGGAACCACTTTTTGCGCCAACAAGGAGTAAACAAGCTCGGGAGGCCCAGAGGCTCGCCCAGCGTCGCCGCCGCCAGCGGGAGGCCGAGAAGCTGGGAGGAGTCCCCCTCTTGGGACGACAAAGACGACGATGACGATGATGGTGACGATACGGACGCTGATGCCACCCAGCATATGGTGGCCACAAAGCCCGTGGTGGGCGCCGACGAGCCGGGGAAGGCTCCTATGTCGGCGCTCGCCGGCGAAAGCGCCGGGGACCGTGTTCCGAGCCCCCGAGCGGAGTTAACGGAGGCCGCGCCTGGAGGCGCGGTATTGGTTGGTGAGGCCGTCAGGGCCGAGGATCCACCGACCGACGGCCGCGAGGGCTCATCGGAGGGGCCGGGAATGGGCTCAGGCCCGGCGCCCGAGACGGCCGAGGCTGCGCCCGAGACGGTCGAGGCCGCGCCCTCGATCGTGACTGGTGATGGGGCCCAGGGGCCCCTATTCCAGCGGACCCTTCCTCTGGATGCTTCGCAGGTCGCCGCGAAGGCCGAGGCCAGAGGGAACGGGGAGAGGACGCTGCCCGCGACGGAGTTGGGCGACGCCGGGATGCCAGACCTCGAGCTGGGGTCCGCCCGGACCTAGGGCGTCCCCGCCGAAGGATGGCAGCGCTGAGGTAACCCCCGACGGTCAGGCGGATCCCCCACCGCTAGGGGTATCTGCGGGCGGCGACGAGTTCGGCGTCGAGGTGCTTCCCACCACTCCGCCAGCGACGCAGCCCACGCTGTCCGCCGGTCCTGCCGCTCCACCGAGCATCGGGGCGGCGAAGAGGACGGCGATCCCCAAGACCAAGTAAGTGATTTCTCGAATTGCTCTCTTACCGGTTTTCGTTCTTCGTCGTTGCGAATGCCGATTTCTACCCTGTCTTGCTCCAGGAAGGGCCCGGGGTCGGCCCTTCAGGTCTCACACCGGAAGATCCTGAAGGTGCAGGCCCGGAGCACTGCCAGAGAAGAGGGTCACCTGTTGGCTGAAGAGGCTCCCTAGGCGGAGGCTCATCCGGCTGAGGGCTCGGTGGCGCCGGAGGTGGCCCCATCTTCTGCGGTCGTTGTGGCCACGGCCACCGCCGAGGAGACCGCTCCGACTTCGTCTTCCGAGGCGTCCGTCATCGTGCTTGGGGACGCTTCGGAGGAGGCGACGGCCGCTCTTGCGCTGGAGGTGGCCGACACCGTTGCTGCCGCCATGGACGTCAATGCTCCGCCGTCGTCCGAGGTTGCGGCAGCACCGCCCGCGAGCTCCACGGCGCTGGTCGTCCGCGGGGGCTCCTCCCCGGGTGCTGACAGGTTCCCGCATCGAGTGGACCAGCCAGGCAAACCGCGAAGCCCCGCCAGTCTTCTCGTTGTGGGACGACGTCGAGGCCGCTCGGTGGGACACCCTCCAGGACCTCAAGTCCCAGTGGTCGGAGAGCCTGCGACTCCTCGCGGACTCCATCGACACGTTGTTCCCGGAGTGACTCCAGGTGAGTGTATTTGTCTTACCTTTTTTGTCGCCTTGGTGTTTTCGGCTCGGCACTGCCGTTTGACTCGCCGGTTTGCTTTTACTTCTTTTTCACCCAAGGAGCTCATGGCGACCTCCCAGGAGAAGCCTTGCTTCCTCCAGTAGGGCCTTGGCCTCTGGAAGCAGCTGGAGCTGAAGAGTCGGGCCCTCGCCCGCTCCCAGGAAGAGCTCACTGGCGTGATGGCTCGGCTAGCCGACGTGTCCCTCGGCCGCGACATCTTGAAGGTCGAGGTCGCGGAGGCTCGGGGCCGAGTCGCTCCCCTAGAGGAGCGCGTCCAGCAGCTGGAGGCCGCCCTAGCTGAGGTAGCTCGGGAGTGGGACGCCGCGCGGACGCTCACCGCCGAGATGGAGACTGCGGTGGACGTCTTGTCCTCGGACTTGGACCGCTCCCAGACGGCCCTGAACCTAGCAGTGGGCAAGGTCGACGCCGTCCGGGAGGAGGCGAGGAAGGCTCGGGAGGAAGTCGAGGGTAAGTCTTACCTCTTTTACCTTTCGTTTGTTCCGATTGTCTACGGCTTGACGGTTTTGCTACCGCAGTCTTGAAGGTGGAGGCCGTCAGCGTGCAAGGGACCATCGACGTCCTCAACGCCGCGCACGACGCCGAGGTCGCCGAGCACCAGGACCTGCAGAGGGTGGCACGTGCTATGTGACACCCTCGGCACCAGTGGCGGTAAGCCCTCGAGGAGCTCGCTCAGGAGCCGCCTGGAAGCCCTCCACAGAAGGGTGGCGCCCAACTCAAGGAAGCCCTCCTGACAGGCGTCCAGAAGACGCTAGCGGTGGCGAAGTCTCACTATGAGAACTTTGACACTGACGCCGTCAGCGAGGGTTTCGTCGAGGCTTCTGACGATGAGCTCCTAGCACTGATCAGCTCCATGGAGGTCCCTGGGACGGCGCTGGCGGCCCTCTTTGAAGAAGACGTGAAGCTCCCTCCCCTGAACCTAGGTTAGGAAAGCCGGGCCATCGTGCCCAGAAAAATTTTGTAAGAAACAAACATGCGGCCCTTCGAGGCCTAGATATCTATGTAAATATTCAGCGCATGTTCGTTTTGCGTATTCGTTTAGCGTTTTTCCTTAAACGTTTTCCTCGCTGACCCTGAGCCAGGCCATCGAGCCTCGGGGGACCTTTTCGGGCGTCATAGCTTTAGGGGCGTAGACTCGGCCATGGTCCTAGGGATTTCAGAAGGGCGAGAGCTTTAGCAAGAAAGAGTTCGTTCAATATCAACCGAGCCTTCTCTCCTTATAGACGCTACTCTTATAAGTCCTTTTCCGAGCGCAAGTTGCCTTTAGGCGAAGAGTGCCGAGTAGAGGTGCCGTATCCCGGAGGCGTAGGCGGTCTCACGGCACTGCCGGCTCTGCCCTCTGGGACCCCTTTTGCTCGTCTAAGGTTTATAAGTTTTACATTTGGTTTGGATGAGAAGCGAGCTCGGGAGAAAAATTTCAATAGTTTTTGAAATTTTTGAGTTTTTGAATTCGATTCGTCTCGGAGGAGTCCAGGGGTTCCCCCCGTCCTAGCCCCTGAGGGAGGGTCGGCCCTATCGGAGATAGGGTCGAGCCTCACTTTTGGTCGCGCGGATCACCTTGTTCCCGAGGGTGGGCTCGGGTGAAGATCTTAAAATCATTCGAGAAAAAGAAATCGGATCATTTATTGATTTCAAGATGTAATGTACAATGCTCAGAATCTTAGGGATAGAAACGACGTAGCTATTCGATATTCCAAGCGTTGTTGTAGACTTCACCCTTCTTCTTTGCCAGTTTATACGTTCCGGGGTGCAGCACCTCGGCGATGATGAATGGCCCTTCCCATGGTGGCGTCAGCTTGTGACGTCCTCGGTTGTCCTGCCTGAGCTGCAGCACCAGGTCGCCTACGCTAAAGGCTCGGCCTCGAATGCGCCGAGCGTGGTACCTTCGTAGGGTCTATAATTACTTGGCCGAGTGCAGCAAGGCCATGTCTCGGGCCTCATCGACTTGGTCCTAGCGCGTCCTCCTGAGAGACCTGGTTGTCTTGCTTGTTGTAGGCTTGGACCCTCGGGGCGCCGTATTCCAAATCGGTGGGGAGCACAGCCTCAGCGCCGTAGACCAGGAAGAAAGGCGTGAAGCCCATGGCTCGGCTCTGCGTGGTCCTTAGGCTCCATATCCCTGCGGGGAGCTCGGTCAGCCACTTCTTGCCGAACTTGTTCAACTTGTTGAAAATTCTCAGCTTGAGAACTTGGAGGATCATGCCGTTGGCACGCTCCCCTTGGTCGTTCGTCCTCGGGTGAGCTACCGCCGCCCAATCCACTCGTATGTGGTGGGCGTCGCAGAATTCTTGGAATTTCTTCCTGGTGAACTGCGTTCCGTTGTCGGTGATGATGGAGTTCGGGACGCCGAACCAATGAATGATGTTGGTGAAGAACAACACTGCTTGTGTTGAACTGATCTGGGCGGTGGGCCGAGCCTCGATCCACTTCGAGAACTTGTCGATGGCGACAAGCAGGTGGGTGACGCCCCCGGGCGCCTTCTGAAGGGGCCCGACAAGATCTAGTCCCCATACGGCGAGAGGCCACGTGACAGGGATCGTCTGGAGAGCTTGGGCCGGGAGATGAGTTTGCCGAGCATAGTACTGGCACCCTTCGCAGGAGCATACTACCTCGGTGGCGTCGGCCATGGCGGTTGGCCAATAGAAGCCTTGTCGAAAGGTGTTGCAGACGAGCGTCCTCGGCGCGGCGTGCTGACCGCAGGCCCCGGCGTGTACCTCCTCAACCAGGCGCTTGCCTTGGCTGAAAGGGATGCAGTGCTGCAGGACCCCGGAACGGCTACCCCGGTAGAGATCGCCGTCAATCATCATGAAGGACTTGGCTGTTCGTGCCAGCCACCGAGCCTTGGTCTTGTCCGAGGGCAAAATCCCTCGGACTAGCCAACTGACCAATGGCTCGCGCCAATCTGGCTCGTCGTCGTCCAGTTCGGCTTCAATCTCCATCGCCTCGGCTTCGTCGTCGGCTTCAGCCACGGTCTCGGGTGGCTCCCCTTTGTCAGAGGGGTCGGCAGCCCCCGAGGGACTTCTGTGGCTTGAAGATGCTCCGAGTTCTCCCAGGGGCTCAGGGGTCTCCTTCCCCTTGCATCCCGAGGGATCGACGTTGACCGAGGGCTTGTGGAGATCGTTGGCAAATACGCCTATCGGGACCGAAGCCCTTTAAGACGCGATCTTTGCCGACTCGTCGGCCTCCTCGTTGTACCTGCGCGCGATGTGATTGAGCTCGAGGCCGTCGAATTTCTCCTCGAGCAACTGCACTAGCTTGCAGTAGATCTTGGGATTCTGGCACGTCGACTCCTTCTTGACCTGGTTCATGACGAGCTGGGAGTCCCCTCGAACCTCGAGGCGCCTGATCCCAAGCTCGATGATGATGTGGAGTCCATTGACGAGAGCCTCGTACTCGGCCATGTTGTTGGAATCCATGAAGTGCAGCCGTAGCAAGTACTTGAGCCGGACCCCGAGGGATGAAACGAAAGACGATGCCTGCGCCGGCACCGGTCTTCATCATCAACCCATCGAAATACATGACCCAATGCTCCTCTTGGGTTGGGAGTGGTGGCAGTTGTGCCTCGGCCCACTCTGCCACGAAGTTCGCCAGCACCTGGGACTTGATGGCCTTGCGTGGCGCGTAGGTGATGCCGTCACCCATGAGCTCGATACCCCACTTAGCGATCCTCCCAGTCGTCTCCCAGTTCTGGATCACCTCCCTGAGGGGGAAGGATGATACCACGGTCACGGGATGGGATTCGAAGTAGTGCCACAGCTTGCGCCGAGCAAGGATGATGGCATACACCAGCTTTTGGATCTGAGGGTAGCGCGTCTTGGTTTCGAACAAGATCTCGCTGATGAAGTAGACTAGCCGCTGAACAGGCAGCGCGTGCCCTTCTTCCCGCCGCTCCACGACGATCGCTGCACTTACAACTTGGTTAGTAGAAGCGACGTACAGCAGGAGGTCCTCCCCTTCGGTGGGGGGACGAGTACTGGAGCTTCCGAAAGCAGAGTTTTAAGCCTTTCGAGGGCTTCCTGGGCCTCGGGGGTCAAGGTAAAGTGCTCGGTCTTCTTCAGCAGCCGATGCAGAGGCAAGCCTTTTTCGCCGAGCCGCGAGATGAATCGGCTTAGGGCTGCCAGACACCCCATCAGCCTCTGTATATGCCTTTGAGGTTGTGGATCGGCCCCATCCAAGTGATGGCCGATATCTTTTCTGGGTTGGCCTCGATGCCGCGCTCGGAAACGATAAACCCGAGCAACATGCCTCTGGGGACCCTGAAGACACATTTCTCGGGGTTGAGCTTTATATCTTTCTTTTTGAGGCACTCGAACGCCTCTTCTAGGTCGGCTACCAAGTCATCTGCCTTCCTAGTTTTAATCACAATATCATCGACGTAAGCCTCAATGGTTCGTCCGATGAGATCCCCAAAAACCTTAAGCATGCAACGCTAATAGGTTGCGCCCACGTTTTTGAGGCCAAATGGCATGGTTACGTAGCAATATGTGTCGAAGGGGGTGATGAAAGAAGTCGCTAGCTCATCGGACTCTTTCATACGAATTTGATGGTAACCAGAATATGCATCATGGAAACTAAGTCGTTCACAACCAGCAGTGGAGTCAACTATTTCATCAATACGAGGTAATGGAAATGGATACTTTGGACATGCTTTATTTAAACTAGTATAATCAACACACATCCTCTATTTTCCATTCTTTTTCTTAACTAAGACAGGGTTGGCTAACCACTCTGGATGAAAGACCTCCTTGATGAATCCGGCCGCCAAAAGCATTCTGCACCTCCTCCCCGATGGCCCGGCGCTTCTCCTCGTCGAATCGGCGTAGGCGCTGCTTCACCGGCTTGGACCCGGACCGAATGTCCAAGGAGTGCTCGGCGACCTCTCTCAGGATGCCTGGCATGTCCGAGAGACTCCAAGCAAACACGTCGGTGTGCTTGCGGAGGAAGTCAACGACCACCACTTCCTATTTCGGGTCGAGGGTGGTGCTGATCTTCAGCACCTTGCCATCGGGTGTGCCTGTGGTTAAGGGGCACCTCCTTCACCCCCTCGACAGGCTCGAAAGTGCCCGTGGCCTTCTTGGCGTTGGGGACCTCCTTGGCCAGCTCCTCAAGGATAGCGATGAGGGCCTCGGACTCCACCAGCGCGTTGGCGTACTCGCAGCACTCAACATCGCACTGGTAGGCGTGCTGGTATGAGGCACCGACGGTGATGACCCCCTTGGGCCCCAGGCATATTGAGCTTGACGGTTGTTGTAGTTCGAGACGGCCATCAACATGGCGTAGCACGGCCTCCCGAGGATGGCGTGGTAGGTACCGCGGAGGCCTACCACCTCGAAGGTGAGGGTCTCCTTCCTGAAGTTGTCAGGACCTCCGAAGTAGACGGGCAGGTCGATCTGCCCGAGAGGTTGCACGCTGTTCCCCGGGACTATCCCATGAAACGGGGATGTCACCGCCCGGAGATGATGAGGACATCAACACCGATCATACATCCACGCCGTCCACGCCGACACCTGCTGGTCCTATTACTCGTGCTCGTGCTCAAAAACTTAATCATCAAGTGAGTTCCTTCTTGAGCTCTTGTCCATCCTGTTTAGATCTTGGAGACACGTGCACTCTTGTTTTGATTAGGAATCAAGGAGAAGACCGAAAGGGAAAAGGACTCGCGTAGGCTGGATTCGGACTGCAGCACACCTCCAACTTGCGACGGTCGCCACGGTTACATACGGAGTCAGATTGGGGTGATTCTAGACTTGTTGGAAAGCTAATCAAGTCTAATTTCATATGGATCTGACCTCGTACTCATATCTTCTCAGAAGCGGTGTCAACAGTCCAAAAATCACCTGAGAGGTCTATTCTGTCCAGGGTGCTGCGCCACCTTAAGTTAGCCCAATAGGCTTGTATCGTTTAGAGTCCAGTAGGGACACATCTTAGGGTTGGAGCACGACCCAAACTCTCTTGTGGTCATCCTTCCACACATCATATACCCCTTAGCCGCCACCAGAAACACTTGGGTTTTGTTTAGATCAAGTTTAGCCATCGCTACTTGCTTGTAGGCGCGCGTGCTGATCCAATCGCCCGTCTCCTTGTCTTCGGAACCCCACTCATAATAAGATTTAGTGTGAAACATTCAATTTCATCTTGCAATTTCAGTGCTTGTTTCCTCGTTCTTACTAGTTCTTCGATTGCTTGCAGGACGGGAGCCCTAGGGGCTGGTTGTCGTGCTCCACAAGATCAGTGACGGCCTTTGGAAGTGGTGTATCGGTCGCTAAGGCGCGGTCTTGGAAGGCTGTAGTCGGGCCGTGAACGTCATCTCCATCCACCAATTGAGTTATCTCACGCCTCTCATCGAAAGATCGACCACAAACCCTTGCGGGTTCATATCAGGAGAAGAGAACGACTGATCCCCATCGAGTCGAGGGTCTCAGCGTACAAAATGTTGAGGCCGCTGCCTCCGTCCATAAGGACCTTCGTAAGCCGCGTGATGCCGACTATAGGGTCGACAAAAAGCGGGTAACGCCCCGGCGATGGGACGTGGTCCGGATGATCGTCCCGGCATGAAAGTGATGGCGTTGAGGGACCAGTCAAGGAAGCGTGGTGTCACTGGTCCGACTGGTGTAGACCTCCCGAAGCTCAGGCATTCACTGACGCAGCGTGGGAGTGGTCCTGGGTCCACCGAAGATCATGAGGCACTTGTCGATGGGGGGAAACTCGTCGTCCTTCCCTCCCTGGTCCTCCTTGTCCTCAGCGGGCTTCTTGCCGGTGGCGTCCTGGAACGCCTGCCGGCCGTAATGCTTCTTGAGCATTACACACGCCCCGAGCGTGTGATTCACCGGGCCCTGGTGATAAGGGCACGGCTTGGAGAGCAGCTTGTCGAAGCGGCCGCGGGGCGGCTGTTTTGCCCTGGGTTCAGCAACCGCAACGAGGGGCTCGTTGCGGACGGGGGCCTTCTCCTTCCCCTTCTTCTTCTTGTTGTTGTGGGCTCAGGAGGAGGAGCCCTCGGGGGCTTCCTCCTTCCGTTTCCCCTTGGGGTCGGAGAAGAGAGCTCCCACTGCCTCATCACCCGAGGCGAAGCTGGTGGCTATCCTCATGAGCTCGGCGACTCTCGTGGGGGTTTGACGCCCCAGCTCATGAACAAGCTCTTTGCAGGTCGTCCCTGCAGCGAAGGCTCCGACGACGTCGGGGTCGACGACCTGGGGCAGCTCGTTATACTACTTGGAGAATCACTGGATGTAGTCCCTGAGGGACTCGGTCGGCTTCTGCCTGCAGCTGCGGAGATCCCAGGAGTTGCCGGGGCGCACGTATGTGCCCTGGAAGTTCCCCACGAAGATCTTGACCAGATCACTCCAGTCGAAGATCAGTCGTGGGGGGAGATATTCTAGCCAGGCTCGCGCTGAGTCGGCCAGGAATAGGGGTAAGTTGCGGATGATGATGAGATCATCCTGCGCGCCGCCTAGCTAGCACGCAAGACGATAATGATGCGCAAGCCAAAACTCGGGGTTCGTCTCCCCCGAGTACTTGGCGATGTTCGCCGGTTGTCGAAACCGAGGCGGGAACTTCGCCCTCCGGATGGCGTCGCTGAAGACGGGAGGACCTAGGGGCTCGGGTGAGGGCGTACGGTCCTCGTCTGAGTCGTAGCATCCACCCCGATGGACGTTGTAGCCACGTGCGGCCCCATCGGTCTTTTGTCGACCGCGGGCCCGAAGGATGGCACGGACGTCGATGTCCTTGCCAAGTCGCTGGTAGACCGAGGGGGCCCTCGGTGCTTCGAGCTACACCGAGGCCTCTCGTTCATGGCGCGTCAGGGCGCCACGGTGGCGTTCCTCGGCACCACGGTGTCGAGATGCCGAGCTTTCTGCCTAGAGGACAGCGGCGTCCTCCAGGAGACCTTTGAGCTGGTCCCTGAGCTGCCGGGCCTCCGTGCTGGAGGGCTCAAGCATGCTCCGGAGGAGCATCGAACCTCTGCGAGCTTCCGGCTCGCCCGGGGCTCCGGTAGCGGTGTCCTGGCCCCGTCATCAGCGATGATGCGGGCCTGGACGTCACTTGCTCGGTGCCGTGCTGCTCCGCCGTCTCCCCGCTCCTCCTCGTGCTCTAGGGCGGCTCAGAGTTGGGCGAGGCGCAAGCGGTCCTCGTCCATCCGGGCTTCGAGCTCCCGGAGTTGCTCAAGCTCCGGAGAACGATGGAGAGGGCAGGACGTTCCAGCTCCCAGGTCCTTCGAAGGTGTGGGACCAGGGGCAAGTGGAGGTGGTGTGTGCGGCTGTGCCTGCTCCGCCGGTGCATCTTCCTCCTCCCCCGAGTGGACGTCCTCCAACACAGGTTCCTCCGGGTGCACTAGGTGATAGCACTCCCGGGAGGGGTCGATGATGCTGCCGTCAGAGGAGTAGACGCTGAGGATGTTATCCCTCAGTGTCGTCAGAGGAGAGGAAGGCTTGGGGGTCGTAGACGTTGAAGTCCACGTTCGCCCAGAAGTAGTCATCGTCGTCGTCACTACCAAGGTCCCACCGTGATGGCGAGACGCGACAGTAGCGGTCCCATCCCTCCGAGTACTCCGGAAGGGTGGAGCTGCTGCTGGAGTTGAACTTCCGGCCGTTGCATGCTCTAGGAGAGCTCGTAGGAGAGGACGGTGGAGAGTCATCGAGGTCGCCCAGGCCCTCCTGGCGATAGACAGATGCCATTGCTTGGTCGTGCCTGTAGGCACGAACGGCACGGATGTGGGCGTCCACAGTAGTGTGGAGCCCGAAGGGAAATGGAGAGGGCGTCACCAGTCTTCCCCAGTGAGGTCAAAGGGAAGCAGCGGGCGATGCCGTGGCCCCTCCCACATTACTCCACGGAGTAATGGGGGAGCGTGGTGTCTCTACCGCTCGTGGCGTCGAGCTGGTGGTGAGCGTGGGGGCGATGTCTCGCGCAGGGGGCACCGGGATGGTCGCGTCACCCGTGGCATGGCCCGGGCTGACGCGGTTGCGCCTTCCCCGCCTAGCTCGGCGGGAGCAGCGCGTGGCGTTCCCTCCATCCCCCTGAAACGGGTGGAGGTGTCGCCGGGGCCCCTTCTCTAGCCGCCTGCTGGGCTGGGATCATGACGGAGATGACACGGGGCTCGGTCGGGCGGAGGTTCATTTCGAGGCCGTGGCCAGTGGCCACGAACTCAAGGTTCCCAAACCGGAGCACCGTGCCAGCAGGAAGTGCAGGAACGTTGGCTACCATCCGCAACCTGGATCAACATGCAAAAGTCCCCTACCTGGCGCGCCAACTGTCGGTGCTTAGATTAGCGCGTGCTAACACCAGCTATTAAATTTGTGCTTTGCGGTTGAGATCACGGATGGTGTGCAAGGAGGAACACAGGGTTTATAGTGGTTCAGGCAATGAATGCCCTACGTCCAGTGTGAGATCGAATCGTGTTGCCTTGCACCGGGGTGCTTGTAGTAGGGGTTACAAGCCTAGTCGAGAGAGGGAGGGGCTCCCAAGTCTCTTGTGAGTATGAGTGTTCGTGTGTGTGTTTTTGTGTTCATAGATTGTAGTGAATGGGAGTTCTGGTTGTGAGTGAGTGAGTGAAAACATGCCTGTGATCGGCCTCTACTCTCCCTTTTATAGTTGCAAGGGAGAGGCTAGAGTTACATGTGTTGCCCTGTGGTTACAGTGCTCGGCATGGCGGAGTCGGTGGTGACTGGTGGCTATCGTCAGCCGCGCCCTCATCTTGGCGCCTCAAAGGTATGGCATTAGTCATTCGGTTGATCCACCACTGTTACATTGGTGACTTCCAAGGTGCTTCACAGTGATGGTCATTGTTTGCTGCGTGGCACTACGTCATGCCGCCGCGTCTGACCCTGCACAATGAGACGAGTAGATAGGTTGACCTTTGAGTATAAGCTCCCGAGGCTCGAGAGACCCTGGTGCCGTTAGGGGCATGATAGGATGGAGCGGTAGGAGTGTCCTCCCTCGGGTGCTTCCTTTTCTTCGTGAGGTACTTTCCAGGGGTAGGCGAGCCTGATCGTAAGGCTTGCCCATTCCCCCGGGTTCGCCAGGTCACTGTCATTCCCCTTTTCCTGGCGTCACACAGGCGGCCGGGGCATGGCAGTCGCCGTCGTAGTTGGCGAATCTCCTCGTCAGCCCAGGGGGCCGTACGGTTGACCGTCGCTGTAGCGGCGTGGGAGGAGTAGGACCGTCAGATCGCCTGCCAGAGGAGATGGGGCAGTTGGAACGACGAACATGCGCGTTCGGAACGCAGCTGTGTCACGGGGCCCACCCGATGGGACCGTGCTTATAAAATGGTCAGGGAAGGTCCCTTGGCCATCAAGTTTGCCCTGCTGGTGTCGGCAGGGCTCGGGCGAACCCGAGGGCTGTGCTCGAGGGAGTTAGTCTGTGGTGGGGGGCTCGGGCGAATCAGAAGTCTATCGCCCGAGGCCTGCTTTCCCGAGCCCTGTCACGGAAGCTCGGGCGAATCGGAGAATTTCTCCTGAGGGGTCCGAACGCCTGAGGGAGGCGATGTGCTTCCGCACGGCTCTGTCTTAGGCCGTGCGGGAAGTTCTCGCATGGGCCGTTCCTGCGCAGGCCTCGGCTGGCGCCTTCTTAGGCCGGGCTTTATTCGGGAAGTATGATTTTGCGCTGAAGTTGGGTACTCCATAGTTGGGTACCCGACATCCTCCAACCACCATTTCTCCAATTCCCAAGTATTTTCGGGGTGCCCTTCAAGATATGAATTGGTGAGCTGCTATGGCTGGCAAGTATGACGCTCTTTAGCAGAATGGTACCTAGCGGCTCGTTGATCGCCCTCCAGGTGCCAACATCATCATCGGGAAATGGATTTTTAAACACAAACTAAATCTTGATAGATCCTGGAATGCTACAAGGCTCGATGGGTGATACCCAGATTCACTCCGAGCCGATGTCGAATTCAGGGCAACTTTTTTTCTGGTGGTGAAGCCTGCTACCATCAGAAGTGCTCATCATCGCAGCATCGTGGTCCGGGCCAACCACACAACTCGATGTCTCAGATGCATTCCTTCACAGGCATCTCCATGAACATTTCCTATGTCAGCAGCTTACTGGATCCTTGATGCTGCAAGACCTGATGCTGTGTGTCTTTGTAACAACCCTAAAGATCCACACAACCTAAAAATCCCAACCAATTAAAATTTTTCATTTATTTATTGTGAAGACCCATTTTTCTTGTGCAAGCATATAGGTTTCATTATGAAATTGGTAAATAAAGGAGTGAAGTTTGCATTTTAATTCCAATCACATAGAATAATAACTTATGCATCACATTTGGGATTTATTGCAATTTATGTTTGTATTTACTCAATATGTTAAATGGGCAATATATGTATATATACACTAAACTGAAAACAGAAAAGGAGAAAGAGTGTTCGGCCAGCCAGTCAGCCCGAGCCCGCCCGACCTTCCTCTCCTCATCTCACCGCGCGCGGCCCACGTCGCGGCTCGGCAGCGCACGCGCGCGACCGGCACACACGCGCTCGCGCTCGCGCTCGCTGCCAACCCGGCCCCGCCTGTCAGCCACTCTCGCCCCCACTGTTCTTCTTCCTCACGAAGGCAACGCGCCTGCCGGGGGTGTCGCGCGAATGGCGTGACCCCGGTCCCACAGCCGACAGCATGGCAGAGCCCTGGACCCCGCTGTCCCCCTCCTGTCCCCTCCTTTCTTGGCCGCCAAGCGAACCCGCGCCATCCGGAGCCCTAGATCCACTCGAGCCACGGCCCTTCGATCGGCCGAGCGCAATCGAGACCGTTCGCCATTGGAGCTGGCCAAGCTCGTCTATAAATTGGAGCACCCCGAAGCCCTACCCTCATTTCCCCTCGCCGCCACCGCAGCACAGACCGGCACACCGCACCAAGCCGAGAGAGAGAGCATAGGAGAAGGGCGGAGCAGAGGAGGAGAAGCTGCCGCCGCGGAGCACGCCGGAGCCGGACACGGAGGAGAAGCCGAGCTGCGGACGAGGAGCGGCACGGCACTGCGATCGCTCTGCACGGCTCCGACTCGCCACTGCACCGCCATCCTAGCTTCACCGACACCACGGTGAGCCTCCGCACGCCATGTCCGAACCTTGCCCTGCTTTTGCCACGGCGTTCCACCCTCGGGACGCGCAGGCACGAGCCTATACCGGCTCGGGAAGATCACCTGCACCATGCACTCACTCGACCAGCCAAAACCCCCGGATTACAAGCTTGCTAGACCGAGAACGCAGCACGACGCGTTCTCGGCGGAGCGCGCTCACCATCGACGCGTTCCGACGCCGAATCACCCGTTCCGAGCAATCCGACTAGCACCCGTACAGGTTAGAACGTCGTGGAGCACCGCCACGACCCCCTTGAGCTAGCTACGCGGATCTAAGCGCTAGAGGAAGCCTGAATCGCCTTGGCCGCGTGCGCCGCGACCTTACCGGAGCGCCGCCGCGAGCCGTAGCCAAAAGAAGGTCATGCCATGGCTAAGTTCGCCACCAGAGTGTTGTATGCCTCTCTGGCCTCACCAATTTGACAAGACCGCATTCGATTGAACCAATACTTGGTCGTAGCCGCGATGCCGCTTTCCGCCGTCGTCGGCGACACGCCGCCGCCACAACCGAGCACCTTGGAAAGCTCGGTAGCCAAAATTGGTAGTTGGTATACCATCGCCTTGGACCCTGGACGCGTATACATCTCCTAGAAGACCTCCTTAACCCCGCCGGAACCTCACCGTCGCGACGACATCGCCGCCGACAGGTTCCGCCTCGCCTAAGATCCGTTCCGAGTACCCCCGGTCGCCTCGCGCTGCGGAGAAAGGCCGCCGAGGTTCGCCAAGTCTGCCTCGGCACCGCCGCTAGATAGCCGAGCCCTGTCTTGCCGAAATATGGCCATCGCCGCCCTGTCACCGACCGCCACACCGGAGAGACACCGCCGCCTTGAACAGACGCCCTGGAACCCTGCTAGCACCGAATCTCCGATTCGCCCGAGCCTCCCCAGGAGAGCTCGGGAGAGCAGCCCCCTCGGCACCCGAATTTCCGATTCGCCCGAGCCTCCCCAGGAGAGCTCGGGAGAGCAGCCCCTTCGGCGCCCAAATTTCCGATTCGCCCGAGCCTCCGCAGGAGACCTCGGGAGAACGGCACCCTCCGCACCCAAATGTCCGATTCGCCCGAGCCTCCGCAGGAGACCTCGGGAGAACGGCACCCTCGGGCACCCAAATTTCCGATTCGCCCGAGCCTCCGCGGGAGACCTCGGGAGAACGGCACCCTCGGCACCCAAATGTCCGATTCGCCCGAGCCTCCGCAGGAGACCTCGGGAGAACGGCACCCTCGGCACCCAAATGTCCGATTCGCCCGAGCCTCCGCAGGAGACCTCGGGAGAACGGCACCCTCGGGCACCCAAATTTCCGATTCGCCCGAGCCTCCGCGGGAGACCTCGGGAGAACGGCACCCTCAGGCGCACCAAATCTCCGATTCGCCCGAGCCTCCCCGGGAGACCTCGGGAGAACGGCACCCTCGGGCGCACCAAATCTCCGATTCGCCCGAGCCCCGCCGAGCTAAACCGAGCTACACCGAGCTCCGCCGAGATACCCCCAACCACAGCCGAGCTACCCCCGACCACCGCCGAGCTCCGCCGAGATACCCCCAACCACAGCCGAGCTACCCCGACCACTGCCGAGCCACGCCGAGCTACGCCAACTCCGGCAACTCTCTGGGAACCAGCATCGAACACCTGAACGACCATCGGGTCTGTGTTCTGTTGAGGCGACACATGCCGCACTACTGGACCCGCGCGCCACATCCCGAGCTGCCCCTGATTAACCGACTAGTTTTCCCATTTTCAGTAAATAGGATAATCTTCGGAAATACATAACTTATTCGTACGATGACCAAAAATTGCGCACCATATATCAAAATTCTCAGAAAAATGAGATCTACAATCTAAGACTATGCTTGTGTGCATTTGGCTCTTTATTTTATTGGATTTTTCTGAAATACTCTATAGGAGTCGCTGACGCGACTATTTCGTGTTCGATTTCAGAGCCGGAGGAGGATCTGACTAAGGAAGACGACCACGAGTACTTCCAAGAGCTAGGAGACGACTACGAAGGTGCCACGTCCCACCAAATCCTTAGATCCTATTACGCATTGCAAATGACATTGTTGCTATTGCTTTATGATTATGTATGGATTGGTTGCATGGTAGTATATTTGAATTACCTGCCTTGATAAGACTTTACCCTGCTATCCGCTGTTAGGTTCGCTGCTGCTTATTTTACTGTTACTCTTCCACTACTTACTACTTGCTATATGCTATGTGGTGGAATTGGGACGGTGTATAACTGATTATAACCACTGGGAGAGAGTGCTGCGTGCGTCTTGGGTGCGTGGTAAGGGTTGATGTCGACCAAGTGGGATGTGAGACGAGCCCATGGGGCAAGTCGTGCCGGGGGTGCAACCTGGGCATCCCCAAGCGAGATACCTGTGGCGGGTAAAGTTGTTGAGGAGGTTCCGGGTGGGATAGCCTTGGTGGTTTGAAGCCCGTGAACGGAGGTGCTGTGATGGCACGGGGAGAGTATCCCCTAAGTGGAGATGCCTGCTTGGTCAAACCTAGGATGGACTAGTTTCAGGTTCATGGGAATCCTTTTCTACTCACTCGCTTCTGATGGGCGGGAGACGGCTGGACTACTTGGTAGGACGGTGCCACTACTGCTAGGTTGAAAGGTGATAAGGGTGGGCGGAGACGGTCGATGGGTTCCCATTCCGTCCTAGATGCACAGTACCACTGGATGGGCCCGGTACTGTGTCTCCCAGTCTCAGCATAACGGTGTAGGATCCGGAATATCCCAGGGCTGAGTGGTAGGGTGGCATCGACCTAGGCAAGCAAGCACCCGGAATTCTGCCTAGGTGTTTGCGCAACACCTATGATGGCTAATCTTGTGAGTAGTGAAACCTCTGCAGAGTGTATGGTTGATCGATCGATACATATGCCAACCTGTTGGCTATGGACCTTTCCTGTGAAGCTTCTACTAGTGTAGTGAGTGTTCTCTTCTCCCCCTGGATGACATTTTTCCGGCAGTGTACCCGTTGTGGTAGTGTGCCGCTGAGATAGGCCCGAGAGGGAGTTGGGCCTGTCGAATGAGAGCGAGGTGTGGGTATGTGAGGTGTGGTGATGGGAAAAGGGATGATGGTGTTAACTGGTGATAAAACTTGACTAATTAAACATTGATTACAGCTGCATAGGAAAACCTCAGCCTATAGGTCTGCTTGTTTAGCCTTGCATCCACTTTCCACAAAGCAAATGCTGCATAGGTGGGCTCCGTGGCCAGTACAAATCATACTGATAAATTTGCTGTCAGGTGACGAGAATGAGTACGACTTCGAGGGAGATGATGACGAGGAATAGGGTCGCGTGCTACACTCAAGTTGGCCGTGAAGGATGAATCGCTTCCGCATCTTCTAAAGCTTCTCTGATTGTTGATTCCGCCAGTGTGGCGATGTAATAAATATTTATGTAAGACTTAATTATCGTTGTATGGATCCTGGTGTCAACTGAGATATGGGTAATTTCATGGATTGTCCCAAGCAATCTGTTGAATTACAATTCGAGCCTATGGATTTCCCTTCGTGGAAATCGAGGTCGTTTCAGTTGGTATCAGAGCCATACTTGACTGTAGGACGAGACCCATAGAAAATGGACGTTAGAATAGGAAACCAGACTCTCTTTCGGTTATATTACCGACCTTGCATTCACTTTTTATGCAATGGCTTATCTAATACAAGGACCTGCTAATCCGTTTCTTGAAAAATTTGCAGATGACCAGCCTTGGACCACCACTTCGTCCACTGCACGACGGCACTATTGAGATCCCGATCAAATGGCCATTGACCTTATGCACCAGTAGCTTATGGGACCCTGCGTGGCCTTTAGACTAGTGATACCATGAGTTGTCCTGTCATTGGCTATCTGCGCTTAGCACGATCTTCTTAGCAGCTAGGAACATCCTTTATATAATAATAACCATGTGATGAGTGACATTTGGATCTTATGCTTCTTATGGTTCTCTATGCTTCTTTGGTTGAGTGTAGGATAGCGTGAAAAATATTTTAATTCATTTAAATCGTTGAAAACATCTAACTCCTACTTAAACCACTACAAGATTATTACTGCACTGAGCACGTACCTAATAGCTTCAGATGTCGATGAGACGTTCCGCGCGCCTGGAGAACCGCCAGCCCTCCCCCGCACCTGCGCCAGGATACGGGCGTGGTCGCAACCATGGACGCCCAGCTGGCAGACGTGCTGGAGTTAACCTGGAAGAAGGGCTGCGCCGGGCAGAGGATGCACCGCCAGTGATCAATCCGCCACCACAAGGCGAGAACGTGCCTCCGCCACCGCCGCCGCCACCGACGTTGGCGGAAGTGATGGCTCAGCAGACCCAGCTGCTGAATGCCATAGCTGCTGGGATGAACAGGCACCAAGGGCCACCCCAGAATGACTTCCAAAGGAAACTGGAGGGTTTCCTGAAGCTGAGGCCACCTACCTTCGACGGGACCGACAGAGATCCTCTCGCTGCCGACGATTGGCTTAAGGAGATGGAGAAGAAGCTGGACCTGACCACTTGCTCCGACGAGGAGTGTGTTGGGATTGCTAGCCACCAGCTGACCGGTGCTGCACGGGCATGGTGGGACAACTACACCAGCGCTCACGAGGATCCAGCCCGCATTGACTGGGATGAGTTCACCGAGGCTTTCCGTGACCACCACATTCCTGAGGGAGTCATGGAGGCCAAGGAGAACGAGTTTCGCAACATCTCCCAGGGAGCTGACCGGATCCACGAGTACACCACCCGCTTCAACTGCTTGCTCCGCTACGCACCTGCGTCTTGCGTGAGTTCCGAGAAGGAAAAGATGTACTACTACAGGAAGGGACTTCAGACCAAGATCAGGTTGGCTCTGTCAGGGAACAAGAGCTACACTCTGCGTGAGCTGATTGACCGCTGTATTGAGATTGAGAAGGATCGCATGGAAGCACGACTGGAATTCGAGGCCCAGAACAGGGGAAAGAAGCGCCGCTCTGAGGGACCCGCTCGCACTACTCCACCCCAGAGACAGCGAACGGGTGCACCTCCGTCTTTTCGGACTCGCCAGGGACCCTCTTCGGGAACGAGCCGTGGTGGTACCAACAGCAGCAACTATCACCGCCCCGCTCAGACCTACCCTGCGCCGACTCGAGCTGTGCAGAACACACCCGCCCCCGCTACCAACACGCCAAGGACAAGCAATTGGAAGGCTCCTGCGACAGCTACAGCAGGCAGTGCGCCCTTCACTTGCTTCGGATGCGGAAAGCCTGGACACCGTGTGGCTGTGTGCCCCGACCTCAACCGCGCACCAGCAGCTGCACAGGGCACACCGAACCGGGGATCTGCTACCCGAGGAAGACTGAACCACATGACCGCTGAGGAAGCTGAAGCTGCACCTGATGCTGTGTACGGTACGTTCCTAGTTCAGGGAAACATGGCTACAGTTCTGTTCGATTCGGGAGCTACATGTTCATACATTTCATCTGCATATGCACGTAAGCATAACATACCTGTAACCCCGAGAGCAAACCCCATCCTAACTAGCTCGCCCTTAGGAACCTTCAGAAGCATTCACATATGTAGGGGAGTGATAATCACAATCGAGGGACTTGACTTTCGAGCTGACCTAACCCTACTACCCTCCAATAGCTTAGATGTCATCTTAGGCATGGACTGGCTAACCAAACACCGGGGAGTGATATCTTGTTCACCTAGATATGTTCAGGTAACCCACCCTTGGGGAACAGCTGTCCGATGTGGCGAAAGAGTCCAAGCCCTCCTATGTGCCCTGGAGACTAAAGCAGATAAGACAGAGCTGACATTCAGAGATGTGCCAGTAGTCTGTGAATTCAATGACGTATTTCCAGAGGAGTTGCCAGGAATGCCACCAGATAGAGATGTGGAGTTTGTTATAGAGCTGATGCCAGGGACTGCACCGATTGCCAAAAGACCCTACAGAATGTCGGCTGATGAGTTGAAGGAACTCAAGAAGCAGCTGGGAGAATTACTGGAGAAGGGCTTCATTAGGCCTAGTGCTTCGCCCTGGGGATCTCCCGTTTTGTTTGTCAAGAAGAAGGATGGCACGATGAGGATGTGCATTGACTACCGGAACCTGAATGCGGTCACAGTCAAGAATAAGTACCCACTGCCCCGCATCGATGATCTGTTAGATCAATTGAGTAAGGCCAAGTACTTCTCAAAGATCGATCTCCGATCAGGGTATCATCAGATGAAGATCAGGGAAGAAGATATCCCGAAGACTGCATTTGTCACTAGATATGGACAATATGAGTGCACAGTAGTCTCATTTGGACTCACTAATGCTCCGGCATACTTCATGAACATGATGAACAAGGTCTTCATGAATGAGCTAGACAAGTTTGTGGTGGTATTCATTGATGATATATTGGTTTATTCAGCCACAAAAGAGGAACATGAACATCATCTGAGGACCGTATTGGAGAGGTTGTCTCGCAACCAGCTATACGCCAAATTCTCCAAGTGCGAATTCTGGCTTGAGGAAGTTGCTTTCCTTGGACACGTACTGTCAGGAGAAGGAGTCGCAGTAGACCCAGCCAAGATTGAAGCTGTGAAAGAGTGGGAACAACCCTGTAATGTGTCAGAAATCAGAAGCTTTTTGGGACTTGCAGGATACTATCGCAGATTTATTGAGAATTTTTCCAAGATTGCAAGACCCATGACCAACTTGCTGAAGAAAGAGAACAAGTTTATATGGACTCCTGAATGTGAGAAGAGTTTTCAGACCTTGAAGGAGAAGCTCACTACTACACCTGTACTAGCCCTGCCCGATATTCACAAGGATTTTGTTGTATATTGTGATGCCTCTCGGCAAGGTTTGGGCTGTGTACTAATGCAAGAAGGAAGAGTGATAGCTTATGCCTCAAGGCAGTTGAAGGAGCATGAGCAGCGATACCCGACTCATGACCTAGAACTTGCAGCCGTGGTACATGCACTCAAGATTTGGAGACACTATCTGATAAGCAACAAGTGTGACATCTACACTGACCACAAGAGCCTGAAGTACTTCTTCACACAGGAAGATCTGAATATGAGGCAACGCAGATGGCTGGAACTCATCAAGGACTATGATCTTGAGATCCATTATCACCCAGGAAAGGCCAATGTTGTCGCTGATGCACTTAGCCGCAAAAGCTACTGCCATACCCTCATTACCAACTCTATGCCACCTGAGCTCAGGAGAGAGTTCGACGCATTCCAGCTCGAGGTAGTCTCCTATGGCATGCTAAATGAGCTTCGCGTCGAGTACAATCTCACCTCACGAATCCGTGAAGCACAAAAGAACTGTCCTGAGATAGACTATATCCGTGGTTTGATGAAGCTGGGAAGAGGCCCTGAATACCGAGAAGATGAGCAGGGAACTGTATGGTACAAAGATAGAATCTGTGTACCGACGGATTCAGCGATACGAGAAGAGATTCTGTCAGAAGGCCATGATTCCAAATATTGCATTCACCCAGGGTCAGCCAAGATGTACCATGATCTAAGGAAGCACTTCTGGTGGGAGAATATGAAGACAGACATTGCAGGGCATGTAGCCCGATGTGATACATGCAATAGAATCAAGGCCGAACATCAGAGACCAGCAGGGTTGCTACAACCAGTTGAGATACCAGAATAGAAGTGGGAGTGCATATCCATGGACTTCATAATAGGACTGCCCCGATCCGAGCATGGATATGATTCTATATGGGTAATAGTGGACCGTCTAACCAAAGTTGCACATTTTATACCGGTCAAAAGGAAATATAGAGTCGAAAAGCTAGCAGATCTGTACGTATCAAACATTTTGAAGTTACATGGGGCGCCTCTGAGTATTATATCTGACCGAGGCTCACAGTTCGTATCACAGTTCTGGAAATCCTTGCACAAGTCCATCGGAACCAAGCTCGACTATAGCACCGCATACCACCCGCAAACAGACGGGCAAACAGAAAGAGTGAACCAGATTCTCGAGGACATGTTACGTGCTTGTGTATTGAGGTACAAGGAAGGATGGGAGAGCTGTCTACCCCACGCCGAGTTCTCATACAACAACAGCTATCAAACAAGCCTCAAGATGTCACCGTTTGAAGCATTGTATGGGAGACCCTGTAGGACCCCACTAATGTGGTCAGAACCAGGTGAGAGGACATTCTTCGGTCCTGCTAAGATTGTGGAAGCAGAAGAAGGTGTTGCCCAAGTAAGAGAGAATTTGAGGATTGCACAGAGTAGGCAAAAGAGCTATGCAGATAGAAGACGTAGAAAGCTTGAGTTCGAGGTTGGGGATTATGTCTACCTCAAGGTATCTCCACTTCGTGGCACTGTCAGATTCCACGTAAAAGGGAAGTTGGCACCAAGATATGTTGGGCCATACAAGATCTGTAAAAGGGTTGGAAAGCTTGCTTACAAGCTGGAACTACCGGAGGAATTATCTGGAGTACACCCCGTGTTCCATGTCTCGCAATTAAGGAAGTGTTTGAAGCTTCCCGAGGAGCAAGTTCCTACGGATGCATTGGACCTGCAAGACACACTTGAATACAAGGAACATCCGATCAAGATCTTGGCACGGGATACCAAAGAGACGCGAAACAAAACCATTCCGATGTGCAAGGTACAGTGGAGCAATCACACTGAAAGGGAAGCTACGTGGGAGAAGGAATCGGACTTGCGGATTATGTTTCCTTACCTCTTCGATGGGTACGTTAACTCTGAATCTCGAGGTCGAGATCCTAATGAGGGGGGAGGACTGTAACAACCCTAAAGATTCACACAACCTAAAAATCCCAACCAATTAAAATTTTTCATTTATTTATTGTGAAGACCCATTTTTCTTGTGCAAGCATATAGGTTTCATTATGAAATTGGTAAATAAAGGAGTGAAGTTTGCATTTTAATTCCAATCACATAGAATAATAACTTATGCATCACATTTGGGATTTATTGCAATTTATGTTTGTATTTACTCAATATGTTAAATGGGCAATATATGTATATATACACTAAACTGAAAACAGAAAAGGAGAAAGAGTGTTCGGCCAGCCAGTCAGCCCGAGCCCGCCCGACCTTCCTCTCCTCATCTCACCGCGCGCGGCCCACGTCGCGGCTCGGCAGCGCACGCGCGCGACCGGCACACACGCGCTCGCGCTCGCGCTCGCTGCCAACCCGGCCCCGCCTGTCAGCCACTCTCGCCCCCACTGTTCTTCTTCCTCACGAAGGCAACGCGCCTGCCGGGGGTGTCGCGCGAATGGCGTGACCCCGGTCCCACAGCCGACAGCATGGCAGAGCCCTGGACCCCGCTGTCCCCCTCCTGTCCCCTCCTTTCTTGGCCGCCAAGCGAACCCGCGCCATCCGGAGCCCTAGATCCACTCGAGCCACGGCCCTTCGATCGGCCGAGCGCAATCGAGACCGTTCGCCATTGGAGCTGGCCAAGCTCGTCTATAAATTGGAGCACCCCGAAGCCCTACCCTCATTTCCCCTCGCCGCCACCGCAGCACAGACCGGCACACCGCACCAAGCCGAGAGAGAGAGCATAGGAGAAGGGCGGAGCAGAGGAGGAGAAGCTGCCGCCGCGGAGCACGCCGGAGCCGGACACGGAGGAGAAGCCGAGCTGCGGACGAGGAGCGGCACGGCACTGCGATCGCTCTGCACGGCTCCGACTCGCCACTGCACCGCCATCCTAGCTTCACCGACACCACGGTGAGCCTCCGCACGCCATGTCCGAACCTTGCCCTGCTTTTGCCACGGCGTTCCACCCTCGGGACGCGCAGGCACGAGCCTATACCGGCTCGGGAAGATCACCT
Organism: Eremochloa ophiuroides; assembly: GCA_038502445.1. Lineage (NCBI taxonomy): Eukaryota > Viridiplantae > Streptophyta > Magnoliopsida > Poales > Poaceae > Eremochloa > Eremochloa ophiuroides. Next base: position 28,820,051 of record JAHLJS010000006.1, on the reverse strand, counting down.
GCACCATGCACTCACTCGACCAGCCAAAACCCCCGGATTACAAGCTTGCTAGACCGAGAACGCAGCACGACGCGTTCTCGGCGGAGCGCGCTCACCATCGACGCGTTCCGACGCCGAATCACCCGTTCCGAGCAATCCGACTAGCACCCGTACAGGTTAGAACGTCGTGGAGCACCGCCACGACCCCCTTGAGCTAGCTACGCGGATCTAAGCGCTAGAGGAAGCCTGAATCGCCTTGGCCGCGTGCGCCGCGACCTTACCGGAGCGCCGCCGCGAGCCGTAGCCAAAAGAAGGTCATGCCATGGCTAAGTTCGCCACCAGAGTGTTGTATGCCTCTCTGGCCTCACCAATTTGACAAGACCGCATTCGATTGAACCAATACTTGGTCGTAGCCGTGATGCCGCTTTCCGCCGTCGTCGGCGACACGCCGCCGCCACAACCGAGCACCTTGGAAAGCTCGGTAGCCAAAATTGGTAGTTGGTATACCATCGCCTTGGACCCTGGACGCGTATACATCTCCTAGAAGACCTCCTTAACCCCGCCGGAACCTCACCGTCGCGACGACATCGCCGCCAACAGGTTCCGCCTCGCCTAAGATCCGTTCCGAGTACCCCCGGTCGCCTCGCGCTGCGGAGAAAGGCCGCCGAGGTTCGCCAAGTCTGCCTCGGCACCGCCGCTAGATAGCCGAGCCCTGTCTTGCCGAAATATGGCCATCGCCGCCCTGTCACCGACCGCCACACCGGAGAGACACCGCCGCCTTGAACAGACGCCCTGGAACCCTGCTAGCACCGAATCTCCGATTCGCCCGAGCCTCCCCAGGAGAGCTCGGGAGAGCAGCCCCCTCGGCACCCGAATTTCCGATTCGCCCGAGCCTCCCCAGGAGAGCTCGGGAGAGCAGCCCCTTCGGCGCCCAAATTTCCGATTCGCCCGAGCCTCCGCAGGAGACCTCGGGAGAACGGCACCCTCCGCACCCAAATGTCCGATTCGCCCGAGCCTCCGCAGGAGACCTCGGGAGAACGGCACCCTCGGGCACCCAAATTTCCGATTCGCCCGAGCCTCCACGGGAGACCTCGGGAGAACGGCACCCTCGGCACCCAAATGTCCGATTCGCCCGAGCCTCCGCAGGAGACCTCGGGAGAACGGCACCCTCGGCACCCAAATGTCCGATTCGCCCGAGCCTCCGCAGGAGACCTCGGGAGAACGGCACCCTCGGGCACCCAAATTTCCGATTCGCCCGAGCCTCCGCGGGAGACCTCGGGAGAACGGCACCCTCAGGCGCACCAAATCTCCGATTCGCCCGAGCCTCCCCGGGAGACCTCGGGAGAACGGCACCCTCGGGCGCACCAAATCTCCGATTCGCCCGAGCCCCGCCGAGCTAAACCGAGCTACACCGAGCTCCGCCGAGATACCCCCAACCACAGCCGAGCTACCCCCGACCACCGCCGAGCTCCGCCGAGATACCCCCAACCACAGCCGAGCTACCCCGACCACTGCCGAGCCACGCCGAGCTACGCCAACTCCGGCAACTCTCTGGGAACCAGCATCGAACACCTGAACGACCATCGGGTCTGTGTTCTGTTGAGGCGACACATGCCGCACTACTGGACCCGCGCGCCACATCCCGAGCTGCCCCTGATTAACCGACTAGTTTTCCCATTTTCAGTAAATAGGATAATCTTCGGAAATTCATAACTTATTCGTACGATGACCAAAAATTGCGCACCATATATCAAAATTCTCAGAAAAATGAGATCTACAATCTAAGACTATGCTTGTGTGCATTTGGCTCTTTGTTTTATTGGATTTTTCTGAAATACTCTATAGGAGTCGCTGACGCGACTATTTCGTGTTCGATTTCAGAGCCGGAGGAGGATCTGACTAAGGAAGACGACCACGAGTACTTCCAAGAGCTAGGAGACGACTACGAAGGTGCCACGTCCCACCAAATCCTTAGATCCTATTACGCATTGCAAATGACATTGTTGCTATTGCTTTATGATTATGTATGGATTGGTTGCATGGTAGTATATTTGAATTACCTGCCTTGATAAGACTTTACCCTGCTATCCGCTGTTAGGTTCGCTGCTGCTTATTTTACTGTTACTCTTCCACTACTTACTACTTGCTATATGCTATGTGGTGGAATTGGGACGGTGTATAACTGATTATAACCACTGGGAGAGAGTGCTGCGTGCGTCTTGGGTGCGTGGTAAGGGTTGATGTCGACCAAGTGGGATGTGAGACGAGCCCATGGGGCAAGTCGTGCCGGGGGTGCAACCTGGGCATCCCCAAGCGAGATACCTGTGGCGGGTAAAGTTGTTGAGGAGGTTCCGGGTGGGATAGCCTTGGTGGTTTGAAGCCCGTGAACGGAGGTGCTGTGATGGCACGGGGAGAGTATCCCCTAAGTGGAGATGCCTGCTTGGTCAAACCTAGGATGGACTAGTTTCAGGTTCATGGGAATCCTTTTCTACTCACTCGCTTCTGATGGGCGGGAGACGGCTGGACTACTTGGTAGGACGGTGCCACTACTGCTAGGTTGAAAGGTGATAAGGGTGGGCGGAGACGGTCGATGGGTTCCCGTTCCGTCCTAGATGCACAGTACCACTGGATGGGCCCGGTACTGTGTCTCCCAGTCTCAGCATAACGGTGTAGGATCCGGAATATCCCAGGGCTGAGTGGTAGGGTGGCATCGACCTAGGCAAGCAAGCACCCGGAATTCTGCCTAGGTGTTTGCGCAACACCTATGATGGCTAATCTTGTGAGTAGTGAAACCTCTGCAGAGTGTATGGTTGATCGATCGATACATATGCCAACCTGTTGGCTATGGACCTTTCCTGTGAAGCTTCTACTAGTGTAGTGAGTGTTCTCTTCTCCCCCTGGATGACATTTTTCCGGCAGTGTACCCGTTGTGGTAGTGTGCCGCTGAGATAGGCCCGAGAGGGAGTTGGGCCTGTCGAATGAGAGCGAGGTGTGGGTATGTGAGGTGTGGTGATGGGAAAAGGGATGATGGTGTTAACTGGTGATAAAACTTGACTAATTAAACATTGATTACAGCTGCATAGGAAAACCTCAGCCTATAGGTCTGCTTGTTTAGCCTTGCATCCACTTTCCACAAAGCAAATGCTGCATAGGTGGGCTCCGTGGCCAGTACAAATCGTACTGATAAATTTGCTGTCAGGTGACGAGAATGAGTACGACTTCAAGGGAGATGATGACGAGGAATAGGGTCGCGTGCTACACTCAAGTTGGCCGTGAAGGATGAATCGCTTCCGCATCTTCTAAAGCTTCTCTGATTGTTGATTCCGCCAGTGTGGCGATGTAATAAATATTTATGTAAGACTTAATTATCGTTGTATGGATCCTGGTGTCAACTGAGATATGGGTAATTTCATGGATTGTCCCAAGCAATCTGTTGAATTACAATTCGAGCCTGTGGATTTCCCTTCGTGGAAATCGAGGTCGTTTCCTACGGAATCCAACAGGCGTCACACGCCTGGTACACCTAGTTTGCTGAGTTCATTTTGACACTCGGGTTTTGAGCCACACGTTTGGATTCCTCCCTCTTCGCCCTTCACCATGGAGTCAAGACTGCATATATTTTCTCTTATATGTCGATGACATTGTCCTCACCGATTCCAGCTCCTCTCTACTCCGCACCATTGTCGACCGTCTTCGTGCCAAATTCACCGTTCACGACATGGGTGCCGTCAGCTTATTCTTCCTTAGCATCGTCAAACGCACCAATGAAGGATTCTATCTCACTCAGGAGCGGTGTGCCGAGGATATCCTCGAGCGTACCGGCATGACATCTTGCAAGCCGGCCACCACGCGAATCGATTCCAAGGACAAACTCTACGCTGATGGTTCTGCTATTGAGGACGCCCAATCTTACCGCTGTCTGGCGGGCGCTCTTCAATACCTGATGGTCCTGCGAAATGACATTGTCTTCGCCGTGCAGATGGTGTGCCTGCGCATACATGACCCGCAAATGCCGATCCTGGTGCTGCTGAAGCACATCCTCCGGTACCTCTGTGGCACGACGTCGAACGGCCTACTCCTTCGCGCCTCGACAGAGATTTCAGTGTCACCGTGTTACTTTGACGCAGATTGGGGCGGCTACTCCGACACCAAGCGCTCTACATCCATATTTTGTGTCTACCTCGGCGACTCGCTGGTTTTGTGATCATCGAAACACTAGCCGATAGTATCCCAGTCTAGTGCTGAGGACGAATACCGAGTCGTGGCGAACGCTATTGTGGAGTGAACACCAGTGCTACATCAAGCAAGCTATGGTGGTCATATGCGACAATGTCTCCACCATCTACATGTCCTCAAATCCAATTCATCATAAGCGCACCAAGCACATTGAGCTGGACATCCACTTTGTGTGAGAACATGCTTACCTAGGCGACCAATGAGTTCTACACGTGCCTACCGTGAGCAGTTCGCATACGCGTTCCAATCTTTATGTACCGCCACTGGAGCATTCGAACAGGGTGGGGGGAGGGGGATTTCTTGTGCAGCGTCGCTCACCCATCAGACTGCAGGGAGTCATCGAGGGACAGCGTCAAGGCCACGAAGGCCAACTGGCGTCGCTGCCCAGCGCCAGTGCGCGGTGACCATGCGCACGCCGTGTACCCCCGTTCCCACGATGTACACTAGCACTTAGGTGCAGTTGCCAATTGAGCAACCCATGTTGTAACTTATATAAACACATCAGACATCAATGAAAACACGATTATTATTTCTACAATTATTATCAGATACGCCAATCAAACACGACCTTAGTACAATATACAACTGTGCAATTATTGCCACTGAAGCGTGCTACTTAGAATTTTGACCTGGGTCTGGTGTTATCCACGCATGCATTAATGTGGTCCCTGAAAGCATCCATGTGCACCGGATGAAGCCCCATTGATAGATGCACCTCACCCTCTCGCTTACCGGCCAGGAGCACCATCCTACCGCTCTGGTTCATGGTCGACGACGCATGGGCATGGGCAGCACCAGCAGGCGTCTCAGGGAACCCAGCCAAGGACACGTCCACCACCTCGCTTGGCATACCAAACCCAAAGTCGGCTGTCTGATACAATCGGAACAGCGGGCTCCCGGCGACATACACTCGCCGCGCCACGGGCAGCTCCATCGCCCTCTCCACCCATTCTCCTCCTGTCCCGGCCAGCGGTTCCGCCAACACCTCCCTCACGGCTGCCTGGATCGCCCGCGACGCGTGCCGGAGCCCCGCCTCTCCGCGGAGCTCCCCCGCGTCAGCGGTCGCTACGCAACCCCTGACGCAGTTGCCGAAGTAGCCCGCTACCATGGGAGGCCGGAGGCGCGCGTGCAGGTCCACCTGGAAGAGCAGGTACGTGTCTTCCCCAGCGGCGAGCCCCTTGGCGTCCACGAACGCCGTCCAGCTCAGAGCACATAACGCGACGAACGTCGACACGGGCGGCTTCGCCTTGGTGGCCACGACGACCTCAGCCGACGACGACGGCGGCGACGTGACACCGTCGTCTATGCGCCGCTTCAACGTGCGTATGTTGTCAGGGACGAGGACGAAGACCCGGCGCTCCAGCTGGGTGCGATGGCTCAAGTAGTCCTCCGTCGGGTTCGCCTTGTCGTCGTTTATTTGTTACATAAATCATATAATAAAATAAAATGCGGCCCTCAATTACAGACGACACTGGATGGAATGGAACACGATAGCGTGATCAATTGGAATTTGGATTAGTTAATTACCAGGGGAAGGTTTGGCGCGACTTTGCTGAGCACCTCGCGCGCAAGCTCGTCGCTGCAAGGGTGGGCGATCGCTTTCCTGCCGTAGGATGCCGGGGTGAGAGACTTGGTGACGGCAGGTGAGCCTCCACGTAGTCCACGGGAGATGGACGACCACGCGTGCATGAACAGAAGAAGGCCACGGCCATCGGCGACGGCATGGTGGAAGGACACGCCGAGCGCCAGGCCAGCACCGAGCCGCGTCGCCTGCACGGCCAGAACGGGCGCTGGCAGCACACGGGCGTCATGCTGCGGCACCAGACTGACCATGTCAACCGGGCAGCCGCCGCCGCGGGCCTCGGCTTCGAAGAAGGGGACCCCAGGCTGAGAGCAGTCCACGACCAGATCTCCGGTTTCCTCCAAGTAGGCCAGCTTTCCAGCGAGCGGGAGGTAAAGCGCGAGCGCAGCGGCGAGGGACTCCTTGAGCTTCTCGACGACCGCCGCCGCACCCGACTCGCCCCTCTCATACAGGAAGACCTGCTGAAGTGGCGGCGTCGCGACCCACGGCGCGTCCAAGAAGGAGAGCTTCACCACCTTGACGTTGCTGGTGGTGTTCTCGATCAGCACCGGCGCCACCTGGCACACGGAGAGCAGGCGGACGCCTGGTGGCGGTGATGCCTTGTCCATCTCCATCGAACATGTAGGAGTTCCCGCCATTTGTAACGGTGAAATGGGAAGTGAAAAAAAAAAAGAATAAAAAGATAAGGACTTAGCCGACGGGAGAAATATTTTAAAGTACATATCAGTAGCATGTGTGGCATCATGTAACGCCTGCGAATTTTGACAGACAATGCGTAATTATGTGCTGGACCACATGAACAAGGCAGTCACATCAACATCAAGTAAACACCTCTTTGACATGAGCACTGATATGATTTAACTAGAGGCGGCTTAGCTCGCGTGTTATCATAGAAACTGCTGATGGTTTAGAATGAATTAGACTAACAAGAAGGCAGTCAGACGGAGCATCAACATTAAGTGCAAGGATAAAAAATAAACACCTCTTTGACATGAACACTGATATGATTTAACTAGAGGCGGCTAGCTCGCGTGTTGTCATAGAAACTGCGGATGGCTTAGAATGAAATTAGCCTATATAATTATCTATATGAATAAATAAATTGTAGATTGCGTGACTTGTGTTAACGTAGACTGTCGATTAAAATACTTCCTATCAAAGTGAATAAAATCACAAGTACGATAGTGCACAATACATACAATTCTATACTTACTGTATTAGGATATCGATAAATTTTTGATAGCAGCACTGTGGAAAATCTCATTACTACATAAACGTTAGGGCGGCTGCTAAGTAGTTGTAGCCACGGTTTTGCCAGCCGCCCCTAAGCAACCGTGGCTATAAATGCTCGATTTGTAGGGACGGCTGATGATTTGTAAGGGGCGGTTGAATACTGAGCCGTCCCTAAAAATTATTTTCAGAAAACCATAAAATAATAAGATTTTTTTAAAAAAAAAATTAGGGAGGACGCCACCGACCAATCATATGTCCACTTCATCCTAGCATTTTTTTGCAATTTTTGCACACTTTGCACCAACGAAGATTCGAACCCGTGACCTCTCATGTGAGCACACAGGTTAGCTCCAACCACTCCACTCTATTGTCACTTGCATCCATATTGCATTTTCTTTCCCCATATATTATCACAAACTGAGTCTAAAATTGATTATTTAAGGCCCTAAACGAAATCAAATGAAAAAGTTATCAATTACAAAGTTTCACAACTTTTCATGATCTACAACTTTCTTTTTGTAGTTTCTCCATCCGAGGTCGTTTGCAAATTTGAATTTCAAATTTAAAAACTTCAAAAGTACTTTTGCTTGATAAGATTTCAAATCAAAATGTTGTCAACTACAAAGTTTCATAATTTTTAAAGATATACAGCTTTATTTTGGGTAGTTTCTTCATCCGAGGTCGTTTAAAAAATTGAATTTCAAATTTAAAAACCTTAAACGTACTTTTGCTTGTTAAAATGTTTTCAAATTAAAAAGTTGTCAACTACAAATTTTCATACTTTTTGAAATTTACAACTTTTATTTTGGCTATTAGTCCATCCGAGGCCATTTAAAAAATTCAAATTTCAAACATAGTTTTCCTTGAGAAGATGATTGCAAATCAAAACGTTATCAATTACAAAGTTTCATAACTTTTTGGGATCTACAATTTCTATTTTTGTTCTTTATCCATCCGAAGTCATTTATGAAATTCAAAATTTAAACTTGAGAGATTCAAATGTACTTTTTCTTATCAAGATAAACTCAAACAATAAAGTTGTCAACTACAAAGTTGTATAACTACTCAAAATCTACAACTTTTATTTCTATCATTTTTCCATCCAAGGTCATTTTAAAAATTCAAATTTACTACTTAATTTTTAATATTTAGCATCTATTTGTAGGGGGCGCCTCAATATATAGAGCCGTCCTTACAAATCATATTTATAGGGGGCGGCTGATAACACCAGCTGCTTCTACAAATAGATTTGTAGGGATAACTCGTTTAGGGGCTATTTATAGAGGCGACTCAATATAGAGCCGTCCTTAAAAAAATAAGATGCCGTTGCTACGAATACATTTTGAGGTAGTGTCTGCAGCGTCAAGGACTAGAATCTGTACATCCTATAGAAAAATATATGGGAGTAGCTAAAATGCGGCCGGCCATATTTTAGACTCTCCGCTCGACCTTGCCGTTTATGGTAAAGTACAATTATTATATTCCGTTTCTAGCAATTAATAGTTGGCTGGTTGCGCTCGCCCGCAAGAAAAGTTTTCCCACCAGCTTTGGCTTACGCGGGATACTGACTATGATTTAAATAAAAAAAGAAAAACCAAACATAATACAATGTATACGCTCACATAAAAAAGCAAATGAACTCAAAAGAAAAGCTTGCAGTAAGCTTCTCATAATACTGATTGGTTTTTGCCTCCCATCCTAACACAAGAATACATTTGAATTTGTAATTTTTTAGTGCACAACACTATATACATCTAGTCGCTAGGAAAAGCACACATTTGCATTTGCATAGCTTCTCTATACATGGCCTGCATCTTGCTTCTTCTATACATGGCCTGCATCCTACATGTTAGAAGGAAAGGATAACATATGCCATACAAGAAAAAGAGAATGTTCCTAGAGCCTCTATTAGTGATGAGCAAGTTGCTACTGGTAATGCTGTAGTGTATTGCATTTTTTAGGCAATTCAAATGTCAATCATTAGGCAACAATTTCTTCCCAAATAAGCAATTTATGTAGTCTAAAAAAGCAAGTTAGTACATATGTTCATTTGCAAACCAAAAGCCCACCTCTCCCCTTCTATATTTGAAAAAAAACAAACATATCAAATAGAGGCAAGATGATAATGTAAAAAAAAACTAGTTTGTACAAAAGTCAAATTAGTTTAATTACCGAACCAAAAATGGATTGCATTTTGTTAGGCAATTTAAGTGTCAATCATTAGGCAGCATTGTCTTACTAAATAGGCAATTTATGTATTTAAAAAAGCAAGTACAATGGCTATATTCATTTGCAACCCATAACCCTACCCCTAGTTTATTTGGAAAAAAAAACATATGAGACAAAGGGCAAGGTAATTATGTCAAAAACTAGTTTTGTACAAAAGGCAAACTACTTTGACGAAAAGAAAAAGAAACAGAATGATCTGTCAATGGATTGTATTTTCTTAGGTAATTTAAGTATTAATAGTTGGGCAACAATGTCTTTCTAAATAGGCAATTTATTTGCAACCCACAGCCCAACCGTTGGTTTATTTGCAAAAGGCAGATCAAACAGAGGCACAAATGCAGATCAAACAGAGGAACTTACAACAAGCAGTAGTAGGCAGCCCCCTAATAGAACTTTTCTTGTTGATTTTACCAGTAGCGCCCTTGAGGTAGTTGACCATGAATTTACTTGTTAAACCTCTAGACACATGATAGATTCAACACAGCTGGTAGCATCTAGGATTGATGCCCAAGTTGGTAGGAGAGCACAGAAAAGTAGATTAGCTAACACCAAAACTGATTACAAGTATGCCATGCTAATTAACCAATTGCACATGTCATACAATAAACTAGTAGATAAATATGGGACAATTCAACACAATTCAACAACTGATAAACTTTAGTTTGCTCTAGGCAACTATCTCTGTCAAAACAATAATTCATAATACATGTCCCATAAAAAAACATCATGTGAATGTCCTCAAAGTCAACCATAACCTTACATGGGCCACTCATAAATGTAACTCCTGGTATAGCAACGGTGAAGGAATTGATCCCAACAAAAGATGCTCTCATATACCGGTCATGCAACCTCTTCATACCAGCTCTAAGCCTTTAACATGTTGGAGTTCATTCGACAGGAGCAAAGGCCTACCTGGCACATAATGATCGGGGGACATTTACGTGATTATGGCTTTTCTATGGTAACCTTGTTCGAGGAGCTTGACTTGGCACCACTTGCAAATGTGTCCAATCTCCTTGTCATTCCGCGTCCAACGATGATATCTCTCAGGACGTGAACATTTTTGGCACACTAGTATGTTTTTCTTTAGCTTTATGGCCTTTAGGTTTGACGAGGCATCCGTCTTGCTAGACGCTAGCTCAGGCTCTTTATGTAGCGGCGTTGCTATGTCCTGATGGTTGGCTTGGAGATGGTGGGTTCGGTAATTGTGTGCTATGCGGTGGTGGCAAGGCTGGATGCGAGAACCCTCTTTCATCATACCTTTCGAAATTTGGGCCATAATATGAACTCATTGATAGCCTCTCTGAGTTTTTCAACAACCCTTTGGAGTGGGGATATCTAGCAGGTCATCCCTATGTCCTTCCATGACCGTCAACACTTCTACACTGGCATAGTCATTGGGAGTAGTATTATTGTGAAACTTGCAGCCCAGGATTGCTAAACCGGTGGCAACTGGGACGATCGTGCAAACCACTAAGTGTTACCTGTCAGGCAACACTCAGACTTGATGCATTTACATTCAAGATAGCAGTGCATTAGGGTCTGGAAACTCAAGGGGTGTTTGATTCCCTAGTCTAAAAATTATACACTGTCACATCAGATGTTTTGATACACGCATGAAGTATTTAATATAAATTAAAAAATAACTAATTGCTATTTTGCAAGATGAATTTTTTAAGCCTACATGATCCATGACAATGTAGTGATACCGTAAACATGTGTTAATAATAGATTAATTTGCATTAATAAATTTGTCTCCTAAAGTAGTGCCTATCTATGTAATTAATTATAAATAGTTGTTGACGCGTATTCTGAACAACACACCAGCAAGGTGCTGGATCACACAGTCACGCATGAGACGAAACGGCACCAAACATTGGAGCTGTGGAACCCGGCCTAGCCGCCTTTCCACTAGTACACAAAAGCTCTATACTGACGCTGGCCTCTTTTTCTACAGGCGGTTTCGCTTGAGAATCGCCACTAAAAATCAGCGTCATTTTTACAGGCGGTTCCTTAAAGAAAACCGTCACTAAAAATCGAATTTTAGTGACGGTTCCTTAAGAGACCCGCCACTAAAAATGATCTATTTCTATAGGCGGGTCACTTCAGGAACCGCCGCTAAAAATCAATTTCTAGTGGCGGTTCCTTAAGAGACCCGCCACTAGAAATCATCTGAAATTTAATTTTTAGATTTTTTTAAATGACCTCGTATGAAAAAAACTGTCTAAATAAAAGTTATAGATCTCAAAATGTTATGAAATTTTGTAGTTGACAACTTTTCATTTGAAATCATCTTGGTGGCGAAAAATACGTTTGAATTTGTCAAATTTGAAATTCAAATTTCGTAAACGACCTCGGATGGAGAAACTTCCAACATAAAAGTTGTAAATCTTGAAAAGTTATGCAACTCTATAGTTGACAACTTTTTTATTTGACTTCGTTTAGGGCCTCAAACAGTCAATTTTCTATCGGTTTCGTAACAATATGTGACGAATCTAATTCAAGTAAGACATAAGTGACTGATGGGTGGAGTGGTTAGATGAGCTCACGTGCGAGGGAGAGGTCGCGGGTTCGAACCCCTGTGGCCACGTAGCGCGCGTATTTTGCGCAATACATGCCACGACTTCGATGGAGACGGGCAGGCGCTGGCCAGTGGGTCCCTTCCCAGATTTAATTTTTTTTGTTTTGCTATTTTTAAAACCAGGTTTTCGGAAAATTATTTTTACTGGCGGTTTCTTATGTGAACTGCCAGTAAAAATCGCTTATTTTTACTGGCCTCTAGCACTGGCGGTTCGCTAAAACGCTAGTAAAAATACGTATATAACCGCCAGTGCTGAGTTCCTGTGTACTAGTGTTCCTGGCCTGGCCGGTTCTGGGAACCGGCTGGGCCGACTTTCTCGGTTTGCGCAGAGAAAGCTAGGGCTTGGTCGGTTGGTCGTCGGGACGACCGGTAGCTGCAGCAGAGGACTTTTGATGGTCGATGTAGCGCCCGTCCTTCGCCAAAGAACTCTCGAACACCCCTCGGAAAGATCTGTTGGAAAGATGCACGTGGAGGTTGCCCTAGGAACCACGGAGGCTACCTAGGACGCCGACTAAACTCGCGGAGAGTCGAGGCGAACAACAAGATAGGGGGTGAACCACTGAAAAGCCCACTTTATAGACGTATTTTGACGATTAGATCGACCATTATCCTCTCGTATATATAGAGGGGTTTGGTCTTATCCTAGTAGGAAACACGTATTAGGATAAGTCTCCAATGTCAAAACATTGCCAAACACTGATCTAATCTATTATTCGGTTTAGAATCAGCCCAAACCCGGCCAAGTCGGATTTCACGGGGGCTACGGAGGCGACATGTGGCAAGCTGCTAGGGCCTGGCACAACGGCCAAACCTGGTCTAGCCGGGTTGCAAACCCGGCCCAGCCTGTTTTGTTGACTGTGCCAAATTTGATCGCCAACATATGCCCCCTTTTTTAGGCGAAATAATGCATATGAACCTGAAAACACAAGTGAAACTAAACAGCAACGATACTTAACCCAAACGACATTTTAGCGACTAAGGGCGATGTATACTTCGGCCATTTTTTGTTCTAAGGGCGATACATGTACCGGTCATTGTTTGGAGAGCACTTCAGCTTCTTGCCAAACACTTAAGAATTTTTTCAAATACTTCCGTTAATTGCTTTTGGGAGACGATCATCTTGCAACGTCTCTAACACATAAGAATTACCAAATATTACCTTGACCACTTTGCAAGGACCTTCCCAATTAGGCAACCACTTGCCGAACTTATTGCTCTTCGTTCTAATTGGTAGTATTGTTTTCCATATTAGTTTCCCAACTTGGAACGACTTGATCGTTACTTTTTTATTATAAGCTCTAGCAACTTGGATTTTATCTTTCTCAATCTCCTTTAGAGCCATTAATCTTTTATCGGTCACCTCATCAATATTGTCCATCATCAAATCATGATACATAACGGCAGACAAGTTATCTTGGTTAGCGAGCTGATATGCATTTAAATTCACCTCGACGGGTAACATGGCCTCTTGTCCATATACTATCTCAAAATGAGTCACTTTTATAGCACCATGACGAGACATACAATGATCCCAAAGAGCTTGCAATAATACCTCATGCTATCTTTTTGGATTGTCCTCAATTTTCTTCTTAATAAGCTTGATCAAGGTCTTGTTACTAGACTCAGGCTGGCCATTAGCTTGAGCATAGTATGGAGATGAATTGGGCAATTTAATCTTATATGATTCGGTAAATTCTCGCACCTCTTTTGATATGAAGACTTTCCTTGGTCGGTACACAAAGTTTGAGGAATGTCAAATTTATGAATAATATGCTCAGTAACAAATCCAATTACCTCCTTATGTGTCATATTTTTCAAAGGCACCAGCTTCGGTCCACTTAGTGAAATAATCTGTGGCCACCAACACGAAGCAGTGTCCTTTTGAAGAAGGGGGATGAATTTGGCCAATAAAGTCTAGTCTCCAACTTTGAAAAGGCCACAGTTTGACTATAGGATGAAGCATCGCAGCAAGCACTAGCTGAATATTAGTAAACCGTTGACACTCCTCACATCCTTTGTAGTAAAGAAAACAATCGACTATCATACTAGGCCAATAGAAACCAACCCTTCTCAAAAGCCACTTCATTTTAGGAGCCGATCGATGCGTATCACAAATGCTTCATGTACTTCTTCATAGCAACTCTAACTTCATCAAATCCCAAACATTTGAGCAATAAATCATCGGTGGATCTCCGATAAAACTCATCATTATGTAAAGTGAATTTGAATGCACTCCATCGAATGCTTTTATCGTCTTTAGCACTAGGATCTCGCAAAAATTTCAACAAGAGAGCCCTCCAATCATCCAAATCGGTATGACCATCAATTTGGTAAACTTCTAACCGATTTGGAGCAAAGCCGCAAAAGTCGGCCTGGCTGGGTTCTGCCCAGAACCGGCCTGGCCAACTTTGGTACCCGGCCTGGCCGGGTTTGGCCCAAAGCCGGCGTGGCCGACTTCCAGACCAGGCTAGACTGGTTTCCATGTGCCTGTACACAAACAGAAAGTATGCTGCACCGGCTTTATTGTTTTACGTCCACCAATGTCAAAGCCTGATACCCGTTGAGCTAACATGTTGGCTCTTGAATTTTTATGTCTCGGTATATGTCAAATTTTAATTTGGTGAAAGATGCAATTAAATCATGGCAAGTATTAAGATGAGCATTAAGTGATTCTACTGAACATTGAGATTAACCAGAAATTTGTTGCACAACTAATAAAGAATCACCATAAGCCTCAACATGTTCTACCTTCATGGAACTTAGTATCTCCAAGCCGCAATAAAGAGCTAAATATTCGGCTTGATTATTAGTGCAATATGTTTCTAACTGGTTTGATATGTCCATCTCAGCACCATGTGGTGAAATAGTAACAATGCCAATACCTTGGTCTTGTTTGCAAACCGATCCATCAAAATGAAGTTTTCATGGAGTATAAGTTATGTAATTGACCTCATCTCCTAAATCAATTGCATGCTCGACAATAAAATCAGCAAATACTTGACCTTCCATGTCTCTCAAAGCCTCAAAAGTCAAGTCATATTCAATTAATGAGTATGTCTATTTACCGATCCTTCTACTGAGGATTGGCTAATATAACATATGCTTAATTACATTGGCCTAACAAGCAACAATGCATGTACTAGATAACAAGTCATGTCTCATGTTGGTATAAGCAAAGTACAATGATAATCATAAGTTTTCGATATGGGCATACCTTGTCTCGGGACCAAGAAGACGATGACCCATATAAGCAATAACATATTCTTTACCATTATCTTTTTGAG
Source organism: Eremochloa ophiuroides (assembly GCA_038502445.1). Lineage (NCBI taxonomy): Eukaryota > Viridiplantae > Streptophyta > Magnoliopsida > Poales > Poaceae > Eremochloa > Eremochloa ophiuroides. The sequence goes on along the minus strand of JAHLJS010000006.1, from coordinate 28,804,927 downwards.
TCAATACCTGCACCAATTATATTTTTTTAAGTAGCAATATATAATTTAAAAGAAACCCCTCGCCTCAGAATACGAAGAACCGGTGACCTTGATAAGTATTCCTCGATACTCTTAAATACTTCTTAAATACACGTTACGACCAGATGCGTAAACAATGCAAGCGTCGTGTCCGGTCGTGGGGTGTTTCCTCAGCGCAGGCGATCGATGAGAAGCTGGTGTGTTCAGCGAAGGTGTATCGGACGTGCCGGGTCACGCACGGATCGGATCAACGAGCAGTAAGAAGTTTGGTTTCACTAATTTCATAGGATATAAAATTATTCTTACCATGGCATGCGAAGACAATATTAAGAAGTTAGGTTTTAGGAATTTCGTTGGCTATATAATTATTCTTAAATATTGTATTTAAATGGGCTAAATAATAAACGTAGCACCATAAGTAGTATGATATGATGTCGTGAAGGTTGTAGTTTGGCTAAAATATTTCATCTAATGTTAATTCCCTTCTATTTCTTTTAGGATCCATCACATTTAATTTATAAAACTTTCTTCAATCACATCTCATTTCATCTACTGGAGTAGTCAGTGACAAGTGGCACCGGCCCATGCAAAATCATATATAGCATGTCTATTTTTTCTTCATTAAATGGTTATCATTTAAGGTTAATGACAAGTGACATACATGCAAAATCATATATCTAGATAATATGTGACACTTGTAACTTATGTTTTTCTTATTAGATGATTATAATACAAGTGTCACACATGCAAAAATTATACATGACACATGTAAATTTTCTATCATCATGATGATTGAAAATACAGGGACTTTGTTCAATGAAAATAACAAACACATGATCAATAGAAGAGCCATGAGCAAAGCTCAAGAAAATGATCATCATCATGACAGATCTTGAACGTGAGTTTACTACACTGATGATGTTTTTAGGAGGACAAAGGATATTGTTGCTAGCAATTCGAAATTCTGCATGTAAATAGTTCGTTGTTGTCGGTAGCTAGATGGGGCTACATAAAGTGCTACCGACAAAAATAACCCGTTAGACAAATATATATTTTTCTTTCAAAAAAGGATTTAAGAACCCACAAATGGTACCGATAAAATAACAAGTTTGAACGAATTAGGTGTCACTCATTTTTCTTGGCATTCGATAATAAAACACATAGGTACGTTTTTTATATTAGATATATTTTAGTAAATATATGGCATGTGTATTTTTTTCTTCATTAAATGGTTATCATTTAGGAATAATGACAAGTGGTACACATGCAAAATCATATATCTAGATAAGTGACAAGTGGCACTCATGCAAAAACAATGTGACACTAGTAACTTCTAGTTTTTTATGAGATGATTATAATATACAATGAGTGACAAGTGTCACACATGCAAAAATCATATATGGCACATGATGATTATAAATATAGGGACTTTGTTCAATCAGAATACAAATACAAGATTATTAGAAGAGCCATGAGCAACGCTCAAGGAAATGACCATCACCATGACGAGCCTGAAGGTGAATTTTACTATAGTGATGATGTTTCTTAGAAAGACAAGGGATATTGTTGCTAGCAATTTGAGATTCTATATGTAAGTAGTTCGTTATGTTGTCGGTAGCTAAGTCCAACTAGATATAAAGCGCTATCGACAAAAGGAACCCGATAGACAAAGATGTCTTTTCCTTTTCAAAAAAGGATTTAAAAAGCCCACAAGCGTTACCTGACGAAATAACTAGTTGAACCGTATTAGGCGTCAATCATTTTCTTGGCATTTGATAATAAAACATATAGGCAGGTCTTGATATTACATATGTTTAAGTAAATAATTTTTTGATACAACTTTAGTGAAGCTCTTCATATACATTTGATCAATACGATAGGAGACAACTAATATTTTTCTAATATCTGCAGGATCGAGATCACATGAACAGTACACCATACCAAAAGCTACCATAACGCGTATCATGCACCAAATCCTACCACATGACTCAAGGGTCACTAGTGACGCCAAGGAGACAATGGACCAGTGTATCACGGAATTCGCTGCGGCCCTCACACGAGCGGCCATGCAGGAGTGCCAGCGAGACCGGCGCCTCACTATCAGCACCGACGACCTGATCATTGGCTTGGCTAACCTCGGACTCGCTGACTATGTGCAGCCCATGTCTGAGTACTTATGTCAGTACCGTGAGAACCCTAACCAACAGGGTGTAGTACCGCCGCCACCTGCGGTCCCGGCCGTAGAGGAAGAGACGGCTATGCCACCGCAATCATCGTCGCCTGATCTCACACTGCAGTTGGGACTGCCATCGGTGCCAGATGTGACGGAACTGGCGCCACCTAGTGACGTGTACGCTCTGTGGCCTGGAGGAGCACCGGCAGCGGTGGGCACCTCATTGGCGCCGATGCTGCCACCAGCTAATAATGACGAAGACGAGTGAAGTCAACTGCATGCCCGGCCTGCAGCTGGCAACTTTGAGTAGGCTTGCTCTAATAAACACATGGACGGATGGACCATGATGATGGGAATAAGTAGTATATTTGCTCTAATTAATTCGACTGTTAAGTGGACCAGGCCATTTGAGTTCCCTTTTTATGTTGTACCGTTCCAAATATTGTGTTGTTGAATCAAAATTTCCTTTGGTACTGGAATGTGCAACTAGCAAGTTATATCTTGTCCCCCTTTATTACAGTACATGTAGTCTAGTGATAGCCAGAAATTTACAGTTATTCAAAGTCAAAGAGCCAGCACAAATATGACATAGGAGTACTACTCAGCAGTGTTGTCGAGTAGCTAACATGCTCTGGCCAGATATGGACCTCTAGGTGTTAGAAATTAATGAGTGAAATAACTTTTCTCCCTAGATGTTTTCTGTCAGTGAATTAATATGGACCTAGGTATTAGAATTAATTAGTGAAGCCGCACAGATCCATGAGATTCTGGCTTTCTCCAGCTCCGTGTGACCGTGTTAGCGCCGAACAACTCGCTGGCTATTTGTTTTTACTCGTTCTCCACCCTCCACATCAGTCAGAACCAACTTCTGAGCCTTGTCAGCCAGCATCGTCGACGTCGCCCATTGAGGATGGCTTTAGCCTACTGCTAGATGATCAAAGTGGCTACTGTATGACCAGCATACGTCCGACTGCACGGAGATGGATGGAGGACAGAGAAGTAAATCATAAACATGATCGGTGTCTCCTTCGATATCGAATACCACTACAAAATTTTAAGATTTAGTTAGTTCTCCTAACTTTGTACGCATAGATAAGTTCTATTAAGTGATTTCTAGAGGAGGGAGGTTTAATTTAGATTCAACCATCGTAATGCATATAGTATTTAATAGTAATTTCCATAGAGAACAAAATTTAATTAACACTTACATGCACTACAAACAAGGAATGTCAGTTGTGGTAAAAATATACTGCTACATCTCTACAACGCTAGACCTTCAATGTTCACATATCAATGTGCAAACAAAATACTCCGTCGGTAACAAGGGTGTGTTGCTTCTTTACTTACAATTGAAAGCCTTCTTTCTCTCTCTGGCCTATATCCAAATCACACAATGTATAATGCTTTTTTTTTCCTTAAGATAGGTCCCACCATATATATAATTAAAGAATCAACGCACCACGCTGTACTTCTCGTCCACATCTTCTCCGCCTTCATCTCAGACGAGATGCCAACCACATCGCGCAGCAACAGCACCCAATATAGTTGTCCAAACGGGTCGCCTGGCACGGCACGGGCACGAGCACAATCCGGTACGGCACGACTCGGTATGGACACGTTTGACATGGCGTGCCATGCCTAATAATGCCGTTGTGCTAGCTTCTCGGCTCAGGCACGGCACGATCAGTGCTGGAACGTGTCGTGCCAGGCTATTCGGCATGGCAGCATGTTAGTGTCCGTGCCGGCCTTGGCATGCCTCCAGACAAGATAAAGACACCTAAAAGAGGTTCAAACTTATTCTAAATTCTTTCAGTTAAGTTCACAAACAAAATAAATTCACAAAAATTACAGAAAAATAATAGAGATATCAAAATAAATAAGTTTTAGTGCAATGGCTGCCTCATTAAAAACCTATCTAGATACCCTAAACAGGGAAAAAGAGTACATCAAGCTCCATAATATTAAATGTGCATTACATCAACATCCGAGGTCCATCAACATCCAGTCTAATTAAGATTACAAAACCATTACATAAATGACTAATCAAGATAGAGTTCTTCAAAGCCTCCACCAGCTCCTTATCCTCCACCGTATATTGTAGCCTTGACTCTGTAGCTTCCTAGTCCTTGGTGCATACGAGTGCCTCCACAGTTTTAGGTTCAACCTCCACCTCCGTTCTTCAATGATCTTGCCTAGTGGTGCTGAAGGTAGCTTCTGACGAAATGGTTGAAAAAAACACACTAAAAATATCTTTAGCAAGGGTAGTAAAAACTGGATAGGTTAGTTTATGCTGATGCCACCAGTTCAAGATGTTGAAGTCATCATCTAACGGACTGACTGTGTCACGGTCCCACGTAGGCTGCAAATTCAAAACCACTGCTAGAGGAAGAAGTTGCTACATGTAGCAAGGTAGTAGCAGGAATACTTATGGACATACCAAGATTAGGAGGAAGGACATCATCATTATCATCATATATTTCATCCTAAACTGTTCTTTTCTTACAAGCTTGGGGGCAACCCATTTCTCCCTAACAGAGCCATACATGTCATCATATCTATGATATAGTTTGAAAAGAAGAGTTCTAGTTTCCAGCAACTTATTAGAATATTCAACATCAGTAATTAATTGCAATTTTCTAAGCACTTTGTTAAAACCATTAATTTTAGCTCTTGGATCCAAGATAAATGCAATATAATAAAGTTCAGGTATTGTTTTCCAGTATTATTGTACTTATCAATCATAGGTTGGACAACAGCTCTAATATGTTCATCATTTTGATACCTATGCATGTGTATAGCAATATTAACAATATGGTGAACCATAAATGGGGCAATAGGATAGTACACCCCAGGCAAACCAATTCTTGAGTCATAAAACAGTTCAAGGAATGCCAATATTTTAGTTGCCATAGCCCAATGATCACGAGTCAAAAGAAACGGAGCACCTCTAGGTCTAGGATAATTAGACTCAATAAAAGTATAGAAAATTTCCTTGTGAGGTAGCACATGCTTAAGCATCAGATATGTAGAGTTCCAACTAACATCCATGTCCAATCCAAATAACTTAGGTCTAATACCAGATGCCATGCAATAACTCTTATATGCAGCAATTCTCTGGTTACAAGAGTTAATAAATAATATTGCAGTTCTGAAAACATCAAGCATTGAATTAACAGTAACTAGAGCCTTCTTAACTATCAGGTTTATGATATGACAAGCACAGCGTTCATGCAAAAACAGATCAGCACCCAAAGTACAGGTTTCAGTGTATCCATGGCTTTGTTATTCGCAGATGCATTGTCTAAACTTACAGAAAAAAACCTTATTCAGTATACCATAATCATTAAGCACATTAGTAACATGTTCAGCAATGTTCTCAACATTATGTGATACAATAAGCCTTAACCCAAGCACCCTCTTTTCAAGTTGCCAATCAGCATTAATGTAAGGGAGAATTGGCTCCTGGACATCCAAAATGACCACCATTTGCTTGTGGACATGCCAAAGAAGCGATTTGCTGAAAGACACTCTGGTTCTTGAAAATTATGCTGGTGGACACAGTGCCCGGTAAGAATACTTTTACAAAATAGATAAAAAATCATATAAGTGTCAAAAAATTGTACCATAAAATTTTATAGACTGTTGGTATTAATTAAATGTCACTTGGTAAATTAGTTAGCCACCTCTATTAAACCTATATCTCTTGGTAAATTACTTAGCCACCTCTTTTAAACCTATATCTCTTACAATAACTAAGTTGTCATCCTTAGCATGAATATAAGAGACATGTATGGAAACTACCCAGAATAATGGTAAACAGTTATTATAAATACGAGTGACTAAAGAGGATAATATAAATAATCAAGTTTCAAGTATCTGCAAGCGCACAGATTAATTATACCATTGTAGCATTTTACCCGAGTATTTCAGGGTTGTCGATTTATATTTTTACCACAGGGAGAAGGTATGGAGACAGGCATGAGTGGATAGATTCAAGATACATTACTTATGAATAGAATCAATCACATAGCACTTATTTAAACAGGGTAAGCTAATAATAAAGATATGGATATGATAAAGGCTTAGATAACATTTCAGAGAGGTGTCGACTACTCAAAATTAAAGTCAACCAAAGCATAGGATTACTTAAAAGATCAGATTCTTATGTCATTCCTAATTAATTGTGTTATTCATATACTCTAGCAAATATACAATCATGTATAGCATAATTGACTCTTTATCTATGCATCAGGAACATTATTCAGGAAGAACAAGAACAGAGCAAGTCTACCTTCATAATTTAACTTTGTAAATTTTTATTTGGTTTTTATAATGCATATGAGGAATATAAATGTGGGTAAATACCAAGTTACCTCTCGGCAAAGGTTCGAGATATTTTTGTCCGTCGAATCGGACTTCTTCTTCTCGCTCAGTTAGCGGGTGAATTCTCCAGTCCGGGAGATGGTGATCCAGCTGGTTCATTCTTTTCTTCCACCTTATTTGCAGTGAGTTGTTTTTCTGGTCTTGGTCGGAAAGCAAACCGCTCTTCTTTCCCGTTTATGTTGAATCTGATTTCTCCTGCCCTGACATCAATGTGAGCATTGGCTGTACTCAAGAAAGGTCTCCCAAGGATAAGGGATACGTTCAAGTCTGGTTGCATGTCTAGGACCACAAAATCTACTGGTAGGAAGAAGTCTCTTATCTTCACCGGAATGTTTTCCGCAATTCCCTCGGGGTAGCGAATTGATTGATCTGTCAGTTGAATGCACATTGATGTGGGTTCCAGGGTGGAATATCTAAGCTTCTCAAAGACTGACTTGGGCATCACACTGACACTTGCTCCAAGATTGCATAATGCGTTGTTGAAGTATTTTCTCCGATTGAGCAATCTATAGTGGGGCATCCTAGATCCTTCTTTTTTTCCGGTGCTATATTGAGGATAGCCGCACTACATTCTTCTATCAGCTTGATGACTTCGGTGGTCGGCAGAGGTCTCTTCTTGTTTAGGATGTCTCTGATGTATCTCGCATAAGTGGGGACTTGAAGGGCATCCAATAATGGTATGTTGACATATAGCTTCTGGATGACTTCAATAAATCTGCCGAACTGCTCATCTTGTTGATTCTTTCGGATTCTTCGCGGGAATGTTAAGAAGTTGACGTCATGGAAATCTTGTGTCATTTCATGTTCTTGTGGTACAACTTCTTCCACTTCAGCGTCTCTCTTTTCTTCTGGTTCTGCTAGGTGCTACTGGTACCCTAGTTGTTCCTCGTGGATGTGTCCCTCTTGGATATGGGGGATCTTGGGTTGATTTGCCACCTCTCGTAGTTATAGCTTTGACCTGCTCATGGTTAGTGGCAAAAGGCAATGCAGCAGACAACTGTGATATTTGTGATTCTATCTTCTTATTATGGATGAGTTGATCTTTGATAGTAGAAGAAAAGTTATCCATTTTGATATTTATACTTTCCAATATTTTATCAATAGAAGCAAGTTTCTTAGCAATATGATCATTTATTTGAGCTTGCTCTAATATCATATCTCTCAAGGATGGTTGTTTAGGATACTTACCTGGGTACTTACCTTGGTTGGATTGTTGTTGTTTCATCCTTGCTTCTGTGGAGTAGAGTTGTTGAGGATAACGTTGGTGTCTTCTTGCGGTGGATCAAACTTCACTCCCAAGTACTCTTCCCTTTTATTCTGTGTGTTAAATGTATCTTGAATAGCTTGACAATCCTTCTTGTAGTCGTCTCGCTGTGCGAGCCAACCTAATAGTACGTTCATTTTGGTTGATAATGCACACAGTTTTTCGGTTGTCTCCTCACTCTTATGACAATGTTGAGTATTTTCATCGGTCCAGCTTTGATTTATTGATATTTTCTCCATAAGTACTTTAGCTTTCCCCGGAGTGAGTGACAGAAATGACCCTTCAGCAGTTGCATCAAGTTGGTTACGACTCCTTTGAGTTAATCCATGGTAGAAACCTTGCAGGAGTAACCAACCTTCTATTCCATGATGGGGACATTCTGGGATGTATTCTTGATAGCGCTCCCACGCTTCTGAAATGGTTTCTTCTTTTTGCTGCAGAAAGTCGGTCATCTTTCTTCTTAAGGCATTGGTTTTGCCTATAGGGAAAAAAAATTAGGAAGGCCTTAGAACACTTTTTCCATGTGTTGATGTGATCTTTGTGGGCGTGGAACCACTGCTTCACTCTTCCCAAGAGTGGAAATGGGAACAAGCGGAGTATTATGATGTCTTGAACAACGTTCTTGATGGTGATGGTGCCGCTATTCTCCAGAAAATTCTGAAGATGAGCACTTGCATCTTCATGTGCCTTTCCACTGAATGATATAGCTTGGATCATGTTGATGAGGCTTGGCTTTGAGCTCGAACTCTAAGTTGTTGGTGTTGAGTGCTGGTCCGGTGCGGATGTTCTTGGTGCTTAGTATAGTGAACTCATGCAGTGTTTTCTCAACCATGGCTTCAGGAACTTGGTGTTAGCTTCTTGTGCTGATTTGATTCGGATGTACGAAGTTGGTTGAATCCTGTAATACCCTGCATAAAATGTAGACAAGAAAAATAAGGGGTAATTCTGTAAAAGCAGAGGTACTAGGTATGATTCCATCACTAAGTATGTATTTGATCTTTTTCTCAAATGCCTTTCCGTTACTTCTCCCCAGTAACGGCGCCAAAATGCTTGTTGGTATTAATTAAGTGTCACTTGGTAAATTACTTAGATACCTCTTTTAAATTCATATCTCTTACAATAACTAAGTTGTCATCCCTAACATGAATATAAGAGAAATGTATGAAAACTACCCAGAATAATACTAAGCAGTTATTATGAATGCAAGTGACTAAAGCAGATAATATAATTAATCAAGTTTCAAGTATCTACAAGTGCACAGATTGATTATACCATTGTAGCATTTTACCCAAGTATTCCAGGGTCGTCGATTTATATTTTTACGACAGGGAGAAGGTATGGAGCCAGACATGAGTGGATAGATTCAAGTTACATTACTTATAAATAGAATCAATCACATAGCACTTACTTAAACAGGATAAGCCAATAATAAAGATATGGATATGATAAAGGCTTAGATAACTTTTCAGAGAGGTGTGGACTACTCAAAATTAAAGTCAACCAAAGCATAGGATTACTTAAGATATCAGATTCTTATGTCATTCCTAATTATTTATGATATTCATATGCTCTAGCAAATATACAATCATGTATAGCACAATTGACTCCTTATCTATGCATCAGGAACATTATTCAGGAAGAACAAGAACAGAAGCAAGTCTACCTTCATAATTTAGTTCTGCTCTCTCTACATACGGGGAGTGGACTACAAAGGACTCAACGGGAGTGTCACATCCGCGATCTACCACATGACCTGGCATATAAAGCGCATTCGTAGGCAAACAATATCTAAGCATCATGCCCCTATAGTGTCCACCACTTAACCAACTCGAGTACTGGATTAAGCGCTTTGCGAACTCATGTATAAACTCATTACCAATCATAACTATATCAAATATACTACTAGAACAAACTAGGAACATAACAAACCGAAACATAGTCATAAAATAGCATAAAGTCATAATAAGAGGTAATACTGCAGAATTACCAATCTCTAGTAGACAGGCGATCTAAAATCCTGAGCCAAAGGCTCAACTCTGTTTCAATCTACTATCTAGGTCTAAACTAGAAATTTGAGTGTCTAGCCCTAATCTCTAGTGGAGAGCTCTTCTCTTCTGATTGATGTCTCGATATAATCTAAGAGATATGAGATATGAAACCCTGGGGGTCTGGGGGTCCTTATATAGGCCGGTGGGATGAACCGTAGCCCTTGAATCAAACCGACTTCGACGGCCAGTGGAGATTGCGTGAAATTTCGGGATGTGGGTCCACGTCGAAGCGGAGGCGGGGAGGAGACTCTGACAGGTCGGCCGACCTAGTCAAAGGGTCGGCCGACCCTTCCCTCTCTCTGCCAAATGGGCCCCTGCTTCGTCGGACGTGTCTCTGGTATTCTCTAGAATATTTTTGTTCACCTACGTGTCGGAATTTGATATTTTGATGTGACATGTGGGTCTCCCTTAATTCTTTTCTGATTAACACCCTGCAAAACATAGATTCACTAAAACTCATAAATTCTGTCAGTTAAAACTCTATTCTGTGTTTGAGGATGTTTTTATGCCCTTTTACATGTCTTGTTGATGCTTAAAATTAAACAATAACTACCATCAACATAGACTTTAGATGACGAGATCTGCACAGTGAAAATATTTCAAAATATTGTTTTGCATCGAAAATGACTATTTTGCACCTCTTCATGAATAAACAAAGTTAACGATTGTTAATTTATTCATATATTTGAAGGAAACTAAAAATATTGAAAAAAAATCATAGGATGCCTATAACACCCAATCATTACTATGCTAAAACATATTGTAATTTTTCCAAGATTTTTTAATTAACCTTGACAAGAGATAAATCTATAACTCAATCATGTTACATATACCATTCTAAACTTTATCATTTTGAGCTGATATTTTTAACCTACTCATGATATAAACATATTATAATTTTTCCAAGATTTTTTAATGCCCTAAAAATATATGAACAAATTAGCATTGGTTAACCTTTTTATTTATGAAGATGGATAAAATGGCCATTTTTATTGCAGAAGATATTTTGAAATATTTTTACTACATAGTTCTCATGGTGTAGAGTCTAGAAAATTTTATAGTATAATTTTTCGGCACTTATATGATTTTATATCTATTTTGTAGAAGTATTCTTACAGGGCACTATGTCCACATAATTTTTCGGCACTTATATGATTTTATATCTATTTTGTAAAAGTATTCTTACCGGGCACTATGTCCACCAGTATAATTTTTAAGAACAAGAGTATCTTTCGGCAAATCGCTCCTTTTAGCATGTCCAGAAGCAAATGGTGGTCACTTTGGATGTCCAGGAGCCAATTCTCCCTTAATGTAATGACCCACAACACTCAAATAATCATGTTTAGCATTTCCAGACCAAATAATAGAAGTAATAGTAACAGAAGTAATTGCATTATTCTTCAAAGCTTCTATCAGGTTACCATGCTTAGCAGTTAAGTACTTAAGAAGATCTCTAGCTGTAGTTTGCCTGGAAACAGTTTTATATCTAGGGTTATGAGCAGTTGTAATGTATTGTTCCTAGGCCTCAGTTTCCCCTAGACTGAGGGAAAGGTCTAGCCTAGCAAGAAAACTAACAAGCTGAACACGAGCTACCTCAACAGAATACTCCCAATTACGAATAGTACCATCCTTACTAAAAGTAATGTGGGACTAAGCCAAGCAAGATTTCTCGCACTTTTTAGGGCAACTTTCTTGATGACGGAGAAGATGGCCAGTCTCAAATGTAGATAAAGCAAAATATTCCTTACGACAATGAAGAAGAAGTAGGGTTAGTAACAGATCTAGGGTCAGTGTTCAAGAAGAAGAAGTAGGGGACTCACCTTTAATGTCGGAGCTCTTAAGATGCCAGCGACTACGGCGACATCATTGTCGCATAGATCTGGCACCCTAGTACCTCAATGTAACAGAACCTCCTAAATCACGTGGCCCACAGGCACCTGTCAACGTCACTAATGACATATGACAGCCGGGCCCGTGTTCCATATGACCTAGGTGGGCTCTGCCGGGCTACATAAGCACCCGTTATCTCCGACAGGATCCCATTGCGAAGCCATTACAGAGTTACAACATTTCATAACAAAATACATCAGAGTAGAATTTGCGAAAGAGTAAATAGTACTTAAGATTACAGACCAGTGTTCGAATAAATTAAGTGCAGTTATTACAGATCATAAATTTAAAAGAGTAGCAGTAGCGTTTGGAACAACAGTACGACAGATAGTTTAATATTACACGAACCCTGCCCAAGGTTTCAACCTTATTCTTCTTCACTCTCCTGGACGATGGTGACGCAGCACAGAGCGAGACAAACTTCAGTCTCCTGCTGCCCTCCTGCAACGGGGTTAACAAACCCTGAGTACATGGGATACTCCGCAAGACTTACCCGACTAAAAGTGTAAGATTAGACTCAGGAATGCAGGCTGAAGGGAGTCAAGGTAAGGCTTTAGCAAGAGTCCAAGAATTTTCAGTGGAAAAGCATTACTAGTCCTATCTCAATATTTTATTTCAATGATGCAATTCATCATTAACGATATCTCCAAGTTCTTTCTCATACATCATCATTCTTTCATTTACTTTATCCATTCAAAAACAATCCTAGTTCCGAACCACTATCCGATGTAGGGGTGAGGATCAAGTCTCCATATTCGAGGAGCAACGACGATTCGAATCGATTAATACCCAGCTGGGGATCCCTATCCACACTGCATATGTAGCACTTAAGCTTGCATATACCAACCCCGCCTACCACGGCTTTTCATACCCCGGAACCGGTCCTACGCCACCCGAGAGCACAGTACCCCTCTAGTCTCTAGGCACGATGGCCACGAGGGTACACGCTAGTCTCGCCATCTCTCCACTCTCAGTGCATGGTTGTCGGTTCCAGCAGTAGAGCTACCGGAGTCAGAGGCTTTCCGTAGTATGTGGCTAGTTGCAAGGTCTTGATCACAGCAGGCCTGACAACGAACGGTCCCTAATATTTTTCCGTTAGAAACCATGCATTGGGACTCTAACCCAAGTACACTGGTAACTACCCGGCTTTCACATCCCCTTCCGATGGCGAGGATCGTTGGGACTCTAACTCAACAGATGGTCGACCAAACGGAACAACTCATCCCTATGGTTGACAATGAACTAGCTAGGAACACTGCCAACCAACAAGGACATAACCAATCCCATAAAGTGATTCATTTGATTTGTATCATCACAGTTCAAAATAGCATTTTTGCAAATCTAATCATTAAGCATGACTAAGCATTTTTCAATACTTTAATTAAATCAGGTTCTCAGGTATTGATAATTGGTCAAGGATGGTAATGCATCAAGTGGTTGTCAATCAACTCCAATTAACCTAATGCAATAGATTAACTCAAGTGATAAACATTTTTAAAAATAGCAAGGAGAGGGCAAATGCACCAGGGCTTGCCTTGGATGGTGTAAAGTGTCGGATCCGGGTCAGTGCCACAAATATCAAAGCCTTGCACAACTTCCGAAGCAACCTCCTCAGCTGGACCCTCGGACTTTATCTCCGGATTCTCGGTCACTACACGTGTGCAATAATAAATGCATGAAATGACAGATGAAATTTAATAACAAATAAACCACATATGTGCCTAAGACCCTACCTTAGCTAGACATGAATAATCTAATTCATAATGCCCTAGGTCATAAAGGTGATTGACCTAGAATCTCAATCAATCCAAAAATCACACCATCCAATAATCATTCCATTCCCTATTCCTATTATTAATCATTTAAACTAACATATAATTTAATAAATATTTAACTATTTCCATTTGATGCCAAATTTCACCAAAAGATAGATTTCAGTACCAAACAGTGGCACAATAAATTTCATGATTTTTGGAACAACACAGAAATTATTAAAAATCATCAAAATTTCTTTTATCATTTAATGTGCTGATTTTTAATTAATACAGAAAACACTCAAATCATACATTCAATATTTTTATTAAATTCTACACATCACAGAGAGCATCTAGAAATATTTTCATAATTTATGGTGCAGTAGATTAATCCACACAAAAAAAATTAAAACCTAACACTATTCATTTTATTAAAAATGAAAAAGCCCTTGCAATTCAACCGGAAAAATGGAAACGGCCATTCGGCCCAACTCGGCCCAGCAGCGCAGGCCGGCCCAATCGCGGCCGCGCGCACGCGCCCGCACGCTCGCCCCGGACCGGCCGCTGACAGAGGGGTCCCAGCCGTCAGCCCCGCGAGTTCGCGCGCGCTCTCTCGCTCGGCCGCTGACAGGCGGGCCACCCCTGTCAGGGTCATCCCCTACCTCCGGTCGGGCGCTCTCGCGCGCGCGCGTGAACGGCATGGCGCGGACTTCGCCGCCGGCGACCCCAACGGTGAACCCTAACGACACTACGACTCCCCTAGACCCTAGCCGGCCACTCTACTAGCACATCCTACACCCTACCGCCTCCGGCGAGCTCGTTCTCGCCCCTGGCGGACCACGGTGGCACGGCGGCACGGCGGTGCCGTTCCACTCACCAAGACACGATTGGGTTAGCAAAAAAATGGCTAGGGAGGTTCGGGGTCTCACCAGAAGGCCAAACCGGTGGTGGGTTGGGGCTGGAGTGGCGTGAATCGACGAGCGTGACGGCGGCGGCGGGTCGGCGGCGTTCACCGGAAACAATCTTCCCGTTCCGACGACCCTACGGCACCGGAGCGGAAATCACCATACGCAAAAGGTTCAATAGGGGTTAAGGAATCCACAACACGGGACCTAAGGAGAAGAAACTCACCACGGAGAGCTAGACACGGCCGAAGACGCGCGGCGGCGCTCCGGTCGGACGCGGGGACGACGACCGCGTTCCCGGTCGATCGAGACACTACAGCCCACACCAAAGGCACCAGACGATGCGCAAGGGAACTAACAAGCTTGCTGCGAAATGGAGAAGGTGGTGGTGGCTTGGTCACGGCGAATTTCACCGTAATCCGACAGAGATCGACGGCGACCGCGGGGAGGAAAAACGGGGAGAAGCGGTGCTCGTCGGCTTTATAGGACTGGGCAAGGGAAGGATAAGCTCGAGCTGGGTCCGGGGCCCCCTCGGCTGCTCGACAACGGACCTGCCCCCTCACGCCGGCCGGACGGCGCCCGGCGTGCGCGCAGCACGCGCGTACGGTGGAGAAGAAAAACAGGGGGACCCCCCTCCCCCGTAGCTACAGTAGTAGGTCAAGTAGGTCACAAGCTATTTGATGCAAATTCGAGCTGATCTCAATCGAATCCGAGGAAGTGGTGAATAGAAAAGTTGTAGGGTATTTTTAGTAGATCACTTTTGCTTTTGACACCAAATTCAAATTCGGCCTAAATTTCAAATTACAGAAAAGGGGGTAAAAGTAGGGTTTGAATTTCAAACTAAAATTTTAAAATTACTTTTGATTCTTCTCAACAACTTTAAAATTGGTAAACATGAAAGTTGTTCCACTCAGTGAGCTTGACAACTTCTATTTAGGAAGTTTTTGAAGATTCTTAATATTTTTGAAATTGAAGTTTCAAATGTAAATTTCAATATAGTAATTTGAGTTTAATTTGAATTTTTATAACATAACTTCAAAATCTCCAAAAATAAAAGTTTTTCCATTTTAAAAATTCTACAACTTTCATTAAGACATTTTTCCCAGATTCCTTATAGATTTTGAATTGAGGTTTTAGGTCAACTTTAGGGTTTAATTTGATTTCTATTTAATTTTATTTTTGATTTTTGATTAAGGACTTAATTACACAATCAATACTTAGCTGAAATCAAATCACTCTAGGCCCTAAGCACAATCATATGCAGATGCTTAAATTTAAATATGATGACATGGCAGATTAATTAAATTGTAATACCAGAGGTATTACACTCAACGCATAGTCATGGAGCCCCAAGGATGCCGGAGTCCGGTGAGGAGGTTGACTTGGAAGATGAGATAGAGATGATGAGGGAAAGATGTGGAGGACGAGGCTACATCGCTGGTCAGGGAGGAAGATTAGTGGTGTAGAAGGCCAATCCGTGTGCCCATGTCGGCCACCACTGCCTCCAGCCATCGGATGTAGGAAAGAAGAGAGGAAAGGGAGAGGGGCTAGGGTTCTCGGATGGGGAGATAGGAGCCACGGCGAGAGAGAAGAGAAAGAGTGAGGATGAGTGAATGAGCTAGGGTTCCAGGATGGGGAGTGTCGAGCAATGCTCCCACTTATATAGGCCACCTCCCTGCGCAAATCCAACGGTCAGGAGTGGGGGGAGCTCGATCCAATGGCTAACGTGCCTATTGACACTTCTTAGCGCAACCATCAGAGACAGGGTGTTAGGCTATCTCTGATAACGGTGCCAGAAATGCCCTGAGGGTATTTCTTATGTCTATTGGATAATTCCGCAAGCGCACAAAATATACCGCTGTAGCACTTCACCCGGGAGTATTCCAAGGTATCGTTATTTATTTTATCCCAAGGGAAAGCGGTTGGTAGGAATAATTAATAAAAGAGAGATATCCTTAAGTCTATAGCAACTAAGTATCAGCTAGTGATACCGGGATAAATCGATAAATAGAGGCAAGGGTAATGACACAAAGACACGATAAGATTTTACGATAACTAAGGATAACTAGTAGAGTATAGATAGGTGGGAGGACAACGAGTGAGTATAAGACTCCTATGACACTTATTTTACTCTTGTGTACTATCTTATCAAATGGATGAATTACACTAAGACAGCTACCTTACTTCCGTTGTGTAGGGGGTAGTGCGAAACAATAGAGGATATAACCTCTACCCGAAGTGTCTACTCTCTTATGGGAGCCTACCTTTTAAGAACTTGTCAAAAACACGTGGAGGGATACTAGACTAGACAGGGCTGTCACCACCTGCTAGCACCCGCTAACAATCCATGCGAGAAGCGGCATTCAAGGGTAAGATCTAGCCTAAGCACCACGCTTACACTAACCCTCACTACTCTAGCTGGGTACCAAACAGCTAAAGCACCCTATGACAGGCAATGAACTACATATGTGAGCTGGTTACAGGATCACTATCTAATATAACTCAACTATAAGGTAAGACAAGACACAACAATACTATAATGAATAGTAAAGTACTATGTAAAGACTTAGTAAAGTAAGGTAAAGATATTATATTGATAAAGGTAAAGTCTTACAGAAGAAAAGGTACAAGAGGTATACCAAACTCTCTAGCAGACGACTCCGGAGACTCCGAGCGTAGCTCAACTCGACTAATACTACTACTAAAGAGTGGAACTCTACCTTCTCTTGTCTCTTGTGTATCTTGTGTGTCTTGAAGAGGGTGATGGCAGCCTCTATTTATAGGGGAGAGTGGAGGGGCGCCACGTCAGCGATCTGTGTGCTCCTTGCCTCTCCTCCCTTGAATGAACTGCCTCAAAACCGCCATAGGATGGACGGCAGTGGTGAATTCATCACGTGGAAGGCATGCAAGAAGGCGGTGGGGGCCAACCAACTTGGCCAGGCACCATGGGGGGGTCGGCCGACCCCCTATGATAGGTGGGCCCGGCTAGGTGTGGTCCCCACCAGCCATAGAGTGTCTCCTTGTGCTGGTTCCATCTTAATTGTGTTGTTTCACGCCTTGATCCTTGGGATTTAATTATCCACCGTTCAATGGAAACACATGTTGATCTGATGGTTGAATTGAGCTGGGTGGAGTGTCACACGGATCCTGCCACATCACCAGAGCCAGGTGGGACCCATGGTGGGGTCGGCCGACCCACACATGGGCCCACTCTGAGCTCTCCTCTCTTCTACGCGATGTCTTGAGTCATTCGTTGAATTGTGATGGCTTGGTACCCATACAAGTGGTTCGGCTGACCCACTTAATTGATCTCCATGTGTTCAATTCTACTCTGTTTTGATCTTCCCTGCATTCACAAGCTAAGAGTACAAGTGGAACTAGTTATTGATAAAATATGTTCATGATATGTTTATTCTCCCTTGAATCCGAGGCCTGTTGACGGTGTTTGAGTGTGGAGTTTCATGGTATATCTACCGTCAACAAGATCCCCCAAGCTTAACCTTTGCTCGTCCCGAGCAAATAATTAAACTTAGCCTCAGTAGATCAGGAGTTGCTACATTGTTCATATTTTCTTAGTACCAAGTGCACAACAGGATACTTCTCTTTTGAACAGAAAAATTAGCTATAAAAATTCACCCATTTTACCTTAGTACTTTATGGGGCTAATGACCTTTCCTTTATCTTAGGTGGTTGAGAGACAGAATAGTTTAACTTGAGCACCAATTTTCTCATTCTTTGCAAGTTTCATACTGGAGGTTTTAGCAATGTTTTGCAAAAGAAAACTTAATGTTCCTCATATGGTTCTCTCATGTCACTCAAATGGTGTATAATTCCTTACCAAGGCACAAAGTAAATGTTGCCTTCTCTTTTGTCATCCTACCTCTAAAAATGGCTTATGTGGAGCTTAAGGTAGGAATGAAAGGGTATAGCATACTTACTTTGAATGTATTGTAGAGTCAAAGCTTGGATCCAAAGAGAGAAGTGTCATGCCCTTAGATCAAGATGTGCAAGTGTGTGGAAAATATTAACTATAATGCTCCTCTATTTGACATTGTATCTCTCTCTAATAGATTTTTAGAGACATGGCTATCATTTTTCCTTTCTTTTATTCATGAGCCTAGACTTGCTCATATATCTTTCTTTTCTTTTTCTATGGACTTCCCATGTCCATCTTTCTTTCTTTTTCTTTTCATTTTGCATAGCCTTTTGTATCTTCTACCATAATAACTAAGAGAGATTTTCTATGACTTTAACACATGGAGCATTTATTTGGTGGAAATGAAAGACATGTGGTTGTGTACTTCCAGTGTAGAAGAAGCATATATATGTGGTGTGTACGTGATCTTGATCTTGGGAGCATGATAAGACTCTCAATAAGGGTCAACAAGACTTGACAAAACTCAATACAAAATAAATAGCTTAAGTAGAAGGGCTAAGACATGTGTAGCACATTTGGCTGTGGTAGGAATTTATCACCAATGAGGAACAATAAGGTTTTGATTGTTTAACAAATAAATCTCCAGTAATCATGCATGCTTAGAATAATATTATAGCAGCTCTTGTTTTACCATATCATATCTCACAACTTAGACTTAGTTCTAGCACTTAGCATCCATAACATTTTCAGGTTCATGATGATTTAAATAAGCCAAGTGATCCATACTCAAAGAAATACTAAGTTGTAAACTAGGTATTAAAGAAACATTAACAAAGCAACTATTCATCATTTCCATGAGGAAGATAAACATTCATGAAACATATGGGAATGAGGGAAATATTTTTGGTATTTTTATCTTATGCATTTTTTAAAAATGCAATAAATTAAAATAATGTAAATAGCTAGAATAGAATACTTACCTTGGTGGGGGAGAGAATCTCCCCCAAGCTTGCCTTTTTGCTCATTGTGACAGCGGATAGTATTGGAACCATCCCGCCCAGCGTTGTGCTTTTTCATCTTGTATGGCTTGCAATAATTGGGCATTTTATTGTGCCATACTTAGAGTTGCATCTTGTTCAACTTGCACTGCGTCCATGTCGTTGATGAGTTGATCTATTTCTGATCCTTGGTTTCGACGACCCCTCGCCCGTGTGGACGGACAGGGAGTGCGTACTTTTGGAGTGTGCTGTTGAGGCCGTTCTGTGCACCCTGAAATGTCCATGGAACTTGCCTCATCGCCTTCTTTTTCATATCCCCTGCAGCTCGTGATGTGCCACCTTACTCAAATTGAGCGGCCTGTGACACGCTCCTTGTCACCCTTCTTGTTCCTGCAACATTTTGGTTTCTTGCCTCTCGGTCCCAGTTTATGGATAGTGTACGCTGACAACCGACGCCTCTCACGTGGGAGAGAGATTTCGGCTGTATGGCCTGGATAAATCATTTTAAGATCACCATTTTCATCTCTTTTTAGGACTTGAGCACTTTGAAAGGTCCTAATATGGCTAGAGGGGGGTGAATAGCCTAAATAAAAATTCTACAAACCACTAAACAAGTAATTAGAACCACAAGAGGTTATAAATGCAATGCTAAGGCAACCACTAACCTAGGCAAGCCACCTACACAATTCTAGTTAAACCTTAGTTCTAATCCACACAAATAAGCTAGCAAAAGCTAAACAATTACACAACTACTCAAGACAAATGAACAAGCTACTTTGCACAAGAATAAGAAAGAGATGATCGTAGAATAAACCTTTGCCTTGTGAAGAAGCCAATCACCGGGACAATCAATAAGTCACTCACTCGAAGGTGAGGAAATCAATAGAGACACCAAGATTTATCCCCGAGGTTTACGTGCTTGCCGGCACGCTACGTCCTCGTTGTGTCGACTTCAACCGGTGGTTCGGTGGCTAATCGGTATCACACACCGAGCCTACACTAGGCGCCACAAGAACCTACCACGGAGGAAGTAACTCAAAGACACGAGCAATCCACTAGACTTACCTTTGAGCACTTCACTCGGGGAAGGCACAAGAACCCCTCACAATCGCCGGGTGTGAGCAAGCACAATCACCAACCTCCTTCACACCTTCTTCTCCTCCAAGCCGTCTAGGGACACGGCAATGTCCCAAGAGAATAAGAACTAATCCGAGACTTGCTCTCAAGTGCTCTAGAATGCAAAACACAAGCAATGATGCACTTGAGGTTCACTCAATCTCACAAGGATGATCAAGATGATGAACTAGTGAGAGAGTGAGAGGCCAGAATGCAACAAAGTGTATGACAATGATCCAAGTGTGCTAGCTAGTCACCAAGTGACCAGGGAGGGAGTATAAATACTCCCAAGCCAACTCCTAGCCGTTACACTCTCTGAAACAGCCGTTAACCTCGTTTTTATACCGTCGGACCGACAGCGTCAGACCAAACGGCAGCGTCCGACGCTCGGATGAACGCCACGTGTCAACAGGTTTAAACGCCGTTCGTCCGATCTCAACGATAACTGATTTCGCGCGTTTGACTACCGTCGAACTGGGGGCGTCGGACTAAACCACAGAGTCCGACGCCCTCTCTCAGCTCACTGCGCGCGTATCGTCGGACGATCGCGCGAGCACCGTCGGACTAAAGAAACTCAGCGTCCGACACTTCCAGAGAGGTTTGAAAACGCTAAATCATAGTCGGACTTCGTCCGACGCTCGCCGTCGGACTTTTCTCAAGCGTCCGACGTTCCTCAGCGTGCCACGCGTCACACCTCGCTGCTCGGCACCGTCGGACTGAAGATCATAATGGTCCGACGCTCGGTAAACGAGCGTCCGACGCTCACTGACAGGTCAGGCGTCGGACCGAATCAATGGACCGACGCTACACCACTATCAGTCCGACGCTTTGGAAACAGCCCTTTTTAAGTCTATTTCTCACCCCTTGCTTCTATGTGCTAACACTCAAGGTCTTCTACACTTGTGCACAGTGTGTTAGCATTTTGCAAACATTTTTCAAGGGTTTTCAAAGGGATTCTCTAGGTTGGTTAGATCAATGCATATGAGATGCAACCTAGAGCACTTGAAAATAATCCAATAGCTTAGTTCTCCCCTTGATAGTCGGCTATCTATCCTAAATGTGATCACTCCCACTTGGAGTCTTGATCACTAAAAGAAAAGCCCTATTTGAATATACCTTAGCCTCTAGCTTTCCTTCTTTAAGTCCTTTTCTTTTTCCTTGATCATTTCATCTTGATCTTCACTTGAGCTCATGTCATCTTCCTCCTTATTACTAATCTTCTATTTGCTACACATACTTAGCACTTAGATTAGTAACTCGGTTTCATCAATTACCAAAACCAAACTAGGGTCTTTCACACTTATGAAGAAATCTTCAGTTATAACATCTCTAGGAGAAGCAATATATTCAAAGTAGTGTTTTCCATTTAGCAAGTCCATTGTTTTAGCAATGCGAGTGATAAAGGAGGTAAAGAATATAGGCTCGCTTCTATGGAAAATACCAAGCCAAAAGTGGACTAAAATTTTAGCAGGTGAAACTTTTATTTTCTTGGTCATGGCATAAAGCAGTCTTAGTTCATCATTAAGAAGGATTTGCACATTGGAGCCAGGAAGAAGAGTTATGGCCATCCAATAGCGGAGCAAGCGCAAAGTGGGATTATGGATTTCATCAGTTTTAGGCTCAGAGCAATCATTGGATCCAGTTATGGCTTTCCAGTCAGCTTTATCAAATTTTCTTGTGGCATTAACTAGATCTACATGACAGTTGTTATCAAAGCCAAGTGCCATTCTAAAAACTCCCCAAGTTAAATTATACTCTTGATTGAACATACGAAAGTAGACATTATCATCAATGGCTCATAAAGAGCATAGAAATTCCATGGTGAGTTTTTCAATTCCAAGTTCTTGCACTTCTGAAAAGCTTCCCCACCTAATTGTATTGAAAACAGTATTAAACTCTGCGGTCATACCTGTGTTGTCCAAAAGGACAGGGTCGATGATGCCGGTATGTTCATAACCGCAGTGTCGGATGGAGAGGTACCTTTGGTACTCTTCTTGGTCCAGCATGAGGCCGCTCTCGGGGTCGAGTGTCCTCTTGGGAGGCACTCCAAAGCTTTGTCTCGGTGGAGCTTCTCTTCCTTCATCTTCGTCATGGCGGGGTCATCGGGAGGAACTCCCTATGACACTCTTGGCCTTCTTGAATGTGGAGAACCTCTTCATCTTTCTGCAGTAATGAGATAACACAAGAACACACTAGGACAATAGGGATTAGCATTAGCTATCCCAATGTTAGCAGTCCTTGCGGGGTATGGTTACCTCCACAAACAAGTTGTTGAGAGCAAAGATGAGAGTAAGACAAGCTTCTACTACTACAATATTTTTTGTGTTTTTGGTTTGAGTGGCTAACTACAACTAAACTTGAGAAAGAACTTGCTCAAATGGAGAGAAGAAGAGAGATTATGTGCTCGAGATGATTCAGCTGGTTTGGGTGTGGGATTGAGCACACAATGCAAGGATATTTATAGGGGGAGAAGGGCTGGTGACCAGGCCACAAGGACCAGGTCGGCCGACCCCACTATGGCAGTGTCAGGGCTGCTTTCACCTTTGGACAGGGAATCTATTTGAATTCAAACATAATTTTGCAGATAGGACTTTAAACATGGGTCGGCTGACTCATGTTTGGTCCTCTTTTCAGCTTTAAACAGTGTGTTTCACTTTGTCCAGTAAAGTAAAGATTAGTGGTGGACCAAAAGTGGAGAAGTTTTCAGAGATTCCCTTGTCTAGTGTTTTGTGAAAGAGAAAGGTGTATGACAAAAGTGGGGACATGCTTTAAAGTGGTTCCCATGGACCATGGGAGCACTAATACATGCCAAAGTGTCCACTTTTCAAAATTTGGATGGTGGTGAATGTTGGATTCTCCTTGGAGCATGTGGAAATGGTCATGACCAAAAAGTGGTCGACCAAATTCAAAAGAAGTTGGTGTTTAAAGTTGAGACAGTGATTGGGACACCAGACCAACATCACCAGAGGTGAGTAGGGCCCCATGGTGGGGTCGGCCGACCCCACCTTGGGTGGTCCCACCACCTCAGGTGTGAGCAACACAGTTCTACTCAAGTTTTATTTATCTAAATACTTTATTTTGTCGAAATAAAATATTGCAAAAATTAAATATGAAATGCAATGCAAAAATGCAAGAATTGAAATGCGAAAAATAAATATGAGATAAATACTAATTTACCTTACCAGCAAGGGCTCCATGTTTTAGGTCCATAGAGCAGGACCTCTTCTTTTCGAGTTCATTCTTCGGGTGCATCGATTGGTCCCGAAGATGGGGATCATGATGATCGCACCTCTTTCTTCCGCCATTCCTTCTTGGTTGATGCTTGTGACTCAGCAGAGTCAACCTTGTTTACCACCTCAGCTTTACTTACCAGTTTGGCCTTCGGCGGTTGATTCTTTCGGCGGAATGCATATTGTGGCTTGTTTCTCCATAGGTTCTTCCTTGCCTGTTGCATAGATTTATAACCATTGAAAAGACATTTAATTCTCTTACCTGTGAGTTGGAAGTGGACTTGGCCAGATCCCACGTAGACGATGGCGTTCACAGTGTTGAGGAACGGCCTTCCCAGGATGACACGGACTCCGTCATCGGCTCCCATATCAAGAATGATGAAGTCGGCGGGGATGTATTCGTCTTGAACTTTGATAAGGATGTCCCTTGCCAATCCCTCGGGGAACCGAATGGATTGATCCGCCATCTGTAATTTGACAAATGTGGGGTACAAAGGTCCCCCTAACAGATTTTCATATATTACCTTGGACTTGATGTTGACTCCAGATCTAAGGTCACAGAAGGCGTTGTTGAAGGTGTGCGGCCCGATCTCACAGGTGATGGTAGGATGGCCTGGGTCACTCTTCTTGGCCATGAATGGTGGGTCAAGAAAGCAACCCGGATTTGTCCTGACCGGAGGCTTACCAAACCTCGTAGAAATTAACTTGACACCTTCAATTGGTTCCTCAGGTTTCCCAGGGATCTTACCTTGTTCAAAGGATGGGACAGCTACTGCTATTTGAGCTAATTGTGTTTCTAGCATTTTATTAAAGCTCAATTGATTTTTCATAGCAGTGTTAAAGCTATCCATTTTCTCACTAAGATTTTCAAGAATCTTATCATTAACCATTATTTTCTTGTTTATACTATCATTGATTTTAGATTGGCCTAAGATAAGATCTTTAAGAGAAGGTTGGTTACCAAAAGAATTATTAAAATTATTGCTGTAACCATTAACTTGATTACCTTGATAGAAGGGGCGCGAGTTCCATCCTCCTTGTTGCTGGGGTCGATACCCATTGTTGTCGTTGTTGTTGTGTTTGATGAAGCTCACTTCCTCCTTCGTCTCGGGACAGTTGTTGCCCGAGTGATCTTCTCCACCACATACCTCGCACCATGGATCAGCTTCAATTGCTCGTGCGGTGGTAGTGGTTCGAATGGCCTCTTGTTCCTTTTTGGAACCTTACTTAATCTTTTTCATCAAGAGGTCCATTTTAGTTGAGAGCATGTCCACCTCATGAACGGTGTGCATACCCCTTGGGCTGGAGACGCCCCTCATTCCATCCTTGGTTGATAACCATCTTTTCAATGAGGTCTTTAGCATCCTTGACATTGTGTTGCAGGAATGCTCCTCCAGCGGCAGCATCAAGGTGACTACGGGCTAATCCAGTCAGCCCATGGTAGAAACCATGGATTAGGAGCCATTCTTCAATCCCATGATGAGGACAAGCACGAATGTACTCCTGGAGACATTCCCATGCTTCGGAAATCGTCTCATCAGCTTTCTGTTGGAAGCTTGAGATCTTTCCACAAAGAGCGCTGGTTTTGCCTATTGGGAAGAATTTCTTGAGAAATGCGTTGGCGCACTTCTCCCAAGTGGTAGCTTCATTCTTGTTGGCATAGAACCATTGCTTCACCTTCTCAAGCAGTGAGAATGGGAATAGGCGAAGGCAGATGGCGTCTGCCGAGACATTATTGATAATGAAGGTACCACACACCTCAAGAAATGTTGGAGATGGGCATTTGCGTCTTTATGCGGCTTCCCATAGAACGGGTTGGCTTGCACCATATTGATAAGCGCTGGCTTAAGCTCAAAGGTAGCATCCCCCAAGTTGAGCTGCGGACCGGTGGCAATGTTGTCAGCCGACGGTGTAGAGAACTCAGAGATGGTCTTTTGGGCCATAGCTTCCTTGATCGATAGTGCGGAGCTTCTTTCCTCGAACGGATTCTGGTTTGAGATGAACCTTTGAGGTGGAACTTGACGGCATCTAGTTCTCCTCAACAATTGCTTAAGATCTTCAATGAAATTTGACGACAATTGTAAACCGCTCATGCACTGTCTAGCTTCACGATAACGAGAAACACAGACAAGGGTAAGCCCCTAACACTAATCGATAACTAAATTGATAGTAGACTCCGGATTCAATTTTTATTAATATTCTTAGATTGATGCTTCCCCGGCAACGGCGCCAGAAATGCTTGTTGACACTTCTTAGCACAACCACCAGAGACAGGGTGTTAGGCTATCTCTGATAACGGCGCCAGAAATGCCCTGAGGGTATTTCTTATGTCTATTGGATAATTCCGCAAGCGCACAGAATACACCGTTGTAGCACTTCACCCGAGAGTATTCCAAGGTATCGTTATTTATTTTATTCCAAGGGAAAGCGGTTGTTAGGAATAATTAATAAAACAGAAAGATCCTTAAGTCTATAGCAACTTAGTATCAACTAGTGATAGGGGGGTAAATCGATAAATAGAGGAAAGGGTAATGACACAAAGACACGACAAGGTTTTAGGATAACTAAGTCTAACTAGTAGAGTATAGCTAGGTGGGAGGACAACGAGTGAGTATAAGACTCCTATGACACTTACTTTACTCTTGTGTACTATCTTATCAAATGGATGAATTACACTAAGACAGCTACCTTACTTCCGGTGTGTAGGGGGTAGTGCGAAACAATAGAGGATATAACCTCTACCCGAAGCGCCTACTCTCTTATGGGAGCCTTACTTTTAAGAACTTGCCTAAAACACGTGGAGGGATACTAAGACTAGACCGGGCTAGTCACCACCTGCTAGCACCCACTAACAATCCTGTGCGACAAGCGGCATTCAAGGGTAAGATCTAGCCTAAGCACCACGCTTACAATAACTCTCACTACTCTAGCTGGGTACCAAATTGCTAAAGCACCCTATGACAGGCAATGAACTATACACGTGAGTTGGTTACAGGATCACTATCTAATATAACTCAACTGTAAGGTAAGACAAGACACAACACTATAATGAATAGTAAAGCACTAAGTAAAGACTTAGTAAAGTAAAGTAAAGTAAAGATATTATATTGATAAAGGTAAAGTCTTACAGAAGGAAAGGTACAAGAGTTATACCAAACTCTCCAGCAGACGACTCCGGAGACTCCGAGCGTAGCTCAACTCGACTCTAACTCCCACATTAGACTAATACTACTACTAAAAAGTGGAACTCTATCTTCTCTTATCTCTTGTGTATCTTATGTGTCTTGAAGAGAGTGATGGAAGCCTCTATTTATAGGGGAGAGTGGAGGGGCACCACGTCAGCGATCCGTGTGCTCCTTGCCTCTCCTCCCTTGGATGAACCGCCTCAAAACCGTCATAAGATGGACGGCAGTGGTGAATTCATCACGTGGAAGGCATGCAGGAACGCGGTGGGGGCCAACCGACCTGGCCAGGCACCATGGGGGGTCGGCCGACCCCCTATGATAGGTGGGCCCGGCCAGGTGTGGTCCCTACCAGCCATAGAGTGCCGCCTTGTGCTGGTTCTATCTTGATTGTGTTGTTTCACGCCGTGATCCTTGTGCTTTAATTCTCCACCGTTGAATGGAAACACATGTTGATCTGATGGTTGAATTGAGCTGGGTAGAGTGTCACATAGATCCTACCACATCACCAGAGCCAGGTGGCACACATGGTGGGGTCGGCTGACCGACACATGGGCCCACTCTGAGCTCTCCTCTCTTCTACGCGATGTCTTGAGTCATTTGTTGAATTGTGATGGCTTGGTGCCCATACAAGTGGTTCGGCCGACCCACTTAATTGAGCTCCAAGTGTTCATTTCTACTCTGTTTTGATCTTCCCTACATTCACAAGCTAAGAGTACAAGTGAAACTAATTATTGATAAAATATGTTCATGATATGTTTATTCTCCCTTGAATCCGAGGCCTGTTGACGGTGTTTGAGTGTGGATTTTCATGGTATATCTACCGTCAACTAGTGCCGCCCTCGTGCCGGGCGTTGGAGCAGGTCATGCCCATTGTTGACACCAGATATAGGTGTACAGAATAATCCGCAAGTGCACTAGATGTCAATTGCAGCTTTCAACCATGGAGTAGTCCAACGTTATCAAATCCACGGGGAACATGAGTGATAACATACTAGAACTTAAGGGTAACTAATAGATAGAAGGGTTGGTAATCAAAAAGGTGTAAAGATGATAAGAGTTGTTTAATGTGAGCGTGCAAGGGGCCCAAGTTCATCCAAGAACTAGTTGGGAGCCTTAACACACGTGGCTCTACGAATTACTGAACTAGACCGAACATGGTGAAATACAAAGAATCCTAGGGTTGTCACCACCTAGCACCTACCACAACTATCCATGGGTCTAGCCGTATTCACATGTAAACAATAGCCTAAGCACCTCACTTAATCTATACATTTACTACTCTAATTCGGATCTTAGAACTAGAGCACTCTATAAGAGCGGTGAAACAATCAAACAACTGAAATGTAAGTACTTAAATTAAACGAGGAATTGGATTACCATAAATGAAGTGTAGGAGTACAATGGAGAAGAGGTAGCCGACAAGCCTGACTCCTCCTCAGACTTCTACTCTTCTTCCATTCTATCCTCTACTCCAGAGAGACAGCTCCTCTAGCGAGGCACTCACTCTCTCAACTAAAGGATACACTAGCTATTCTAAAGAAACTTCACATTTTATCTCCCCATTGCCTCTCCTTACAAATGAGCCGAGCGCCACTATATATAGCACTCCCAAGTCGGTTTGGAGCAGGGGGTACTTGTAGGCGTGGAGTAGGTTGGTTAGGGGAGAAGAGAAGCGGCGGGTGTGACAGAACCGACCAATTTATAAGAGCATAAGTACGGTGATAGCCGTCGAAACAACTAAACAACCACACTTGAGCCCATATAAACCCGGTAGTCCGTGAAATCTCGAAGGATTTCAAACCAAATGGTAACACAACCAAGATCGTACAGGGTTCAACGACATCTATTCATATTACATAGATTCACAAATACAGAGTTCGCACATAGTTATTACAACACAGTGTTTAACTTGAAATTTGCGGAAGCAAAGTAGTTTTGAAACTAAAGTTACACACACATTCTTATTTAAATATTGTGCCAAAGTCTGGATCAAACTTAAGAAAGAAAATATAACTTGATATAGATAACAAGCTGCCCAAAGCTTCTTTCTTCTTCCACAGCCGGGTAAAAGCAGTTCTTGCAGAACCCGTAATATACTTGACCATCTGAAACAAATTGGGATAAACCCTGAGTACTCAATTGTACTCCGCAAGACTACCCATCTTACCAAATAAAAGACTCTCAAGGAATATGCAAGGCTATTTAAGTGGAGTTGGTTGACTCATTTGTGTAAAAGCCATTTTAGTTGAGTTTCATATATCAGTACTAGGAGAGCTTTTAGTAGTTAAGATTCCTTTCCTCTAACTTAGCCACCTGATCTAAATCAAGCACTTGATTAATTGTAAGCAGGCAATATAATATAACCATAGCAGTTTGGCATTTTCCTCTTGATAACCATGTTCATGTTCAAGCTTAACCATTTCTACCAGCTGGCGACAAATGCCAATCACAAACCCATGACTTCCCCAGTCGAGAAGTCCTTAGGTCACTTTTGGTACTATTTGGGTACCAACCGCGGGTCTGTGGGAGCGATATGCCTGGGGGGACTGACTAGTGGCCAGGAAGCTTAGGAATCCACCTGCCCATGGTCCAATCTAGCTCTCAAAACCCTACGTGGTCTAGCATATCCACTGAGCTAACCAGTTCCCGACCCAAATAGAGCTACTCAGCTTCTCGGTCGGAACGACTTATCCGGCCAGCTAAGTGATGGCGTCTTTCAATCTCGACTAAACTGCAACAGGGATGTGTTCCTAATTAACTTGGCGAGGATTGGTATGCAACCAAGACCGCCATGCCTTGTGGCGTCCAAATCGTCATCCCGCCCAATCTCATTCCATCACTCACCTCACATGGTTATTTCACGATAGTAAATATAGCCAACCGTACTTCTCACTTTCTATTTTAGGTGACCGAAAATCACCATATCTACCGGTTCTAAGCAAAGCTAAGCAGAAGAGACTGATCCTGAACTTAATTAGGAAAGGATATAATTGTTCAAGGATATCATTAATGCATCAACGGTTTCAATTCAATTCCTATACTTAATGCAACAATCAGTATACTCAAGTTCATTGATTTAAAAAACATAGGAAGTGGAAATGAACAGGGCTTGCCTAGGATCAACACTAGGTTAGTGCTTGTTAGCCGATGCTTTTCTTGGCGATGATGGTCCTTTCTAGCACCCAATCATTCCTTCCATCTTTAGGCTAGGTACACCAGACGTCGTCTTGTGGATCGATTCCAACATCACATCACTTTCGTGGTGCATCAATCATACCTATATGAAATGCTTATGCAATGAGATGAATGACATGCATAACATGATGCAGACATTGTAGATGTGGCAACCCAATTGCATTTACTATGATAGCACACTCAACACAAGGCACTTCATCAAGGTGACAAGGTGTGATTATACATAGGTTTCTATTTAAGAAGGGTGTGCATATTTCTTCTCGGGTAGAGAAGATAAGAATCCCAAATTACATAAAGCATTTAAGTTGCTTTAAGGACTTTATTTACATGTATGAACACCACTATATTAAGTCCTTATAAGATGCATCATATGAGCACATACTTAATCAACTAGAAGTAGTTTCAATTAATCACTCAAACAAGATTTATCCATGGCTGCAGAACCACAGCTGCTTAATTAAACTGTAACTGGAGCTACAGATCTCCAGAAGAGGTGATCCTAGACTTTCTGGAAAGCCAATGAAACTGTCTACTGACCATTAATACTCAGAGCTGATTCTAAGGCTAATCAAGTCAAATAACACAAAAAAAACACCTCTGTCCAGATTTGGACAAAATTCTATTATTCCACTTTGGACCAATATAACTTCAGTTCTAGACCTCCAAAAAATAGTGATCCAGGACATTTCAGAAAGGATATAAAAAGTACTACAACTATTGTTTTATCACCAAAGTATGATTCTACACTTAAATGAGCCAAACAGGTAAATTATTCAGATCTAGTCCAGATTAGAATCAAAAGGAGACATCAAGCTTTTAAATTCAAAAACTCACAAACTATCAATCCTAAAATCATGAAACTTAAACATCAGCTAGTTTATGAAGTTACCTACAACTATTAAATTATCATCAAATCATGATTCACAACTTAATTAGGCCAACCAATCCAAAGTATAAAGCCTATGCAGAATAGAAGCAAAGCAAAACAGAAAAACTATTATTTTTATAACTCCTAAAATATAGATCCTAAAATCTTGAAATTTTTATCAGACATCAAATATCATCTGATTAACATTCCAAAAACATTCACATTTATTTGAGCAGCAAAACGGGCAGATATGAAAAAGACAAATATAACTTGTATTAAAACCTAATCTGCATAAATCTAATTCTACAGCAAAAGCTTTGAACTAAAACATGCTATATAATAGATTCACTGCATAGATAATTTAACAAGGATTCCAAAATATCTTCATTTGCTATTTTACGATTTTTATCTAATTTTATATGCATTTTCAAAGTTTCAAACAGATTCCTGCAAATGGGTCCTAATGTGCACTATTCATATGAGCCTATGACTTACTTCACAGAGAAACCCCCTGGAAGTTGTTGTCTTCCAACACGAGGTCCCTGATCGCGATTTGACAGAGGAGGTCGTCGGAGAGCTCACTGTTCCGGTGCAGGGAGGCTATGTAGACGTTGGGGAAGTGGCGGGGAAGCACCATGGAACCGGTGCGCACACGTAGGGCTGCCAGTCTCTGTCGGAGATGGACCGAGGTGGCCTGGCCACACACATCGACGGCCTGAGGCGACGGCAGCAGGCGGCAGCGGTGCTGCAGCATAGCGGCAGAGGCGCGGCAGAGCGTTGGGGGTGGCATGACGACGTAGGAAAAACGGTTGATGCAGTCGGCTTGGGCGGAGGTCGATCGAAGACAAGAGAACGGTGGTGACACGATCTGGACGTCGTTCATGGCGGCTTTGGTGGCGTTCCCGTGCGTACAGACCCCGAATCACCAAACCGTCAATGGCTACACCATCTACACCCTCAGAAGAATCTCAAACAAGAGAGAGGGAGACAATAGGGTGCTCGGAGAAGCCTGGCCACGACGAACCGAGCTCGCGGTGGCTCCAATGGCGGACACGGCCGCCGCTCGGCCTGCTGGGCCCTCTTCCAGGCGACTAGGGCTGTGATGCTGG
The DNA here is from genome assembly GCA_038502445.1 of Eremochloa ophiuroides. Classification (NCBI taxonomy): domain Eukaryota; kingdom Viridiplantae; phylum Streptophyta; class Magnoliopsida; order Poales; family Poaceae; genus Eremochloa; species Eremochloa ophiuroides. The sequence goes on along the minus strand of JAHLJS010000006.1, from coordinate 28,772,914 downwards.
GTTGGGGATGCAGACGGTATCGTGGAGCTGCTGTGGTGACGGTTAATTGGACCATGACACAGCGATGTGGGTGAATGTTTGGCCGGCGATGGTGATGCTCCATGCTGTCGCCGTTCTTGGCGAGAGAGAGCGCAGCAAGATAGAGAGAGCGAACTGGGAGAGGGAGAGTGAACGGGATGACGGCCTGCTCCGATTTGGACACTCCACGGGCGGTGGAGCAAGGCAAACATCGACACGGGGCGCTCGGCTGTCGCTGCGCGGCGTGGATACGTTGCTCTGCTCGATTCAGTTCAGTTAACAGAGAAACAAGTGTAGTACTAATCCATCTTTCTGAAACACGAACTGTAATGATTATCTCTTAATCCACTGAGTTTTAGTAGAAGTTTATTAATATGGAAGGTAGAGCTACATGAGATCTATCACCTATATTAAGGTACTTTGCCATGATTCAGTCTAGTTTATGAAATACGTGTCACTCAATAAGGGTACAAGTGAAACTGAAAATCAGTTTCAGACTTGGGAAATTTCAGAGTTAAAACCAAACCTAAACTTGCTTTGGGAATTAAATAGACCATGATAAGGTCATTTTCATGACTTGACCCAAAAATAACTTTTGTTCCAAATAAAATTTCCTACAAACTTAATTTAAAGCTCAAGTCTATTTAAATATTTTAAATTGCACTTTTGAAACTAAACAAACAAAAGCACTCCTAGGACACCCTAGGTCAAACCCCAATTAGAGTTCAATTCAAGACCTTCACAACATGAAACATGTTTGATCAAGCACTCTAAACAAGAGGTTGACCTTCCAAAAGTATATAAAAATACTTTCACTTCAATTTACTATTATATATATATATATAGGGAAATTATTTTCTACTCCCAGGGAGTAGTTACTCCCATGTTTATATCTCAAGATTTTGGGTATGTATGACCAAACAAAGTATATGTATACGAAGTATATAATCATACTAGACCATCTAGGGTGATATCTATATTAATTATGTGTGTATACATAGAGTATGCGGTTATACTTATTTTATATAGTACAATAGTGGCATTTTAATAATATATTAAAAAATATGAGTTCCTTTGATATTTTTTTGCGTAGGAATATTTGAAGTGTCTTAATATGAGTATATAAACATATATATTACCATATGCTTGGATGTCTGACATGTGTGTGTTCCTGCTCCATCCAATGGTTGTTGTGGGTCATTCCTAGTTTGCATAGCACAGTTTGGGTGCCAGAATATGGTCAGGTTGCATGTTTCTATTTGCGTCAATGTGCAGTAGCAGCCAGGCTATATATGAGATGGGTGTTTGTATGAGGCGACAAATGCCAGGCTTAGGGGTCATGGGTTCCAGCCATTCCATGGTTCCCCGCAAGATCATTTTTTCTATCGCCGGTGACAAAGTCTTACCAAGCGCTTTGTTTTCCAGGATGTTTTGGTGTCTGGCTACCTCCCTCGTTTTCACTTGCTGTGTCTTTGTTTGGAGGACATGGATCGACTGGTTTGTTTCCAAATGATAAACATCTATCATTTTTTACTCTTTATTGGTTGCACCATGGTGTGCTACTGTCTGTTCAGTTTGTACCTGAAAACTAGTTGAGAGTTGCGAAGTCTTGCTAGGAGCTTGTGTCTCATTAAGGGACTGCCTGCAGCGTTGATTCAAGGTGGTACTGGAGAACTGAGCTGGTGAGAACTTTTTGGCTGCAGGTTGGGCTGAATTCCTGTTAGCGATAAACGGTAGCTGCGGTGATAACCTGCTGCTTGAGTTTACCGACGGCCGAAACCTGCATGTCCACGTTTTCGAAGGCATTGTTGGTGTTCAGAGGTTCCCTTCCAGTGCGGAACACAGCAGCAAGGTGGGTGTTCGGTCCATATTTGCTTTGGTATTTGACATGGGAAGCGTTCGCACACCTTTACTTGTTGAGCGACGCTTAGATAGCTGGATTGACAACAGTACTAATGCACTGCGTGTTATTTCTAGGAGGCGGTCAAAAAGATCATACTGGTGGAGCCATGGTGTTGGAAAGTATATCACCACCTTGTTTGTTTTGTTGTTCTTCGGAGATCCGTTTGTTCTTTGGTTTCTCAAGAATTTTCGTTTATTTGAAACAGGTGACAATAGTACTCCCCAGTATACTCTGCAGGTTGTACTGTATGGTATTTGGTAGTTCGATGTCACTTTTTTTTTTTATTTTGCTTACTATATGGTGCTTTCCAGAAATGAGTGATGTTGTGTTCAATGCAACCGGTGTGGTATTGATGATTCCATGAAGAGTTTTTTCGACGAAATGTCTCGCAGTTTAGGGAAGCTCCGATGTACTACTACAGGCTTGGCCCTATGGAGGTGGAGTTGCACGGCCTCATGGTAAGTTTTTGTACTTGATATTTTTTCTAACTTGACACGAAGACCATTATAGATATAACAATGAAATCCTTCTGCATTGCAGAGCGTCCACCGTGAATACAACAAGAGATTTGTGCGCCCACTAATGCGCAGCTACGCAGAAATGGTGCATGCAAGGCACGACGATGATGAACCTGTTCCTTAGAAACTATACACAGCTTTTGACGGCACGGTCCATTTGTGTGATGGATGGAGTAATTTTGTAGAATCAAACATCCTGGTAGAAGGGAATGAGTGTGCGCTGAGGTTTGACGGTTCCGGCGAAACAATCAATGTATTCGTGTACTACTTTTGATAACGAAGAGGCGGTACGCATTGTCCAAGTTGTGGTTCACAGTGTATTAGGGAACGAGTTTAAGGCAGGATGTACTTGGGTGCAAACCATTAAAAGAAGAGGTCATTTGTTGTCTGCATATCCTTGGTCACTTTTTTCTGGATGGTGACAATCGATCCGTATATTTGTTCTAGTGAATAGAGTTATGCAAGTTGCAAGCGTGTTTTTACAACACGTTTTTTTCCAAAAAAGTCGACTAAGCCAGGAGACAATATATTTAACGCTACACATTTTCGGATGGTTGTGATTTAAAATAGAGTAACATCTTCCAAGAAAATGTGTTGTAGATGTCTATTTTCCATTGATAGGCGGTTTTCTTCTTCTATCCTCCGGACAGCACCCGACATCGAGTTCTATATAAGATGGAGGCTGAGAACGCGGGTTGTATACGCACTGCAGCGTGTTTGAGGGAAACAATCTGCTGGCAGCCATATATGTTTTTCTCTTGGGTGGGCGTTGGGCTCTTGTGCGTGTTTTTGTTCTTCAATTTTTTCGTGCAGGCAAATGTTCTACCTCTTTGCTGTGTGACATTGGTTGCTGCTTCATACCTTGTGTTGCATTACTATGAAGCACTTCTACTCACTGCTGGGATGTGTGCAATTGCTTCAACAACTATTTTGTTCATGGCCTGGTTCTGTGTAGGTGGTGTTCTTGGTCCTAAGTATACATGTTCTGCTGTTTGCAACTCCTGATATTCTGTACCAGTTTATTTCTCGCTTGTGCTGTCCGTCGTTCTGCAAGCAACTAAGATTTGGTTTAGTCGGTGATGTAATGGTTAGAGGTCTTTAAGTTCTACATGCAAACTTTTCTCTTGAAACGAATGGCATATTTGCATCACAAACAAAATTACTTAGGATACTGAACAAAGGTATTGTGCTCGGCCCTATAAGTCCCGGTGCTCTGGCCGATTCAGCTTGTGTGCATCCTCATTCTACGAGCTGAATGGGTTGTCAGCTAAAGAGGCTCAGAATGCTTTTTTGGCAGACACCGTGCCAGGAATGCGTCGTCAAGGTGAATAGGTACCAGGGAGGTGAATGCTAGATACCAGTTGTGAGCCTGTGAGGCACAGCATGAATTAGCGTATCCTCCCAGCCATTCACACCTTTCATTCGTTTGGATCAATAATCGTTGCACCTTTATGAGCGGGAATGGTCTCGTTTATTGGGGACAGAGTTGGAGACATGTATAAAATGGTTAGTGCGCCAGTGGTGCGAGTTAGAGTTGCTTGAAATATGTTCAGCTTATTTTTAGTCATAAAACAGTATTTTCCTCTCGCAATAATTCAGTCGCAGAATTCAGTTCAACCAAATTTTAGCTTAGCTGAACAAAAATGAATCTCTATCTTACTGTATACTGTCCAACCTATCTGACAAAGGAAAGCATTTCCTGGTGCCAATGAGAAGAGAATCAGAAATCTACGGCTAGCTAATTACCTGGCGCTAGACGAAAAACTCAAGGTCGTTACCTCGCTCGACTCGTAGCTGGCTCGGTTCGGCTTGTCAGGACAACAAGGCAAGCCGAGCTAAGATTTTAACTCGTTAGGTATAACGACCCAACTCGAGCTAGCTCGTGAGCTGCTCACGAGCCAATTGAGCCGTACTTATAAGAAAAAAAATAGAACATATATAGTATTGCACTACTTAAAGTCCTATACTTCACGATTGGTTGATGACCGATTTAGACCTTATGAAATTGAGATTATTATGACTTTCACTATTTTATTTGTAATGGATGTATGGATACTCATAGACCATATTATGTATGATATTAAGTATAGACCATGGATATATGCTTTAATACTATAATGTATTATTATACTTGTATATATACATATTAGCACAAATTAATTTTTGTTTGATTTAAGACGGTTGATTAATTTTATATTATTACTCTTCTCATGCTTTAGATAAATGTAAAATATTATTTTTATGTATTTTCTATCTGACTCACGAGCCTAACGAACTAGCTCAACTTTTTAACGAGCCGAGCCGAGTCGGCTTTCTGGCTGGTTAAGATAACGAGCCGAGCCGAATTGGCCCGTTATCTTAACGAGCCAGAACAAGCCGAGCTGAGCTGGCTAGTTATCCAGCCTTACCTGGCAATTCTGTAATAGTGCTTCGGTGGGGAAAAACTGATTAAAACTACATAACGTGCGGTTAGGAGCCTGTGCAGCACTGGTACGATAGACTTGGAAAAAAATATTAAACATGGCTGATATTAAGCAGGGGCGTTGTGCGGCGCCAGGATCTGACGATCTCCAAGTAAAAACAGCGATGCGAACGAGTGAGTGACAGGATGCGGTTTGGAAGGAGGAGAGCAAGAACGACATTGTGGAGGGGAAGGACAAAGTCAGTTTGTGCAGATCCTAAACTTACATAGAACAATAGTACACTTCAATGGCTTACGCCATGACGATCGGCGGGCAAAGGGGACGAGCGGATGCAACACCAATTGGCGCAGGATCTAGTGCGACGGTGGATTGGTGGTTGGCGTCGCGCTATACGCGCTCGGCCTAGGGAGGAAAATAGATCTGAGCAAATGATAAGCCGTGAAAGTGACCAATGGGTTCACGCATCAAGATCTGCATAAAATTGAGAGTGAACAAAATTCACAAATGAGAAACGATGATTCCGGGGAGGTGGGCAGCGTGCCCAGAGAACAATAGTGGGGGGTGTGGTGGTGCCGACCTGCAGCAAACACGTCCTACAGAACTTTGGAAGCATCGCAATTCTGGTGTCTTTGATGGAGCTTCCCAATCTATTAATAAGGTTTTGAGGCAGTTTAGAGATGAGTACAAACTATGGTGCTTGGCTGGAGCTAAGAAACTCCTAAGCACTTCAGTTGGATGGGGTAGGGACCTCTGTTTAGGCGTCTGGTGGTCGGTCGTCAGATGTCTCATAGGTGATAATGTTGTAAGTGTCACAACCTTCTCATGTATGGCTTCGGTATGAGTTGGTATTGTAATCGGGCTTCTTTTTCCTTTATAATATAATGATACGTAGCTCTTATGCGTATTCGAAAAAAAAAAAGCCAGGCGTGGAGAGATAAAATAGGAAAGAGCAGAGGCGAAGGAGACGAACTGAGTGCACATGGATCCGGTAGACACGGGTGAACTAGAGATGATGTTTCCAGAATCAAATAATGCTAATGAGTGGGGCGTCGACTATTGTGATCAGGATCGTGCAGTTCGTATCGGGCCATGAGAAAACAAAAAGAGCAACTAACCAAGGTTGGGAAAAGAAAAGGACAGTGACGTGTGTAAGCATCATTGGTGATGACAACAACTCTCATTTTTAGAAGCAAAGGATGCGCAGGAACTACTACAGGTGGCTTTTCCCAGATGGGGTAGTTGTGGGCTATGGTGGGTATTTACCCTATGCGGGTGTTAGCTACCAACCGTTTCATTTGGATATTTCTTTTTTATATATATATATATATATATATATATATATATATATATATATATATATATATATATATATATATATATATATATACATATACATATATATACATATATACATATACATATATATACATATATACATATACATATATATACATATATACATATACATATATATACATAGTCGCACGTACGGCGAGGATTTAGGAGCCTAATGATCGGGCCGGTAATGACGATCGTTAGCAGGGATATGGGGTTTTAATTTCTTCCAAAACGTTGGTGTGATTCATGCATGGAGCGAATCTGACATGATCACCCCTGACGACCTAATCATCGGCTTTGTTGTTTGGAACAGTACAACATAAAAAGGGCACTCAAATGCCTCTCGTCCACTTAACAGTCGAATTAATTAAAGCAAATACAACTTATTCCCATCATCATGGTCATTATCCCTAAAAGATAACCATTTATTGAAGAAAAAATACACGTGCCATATATTTACTAAAACATATCTAAAACGACAAGTAATATGGGTATGGAGGTAAGTTTTCACCATTGGTTTATGCTTACAACTAGCCATGATATATCTGTGCATATCCTTGTCAGTACTATGGATCGTAAACCGGCAGAGATACATTATTATTGCTGGTTCCAAAGCAATGGATAGTGATAGTCCGATCGTGGTTGTATTATGTAGTAATATTGAAATGAAATAACCTATACAATAATAAATCGAGTTTAATATCACACACAGGTCATGGAAGAAGAACTATGGAATGTTGACCGAGTGACCAGTGCAGGCTCAGTACCTCTCCTTGGGGTGGTCAGGATTCAAGTCCCGAGAGACTCACCTTTGTGTGGCTTTTATTCATATTTGACTGAGAGGAAAAAAAACTCTCTCATTTATCTCACATCCAAGGCACAGGTCTGTGACCGGCCCGTCTCACGGAACTATGGTGCTGCCGTGTATAGATAGGGCAAGGTTTGAAAGCTTTTTCGATCTACGTGAGAAGATTCTCTTTTTAATGAAAAAATTTGGCGGTTGTCTAGCCCTTTTTTTTCCCCTCAAGAAGTTCCAGTAATAGTAATATATACTAGGACCTTATGATTGTATATACATGTATATTTGAGACCTAATTTATTTTGTATAACAAAAATGCTACTATATAAATCTACGGTACTTATATGAAACGGCAGTGATACATTATCATTGCTAGTTCCAAAGCAATCGATGGTGATAGTCGTCCGATAGTTGTTGTTATTTTTTTTTTAGATAAAGATAGTTGTTGTTATTATGTACTACTATTACTAGGTGAAAAGAAATAACCTATACTATGGTACGGTGTAGACAAAGAATCGAACAAAAAATTACAATAAATAAATCAAGTTTAATATCACACACAGTGACACAGGTCATGTAAGAAGTACTAACTAGTACGTGACACACAGTAGTAATATATACTAGAGGACGTTACGATGGTATATACATGTATATTCGAGACCCAATTTATTTGTATAATAAAAATACTACTATATAAATCGACGGCACATATATGAACGAGATGGCAAGCGCCCCCGCTAAAGAAAATGGAAGCCGTCAATATATAACTAGTGGTGGTGTCCGTGGCGGCGGTGCTTCTTGGCGTCTTTCTTCTGGTGGTGCTCGTGGAAGGCGAAGCCGGCGCTGCCCACGGCGACGGCGGCTGCGACCCCTTCCTTGATCTTGTGCGAGTGCGCGTGCTCCGGGTCCTTGCTCGCCTTGTGCTTCTCGTGCACGGCGTATGCTCCCGCGGCGGCGGCGCCGAGCTGGGCCAGCTGCTCCATGTGCTTGTGGTGCTTCTCCTCCTTGCGCCAGTCGATCACCTTGGACGCCTCTCCTCCATGGTGCTTGCTGCCCAGGAAGTGGTGCGCCATTGTTTCGGTCGATCGAGTTGCGCTAGTCGCCGGCCGGCCGGTGCCCTTGGGGTTCGATCGATCGATCTGCTTGATGATATGCTGATGCTTAATTGCCGGTGCGTTGATGGATATACTTATGGATGTATTTGTGATGATACAAATGGATGAAACCTGCTCGTGTTTATATAGGTTCAGAATTGATGGAATAACTGTTGTTGTTGGAATAATTGAAGGCGCGTATGGATTTCCATGAGTTTGGTTCACGCGTAATCGCGTACAATATATTTTTGTTTTGCTTGTACAAGTCACTGTCAAATGAACGATAAAATCGATCACCACATTGGTCGTATAGTAAGCCGGTTGCTTCGGAGTGAATCCAACTGCAACATGAATGTTTCCCAGGAAGCTTACTATCTTGGCGTGTCTATAGCCAGCGGTGGATCTAGAAAAAAAAAAAAAGTTTAGGAGGGGCTGAACTAAAAAGAGCTAGACTAACTTAACTCAATTATATCTCATATAAAGCTAAGATATAGTAGTTCCAAACCTTTTACATGATAACATAGATGAACAGTGAGACTATAACATCACATTGACTAAACTCCGCCGAGTCAGTTGATTTATGCTATCATTAGTGCCTGGAGTTGATATACCATTTGAACTAGAAAAATATGTGTGCAATGTTTTTTTAGACATTTTAAACAATCTGCAATTTATTAAATCTTAATCAAATTTTGAATAATTACAAACTTATTAGAAAGGCAATCTAATGGGAAAAAAACAAGTATAGGGTCAGCACAGTACTGCTTGCTGCTTGCCTGCTTGCGGCTTGATGTTGGCTGTCCCTGTTGCCTCGCTGGCCGCCGCGTGCCGCTGTGCGCCTGCTTGCTCCCGAGCCGACTGCCGAGGCCCGGGGCCGAGCGCCGTGCGCGGCTAGCTGGCCGCTGGCCGGAGTGGCCCCCTGCCTGCTCAGGACCATGGCTCTATATGGTGTTACCTAGGTATGTACGTGTTAGAGCAACTCCAGCTCAGCATGCAAATTGGATTTTTTTTTTTCATTTGCATGCTGGTCTGCAAAAAATAGGAACCTAAATTTACTTCCAACTCCAGCCTAAGACCCTATTGCTACCCCTCCGGCCCAAGAACGCCGGCAGCACCGGCGCCCTCCCGCGCGCCACCTGCTCCATAGGCGGTCTTCCCCTCGCGCCGCCTCCTCTCCCCGCACGCGCTCCGGCAGCTCCGGCGAGCCGGCCGCCACCGGACGTGTTGCTGCATCCGGACCCCGTGAGCTGCTGCTGCTGCTGGTTGTGGTGGCTGCCGCCGCCGCCGTCGTTGTCGTCAGCAACAAGCGGGGAGTGGTGGTGGTCCTTGGTGGCGGAGGCCAGGTGCGAGGGGAACCCGGCGGTAGCTTCGAGTGAGGGGAGCTTGTCGATGGAGTCGGCGGCGGCCCTGATGAGCCACTCGATGGCCTTGCTGGGCTGGTCGTAGCCGATGCGGTCCTTGCAGGTCGTAGAGCTGGATGGCGGTGGCGATGGAGAGGCGCACGGCGGTCCCGGATGCCTCTGGATGTGTAACCTTGCTGTGGCGGTCCTTCCCACCGGAGGCCCGGGAGACGTGGTAGATCTGCGACACCGGGTGCTGCTGCGCCCACGGCGTTGTGGCGGCGCCGCCGCTGGGCGACGGCACGGGCATGACCACCGCCAGCGCGCGGCGCTTGGTCTCCGGCTCCGCGTCCCCGCCTACGGCCTTGGCCCGGGACCGGGACCGCTAGGGCGATGCCATCCTCTTGCGCGGCGGGGTGGCGGCGGCGTGTGGAGAGGAGCGGCGGCCGCGTGCGGGAAGAGGAGCGGCGGGGTGGCGGCCGCATGCGGGAAGAGGCGCGGCGGTGGAGGAGCGCCGGCCGCAGTGGCAGGAGGGCAGCGACGCGGTGAAAGACGGGTCGGGGGGTGGAATAGGAGGGCCTGGTTTCTGGGGACCCAAAACTAAATTTTGGGAGTTCTACTAAAATGGGAGTCTAAGTAGGAGCTTCATTGGAGTGGATTTTTTTTTTATCAAGTCCCTAAAATTGGAATAGGGGCCTGTTTAGGGACTGGGCTGGAGTTGCTCTAGTAGGCAAAGCAAATAAGCAATCCCGCGGACGGAATGAACAAGACTTTTATTTCTTAGTCCAACAGTATGCAATGCGTCGGCATGCTAGAACAACACCCCATCGGATTAAGTCATTGGTAGACGCGGACATGATGATGTGGACGCATTATAATTAACCGATGAGATTTTTTCTCTTGAAAAAAAAACAACTCGGTGCTCCATCTGATGTCGATGTAAATCAGTGGCTGATCAGCCATCAAGGTGCTACGCGTCCTCGTGCCTGGTGGTCGTTCGGGCGACACGGTTAAGCAATTCGACCTTACGCGTACGCGTGCTTCCATGGTCTCTTCCGTCCTCAAGGTGTGCGGCCGGCCGACTTCTATGTTCTACACTCGCCACAAACCGGTTGTCATGATGAAGGGCGATCACAGCCACTAAAAATTAGCACTATATTTCGATGCTACTTTCAAAGACCGAATGTGAACTAAACTAATTGCGGAACTAATTGGTAAGATGAATCTATTAATTTTGATTAGGACATATGCTTGTGGCATTGTGGGATCGCTAACTATTAGCTTCCAAATAGGTCCTTCTAAAGTTAGGTCTCACTACTGCTAATAATTAGCTAGTTATTAATAGTAAAAAAATGTTAACTGTTAGCTGTGTACATTTCTTTCATATCACAAAGAATTGAGATGCAACATAAATTAAAAACAGATTTTATTCAAGTTGTTCTCTATACACAAAAGGAAAATCTGATTTTTTTTGAAGCATATTTTCATTTATAAATATTTTAATTGAAAAATACATATATTTTTAGAAACCATAATATGGTCTATGAGCCAAACGATCTCACAAAGTGATTCCGACGATTAATCATGTAAATGTTTCTTAAGAGAATCTGGATTCGAAACGTTTCTACAAGAATTTGGATCCCTACTAAACGCGCCCTTAGTCTAGATCGCGCCATGTTTGACCTGTTTTGTTCTTTTCTAGTTTGCACGTGTTTATCAATCCCTTTTCAACTCACCCAATCATATTTTAGCGGTCAACGGTTGGTTAGTTTGTTAAATAATTACTACCTCCATTCTCTTTTTATAGGATGCAGCTAGACATGATACGTGCCGCACTTGACCATTTATCTATTTTATATATTCGAACAATCTAATAACCATATTGAGTCTATAGTATGATAATTGAAATTGTTAGCTAAATTATAGATCAAAGATTTAAAATTTTGACTCTTGATATTTGTGCACATTGAATATTTGAATACATTAGGGAGTACCATTAATTGGCTGTTCAGATTCACCTGCAGATAAGTGGATCCGACAGAGTACGGAAACTGCTGATCCGCGTCACCATTAGACTAAGTCAACGAAACGCGTGACGATGACGATTTGCTTGATCGATTACGTTGGTGCAAGGGGAGCAGATGGTGTATGCGTGTGAATTCCGTGTGACTTCCTGACAGGAGTAATTCTAGTTTCTGGGCCAACACTATATAAGTAGATGCATGCGTGTGTGTCATGCATCTCACATCCAAACCATCTCTCTATATATATACATCGTCGTCATACAGCCACAACGCAACGCAACACACAATTCGCAACACACAGCTAGCGCTACATATACAATAACGTCACCGTTGTCGCGCCGCTTGCGCCAGCTGCTGTAGCAATGGGTCACCACCACCACGACAAGCAGAACAAGTCCGAGCAGGCCGCCGGCGATTGGCGCAAGGAGGAGAAGCACCACAAGCACATGGAGCAGCTGGCCCAGCTCGGCGCCGCCGCCGCGGGAGCATACGCCGTGCACGAGAAGCACAAGGCCAAGAAAGACCCCGAGCACGCACGGTCGCACAGGATCAAGGAAGAGATCGCAGCCACCATCGCCGCCGGCAGTGCGGGGTTCGCCATCCACGAGCACCATAAGAGGAAAGAGGCCAAAAAGCACGGACACCACCACCACCATTAGTTGTTATCGTCATTATATTTGCCTGCTGTGCTATCAATATTCATTCCACATTATATACCACTGCATAATATATATGTCCTACATCTGTAGTATATTTCGGTTTCTTTGTCCATAGTTTGACATACTCTCATGGATCTTCATTGTACCCTTCTACATATTAATTAGATATATACTATAGTACCATACTTGTATACATATTAGGTTATTTTTATATTATATATTTATAATGCTGTGTTTTTTATATTATTTTGGCTTCATTAAATGTGTATAACCAAGAAAATACATATTCTTATCTCCATGCTTCGGTCAGAGTACTGGGTCTTAGATGAGCGAAAAGTGAAGTCAAGCCATGTCTACACCTCTGCCGTCTGGGTCATAGATTAGATTTACCTTTAGAGTCCTAGATTGGAGATAAGGTTAAGAAGCCGACCACTCTATATTTTATCCCGTCATGAATTTAGGTCGTACATTGATTATGCTACTCATGTCAGAAGTACATTGCTTACGACAATATTTTCGAAACCCTAAACAATTTCTATTCAAAAAGTATTTGACTACAAAGTTTTGTCTTTATCCGAGTTCATATGAAAAAAGTTATGAATTATTATTTTATACAATTGAGCTAGACATATTCAGACGCTCGTCACCATAAATCGATTTATGGAGGTGGACACATAGAATGACCACCTCTGAAAATCGTCGATTAAATATCCATCTCCGAAAATCGATTTACAGAGGCTTCAGAAATGGTGGTCTTCTGGGGCGGATGTCTTGGTACGCCGCCTCTGTAAATATTTTTTTGGAGGTGGACATTTTTCTGGAGCTGCACTAACCATTAATAAAGAAGGTAATTAGATGTGTCCGTCTTCTAAATATTCTGTCCGTGTCTCACAAAATTATTTATATAATACTGTTACCTATGGTAGAAGAGGACAGAGAGGAAAATCAACCAGTGGACTCAGGCTATGCCGCTATCGTCTCAACCTTTCAGCACGAATCAACTCGCGCCGAAACCCTAAAAAAATCCTAGGCATCGATGAAACATGCAAATCCAACTCGGGAGGACTGCATGCATGCCTGCTAGCGGAGCCTTGTTCTATTACCTCAGAACAGATATTTTTATATTATATATTTAATATGATGTGTTTTTATATTATTTCGGCTTCATTAAATGTGTATTGCCAAGAAAATACATATTCTTATCTCCATGCTTCGGTCAGAGTACTGGGCTTCAGATGAGCGAAAAGTGAAGTTCACAAGCCATGCCTACACCTCTGCCTAGGTCATAGATTAGATTTGCCTTTAGAATCCTAGATTGGAGATAAGGTTAAGAAGCCGGCCACTCTATATTTTATCCTGTCAGGAATTTAGGTGGTAGATTGCTTATGCTACTCATGTCCGAAGTACATTGCTTACCACAATATTTTAGGACACTAAACAATTTTAATTCAAAAGATATTTAACTACAAAGTTTATCTTTATCCGAGTTCATATGAAAAAATATTATAAATTATTTTTTATACAATTGAGGCGGACATATTGAGACGCTCGTCACCATAAATCAATTTATGGACGCGTAGAATGACCACCTCTGAAAATCATCGATTAAATGCCCATCTCCAAAAGTCGATTTATAGAGACTTCAAAAATGGTGGTCTTCTAAGACTATCCGCACTCATCATTCTTTATTTTCATCCTCTATACATCCTGTTCATCAAGATTCTCTCCTCTATATACGATTCTTCTGCGTCCATCATCCTCTATATCTCATACTCTATACCAACTATAAATAGTAGCCACACTTGTCATCTACTATAAACTTTATCTAAATATAATCATGTGAGATCTTATTTTGAAGAGTTTATTAAAACAAATTTAATGATGTAATCAAAATTTCATTTAAATTTTTGATTTGTGAGTTAGTGCATTTTTTAACTACTTGAAATGGTGAGACCCGCTGCTCACGCATGCAGGCGCCCAACCCCATGCGGCTGTCCCCTTCTCCCCGCTCTTCCTCTGCATATGGTGGCCCCCACAGTGGCAGGTGGCAGGTGACTTTAGCGGACAAAGGACAATCCGCTAGCAATACCAGGCAGAGGACCATCCGGTTGTTTATTAGTGGACTGCATACAGAACAACGGTGCGGGTCTTTTTCCTGTAAATTGATACTCCAGGATCCTTTTATCGGGTCCAGTGCGAATGGTCTAAGGCGGACGTCTTGGTATGCCGCCTCTTGTAAATGTTTTTTTGGAGGTGAGAATTTTTCTGGAGCTGCCCTAACCATTAACAAAGACGGTAATTAGATGTGTCCGTCTTCTAAATATTCTACCGTGTCTCACAAAATTATTTATAAAATAGTGTCACCTGACAGAGAGGAAAATCAACAAGTGGACTGAGGCTATGCCGCTATCATATCCACTCTGTTTGGCTGACTGGATTGTATGGCTGACTGGCTGATTATTGTGAGAAAAAAATACTGCTGGATGGCTGGCTGATGCTGGCCGATAAGTTCAAGCGAACAGAGTCATCATCCCCCAATGACTTTCAACCTCTTAGTTTCAAGCTATTCACATACATCATATCCACTCATTTTCATTTCAAATTCTTTGCAACTTCCGTAGCAACATACGGGGCATCTCCTGCGTGTACACTTTTCTTTTAATTGCTGACATGGTCTCTTGTAAATACTTGTAGAAATGTTGTGTCGGTCCATATATTAAAAGGGATGAGCATCGAACGCGAGTATTTATAAACGGCAGTGCTTTAATTGTCTTGCATAAATACATAGCGCTTTAGCAATAGAAATTGTGGATAAAGTATGGTGAAATATAATCATTTGACAGGATACTTAATTTGGTCCTTTATCTATTGAGCTCAAAATACAAAATTTGAGGATTAAAATGGTAATTTTGATAGTTCTAAGATGAAATGAAACTGGGTTTAAAAGAAAAGATTGAGTACTAAATTGATTATTTTTGAAAATTCAAAGACAAAACTGAGCCCATGCCATGCTTAAGGGACAAAACCACTATTTTGCCTAAATATTCGAGTAAATAAGTGCACAACCTACTAGATGAATGATAAATTGTAGGCAACTTGGCCGCATGCTGGACCTATAAGGAAGAACTATCCTTGAAGGCTTGAAGGGTGGAAATTTTAAATTAAAGAACCAACAAAGGCATAAATACAACCTTGCAATTTACAGTTCAAATGGTAAAACTAGAGGTAGTGAGAGGATAAGCAAATAATCCTCCACAGCAGGGGGGCTATATATAAATATAATGACTGATAGGTGAGCTTAGTAGCAATATAGAGAAGAATCATTTGGGTTGAGGATTGTTCTTGCCCGATACTTTGACATATAGGTGCTAAGTCACGAGATATTGTATTCAAATCTATTAACTTACTTATTCAAGATATGTGCTTAATCATAATTAAGGATGAGCAAGGCATATATCATCACGTGTACTATTTTGTATGTTGATATGTACATTGTTCATCTTTATAATAAACTAGAAGATACCACGCGCATTGCTGCAGGGATTGCAAAAAAATTAGAAAGAAGTTAAGAGAAAAATTTTGCGGTTACCTTGCATTAAGAAGGTGAAAGTTAGTGGGATGATATGACTATTAGTGGATGATGATGTGGATAATTAGTGGAAGATGATGTGGATAGTTTGTATGTTAAGATAAAACTTATAGTGAGATTTGACTTTATAAGAGATATAGATGCACACCTATCACACATGTACTATTGTGTCTAATCAAATATCTTATCTCTTTGTATCTTGATTACCGATCAGTGACATCTTTTTATATCTTGATTCTCATGTAGACAGTTTCTTATATAAGAAACAATTTCATCCCCTCTCTTCATTAACTATAATGGCATATCAATATTTTGCTTAGTTGGCACACTAGTTAATGTTAAAAAAATTATCTTGTTTCTGGACCGAGTGCTTTTATGGGCTAGCTTTTAGAAATTTGAAAAATGTTGTGAATGTATCCATTTGTTTGGGACTTTCTCGAGTTCAGCATCGAAATGTTGATTTGGTCATTGGAATCAAACTTAAGACCCTACTTTATAAAGCCAAAAAAAAAAGTTTCATTAGTACCACCGAGAACAGTTCGAACCTAGTAATTCTGAGATGGTTTCCGGTCTCTAAGTCAAGTAAATAATGTACATAAAAAACCACATTCTGTATAGATAGTTTGTTTTGAAATTAAAAAAATCTCCCAATCAATGACATCTCGTTGATCTTGATTCTGGTGTAGACAGTTTCTTATATATTACAATTTCATTCCTAGCTTTATTAACTATAATGACATATTAACATTTTGCTTAGTTGACACGCTAATTAGTGGTCATGCCCTTAACGTGTTTTTATGGGTTGTCTTTCAAATATTTAAAAAAGCTTTGGCTGTATCCATTTGTTTCGAACGAGGAATGCAAATTAAAGTCCTATTTGGTAGGGATTTACCAACGAAAAAAATGAATCTGAATATGAGATTCACCGTGAATCAAATCCATCGTGAATCCGAGATCCACTATTGGAACTTTTTGGCAAATGCAACCATTCTAAATTCATTCAAGGGCATTTTGCTTGGAATGACCCATTTTTCCTATGGCATAGGGCCCACCTGTCAATGTGTACGACCCTTCTTCCTCCTCAGGATGAAAATCACGCAAAGAAGAAAAAATAGCCGATGGTCACCCAAGGAGGGGCGTGCACGACTGGCTTGGCGGCTGGGGGCTGGGTGAGGCCGACATGGTGACGGGGGAGAAAGGCGACGAGGAAGAAAGGCAGCTGGTAGAAAAGTGGAAAGAAAAGAACCAATTGTTTTTTCCACTGTTACCAGCGACACTGGTAGATAAATTTCTTTCAGATTCATCAAAATCGACTTAGTGAATTATCCCTTGAGGAGGTCCACCGAAATGGTAAATCCAGGCCCTAAATTTATCGTTTTGGTGAATCTAAATCTAGAGGAACGTAGACCGTTTGACAGAGATTTCAGTTAATTCAAGCTCATAAACCACAATTTGGTGCATCCCAATCAGTTTCCGCCAACCACACCAACCTAAATTCTCAGAATTGGCTATAGAATCCACCCTTTGTCCCTATCCTATACGATACTAGGAGATAATCCAGATTTGTAAAAAAACCACGGTCATCTAAAACGGCGAGTTTTGGACAGCCTCACCAACCCATGTCCAGCAGCAGACCGGATCAATTCGTACCAGACCCAACCAAACCCCGTTGAAGAGCCAACTTTTCTTGCCCAAGGCTGCCTGCCAAACCCAACCTGCAACGAATAACAATCACGCCCCCAGCATCCGCACGTCCATTCCCCATCCGACGGCCAGTACCGCCCGACACGGTTTCAATGTTCCCTTGGCCCCACACAAGCATAATTGTGAGGGACCGCCACCGTCACCACTATCCATTTTTCATTCAACCCGCCGCGCCGGCGCGCCTCCGTTCCTCCCCTCACTCCCTCATTCCTTCCTTCTTTCGTCGCCGAGGGAGGGATTGAGCACGGACAGCAAAGATGATGATGACGCGGGCGTCGATGGGGGCGATGGATGCGGCGGCGGTGGACGAGGTGGTGCGCCGCCTAGTCGAGGGCGGCCGCGGGGGCCGGCAGGTGCAGCTGTCCGAGGCCGAGATCCGCCAGCTCTGCGTCGAGGCCAAACAGGTGCTGCTGTCGCAGCCCAACCTCCTGCGCATCCACGCGCCCGTCAAGATCTGCGGTGCGCCTCCTTTCGTGCGCCTCGTCCTATGCATGCGCATGCCATGCTCCCATTTTGGGCGCCATCTTCTTTCTGTTCTGTTCAATCCGGGTCGGTCGGGTTCTGGTTATTGCTGCGGTTGCGTTGGATTTCTGATTGCTGCGGTTCCGGCGAGCCCCTGCATGTGCTGGCGGCTATGGGAAATTGCTGCTCGCTGGATTCATCATTAATCGATGCTCGTCAGCAGGGATTCATGATGCTCGTTTAATTCCTCGTTTTCACAGCAAGCGTTTTAATTTCGGGCATCGCAAGGTGCTAAAATATGCAGCTTGTGAATGCCTCGTCATTGTTCCTGTCTCATGATCGATAAGCAGGGTATTTGCTTTTTGGGCACGCCTGGCCTTGTCCTTTTGTACATTCCTGGGAGGTAGGAAACCGCACTTTTGGCTACCTGTTCCCGCATGCTTTGTGCCTTTTTGGTAATGCTTGGTCTCCAAGTGTAATGCCATTATCAAAGCTTTGCACCCTTCGCTGGCTAGTTGCTAGTTCTGCTTCTTGTTGGTATTGGAGGTTGGTAGTCTCTAGTCTCATGATTTTTGTCTTTATCCCTGAGCCTCCAATTAGTATGGATTTGGGAGTCGTGGCAAAAGTTGGTACGAAAAGCTAGGCTTGGCTTGTGCGCATTGCATGATTGTTGTGTTGTCTGATAGGTTGCTTGGAATGGATGATTAAAAATTATTTTGAGTACATTCTTCAGGAGTTCAGATGTGTAGTTGGATCCCATTTCTAGTGCTTAGTTGCCTGCAGGAAATTCTGATGATTCTTTGGACCGCAACTCAAACTTTGCATGTACATGGCTTGCGAACGGAGGAATCATAACTGCATTACATTATCCCTATCATATGGTATCCTGCCTGCTCCAAATGCATGGTTATGTTTTTCATTTGGTGCACAATCTCTTTCCATTGAGGAATTTCATTCTAAAGCGCACTGTCAATTTTTTTCTAGGCACTACACTAGTAGGCACCCTAGTAACCAGTGATATAACTGGTTTATGTGTAGTAAGTGATTTGACACTGACTTTGGTGTACCCCTAAATCATGAGCAAAAGCTTGATGTAACACTCATGAATAATTGTCACCGCTGTTTGATTGGCTATATCTTAAGCAATCCTGCATGTATTTGGGTCTTATAGAGAAGTCAACGCTAAACAATTACCATGGAACCAAACATGATATTTGCTTCTGTGGTGCGGTTTATAAAACTGAAGTCCTTTGACTATTAGAATTGCATTATGCTGAATTTGCCATTCTTGGGATGTTGTAGTGTACAACAGTCGGATTTTTGCAGCACCATATGTTGCAGATCTTATCATCATGAATTTATGATGCACGAATGGTCATTTTGTGTAAATCAGGGAAGGAAAATTACACATAGGAAAAATGCCCTATGACAACATAGAGGTTCATATGAGCGCCTCCCTTATGTTTCAAAGTACACCATGGCTTTTCATGTAGACATGATACTGTGCCTCTCTCAATTCTGTCCTGACGTTTACTTATGATGTGTTTCGATCGATAGCTGCTTAGCTGCTTTAAATTTCTTAGAAGAAACAAGTTTCATTTATGTATGTTGTCTTCCTTGGTCATTTCTGCATATGCACAGAACAAAGATACATTTTATTATGATTCAGAACTTGTCTCTAAGGAGCGCACATGCAATGTGACATGCAGGTGATATCCATGGACAATTTGTTGATCTCTTGAGGCTTTTCGATTTGGGTGGATATCCTCCAACTTCTACCTATATTTTCCTGGGAGACTATGTGGATAGAGGCAAACAAAGCTTAGAAACCATATGTCTGCTTCTGGCATACAAGTTGAAGTACCCTGATAACATATACCTTTTAAGGGGAAACCATGAAGATGCAAAAATTAACAGAGTTTATGGTTTCTATGATGAATGTAAAAGGAGATTCAATGTTCGACTCTGGAAGATATTCTGTGATTGCTTCAACTGCTTGCCTATGGCAGCACTTATTGATGACAAAGTATTATGCATGCATGGTGGCCTCTCACCTGAATTAAATAGCTTGGATCAAATAAAAGATATTGAGAGGCCTACCGAAATTCCTGACTATGGTCTTCTGTGCGATCTCCTTTGGTCTGATCCTAGTCATGATACAGAAGGGTGGGGGGAGAGTGATAGAGGTGTTTCTTGCACTTTTGGCGCAGATAAGCTTGTCGAATTTTTGGAGAAGAATGATCTTGACCTTGTGTGCCGAGCTCATCAGGTAAACAAAAGTATTTCAACCTTTATTTTCATTTTTTATTCTAGAGTGCTGTGGTGTTTAAGTGCGTGTGTAGTTGGGAATTTTTTCCTGTGTTTGCGACCTTTCTTCTTAACGAAATCATATGTAGCTCTCCTGCTGTTCAAGAAAAAATATTTTATTTTCTTCTTTTCAGATTCATGTGACAATTTTTAACGTAATTGACTTTACCCCCCTAGGTGGTAGAAGATGGCTACGAATTCTTTGCAGAAAGAAGACTAGTGACGATCTTTTCAGCTCCAAACTACTGTGGCGAATTTGATAATGCAGGTGCTCTATTGAGCATAGATGAAAACTTGATGTGCTCGTTTCAGATATTGAAACCAAATGAAACAGGTGCACCACATTCAAGGAAACCTCTTCCAAACAAGGTAATTATTATGCTCCAAATGATTTAATCTTGAACATCATTTAAATTTCTCTGGTATTTTGATTTTTTGGGGGTAAAGTATGTTTATCCCACCCTCTTTATTTCAGGTTGTGTGTTTTCCTTTTCTCACTCTCACTTTTATGTCCCATATGAGAATGTTCGGTTTGGGCCTATATCGCACGTCCTATAGGGCTAATTTTGACACAAAGAAGCAAGTGACTTTTGTTGTGCATAGCATGGATGGGTACTTCTCACATGTAACAGTATTTAGCTAGTAGAGTAAATTCAATAAGTGACACATACTTGCGCTTGGGCTTAACTGAAGTCACTGCCATCCAACCTCTGACAGATTACTACCCTCCTCTCGCACTAGCATTAATAGCATAGTTTACAATGATGCCCTTGTTGCTTTATAGTTTGTACCGATGAACCTGGCATACCTCCTGAAATCAGTTTGCTTCTTATTTCCATGCTAATTTTTATGGTTGTCATGCCGGACTGACATGAAATTCATGGTCCTGATATGATGACGAGGGATTCAAATCTGCACCCCTGATGAGGTTTTTCTCACACTTGTTGGTCCCCTCAAAACTTTTCACTGCAGTAGTTTACATATTATGTAACAGTATCTAGCAAGTATCATGGAGCGCAGAAGCATCTAAAATGTCGGACCTGGGGTTGGGAGAACGTTTTGCCTTCTGACCTGCTGTGGATGGATAGCATCAACCCTTCTGTTCATGCTACGCTGATGTGCAAATTGCATCATGCATACAAAATGGAAGGCTGTAATGAAATTTTCAGCTATCATATCTGATAGCATATTTTGCCCAGTGATACACAGCTGTCCTGTGTGTTCGAAAAGAAAATTTGCCCGGTGGCAGAATAATCTATTAGCAATGTGCAATACATCTTCCCTTTAAATTCAAAACGGCATTCTAGTGTACTCAACGGCATTTTAATAGTCATTTTCATAACTTGCTTTCCTTTTGTCTGTGTGGATCCAAAGTGCATGATGCATCTCAATGCACCTAGCCTTTTTATTCACAAGCTATATAATCTCTAAGTAAAGTTCATTGTTTGGAAGGAAAATAATCTTAATTTTTTTGTTTCAATACTTATCATCTCAAATATTTGTTTTTCCATTTGCTTAATAGGCACCAAAAGGAGAGAACGTGTAATTTGTATCCAGTTATCTACTCACAATCAATGTCAGCTCGAAGGCGGCGATCTCAATATGTCTCGGATCCACCAGGGCATGGCATTAGTATTCTACTGGCAATTTCTCTTACCCTCTGGAGCGGCAGGGCTCTACATCACTTGCTAAATTTGCGTGGACTCAATCGGCAGCACTTACATTCTTCTGTACAGCAGCAGTGTTTCTAACTTGGCATATCTTCCGTTCTGGTAGTTCATTGCCACAGCTGCAATATTTAGTCTGGGTGCACAAGGCATTTTGTTGGGTGCAGCAGCTGTTTTTTTTTTTTCGTTAGTTTTTTTTTGTGATGTTTATTTGTTTGATCGCTGTGAGTTTTGTTTGCTTGTGTATCTTCATCAGGCTCTGGGGTATATTTATCCTGCAGTTGTGTAAATGATTTTGTCTAACGAGTGTCTGTTGACAAAAATTGCTGTTTACATAACCACACTAGGTGGTGCAACGTGCCTGTTTTCGACAATGGTCACGCGAATTGTGTGTATGCAAGGAAGAAAACAAAAGGCGTACAGATTCACATATTCATTGATCGGATACATGTTTTGCTCTTTCAAGATCCTGGGCCTATTTTCCTATGTATGATCATTCTTAGGGTTTGTTTAGAATTTGGGACGGTGCCTCGATTCTCCTGAAATTGCACAAAAGAATGTGTTCCAAATTTTTACAGGTCACAGAAAAAAAAATATTATGGGATAATTTCGAAGGAGCAGTATTATGGGATAATACTTCACGGGCAGTATTATCCCATAACAATTATTAGAAAGGACACCACCGTGCTGTTCCCTACTTTATTTTTGACTGAGAGTCGTAGCCTACGGTTCTACGCATTCTCACAGCAATTACACCATTCTACTTCGCGATACTCCGGATGCTTAATTTTTTTGTACCCTAAAAAGGCGGCACCTAATGTTTGACAGTAGTTATTCCACATTCATTGGAATCTATTCCATCTGTTCCAATATATAGGTCATTTTGGTGCTTCTAGATACACAACTTTTATTACGAATCTTGAGGTGCATACCAAAAGCTATGTACCTAGAAACTAAAACGACATATAATTTGGGAAGAGGGTGATATTATTCAACGTAGTCTTCCCGTCCACAAGGAAACCTGTCCATCTTATAGCCGAGCCTGAACTTTCTTTGCCGGTGCACTCTGCAAACCAAAATTTATTTTGAATCAGGTGCTATGCTGATAATAATTGCAATATGAATAGACCAAAAATAATACAAAATGTTACAGATAAAATAAGAGGATTACTGTAGGTAATTTAATGCAATCACACTAGCATTTTGTAAACATGCTAATGAGCTGTAACATTCAGCGTATGACTGTATTTGTGCTCATGAGGTGCAAAATTTCAGAGTATTGCATGAAAAGGCATCCATGTGCAAGATTCGATGCAAGTGCTAAACTGTTTTTCGAATGTACATATGATAGAAGTTAACAGATAGTTTAAGAGAATGACGGATGCTGTGAAAGGATAATGACTTGCTCACCAGAGGAATCCCTTTTGCAGCTCTTTCAGCGAGGTAAGAGCAAGGCTTGAAGAAGCCGCCATACCGCTTTGTCCACTCCTCCAACTTTCCATGGATATACTTTGCACCGATGGAATCTGCCCAGTACATGACACCTCCCCTGCTTGTAGCAACGAATAGTGTGGACGGTTATTCAGTTATATAATTACAAATGAAACATCGTTCAGGTGAAAGAGGTAAATTGGACCAGGGTTCTCAAAATCAGACCTATATGGGGGGAACCCCATGCCGAAGATTGAAGCAATGTCTAGGTCAGAAGCCTTGACCGCAATACCCTCATCAAGGACTCGGCAGGCTTCATTTATCACTGGGAAAAACACCATCTCAACTATGTCTTTCTCACTTAGCTTCAGCAACTGTCACAATAGCACCAAAGTTTTCAGCCTTAGAAGCAACCTTATCATCAGTTCCAAAAAGAATATAACATTTACTTTACCAAATGTTATATCCAAATTGCTTTGGCATTTCATGTCATCCTAACCATCACATTTAGCATAACGAAAAATGACTTCAACACAGTGTTGGCTATCCTTCAGATAGTCTCACTATTTAATCGACACATCTATCCACAGTTCCCACCTGTTTCCAAATCAGTGATAGTGAACCAGGTTTCCCTTTAATTAAGAACAAATATACACCCAGATTTGCCTTTCATGCCCAAGACAAATTGAGTTAGGAACCCAAAAGGCAGCATGGTTATATGGAAAATACATACACCATATGTCCATATCTGCTATCAGCACAGATGAGACTGTACAGTATTTCAACTGGCAAGACACTAGGAACAGACCCAAAAAAAAAAAAAAAGAAAGAAATTTACGAGGCCACAGCCACCAAGTCATTGTATTACTACTTAACATATGAGCTTTGGGAAGAGAAAAAAGTGCATATTTCTCGAGGAATAACAGAAGGGCATGGACAGTCAAAAGGATTACGAAAGCAAACCTCAGGATCTGGTGTAACTCCTGCCATGCTCCTAGATTTTTCAATATATTTCATAATTTCAGGGTCAGGAGTGGCCTTCCTCTTGCCCTCATACTTGTAAAATCCTTTTTGAGTGGCTTCACCTGATTTAATCATTTCATAATAAACAAAGAAAGATATGAGCTGCATAGAGAAAAAACTAAAAAGGCAACAGAACTGTTTGATTATGCTTACCTGCCCTATTGTCCTCCATCATCAGAGGAAGTAGCATTGATTTGTAGACTCTCTCTGGGAAGTTTTCAAGGTATTGCATACCAGTGGCCACGGCCACACCAAAACCAACCAGATCTGCCAGTCTGGATATAAGAACAGAAAAGGAGCAACATTTTTCAATCCATATGTGGTCACTCATAAACAACCTCATGGAATAGAAACAATGTTGCAGAAACTTATAGACTGAACGACAATAATGCAAGGTTCGATATCTTACCTGAAAGGGCCCATGGGCATTCCAAATTTGGTACAGGCACGATCAATCTTATAAACATCCATACCAAGATCAACATAAAAGAGTGCTGATTGAGTGTAAGGAAAGAACATCCTGTTAACTGCAAAGCCAGTACAGTTCCCAACCACTATTGGTGTCTTTTTAATCTTCTTCCCAACATCCAGCAAGTCAACAACAACTTGTGGTGAAGTGTGCTTAGTACGAACTATTTCCAGAAGTGGCATTACATGCGCAGGACTACATATAATAATACAATAAGTTAATAGAGTGATGCAAAAAAACATAAAAGCATGCATCAAGTTTATGCTGCATTACCTAAAGAAGTGTGCACCAACAATACGATCTTGAGACTTTGTTTTCTCCCCAATCAGATTAAGATCAATTGTAGATGTGTTAGTAGCAAGGACGCAATGTGAAGGACAGTACTTCTCCAAGTCAGCAAATATTTGCTGCTTCAACTTCACATTCTCAATAACTGCCTGCAATTATGACAAGCAAATGAATAAGGATAAAAGAGTCCACTACAATATGTATCGCTTGGTGCATGAATTGTGGTAGGGTAAAGAGTAAAGACTTGCCTCTATAACAAGATCCATATCTTTGAAACGTTCATAATCAAGGACACCTGTGACAAGAGACATAGCCTTCTCATATCTCTCCTCAGACATTTTCCCTTTCCTTACTCGACTATGCAAATTGGCTGGGGAAACAAAATAGTAAGTTTACTTAACATAGTCATACTGAGTGAAATATGAAAAGATTTTCCAAAACTATAAGAAGGATTTAAGATGATGCTAAACCATGCCTTTGATTCTGTCGATTCCAGCATTTAGGAACTTCTCATTTACTTCTTTAAGTACAACAGGATAGTTACTTAATATCATTGCAGTCGCAATTCCTGAACCCATAAGTCCACCACCTAAAATGGCAACTTTAGTTATTTTCCTAGGCATCAACCCCAAGTCTGTAGCACCTGGAATCTGTTCAGTGTAAAAAAGATTAGTATATCGTATGACATATATTAATATAATACCAAAAGGCATCCTCGTACCTTAGACGTCGCCCGCTGAGAAAAGAACACATGAACTAAGCTTTTACAAGTATCTGAGAAAAGCAGTTCCTGGAAAGAAGTTGCTTCCTGCATTTTCACCAAGTGAATGTGCCCAGAATTTTGTAGACGCTATCCATCAATTAAAAAAGATAAGCATGAAGAAATATAAATCATATCAAGTACCTTCCAGAGTCCAGCTCGTGGCCCTGCAACTATACCTTCTTCAATGACATCAATACAAACAAGTGGGTGATGAAGATTAGCTGCCTGCTTTTGAGCTTGAGCTCTTGCAAACTTCAGAATTTCCCTAGCCTCCCCAAGAGGTTCTAGCTTGTCAGTCTTATAAAGACTTTTGATCCAGGGCCTCCTACACTCATATATATCCAAAGCCCATTGACGAGCAGTATTCACCAAATCATTAGGAGAAACTAAGGCATCAACCAGACCCAGTTGGTGTGCCTCCCCACCCTTGATTGGCTTAGATAACTGAAAAAACGATACACATTTTAAAATAATTGAAGCAGCTGGGCACATCAAAAGAAGATAATGCCAGAAAACAGAATCCTGAATCTCAAAAGAGGACGGAAAGAAGCAGCAGTACCAGCATCATTTCCAAAGATTTTGTCAGTCCAACTAGTCGTGGGAGTCGCTGTGTTCCTACAGTTCAGAATAGGGAACCATATGGTTGAACAGAAACTCAGAAATGAATATTTCGTACCTAGGACATTAAGAAATTCTTATATATATAAATACTAACATGAATATACCTCCAAATCCTGGAATAATTCCCAATTGAAGTTCTGGAAGACCTAACTGAGCTGTTGGCGTTGCAATCCGTGCATGGCATGCCTAAATGATCATATACACATTTTTATTAACGTTATCACCTCTGAAATAATGAAAAATAAATGACAGTGACAAGGATAAAACAATGAAGTACCATGGCAACTTCTAAACCCCCACCAAGAGCAAGACCATCAATTGCTGCCACTGATGGCTTTGTCGCAGCTATTTAGGACAATCAATAGGAAAATTATCACAGCAATTCTTCAACAGAAAATTAATAACCAATCAAGAAAGCTGAATGAATTAAATACCTTCTAAAGTATCTGTGAGAATATCTATTGCTATGTAACCAACCTTTGGTTGCATTGCTGTTAAAAAGTAATAAACCAGTTAGTACTGAGAACTGTAGATAAATAATAAACAATTATAAGATGAGATAGTGTAGCGATAAATGGAAAGTCGGTAAGTATAACATACTTTGGCCTCCTTGAACACCACCAAAGGAACTAATGTCAAATCCTCCAGAGAACTTCCCTCCTTTCCCTGTCATAGGTTATAAAAGAAAAATTGTCATCAGGCAAACAGGTGGAGAAGAGATCGAAGGTGCTGCAGTCTGATCTCCGCGTTCCAAAATTGACACACATATTGCTTAAAAAAATAAAATGCTTTATATATACCTGTAACAACAATAGCTTTAACATCGCTTCTCTGAAGTGCTTCTTCATAGCTTTCCTTTAAGCTATATAAGACTGAAAGAAAAGGCAATGCAAACTTGAAACAACATACTTAGCAATGTGATATATCAAACACATGATGACCCTAAATTATAATACTGAATGTAATAACAATTTGAGAATTCTTCTGATTGGCTTATATATAGATGCATTTGAGGAGCCTTACATGTGTATATGTCTATAAGTGCAGACAGGAAAGAAATAAATGTTAGTTCGTCAATTATTTGTGTGCTATATGGTCAATTCTCAATTGTTTGTGCACATAATGTGTACAATGCATCAGAACTTGCAAAATGTCATATAATCTAAGTGCAACGGTATCCTTTCTTTCTGAATGAAACTATTATGTTTGTATTGATTCCATGTTTCTAGAGTTTTTAAAATTGTGAATATACACACAACACAGCAGGTAATCTTTTTGAAGTTCCATGTATTTAACAACAGATTGTGCCATGTGTAAACCAAGGGTTTTTTTTGATAGCTCTGAAGTAAAACAAAGATACCGCATCAGTAGCAAGGCTTCTTTGTTAGTATATACTCCTATACATTATAATAAGGAACAACTACATTGGAAATCCTATGAAAAAAATTTTATGGGTCGGAGAAAACCAGCACCCACAGGGATTACCTTAATGGGATTTTCGGAAACATGATAATCAGGAGAAACAAAACAAAATTAAAAGAACAAGGGGCTTTGATATCACCATTGAACTGGAATTTTTTTGTTTCAGTTACTATATTCGTTTTTTTTTCATTCACAGAAATACAAATTGCGAAACCAAGATACTGAAAAATAGAACATATAACCAAGATTTAGTTCATATATTGAACTAAAGTGGTTGGATTTTTCCAAACAGGCCCCAGGACCACTCAGCATGACAATAACTAAAAGAAGTAGAAATTTCCACATGAAAAAGACAATCCTAAACTTCTTCGCTTTGTTGTTTTTTCCAAGCCCGTGAAGTAAATCATTGGCCCTATGATCCAATCAATTAGGAGAGAATCAATAGACTCCTTCTCGGGAGCGATTCATCAGCATACGACTGATGAGGTTTCTGTCAAGATGCAGTTAAATCACACATAGAGGTATAGCAAACGCACCATAATGAAACTCTTCACAGCAGATAACTAGAACTAAAGGAAGTTCGACAAGTGCCTGTCCCAATTCAAAAAATTTGCATAATAACACTCTAATTCCGCAAATGAAATAGTTACATTGAGAATGCCTTTACAGTTCCGCATAGAGCTGTGTATGCCTCCCCAAAGGGCGCAATTTTGGATCAGGTAGCTCACGGAGGACAGAATTAACCACAGCAGTGGCAGGAATCGCCATAAAGGAGGTACTTGTACATCTCCCCAAATCGAATTCGACAACCCGCGGGTCTCAAACCCCCAATCTCGCATCAACCGGCCGGGCACAAGAAAAATAGAGGAAGAAGGAAACAGATTTGGGATGACGGGGTTGAACGGAGAACCATACCGTCTATGGAGAGCGAGTTGACAGGCGGGTTGTAGATGGTGATTACGGCCACGCCGTCGGCGCCCACGTCCAGCTCCGTCCTCCCCTTGGCCGCCATCGCCGCGACGATCTCTGCTCCGATGGTTACAAGGTTTCTTGCTGCTGTTGCTTTCTTGCAGTTATGGCTTTGCTTGGAGTCGGGAGCTGGCGAGCTACTAGTGCCAGCATTTATCGGGATCTGACGCGATGCGCCTCATCTATCTCTGTTCCCCTTTCCCGAGAAGGCATGGGACTCGGCTCAGCTGCGGCGAAAATTGAGTTTGTAGATTAGGACTATTGTCTGAATCTGAAGATAACTAAAGTGCGTCGAAGGATCATGCATATCTCATATCTGCACTTGAGTTCGTTTTGAAACTCTGCACAGATTCTACTTACAGGTAAATTACCCGGTTCATTGTTTTACCGCGAATTCTCGAGGACGTGTCGTATGGAACGTAGATTGTATCCAAAGGGAACAGACGGAACACAATAAACTTGTCAGAATGTTGCGATCGTCGCAGATATTTGTCGCGTGACGCTCTCAAAGTCTCGAACCCTATATGCCCCCCATCCAAAAAAAAAGAAAGTTCACATTCACATTGCTTCATGGACCGCGAGTAGGCAACGACGGTCGACAGGCCATGGATATTGGAAGTTACCGAGGAGTTCCGCCGCATACGACTCTCTATGTTTAAAACTCGTTTGATTTTTTTTTCATAATTTAATCACTCATCTTATTCAAAAAAAATTATGTAAATATTGTTAAATCTAAGTCATTATTTAAGAACTTTCATTACTAAAGCAAGTCATAATAAAAGAAATGATATGTTACATAAATTTTTTAATAAGACTGATCAAACTAACAGTAAGAAAAAAATCAAACGAACTATAATTTAAAATGAAAGGAGTAGCAAAGATGTTATTTTTATTTTAAACTTCTGCTACTCAATATTTTAGTAGCAACTCGGTTGTAAAAAAAAAACTTTTGATAGTTCTAATGTGCTTGGTGCGACAAAAACACGCCATATACATGATCATAATAGGATTTGCCATACTTTGGCCAACATGGCAGATTAGTGTGGGCTACCTTGTCGCGTCACTGCAACAAGCATTAATTGTTGGTTATATAGGCCCTAAGTATTCTCGTCTTAAGAAAAATCGTCCAACCGAGAGATGATGACCCGATCTGACTGCCCAGAAACTTAACCGAATGGGATACCTCAAACATTGCAAGATAAAATTCTAAACCGGCTTCATCTTGTTTCTTGTAAGAGTTTTCTATAACAAACTAGGAAGCCGATAGGAGCTTTCCTTTGCAAACGCTGTTGTGAGGTATAATTCAACATATTTGGAAAAGGGGTAATTGATCTAAACCGGAATAAATGTCACATTCGGTTTTAGAAACAAAACCAAATGCATCTCATATGTACGCCAGGATCTGCTTACATGCGACGACAATATAGTGATACATAGCAGTGTTTACAACATAATCAATAACTTTATTAAAAAATTATAAAGGGTCTAAATAAAAATTACATTAGAGTTACAGCAATGCAGGGACTCTATCCACGTAGGCAGCCGATTGAGGATACACCAGCCTAGCATCAACACCGTCTTCGAGAAACATGTCTTCTAAAAATTCCATCTTCTAGTCCAAACAGCCGGATGGGATAGTAGGAGGATAAAGAGAAAGAGTGAGTATATCGACATGTACTCCTCTAAATGTAGTAAAAATATGACATGAGGGTTGTAGTAAGGAAAGGCTTGCATGGTTTTGGTTCGACACAAACACTTGCCTATTGTCTTAAATCCTTAGCACCTATTTACTACGTGAAACCCAACACTCAGGATCTCATCCGAGCCAACCAATACTTGGATTCTATCCAAGTCACCATCTGAAACATTCATTCCATTACCAAGGGAACCATCCAACCTCAAAGATCCACTATTCAAGAAGAAGTCCAAGCCTGCTCTTGACCATAAGTACGGCTGATATGTACTGTGCAGAGTATAACACCCGTATTTTTGCATCATGTTAAATTCCACTAAAAATGAACTTTGAAAAATTTTACAACAAAGTGAAATTTGAATTTATTTATTTTTCCATAAAACCATTTTC
This sequence comes from Eremochloa ophiuroides, assembly GCA_038502445.1. Classification (NCBI taxonomy): domain Eukaryota; kingdom Viridiplantae; phylum Streptophyta; class Magnoliopsida; order Poales; family Poaceae; genus Eremochloa; species Eremochloa ophiuroides. The sequence goes on along the minus strand of JAHLJS010000006.1, from coordinate 28,742,000 downwards.
GAAAATCTTGCATTTAAAACTCGTTATATGCATTCGTGCTTATGTTGACGCGAAAAAGTCGAATGATCTCTGTCGCAAGAGCAAGAGCCTCATAGATCCTGCTAGCTTCAAAACACCCAAGCTTGGGTATACCGTTGTATCCAAAGTGTGCCAGTCAATTTGACCTGTAATTGACAAGGAAACAACACGATCCGTAACACATGGTGGAGCGTGCCGGTGTTGCTCCAGACAGTTCCAAATATCCAGCTTTTGAAACCAATATGTAACTAAAGAGTCAATCTCCGATCCTATAAATCGATTATGTATGTAAAATGCATGTTTTGTATTTTTGTTGAACCGATTCATATATATAAAGATAGCAATCCGTTATTAATTGATTTCTTAAACGTGAATAACTACCAGTTGAATCATGTCTCAAATCTATTAAGCTTATCAGTGAAGGTCGAATGGGTCGATGCAGCTATGACACACGTAACAGATTTTAACGTAATCGACTGTAATGCATGCATGTATAATAATCACATCTAATGCGGGTTGCAGAAGTGAAGCTTATGGAGAGGTCGACTATTTAATCGATTCTATTCATATAGGCAACATACAAGCCCATAAAATAAACAACACTTTGATCCTTTGATTAATACATCAGTTCTTCATTTATGTCAGTGAGGATTGAATCAATGCAGTTATGGCATAAACTTAGAATCAAATCTATTAATCATTGGATCTAAACGATGCCCGAATTATCACTTGACTGTAACCTATATACAATCAAGATCTAAACCGATTGGCTGATGGAAAACACAATCTATCCTCTTGATGCACAGCTGTTGACATCTACTAACGTCGTCAAATATAACTATATAACTTTTAATGCGAGAGGTGAGATTAGAAGATGAATGGTAATTAATTAACTTGTCATTAGCAACTAGCCACTTTTATATTACCAACATTCTTATGCAAGAACTAGATTGTCATCCCTAATTAATAATGTTAAGAATAAATAAAGGTTTTACATATTAATCTATGTGACTAGGCAGAAATATAAATAATATAAACTAAGACCAGTTCTGCAAGCGGACAGATAATTATACCATTGTAGCATTTTACCTAAGAGTCCTACTAGGTTGTCGATTTATATTTATACCACTAGGAAGAACTAGGATAAACTTCAATCTATTATATTGATAGTGATGGTATACAATGGATAAGTGACATTACCGATGTCATTTACTCTACTCATAACAGGTAGAGGTCACAAGATAAATAAAGATAAAGGTGATAAGTATGATCAAGCATCATAAATAAAAGATAATCATCAGAGCATTCTCTAGTCATAGTAATAGCTAGCCAATGGATAAACTAAGGAATTAATATCAAAGGTAATTCTATAACTACATCAATAAACACTATACGAGTAATTACATGAATTCAATAAGATCAAACCAACTATACTAGACATATAATCAAAGTAGACAAAGACTATTTTAATCAAGAACATATGAACTATTAAGAATAATGTTTCCCTAATCATAATGAAGAATACAATAATACAGAAAGAACTACAATTATACCGAACTCCGTGCTCCAGACAAACGCCGGGGCTCCAGATCCGCTGAAGAACTAGAACTCCTCTACTTCTAATCTAACTAGGTTAGAACTATGAACTAGGAGGCTCTTGATGAACTAGGAGGCTCTTGATGGCTTGAGGACTTGATGCCTTGAATGAATGATGGGTTGATGCCTCCAGGGGGGTCTGCCCTCTATTTATAGCCCGGTGGGATGCACATGCGCCATAGGATCAAACCGACTTGAAACAAGGGCCAAGATGACTCCACAAAGGCGGCGGAAGAAGACTCCAGAAGGTGGGCCAAAACCCTAATGGGGGGGCGCCGGCTGGCCCCACCCTGGCGCCGGCCGGCCCCACCCTGGTGGGTCTCGGGCCCCGGTGCTTCGGGTGTGTTCTAGACTCTTCCAGTGTCTTCGTGATGATGTTTCCTTGGCGGTTAAGTTTTGTGGTAATTATGCTCTTTAACCCTTCTTTCATGCTTTTCTGGAATAGCCCCTGAAAAATACAGAACATGCAAAACTTGTAGAAACTGTCAGTTAAAACCCTAGACTAGTGTGTATTCATGTATCCTTTGGTGTCTAAAGTTCTAATAAAAGTTGACGTTATCCACCGTCAACAACACCCCCAAGCTTACCTGTTTGACAGTCCCTTGGCAAACAAACTAAGCCTAATTAATAATGTAATTGGATCAGGAGTTGCTACAATACTTTCATACTTCCCACGTACACATGCTTCAAACATAGATTCTCCTCCGGATTAGATAAAACTGTTCTAACTTTTAAACTTACCCATTTTACCTTTAACTATGGGGCTTTACAATTCTTGCCTTGGTCTTGAGTAATTGAAAGAAAGAACAATCAAGTCTTGCACTATGTAGTAAATTCTTCACACTATCAATATTCCGGAGTTTTGCAAGTTTTCAAAATAAAACTTAGAGCTTAATTGTATGACACCCTCATGTCTCTCAATATATATGGTGTTTGTGGATCTCACTTAAGGCATTAATGATGTTATGCCTTCCCATAACTAAAGATTATAGTGGAGCTCATAAGAGTGGCAATAACAAGGTTTAAACATACTTGCAATTCATATGTTGTAAAGTCAAACAATGGATCCACAGAGAATCGAGACATACAATCAAACTAAGATGTGCATGTGTATGGAATATGGTGGATAGGTGTATATGTGGTATTTAGTGGCTATTCCTAATTCTACTTTTGCTCTTTGAAAATGATTCACTCTCCTTTGTAACTTGGAGGAACATATGGGCTATCTTTATTCTTTCTCTCTTTTTTCTTCTTTCTTTTTTTTATTCGGGAGGCGGGCATCTAGTACCCATTGTTTTAATGCTGGGACACTTGTCCATCTTTTACTCCCTTTTCATATTTTTGCATAGCCATATGTATCCTTTGAATATAAATAATTGGAGAGATAATGATAAGAACTTAGAGCAATCATATCAAGGCTGTCCTACAGGGTATACTTTTGGGTGTTTACTCTTAGTGTGGGAGAAAACATTTTCATGATGAACATTGATGAAAGTGAAAATGGTTGCGATTACTCTCAGGGTAGGAATAATGCATATGTGCTGAAGTGTGTACGTGATCTTGGTTTTAAAAGCATGACAAGACTCTCATATGGTATAGAACAAAGGTTGACTGAACTCAATGTAAAGCAAGCAGCATAAATGTGCAAAAGATTTTCCTATCTAGATGTATCATATATGGCTTTGGTAAGAATTCACATTTTGTCATACAAGAGCTCATCATGTAGATTTTAAGTTTTCAAAGTAAATCTCCAGAACTTAGTAATGCTAGTAATAAGATAAATAGTAGCTCAACTTTTATGAATCATATTAATCAATTATCTAGACTTAGCTCAAACATATACCTTCACAAGTTTTAGGTTCAGAGTAAATTCTTAAGTTAAAATAAATATCTAAAACTCAGGATAATTTAAATTTGACAACTAGGCATTTGAAAAATATTGTGACAGAACAACTATTCATCATCTTCAAGATAAAATTTTAATGTTCATCATTTTTTTTATTTTTTAACTCTAACCTAGACCGACTGTAAACAAACTTTAATATATAGATAGATATTTATTTGGTTTTCAAATTTTATGTTACTAACTAACTCACGCGAAAAAAGCGATATAGTAATAATAATAATAAGATAGGAAATTTATACTTAGCTGGATTTTTAATTGGAGGGCGCTCTCCCCCAAGCTTGACGTTTGACAGGGTCTTTGATGTTGCAAATTGAGTGATCCTTCTGAGCAGTGTATCGGCAGTGTAGAGGTGTCGGGTTGACTAGCTCTTTGATCATGTATTTTTCTATGAAACTCAATTGCCAATAAAAATACCAAATCTTATGAAGAGGGGTTAGGTTTAATACCACTCCATGGTAAGTAATTGATTTTATATTTCCAGCAGAAGTTTTATAACTGAGTGGACCTTCATGTGTCCATATATTTTTAGGGTTTTTTTCTAAAAGGTGTGGACCTTCATGTGCCCATATATTTTTGGTATTTTTAGATTTTCCTATGATACTATGGTGAACCTTCATGTGTTCACATATTTTTAGTATTTTGTGCTTGTATAAAGTAGACTCAATAAGCATTAGGTAAAATTACCTAATAATTAGGGGATGCTCCTCCCCAAGCTTGATGTTTGTAATACTTGGTGTTTGAATGTTCTTCAGAGCGAGTTAGTTAGCAGCAGTCCTGATGGGTGCCACTAATAGACTCTCTCCTTAGTCATAATATTATTCCTGCATAGTTATACTCCAACAAGAAAACCAAAACTCGAGGCTCGAATTATCAACGGGTTAGCGGTCAGCCAATGAGCGCTTTGATTTATTCTTTGAGTTGATTTTAATTAATAAATTTTAGCAGGATTCTCTTTTTAGGGATTTTCTAAGTTTCTTATGCAAAAATAAAAAAATTTATGTATGCTATATATATATTTTTTTTATGCCACCGCAGGGAATATTCATTCCCATGGGGCTTAGGATTTTCATAATGCAACAAGGTAAATACAAATACTAATATCTTTTTATTTTTATTTTTAGTGCCACCACAGTAAATGTGTTTACTGGGTTATCATAGGTTTATTCACATGTGGCTTCAATATTTATGATGTAATAAATAAAGCAGTAAATATTTTTGTTGTTTTATTTTAATATGCAAAAAATAATTGTACTAATAAATGTGTTAAGCAAAATTACTAATGAACGCTAATTTAATTAGATAACTATCATTCTAACCTTATGGCTAGGGTACGGAATTTAAAGTCTACCGACAGGACTTAGATACATGAGAGTACTTACTTAGTTGGTTCATCGTCTGAGGTTACCTCAGTCAATTCCCCATTTTGCGGTGGTGTAGCATGTGCTTCTTCTTTCTCCTTCCATCTCTTTTCTGGCTCTTTTGCTTCTCTCTTTTCTAGCTCCACCTCTTCCTTGTATACTTCTCTTGATTCTTCATCTCTTTTCATCCATTCTTCTATTTGTGCCTGGATCTCTTCTTTCTCTGCCTTAGCAATCTGGTCCATCCTCTCAGCTTTCCGCTTGCCTACTCACTCCAGCGTGGTGCTTGTACGGCTTCTTCTTGCTCCTTGTAGCAGTCTTCATACTTCACAATCTTGCCAGAGAACTCCTTCCATGCACAGTGAGGCTGGGCAGCCTGACGGCGGGTTTGGCGTTTCCTCCTGTTGCGTTGCTTCCTGATCTGCTCATGGTTAAGATGTGTTCTAAATTGACAGCGTACCTTCCCAGTGGGTAGGTTGAAGTGGATCTATCCGGACCCGATGTAGATGATGGCATTGGCAGTGTAGAGGAACGGTCTTCCCAAAAGGACAGGTGATTCATCGTCTCCCTGCATGTCAAGAACTAGAAAAATCTGCGGGTATATATTTGTTTTGAATTCTTACCATTACATCCTTGACTACGCCTTCAGGGAATCTCAGTGATTGGTTTGCCATCTGCAACTGAATATATGTTGGGTATAATCATAAATCATCAAATAATTCATCATATACCTTTTTGGACATTACGTTGACGCCTGATCCAGTGTCGCAGATGGTGTCGGGAAAAGTGGTGTCTCTGATTGTGCATTCGATGATTGGTACACCTGGGTCACCTTTCTTTGTTAAAAATGGTTTTGGAAGCATATGATCATTTTATGTGTTGATAGCATTGATTAGCTAAGCGGTTTCTTCAGGTACATGCTGGGGCTTGTTCTTCCTCCATCTTCTATTGTTCTTCTTCTTGGGTGCTGGTTGTTGTTGCTCTTCTTGTTGATGGAATTGCTTCGAGACTGCTGGATTCTTCAGGATGCGGTTCTTGAATGAAAATCTCTCCTTCTTGTCTTTGATGGAGAGGACAATCTTGGCGTGTTCCGCATAGATGATGGTTTTGGTTGTGCACAAGAATGGTCGTCCCAAGATAATGGGTGCTTTCTCAACTCCTCCTGTATCCATGATCATAAAGTCAATTGGGACATATGATTGCCCCACTCTGATAACAGCTTCTTCTAGTACTCCCTCGGGGTAGCAAATAGACTGATCTGCAAGCTACAAATGCATATCTGTGTACAACAAAGAATCACCTAATATTTTCTCATAGATTACCTTGGGCATTATGTTGACACTTGTGCCGAAATCGCAGATAGCTTCTGAAAAGTTATGACATCCTATGGAGATAGGAATCATAGGTCTTCCAGGGTCCTCCCATCTTTTCAGGTAGTGAGTGATCTATCCACTGTATATCTGCAGGCTAAATTTAGTATTGTGTTGCATTGTGAATATCAACAAGGTTAGCAGTTTCTAAATCCTCCGGTTGGCCCGGAATCTTTCCTTTCTCAAATGGAGGGACAGCAGCAGCTAGCTGAGCTAATTGTGATTCTAACATTTTATTAAAGCTGTGCTGATTCCTTATAGCAGAAGCAAAGGTATCCATTCTGATATTTATATTTTCTAAAGCATTATCATTTGAGGCTACCTTTCTAGACATTTGATCTAACAATTTAGATTGACCAGCACCTAATCTCTTAAAAGTGAAAGATTGTAATTATTTTAATTATTACCTTGGTTGTTACCTTGGTAATTACCTTGTCGAGGTTGCTGATTCCATCCTTGGTTTGGCTGGTTCCATCCTTGACCTTGCTGAGGACGATAGTAGATGTTATTTTTGATGAAGTTCACATTCTCTTGCAACGTAAGGCAGTTGACAGCGGAATGCCCGTGATCTCCACATTCTTCACAGGTCATGCGAGAATCATTGATATGCATGACTTCCTTCTTCTCTATGTCGAGCTTCTTCATGATGAGGTCTAGCTTGGCAGTGACCATGTCAGTCTCCTTCAGATGATGGATGCCTCCTCCTCTCTTGCGAGGTTGAGTACGTTCTTCATTACAGCTTGAATTTGAGGCCATCTTCTCAACAAGTGCTTGAGCTTTTGGAAAGCTTAAGTGACAGGAAAACTCCTCCAGCTGCAGCATCTATGGACTCAAGGGTGCTTGACATAATGCCCAGTGGTAGAAGGTCTGCAATAGTAGCCAATCATCTATCCCATGAGGAGGACAGTCTTCAATGTAATTTTGGAATCTCTCCCATGCTTCAGTGCATGATTCATCATGTTGCTGTTGAAAACTTGAGATTTTCTCACGCAGAGCATTTGTCTTGCCTGTAGGAAAGAACTTTACCAGGAAAGCAGTTGAGCATCGGTCCCATGTAGTGTTCTTGTCTTTGTTGGCGTAGAACCACTACTTGGCTTTCCCCAAAAGTGAAAATGGGAAAAGACGGAGTAAAATAGCATCTCTTGGTACTCCTCTAATCATGAAGGTGCTGCAAATCTCTAAAAAGTGTTGTAAGTGTGCATTTGCATCTTCATGAGCTTTTCCACAAAACTGGCTGGTTTGAACCATGGTGATAAGAGCAGGCTTGAGCTCTAATCCATTCTCCCCCGTGTTGATTGCTGGTCTGGTTCCGGATGTTTTCTGTTGTTGGGGCAGAGAACTCGCGCAGCATCTTCTCAGCCATGTCTTCAAACACAAGAGATAAATCTTCTCCTAAGTGTTCTTCTTCCAATATTGGAGCTGGCTCTTTGATGAATGAGCTTGAGCAGTGATGGGTGTTTTTGAAGGTAGCTTGAAATTGTCCCTCGTCCTCTACAAACTTCTTTCTTCTCAGGAGTTTCTCTGGATCGTCAGTGAAATTATTTGGAAGAGAAAAACCATTCATTCATCACCCTGCATCAGATAAGCAAATGATAAAAACAAGCATGTGCCTAGTTTGAGTTAGAGATCAATCGGTAATGCAATCTTATCCATTATGTATACATATGTTATCAACATTTCCTAAGTTTAATGTGCCTTCCCCGACAACGGCGCCAAAAATGCTTGTTGACATCTACTAATGTCGCCAAATATAACTATATAACTTTTAATGCGAGAGGCGAGATTAGAAGATGAATGGTAATTAATTAACTTATTAGCAACTAGCCACTTTTCTATTACCAACATTCTTATGCAAGGACTAGATTGTCATCCCTAATTAATAATGCTAAGAATAAATAAAGGTTTTACATATTAATCTATGTGACAAGGCAGAAATATAAATAATATAAACTAAGATCAGTTCTGCAAGCAGACAGATAATTATACCAATGTAGCATTTTACCTAAGAGTTCTATCAGGTTGTCGATTTATATTTATACCACTGGGAAGGACTAGGATAAACTTTAATCTATTATATTGATAGTGATGGTATACAATGGATAAGTGACATTACCGATGTCATTTACTCTACTCATAACAGGTAGAGGTCATAAGACAAATAAAGATAAAGGTGATAAGTATGATCAAGCATCATAAATAAAAGATAATCATCAGAGCATTCTCTAGTCATAGTAATAGCTAGCCAATGGATAAACTAAGGAATTAATATCAAAGGTAATTCTATAACTACATCAATGAATAACTCTAATTAATGTAATTACATCTAGCAATCATTGTTAGACTAATCCTATATCATAATCACATGCAAAGGGCATCATCTAGGAAGGATGTGAAACAGAGTCATCATCCAACTTCGCGACCGTGCCTGCTGGCCTACATTCGGGGGATGGACTACAGAGGACTCAACGCAGCTGTCACCTACGCGATCTACCACACGACCCGGCACATCAGGGTGCACTCGCAGATAAACAAAATATTAGACACCATGTCTACATACTGTTCATCATCTATCCATCGTCCGCATGAATAAACGCTATACGAGCAATTACATGAATTCAATAAGATCAAACCAACTATACTAGACATATAATCAAAGTAGACAAAGACTATTTTAATTAAGAACATATGAACTATTAAGAACAATGTTTCCCTAATCATAACGAAGAATACAATAATACAGAAAGAACTAGAATTATACCGAACTCCGTGCTCCAAACAAACGCCGGGGCTCCAGATCCGCCGAAGAACTAGAACTCCTCTACTTCTAATCTAACTAGGCTAGAACTATGAACTAGGAGGCTCTTGATGAATTAGGAGGCTCTTGATGGCTTGAGGACTTGATGCCTTGAATGAATGATTGGTTGATGCCTCCAGGGGGTCTGCCCCTCTATTTATAGCCCGGTGGGATGCACGTGCACCGTAGGATCAAACCAACTTGAAACAAGGGCCGAGATGACTCCACAAAGGTGGCGAAAGAAGAATCCAGAAGGTGGGCGGAAACCCTAATGGGGGGCGCAGGCCGGCCCCACCCTGGTGGGTCTCGGGCCCCGGTGCTTCGGGTGTGTTCTAGACTCTTCCAGTGTCTTCGTGATGATGTTTCCTTGACGGTTAAGTTTCGTGGCAATTATGCTCTTTAACCCTTCTTTAATGCTTTTCTGGAATAGCCCCTGAAAAATACAGAACATGCAAAACTCGTAAAAACTGTCAGTTAAAACCCTAGACTAGTGTGTATTCATGTATCCTTTGGTGTCTAAAGTTCTAATAAAAGTTGACGTTATCCACCATCAACAACAACATGTCGTTATTATTCATCAATAAGTAGATACACGAGATTTGAAGCCGATATAATCAGATCAAGATTGGGCAAATTGATGGTTGCTTAAAATAAATCAATAATAAAGACCAAGCAAAATAAAGTTTTGTCGGTGTTTTATGACCGATAGTGTCACACCCAATTTTAAGGATAAAATTGAATGAACCAACTTATGTGCGCCCAGAGATCAATCACACACATAAGCGACAAATTACATAGTACCATCATAAGGTTCAATATATAATGAATAATATCACAGAGTCTTTACATAAATATCAGCGGAATATATATAACTCTCGCGGAAACTCCAATCCACAGGGAATAGTTGACTGGTGAACACAATCCTAATAATCCTCAGAAGAATCCTCATAGTCATCTGTTACCCATCCGGGATTTTTATCCAAATATGAAAAATAAAGCAAGCGTAAGTACATGTCGTACTCAACAAAAATAGTACGGGTTTATGAGGCTCAAATAAGGCAAGACACAGGTTGATAGCGGTTGCTTTTAGTTGATCATGTTTTAGCAATTTGAGTAGCAGCAATAGATTATACCAAGGAATAAGATTTGCATGATCATATAAACATGATAATTAATATGGAATAAACATCAATAGAAACTTCAAATTAATAAATCAATATTCAATTATTATTATTCTGTAAGACGTCCAAGACCGCTCGTGACCGTGAGCACGGCTGATATATCAGTTTTACACTCTGCAGAGGTTGCACACTTTCACCATGAGTCGTGATTCCCATGTGTCGGGGTTTGCAAGGCCCACACTACACTACCAAGGTGCATAACAGGGTCTCACTATGAAGTCTTTCAAAAGGCTCTCTAACAAGTTACCAATCAATCCGGGCGCAATGGCAAGGGGCGGTAGAGCCCTCCTTCCAAGTGGCACACACACGCAGTAGTACACACAAGGACAGGAGCCGCAAAACAACCAGCTCGGCAAGGAACCTTTCAAGATTAACAACATGATAGAAAGTAACTTCATACTTAACTAAAGCCAGAGCCATATAACCCCCATGGTTGCGCTGTAAGTCCCGGTGTCATACTTACAGATAAGTCCTTAGTCCATGTTGCTAAAAAGCATCTTTTAATCTTTATTTCATAATCAATTATTCGAGTTCATAAGATCATGACCCATCAAAGCACTAGCATCACTACTCAAATGCAATCTCATAGGTAACAAGAATCAAGTGATCAAAAGGTAGGAATAAATACTAGGGTTGCCAAGGTAGACACATGCATCATGAATTTGGTGATTAAGGTGAATAGGCAACAAGGATGGTCCATGCTATACTTGCCTTGATCAAAGTGCTCTGGAGAACTTGGATCCTCCGTGTACTCTTGATCACCAACGTACTGCTCACTGTCTGAACTCGATCACAAAATCACCACACAATCATCGAAGCAATCATACACGAAGCAAACATGATCTATATTAGAAACAGTACACCAACAGTGGAAAAACAGATGGAAAAGTGTATAAACATAATCTACGCGTCGCTACGATTCCAACGATATAAAGATCACGAAAATCGGAGTTCAAACGGGAAAGTTATGAAATAAACAAGTTTTACTTTAATAAAATAATAGATTAAATCTAATCTCGAATTTTAAAAGCTAAAAACATGAGTAACAGTAGCATCATTAGGATAGATTACGAAATTACGAATCTAACGAGACTTGAACGGATCAAATCGGAGCTAAAACGAATAAAATATGGCCGAAATAAACTGAGTGGCAAATCTGCAAATATTGAAAACGTATTTTTGAATCTAAATCGAGGAAAATACGTTTTCTAAATAGGAAAGCGTAATCTGAGAAATACGCCAAAGGATCGCGGGTTAGAACATTAAAAAGCTCAGGGGCTCTTTTGCAAAAGTGCCGGCGAAAGGGTATCTCTTACTGTGAGCCGTTGGATCGGCCGTGGACGGCGCAGGTAGCTCGGGGAAAAAGAGGGGCGGCCCTGGTCGCCGGAGTCGGGCGGCGCCCGGCCGATTCCTCGCCGGCAAGATAGCCGGAGACGGCGTTTTCGGGGCTAGGAAGCTCGGCTCACCTCGTTATCTGGTCGGGAAGCAAGAGGAGCTCAAGCCAAACCTATCTATGGTTTCGGTTGCCACAGAGGTAGCTCGGGGAGGTTGCGGCGAGCTAGGTGGCGGAACTATGGTGGCGGCGAAGCTCGGCATCATGGCTATAGTGCACAAAACCGAGGGAGAAGGGGTCGGGAAGGTCCCTGACCTTGCTGCGAAGCTTGGAGAACAACCAATTTCGACGGAGAAGTCTTCCCGAGGAGAAATCGGCGGCGGCGGCGGAGCTCGGGGCGACGGCGGAGCTCGGGGCGGCGGCTAGGGCAAGATTGGAGGGCGTGGCTTACTCGGGAACTTGTGGGGAGCGACGGCAGGGCTCGGCCGACCTATATTGGGGCGCGAGGGAGGTGTAGGAGAGCTGGACTCGGTTGGGACTCGACCCGGAGGAGGGAACGCTCGTGTCTCGCGTGGACTCCGACTGGAGGAAGGGGATGGCGCGGGGCAGCGGGCCCTACGCGTCAGCGGCGGGGGAAGAGGGTCGCGGCTTCCTTTTACGGGCCAGTGGAGACATGCACGGGATGGACTCGTCCGAAAAATCCGGCGGTTGCCTTCTGTTGGAGGCGGCGCTCGTGCTCCGCTCGGACTCCGTCCTGAGGAGGGAGACAACGCTGAGCCCTGGGCCTGACGTGTCAGCGAGATCGAGAGGAGGGGAGGCGGGCTGCGCTGAAGCTGGGCTTCGGCCTGGCTGGCTCGGCCCATGCGGAGAAGGAGGAGAGGGGCAGCGCCCTGGGCTGAGGAGAGGGGATGGGCTGGCTCGGCCTGCAGAGAAGGGGAGGGAGTTTTCCCTTTTCTAATTTTCTCAATTCATTTTCAAATTTGTTTTCCAAATGGCTTTTCAAACTAAGTTTTGAACCCTTGTAAAATCCAATCAAATCTCAGGAAATAAATATGTGCAGCGGCATGTATGCAACACTCAAGTTTCTAACTACCAAGATTTATTTTAATTGCCCAAAAAAAGGTTTTTATTCACTAGATTATATGCCACATAAACATAAATAAATTGGATTTAATCCTATTTAATAAATTGAAAATTTTCGGGCGTTACAGATAGCCTGCCATGGGGGTACCCGGGATAGTTGTTCGGGCTTCAGTGAACTCCAAAACTCGGCGGTGAAGGCAAACACAATCGATTTATACTGGTTCGGACCCTCGTGATCGAGTAAAAACCCTACGTCCAGTCGGCGTTTGCCTTTGCACTGTATTAATGATTCTGTAAAAGTCATCATTGGGGGTGCCCTGGACCCTTCTTTTATAGTTAGAAGAGGGCCGAGAGCTATTATAATCGTAGTCGGATACAAAAGAAGGTGTCCTATTCTAGTTCAAGGAGGTACTTTCTATTTGTTGTCTGCCTAGGTCGTCCAATTCTAAGTCGTCGTTGGCTTCCTTCAAAGATTACAGTCCTGGACAGGGTCCGAGTCCAATCGGGAGTGCTGATGAGGACCCTGGTCAGTCCCGTATCAACAAGCCCCCGAGCATTTCAAGTTTGAGTGAAGTTCCGTGTCGTCTATTGTCTGCCCGGGTTCTTCTGGCGAAACCTTGAAGTGATCTTCTTCTTGAGTGAAGTCCCGGGTTGTCCGTTGCCTCCTCGGGTTCTACTGGAGAAACCATTCTTCTTGATGGTGTGCTGATGTTCTTCTGCTGTTCTTGTGCGCTTTTACAAAAAGTGCACTTATAGAGTGTAGCCCCCGAGCCTCTTGCTTGTTTGGAAACAAAGAAGTTGGAGGGTCTGTTGCAAAATTTTTGATGGTATGTGTACGTGCAGCCCTGAGCCTGTTCCCAGTTCTTCTGGATGAATAGGGGGACTAGATCTTTTGTATGGCGCGTCCGTACGTCTTTCCCGAGTTCTTCATAAGTTTTGTCCTTGGATGGTTGTAGTTGGTTGCTGTGCTTTCATTGTTGTGTAGCCTTAAGTTGTACTGTGTTTGGATATTCCTTTGAATATGCTGTTTTGTCGTACTGCCCAATTTATTGCCTTGTCATTATGATTTTATTGTGGTCTTCTGTTGATTCTGCTTCTGGCCAATATATAGTTTGATTCTGGCGGGCCCTTTCTTCTTCATACTTGAACTTTGTTTAAGCAGGTCTTCTTAGCCATTCTTGGGCTATATCATTTTGATCAGCCCCGAGATTCTCTTGCAGTTTGTAGGACTAGTGTGTGGTTTGGAGAGACCTTGTGATCTATACTGGTGGTGATTTACCCATGCGACGCCGTTGGGCCATGTAGCAAGAACAAACCCTACTATGTAGACCAATGCTAGCTCTAAGACTGGTTTGTTGCCCGGGATTGCTTGTGCTGGATAATCTTGTGGCATAAGCTATTGAACTTATGCTTGGTCTTGATTGCTGAGAGGCTACCTGTTTTGGTGGGTTGTGGTTCATCTCTGAGTGTTCTGCCCCACGTAGCTTTGTGAAGTCACTCGTTGGGCCTTGTGATGCCTTTGTTTCTCGTGGTAGATTCGTTTCTTGCCTTTAGGCGGGTTGCGTATGCTGATCAAGGTTGTTGGATCTATGTGACCGTTGGAAGGTTAGTATATACTTGGAATATTCTTTCTTGAAATATGCGGATGACTGAACTGTTCGCCTCCTCCATTTATTGTGTGGTGGGTGGTCAGTTTCCTTTTTTGAATTGGTGGTCATTTATTGCATCCATTCATTTTCTCTTAAAATGTGCTATGAGCCTGGTCCATCGGCTTCCGATTTGGCTTATAAATATCTCCCCTTGCTATGCCTTCATCTTCGCAATCCACAAACTCTTCTTCTGTGCCATGGACATGTTAGTGAGTGAGCTTGAGCAGCCCCCTGGCGTCTTAGCGGCATATCTCTGTTCTTGCTGCGGTTTGAAGACTTGTGATAGGAACCGGTTGTGAGCCAGTCCCATGGTTGGTGTCAGCCTTGTAATCTAGTGAAGCAGTTTGAAGAAGCCTCTTGACGTGGGATTGATTCCATAATCCCATGTTAGCTCTTCAAAAGGTTCTACTTCTTTCTGGATTATTCCTTTGCTCTGAGATCGGCCTTTGGCTAGAACCTTAGGTAGATTGATAGCTGATGTTTACCCATCCTTCACCAGCTGTGGGCTATTTGTGACCAATCTTGTTCTCTCCACACCCCTATTTTGTTTGCAGCTTCGATCCTGGTTGTCTTGGCTGGCTTCTACTTATTGTGCTCCGCTACCGTCCTCCTCGGATGCATCCTCTTATGTTCGTCTATTGGTGATCTTGGAGCTAGAGATGGTAATGGAAGCAGGAGTATATTGATGTCGAGTTCCTCCTTGGCTAGGAGGTGTTCCCCCAATGTGATCCTTTTCTTAGCTGCTAATAGGTTACTTGGGATGTCTAAGTCGGGTCCTGTCTCTATCTGATGCCAGTCGGTATTTGCTCCGGGTTGTACTTGTAATATCTCATATCAGTTGAGCTGAACTTTCTGTACTTTGTAATATTATTGCCCTTGTCTAGGTTGTAACTGTGGCTTCCGACTTGCTGAATGAAAAAAATTTACCTTTTCAGTGTTTTCAACTGTATCTCTATGTTTGCCGAGGTATTGTGGGATGAATCTTAATTGTCTTCTCCAATCCTTCCTTGGTCTAAATGGGTCGAGGGAAGGGGCTTCGTCTTTCTGGCAAGGGCAAGGTGGAGAAGGAGAAGATTGACAATCCTGAGTATGTCGCCATGGTTGCTGCTGAGAAAATTTGGCCTGAATCTAAAGTCGTTTGAGTCCCATATGAAGGAATTCGAGTATGACACTACTACACAAAATTTAAAGAAGGCAGGCAGAATCGGTTAATCGAGACGGTCAGCACAACCGTCTCGGACCTAAGGTCACAGTAAATCGTGGTCTTGGTTAACCGAGGCAGTTGTCTAAAGTAGCCCTCCTTGGTTAATTCATTAACCCTGGCGTTTACTTTCATGTGCCCACCTCCGTTAACATTTTTCAAGAATAAAAAATGTTTTTATAATATGTGAATTTGGATTTCAATCCGAAGTTTCTCATATTCAAATACACATAAAGAAGAAAATGCACTTACAAAGAATAAACACTTAAATTACATTTAATCATATGCCGTACTTATATCACCATTGATATCACTGTTTGTTGGGATGCCTACCTCGGTTAAGATTTCCTAAGTGCCTCTCAAAAGATTTTGTGTAATCATCTTTTGTTTGACCTTCCTGTACTTTTTGCCTCTCTTTTTATTGGAGTTGGTTGTTGCCGGAGGATCTTTCCCCATCGTATTTGTTAAAAAAAAAGATTTTGTGTAGTAGTGTGACGGGTGCATCCAACCGCAGGAACTTTCTGGCTAGGTTGTCCCTGATGAGCATCGATTTAACGCTCTTAGCAGGGATTTGATTGTTCTTTTTGTTCCTTTTGTTCGCTGCGGCTCTGTCTCCCTTCTTCTGACTTTTTCCGCAGCTTTCTTGACTATTATGGTATTTCTCTCTATCATTTGTCTCCTAATGGGATTCTTCATCTATCTTTGTTCACTTTTGTGAGCTCTATCTTTGTATTCCTCCTTCCCTTGCTCTTCTTCGGTATTTTTTCCATTTAAGAGCTAATCCCCATGATAATGTTATTCCTATTCTTGGGGGTTGTAGTCTCTCCAGTTTTGCCAAGGCTGGAAGGCCGAGTTCTTTGATTATACTCTTATCGAATCCATCAAAGAATGGTGTTTTGGTTGGTTTTATGCTATCAACTCTCCCCCCGTCTTGTCTGTCCATACGGACACTCCTCCTGGTCCTTCTAGTAGACGGGAAGAGGCTTATCTTTCTGATGATGATCTCTCCAAGCTTCAACCCTTGTTGTCCCTTTTTGGGTTCCTAAGCAACAGGGGTTGACTGGCTTCGATATCGATGCCAGTTTTCTTCAACCTCTTATGAAGAGGGAAAGATATAGTTTTGAGCATACTGGGCTGAGGACCCAAGCTATTTGATTTCTTCTGAGCTTATTGATGATCAAGGCTTTGAGTGTCTCTGCAAGATCCTTAAGAATGTTGTTGCTGTTCTTGCTCGGGTTTCTGAATATTCTGCCAATAACCCTCATTTGGCTGTGAGTTTTTGAGCTGAGTTGTTTATGCTTGTTCTTCTATTCTATTTTGTCAATGGGTCTGAGTTCTTTTCTTCGTTTTTAGGAATTGGGCCAGAAATTTGTCAATCTGCCCCTGCTTGATTGCTATTTGGATGGGTTCAAGTCTCGCTGCTTCTGTTCCTTGAGCGGCCTTTGATGAGGCTTATATCCCTGGCTTTTCCTTTAGTACTAGTCCTGAGTACGTAGAGTACGTGCCTCGTATAGCCCCTCATACAACTCGTCCCAAGAGAGGACTGGTGGGTGATTCTTCTCCTTCAGCTACTAAGAAAACTAGGGCGACGAGCGGCCTTGTTACAAGTAACATCCTTATAGGTGAGCTGCTCTTTGTGCTTGTTTTCTGAGTTGTTCTTTTTCCTAATTCTGCCTTTTCTGCAGCTCAGGTTTCGAGAGCTTTGTGCTCAAAGAGAACGAAGATGAGGAGGACACTACGCTTCTTACTGCTCAATCATGAGTTTCGGTCCTACTTTTCTTATCTGAGTTTATTTTTCTTAATCTCACTTGTATTCTGTGTATCAGTAGGAAACCTGCTCCTGATTCAGCTTCAGTTGCCTCTCTTGTTTCCACTCCTTCTAGGGTACCTGATGTTTTTTCTGTTCCTTTGCCTCCTCCAAAGTTTTCTTCTCGAATATTTGATAGGAAGTTAACCAAGTTAGTTTCTTTTTCCTTGTTTGTTCCTTTTGATTTTGTTTTTTTTTGCTAATTTCTTTCTTGAGGTCTTCGTGGCCATCTTTTGTGCATCCTTTGCCTGCTTATTCTAAGGTGAAGGCTGATGTGTCTTCAAGGGTGAGTTCTCCTCTTCTTGTGGATTTTGAGCAGACGGTCAGTGTTGTGTTTAATGTTCTACAGATGGTTGGGCCTAGCTAGGTTGTTGCTTCTTAGAGCCACCCTGACTCTGCTCTTCAGGCTATTCCGCTTGACCTTGCTCTTGCGATGACTTCTGCATTTCTCAAGAGTTGCGGGGTATTGGAGATGTCATGTTGGAGTTTGGCCCTGCTCATAGGGTTTTTGAGATAGTTGGAGCCTGAGAGAGTCTTCGTGACAAGCTTAAGGTGAGTTCTTTCTAAAACCTTCTTTATTTGTGTAGCTCCGGCTTGCTTTCATGATTTTTTGCTTTGTAGAACTTTTCTCGAGATAAGGGTGTTTTTTTGGCTCTGGCGATGTCGAGAAGAAGTTGGTCTTGGAAGTCAAGGAGTTGAAAGCTGCTCTTGCGGCTGAGATTCTTTCCAAGAGCAAGATTGAAACTGACATTGCCACGAGCGTCTTGCCAAGGTTGATGTTGAAAAGTCTCTTAAGAATGTTGCTGGTAGTTTTGAAGAGCTGAAACATACTTATGGAGGTATTTTTTGATTTTCTTTTTGTGCCCGCCTTTGTGCAATCTGCTGATCAATTTTTTGTTGCTTCCTTTAGAGCTCGCCCAAGATAAGAAGTTGAGTCCCTGAAGTTGTGCCTGCGTTCAGAACATAGCCGTACAGAGGAGGTAATTTCCCATGCTGAAGCAGATCTTGCTCTTGCCCGTTTGATTAGATGCGGAGCTGATTGTGATCTTGTGCAGGCTACTAAGACTGTTATTGATCTTAATGCCCGGCTTGATGTTGCCAAGAGTACTTTCGATGACTTTTCAAAATCATTTGAAAAGGTGGCTGTGGTGGTTCAAGCAGCTGCTGATGAGCCCAACATGACTTGGGGGGATCTTGTCCCTGCCTTCCCTTATCTTGCTCATAAATTTATTCTTGATATTCTTCAGGCTAGTATTAGTAGTGTATTGGGTTGGATCCGGGTTGCATTCCATACCATTCCCTTGGAGAACCTTGGCACTGTCATGATCAGAGTGAGCAGGTGGAGCATGATGAGGATTTGTTTGACGAGGTCACTAGTCGTATAGTTGCTCAACTTGATATCCCTCTTCCCATTGTAGAAAATACAAGCCCTCCTTCTGATTCTCCTAATGCTTGTGGGCTCTGCCTCGGTAATGTGATTCGTGCTTGTTCATGATTGATGAGGTGGCCTTCGTGCACGACTTCTTTGAGTTTCTGACCTTCGTGCCTTTGTCAATCTCCTGATTTGGTTTCTCATTGATTTTTGCTTTCCTTTATCTGGCTTCGAGCTCAGGGTTCTTTGGCATGTTGTCTTATAGGTGTGTAGTTGGCTTGTTTTCCTTTACTCTCAGGAGCTCTGGGCTCTTTTATTTTGGTCTGTTGACTTGAGGGCGAGTAGTCAGCCTTCATTGCCTTTACTCTCATCGATATTGCTGCTGCAACCCAGATATTGGAATTCTAGGGGTTTGTCAGCTCTTTGTTTGAGGCGAAAGATGACTGTACTTCATTGCTTGTTCTTATTAGTTGTGTGGTGTTCTCCCTTTTATGAGTAAAATCATTTCAGTTGGCTAATGTGCCATGTGTTCTTGATTGTGTTGCCGTCTTGATCCATCAGTTCATAAGTTCTAGGTCTGAGTACTTTTGCTACTATGTATGGGTCTTTCCATTGGGCTGAGTAGTTGATGTCTTCCATCAGTCTTTTGTATGCGCGGTAGGACTAGGTCTCCTTGTTGAAGCTTCCTTGGTTGTGTATTTTTATCGTAGTATCGCCTCAGTCCTTGTAGGTATCTTGTAGGTATCTTGTGTTTTGTATCGTTGCATTGATTCTAACTTCTTCTGTGCTGTCGATCTCGAGTATTTGTGTCTATTTAGCCTCTACTTCATCATACTGTTCTATTCTTGATAATGTCCAAATCAAGTCTGCTGGTAGGACAACTTCTGATCCATATACTAGAAAGAAGGGAGAATATCCTGTTGCTCTGCTGATTTGTGTTGGTAACCCCAGACTACTTTTGGTAATTCATCTATCCTTTTTACTCCGTAATCCTTGTGCTCTTCATATAGCCTTGGCTTTAAGCCGGCTAATATAAGACCATTGGCACTTTCGACTTGTCCATTTTCTTGTAGGTGAGTGACTGATGTGTAATCGATGTTAATTTATTCCACAATCTTGTGCCTAGCTGCAGAACTCGGTTGCTGTGTAGGGTGATCTGAGATCTGTGATCAGCCTATTTGGCATGTCGAACCGATGAATTATTTCTTGAATATATTCTATTGCTTTGGCTATGCTGTATTTGACCTGTGGTTTGTATTCTATCTATTTTATGAATTTGTCGATTGCCATGTTGATGTACTCGAATCCTCCTTTTACTTTTTTCAATGGTCCGACTTGGTCTAGCCCACAGCACGAAAATGGCCAAGCTGGAGGGATGCATATTAAATTGTGTGCTGACACGTGTGCTTGTCTTGTGAACATTTGGTAGCCTATGCATCTTCGGACGAGTTCTTCTGCATCTTGTAGTGTTGTTGGCCAGTAGTAGCCCTGTTCGAAAAACTTCTCCTACCAGGGTTCTTGATGCTGCGTGGTTGCCACAACAACCGGCGTGTATTTCTTCTAGAATTTTCTTTTTCTTTTCTGGCGGTAACGCATTTTAGTAGTACTCCTGAGGATGCTGCTCTTTTGTATAATTTGTCTCCGACGAGTATGTAGTTTTGGCTTCTTCGAATAATTTGAGTCGCTACTTTTTTCTCTGGTAGTTTGTGTTCCTTCAGGTAGTCGATAAATACTTGCGCCCATTCTTGATTTGTAGAAAGTTGATTATGATGAATCGTCATCACGTCTACATTCATTGGGGTTCGTTCCGAGTTCTTGTCAGTTGCAGGTTCAGGGGTTATCTCTCCGGGTTCTTTGCCCTTCGAGACCTTCCGCCCGTCCAACCCTTGAATTTGGAGATTTATTGGTATCTCTTCAAGTTGTTTTATGGAAGGAGGAGTAATCTCTTCTACAAATACGCATGGAGGTTCCTTTGCTCTATCTTACCCTAATTTTGCAAGGATATCTGCCGCAACGTTCAAGTCTCTGAGTGTTTCTCCAGCTTGCGTACTTCCATGCAGTATGCATTCAAGTTTTCTTTTGTGCAATCCTAATCTTTGTTGACTTAGATTGATAACTACTCTTGAGTCTTCGTAGACGAGTATTCTTTTGATTCCGACTGATGCTGCTATCTTTAATCTGTGAATTAAGGCTTCATATTCGACCTCATTGTTGGTTGGTTGCCACAATATTTGTAAGACATATTTGAGTTGTCTTTCATCATGTGAGATTAATAAAATTTCAGCTCCTACTCCGCCTAATTTGAGAGATCCATCAAAGTACATTTTTCAGTGGTCGAGTATGATTTCTAATGGTCATAGTTGGATTTCTGTCCACTCTGCCATGAAATCCATTAAGGCTTGCAACTTACTACCCCCGTCTGAGAAAATATGTGATTGTAGAGTTTAAATGTTGTCTCAAAATTAATGTAAACCGAGGTAGAAAGGTTAGCTTTTTGGTGGACCCAAAAGAAGAAGAAATGGTTAATCTAGAAGGTTCATGAACATATATAGAAATTGTTAAAGTACACTAAAGGACAAAGAAGGCCATATGCGTAATTTTACACTCATTAATTTGACCTCAAAAAGTGAGATTTACATGTTTTATGTGACGAAACGAGTGATTGCTTTTCATGGAGTGAAGTCCAAATTTACGTGACCTACTGGTACAATGGTATAGTGCCCGTGTGTTGCAACGGATTACTTTAGGGGAGTGCATGTGAAATAAAGGACTATATCTATCATAAGTTTAAGTCTCAAACAATATTAGTTCACCATGATCATGATCTCATGCACACTAAAGCATAACAAGTCACATCTCGATACTAAAAAATTTATAGTGCCTTAAACTGACCTCTAATTCAATCCCTTAAGCAAATCATTGATTTCTCTAGGGATATTGATCGCTCTTCAAAATGTTGACCAAGAATTTCATCTTTAGTGGTTAGAATAAAATTTAGCTTACTATTTCTCTATGTACTATGCAAGACATACAAATTTTAATATATATACTTACACTGTTGAAATGCGAAAATCTTTAACTATCCCATGTCTTCGTGAAGTTGTAAACAAGAAAACCTCCTAATTTCCTGCTGAAGAAGGGCAAGCCTTTTTTATTTGACAACTTAAATTAATAGATAGATAGATAGATAGACGAAATATAATATTAGTTTTTTCGGTCTTTGGTTTTGGCAGGCCCCTTCTTTTGTTCATGGTGCCAACAAAAAGGTTCTTCATTCCATGTTTTATTTGCAAATAGCATGGCCAGATTGAAATGATTCAAAACCTCTTGTAATGCATATAAATATGAAAACTTTGGATCATCACCCATGTACCAACGGTTTGGCCAATAAGGATCAACAATGTGCACGATTTTGGTACGCCTATCTATTATGTATAAGCTGTAATTCCTATCTTGGTAATATAGCAATAGAATCTATAAACAAATACCAAGAATATAATTATGAAACATCATATAAGTTTCTAATGAAGTTCATAGAACATATCTTACGGTGTTGCATCTCTACTAATATAAAGGTCACCAGTTAGAATTATCTTAAGTCCACCCAAATCCAACCCACCAAACCATTCTCGCAGTCTATATCTCTCCTAATTTTCACTAAACCGACCCCAAAATATGTATCCACAATACCAACTCTATTTAATCCAACGCTCCTACTCCCTAATCTCTTACTCATTCAAATCCAAAGGTCCAAAGTCTTTGGACCAAACATCATCACCCATTCCCCTCCCACCTCCCACCTTCGTGTAAAGGCATCGTACTGATCTGAACGAAATCGCTCAAATCACTCGTGCCCAAATCATCGCCCAGATTATCGGACATGCTACGTAACCTTGCCCCCCCCGCCCCACAGCGGACTCCCCGACGCCGCACCCCACGCTGCTCTTCACCGACGCCGCGGACACGACGCCGCCTGACGCCTCCACGCGAATCCGCGAATCGCCGTGACGCCACAAGGTCGCCGTGACGCCATGCTGCTCTCCCGCCCCGAGGCGATCCTGCGCCCCGACACCTCTACGCGAAACGCCTCCACGTGCTGCCCTCCCCCCGCGGAACGCCTCCACCCACTGCCCTCCCACCACGGAATGCCGCGAGGCGGCGCTGCTCTCCCACCCCGAGGCGAGGCCGTTTAGTGCACTTGCATGGCCATCCTGCCCCGACGCAACGCCGCGCTGCCCTACCGCCCCGACTTGACGTCGCGGAGACCTCCTGCCCCGACATGACGCCGTGGAGACGCCTGTCTCCCAGGAAACGCTGCCTAGCCCCACCGCTGCTCCCCTGCAGTCACGTCTGCAACGCCCTGCTGCTACCCTAACGCGACCGTCCTCCTGAAAACGCCGCTGCATAGCCATGACACCGCTGCCACGATCGAACTCCACTCTTCACGGTCAGATACAAATATTCTTGTCTGACTTAGTCCGTGTTCAAATGTTTGCCTCATCGCCTCAATGTTGCTCTCAGGGAGTGTGTTACCTGTTGCTGTGTTGCTCCTTAGGTTCGTGATGCCTATGGTTGCTAATAAAAATTGTGTGCTTAGGCTGCGTTGTACCTGCTGATTAGACTACTAACATGTCTAACAAAGTCTGATATAGCAACCATCCTGCAGACTGTTGTTCATCTCTTTTAGTGCTCAATCACATGTTGTGTCTAGAGCTCTGCAATGCAGACAAATCGTGGCATCCAATTACACAGGATATGATTGCACAAATCATATGTAAAATTATGCAAAGCAACAACAGTCAAATTTCAGGAACCTACCACCATTGCCCAGGCTGCCAGGCAGCATCTGGTTCCTGTTTCATAGCAATATAATATATTTTTTCTCTGCAAGTAATCTCATATAGATGTTGACAACAAATATGTGAGCTCTTGTGTACTGTAATATCTTAGTAGCTTTTATTCAATTTCCTTGTTTCATGATCACTTAAGTACTGAACTTTGAATAGTAAATTTATTTCAATTCATTGTTTCAAGATCACTAAAGCCAACTGCATGTTAGGACATCTAATATGGGGGAGAGGCAAGAAACCCCATCTGCATTTGCCAACATACCAGACAATGTTTCGTCATCTGACATGGGGGAGAGGGGAGAAACTCGCCCTGCAATGTCAGACATATCAAACATCATTGGTCGTGGTATGTTCCTTCTCATCGTTTAAGGTCATTTCCTATGAATAAATTTTTAAACAAAACTGTGGTATATTATGTGGACAGAGCCAAATGTCGATAGACTGCAGCGAGAAATAGAGGAAGAATGGGGAACAGGCGATGGTCCCAACGATCTTGAATGCATGCAGCTTCCTGATGAAGGTAACACATACTTAAATTTATAGGCTGCGGCTTTTCAATACCTTTAAGATGTTCAGATATTGCCATACTGAAATAATTTCTGTATTAAATAGGACCAGAATGTGCATACGAGTTGTATCGTGTCCGTAATGATTGCATCGACAACACTGCAGCTGATGATCCTTATGATTTTGTCTATCAGAACTTGCCGGAAACCCTCCATGTACTAAGAAAGGTTCCTAACTGCCATTATTGTGGAGCCATAAGGCTTGAAGGCGAGCCACTGGGATTTTGTTGTCACAAGGGCAAGATAACCAGACGTGCCTGCTGAGTTGAAGAGGTTGTTTACAAGTCAGGTTGATGAAGATGCTAAGTATTTTAGAAATCACATACGGTTCATCAACTCTCACTTCTCCTTCACAAGTCTCGGAGTTACACTGGATCGAAGATATACCACCGCATCCGGTACTGGCATATATACATTCATTGTACACGGTGCGATGTATCATCGCCTTGATCATTTGGTGCCAAGATCAAAAGGGGCATGTCACCTATAGCTCTACTTTTATGATACAGAAGATGATACATTGTCACGTAGAGTCAAGAGGTCTCCTGATCTTGGCATAAATCTCATCAGAAAGGTGCTCAACATTCTTCAAGCAGAAAACCCTTATGTACAGATCTTCAATAGAGTTGGCGCTACTCCTAATCTTGATAACTATGTCATCGAGCTGAACACTAATGTCATGCCTGATGAGCGGGGTTAAACATCTTCTCTAATATACTATGTCTTTCCATGCTTTTTTACTATTTTTTTGTAACTAGCAAATGTGCATTCTCATGAAGTTATAATTCTTGCTCATCATTACCAGGTATGATGCTCCTACTGCCTCCCAAGTTGCTGCTATCTGGACCAATAGAAGTGATCCACAAAGGTGATTTGATAGGAGTGTTATTGTATACCCAAGAGGAGAGAAGATGCGCTATATCAAACCATACCACGGTTGTTACGACCCACTAGCATATCCTTTATATAACTCTAGAGGATAAACTGGGAGGAATCAGCACATGCCCTACAACAACAATGCCATAAATACGACGTCTACAACAACTGTTGAGGATATTCAGCAACCTATGGGTATGGCAACACATGATCAATCTATTAGGACTCATAGAGAATCCTTCGAGAAGAGAGGACTCATAGCGACAGATAAAACAATTGAATGACTGCATGTGTGAGTCATCCAAATTTCAGATGCTAGTTGCTCTTAGAAGGTTATTTGCTACCATCCAGGCTTATTGTGAGACCACCCAAATTCGTGCACTGTGGGACAAGCACAAGGAATCACTGTGTGAAGATTACAGTAGAAACCAATCAAACTCAAGAACAGTAGAGCAAATGGTGCTAAGAGATTAGGAATTTGCTCCATTCCATATGGGAAAAGATATAGAAAAGTATGATCTTCCGAAGCTAAAGGATACAGGTAATAGTCTGTGCCATATAGTTGTCTACTATTCTGTACCACGAAACAAATTCTAAAAACTAACAAATGTCTATTTTATTGTGTTGAGCAGAGGAATGTTAAATGACAAAATGAGAGAGGTCCGAGAAGAACTTTCATTGGGGGTAGACCCATATCATTTGTATATAGCAAATAGTCTTAACAAAGAGCAAAGAGGCGGATTTGACCAGATTATGGAACATGTATTGAATAAACAGCACCAAGTGTTCTCTATCGATGGTCTAGGAGGCACAGGAAAGACCTATACAAGGCACTTCTTGCGAGAGTGCGTTCTCATGGATTGATAGCCATTGCAACCGCAACCTCGGGTATAGCAGCATCAATACTGCCTGGAGGACGCACTGCTCACTCGAGGTTCAAAATCCCAATAAAGATCAAGAGCAACAGCACATGCAACTATGAAAAGCAAGGTGGGACTGCAAAGTTACTCCGTATGGCATCTTTGATAATCTGGGATGAAGTTGCTATGACAAATCGACTAGCTGTCGAGTGTCTTGACAGGATGCTGCAGGATGGTATGAATTGTGCCTTGCCATTGGCCATGTGGTGGGAAGGTCATGGTATTTGGAGGAGATTTTAGACAGGTGCTGCCAGTGATAACACGTGGGACTAGAGCACAGATAACAGATGCAACATTGAAGAGATCCTATTTATGGGATGGCATTAGAAAAATAGGATTGATACATAACATGAGGGCTCAATCTCATCCATGGTTCTCAGATTACCTCCTTCACATTGGGAATGGAACAGAAGAAACCATTGCTAATGATTATGTGCAGCTACCAGAGAACATTGCCATTGCATATGAAGGTAAAAAAGGTTATGTAAACAAGCTAATCCATGATGTGTTCCCATCACTTGAAGACAATGCAAGGTCTACATCTTATGAGCACACGTGCCATTCTTTAAACTAAAATGAACATGTGGATCAACTAAATGCAAAGATGATTGACATATTTTCAGGAGAGGAGAAAATTTACCATAGCTTTGACACTATCGATGATTATTCTAGGGACAACTATCCAATTGACATCATAAACTCATCACCCCAAACGGTCTCCCACCACATGTTCTCAGAGTAAAGATGCACTGCCCTGTCACCCTTCTCCGCAATCTTGATCCGAACAATGGACGGTGCAATGGAACAAGGTTAATGATTAGAGCATTCCAGGACAACGCAATTGACGCTGAAATTGTTGGTGGGCAGCATGCAGGGAAAAGGGTGTTCCTTCCTAGGATTCCAATGTCTCCATCCGATGACATTTCACTGCCCTTCAAGATGATAAGGAAACAATTCCCGATTCGGCTCAGTTTTGCAATGACCATCAACAAAGCCTTCAAGATGACAAGGAAACAATTCCTGATTCGGCTCAGTTTTGCAATGACCATCAACAAAGCACAAGGCCAAACCATCCCAAATGTTGGCATCTACCTTCCAGCCGTGTTCTCACATGGACAACTTTATGTCGTTTTGTCAAGCGAAGTGTCAAGGCAAACAATCAGGATTTTATCAAAACCAGACAAGGAAATTGATTCTACGGGGAAGAGTACAAAAAATATCGTATATAAGGATGTGTTGAACTGTTGATGAGCTGTAAGTAGTGTTTAGAATTTTGTATAACAGAATTGCAACTTGCAATATCTCATTTTGAGTATGTGCCTGACGCTACCAATTTTTTTTACAGTTCAAAGAGGAGTTGACGCTGACGGATACACGATTTATATTGCAGGTTTTGGGAATATGGAAGTTGGCTTTGCTGTTCTTTTCTTCGGAATGCCCGCAACAACAGCGAGCAAAAAGGCAAGTAGGCTGTTGTTGCGCACAACAATTTTGCTTGCTCTGAGAACCACCTACATGTGAATCACTGCAAGTTCATTGTTGATGATGGTGGTGCGCACCACCTTGTTCAGCTTGTCTACATTGGTGCCGAGGTGTAGATAGAGCCGCTATGGGGCATGACATGCATGTTGAGGCATTGCTTCCAGGGGCCAAAGGGAGCTGTTCCAGTCCAGTTTCTTTAGGTAGTATTGGAGACGGGATCATTAGGCATGAGTTAGTAGTTCTTTATTGCAATTTTAATTAGAGTAAAATTATTGCTTTGTGAGGTATGTTACGTCTAAGGCTATACATATGAAGTCATCTATTGGTCTCTGAAATTGGTTGGGGTTATTCAATTATAAATTATAAATTCCTGATACATCGAAACTGGAAATAATGGCAATGAATTTTTTCTGACATTTACTACTTGTGCGCTCAGTGCGAAGGAACGCTTTTGAACAGTGTGTCGACTCGGATGAGATTGCTATTGCACGGGCTAAAACAGACGGCGCGGACATATTATCAAATAGACTTCAGAACTATATAGTAGTAACATAATTTTTGTTTCCTCAGCAACGCACGGGCTAAAAAATACGACACACGATCAATCAGATGAAACAAAAATACTCGAATCCAGGTAGTAAACGTGTAGTGCAGCATGCCACCATGCTTGACCCAGGTCCTGTGAATGGATCATCCAAACATGAACAAAGCCCGCCTCCCGCACGTGAACAGCTGCATGATCAAACCCACGTATAGTAGATCCAATGAACGCAATTAACGCAGGGTCACGCCCTGATTCCGGAATTAAGGCAGATAACAGATCCAATCACCATAATATCTATTTCTATCGCTAGAGAGAAACTTGAGGAAACACACCTAGAGGCATATGTGCAATCACCATAATATCTGTTCCGTGATTGCCGTCCAATATTGGGATGGATGCTGCATTCGTGCATGCATGCTGAGCGTGAGCACCCTGAAAGTTTTGGCCAATTTCTTGAATAAGGCTCATGACACTTTTACATAACTCCCAAGTTTACTATAAATTAAATTATACTGCACTATATTAAACTT
The DNA here is from genome assembly GCA_038502445.1 of Eremochloa ophiuroides. Taxonomy (NCBI): domain Eukaryota; kingdom Viridiplantae; phylum Streptophyta; class Magnoliopsida; order Poales; family Poaceae; genus Eremochloa; species Eremochloa ophiuroides. The sequence continues at coordinate 28,713,564 of JAHLJS010000006.1, read as the reverse complement.
TTACGTAATTGAAAAATATATCTCTACTTATATATATTCCGGTGTGTTCGAATTTTATCTAATATTTTCATATAAATTTTAGCTAAATATATTTTTTGTTATATCTCGGCAAAAAAGAATTATAAATCGGGACTTGCATCCGTATGCAATGTGCTCATCCGTTAATGTGTCTAATTAAAACTGGTGCCTCATAGTTCCTAAAAATAAGCATCGACAATATATCTATTTCCTTTCCAGCTATTTCCTTTCCACTAGCACCATCAGCGCCCATGCTACGTAAGTAGAAGCCGTGAGCCCTAAACCAATATAAAACACCGCTGCCGCCCTGACGGTGACGCCGCTGCACTGCCGCGACGGCCCCATGGTGCTTCTGAAAAAGCCGTCTGGAGGCCGCCCGACGCTGCCGCCAATACTATGCATAGCGTCTTCCCGATAAGCAGCCATGGATTGAACTTGCGCTCCACGACAACGCACGCGACGACACACAGGGACGCGGCGATCCTACAACGCCACGATTCCACCAACCTGCGCTCCGATCCCCGGCGAGGATCGCCCAACAGGTACGTACGCCACCTCCTTCTCTTCTGAACTAATTAAGCTGATGCGGGGACATGTAAATTAGCTTGCTGCGCCTGCAGATTAGCTTGCTGCCTTGCTCATAGACTCGTGGCGCTCGGGCTCAGCTATCGGCGGCCGCTTGTGCTTGGTGATCGCAATCAGCGGCTGCCGATCGGACACGACACGACGGTGCAATATACTCTGCAGTCCGCTCCGCTTCTTAATGACTAAATGTTGATTGGGATCGTGCGCTGGGAACTGGAAGCAACGCCGAGACGCCAACGCGAGTAGCTAGGCACCGTTATTTGGGCTAGGCTGTGGAATAGCTGAGGAGGGGTTCTTACTATGATCAACTTACTATGCCCTTTAATTAAGTGCATATATCCATTGCATCAGGGATGAAAAACATCTAAGTCAAAGAGACGATGCACTTAATACCTGTATAAATAAAGGGCATAGTAAGTTGATCATATAAGGTGGTTCAATTAAATAATTTAATTTATACACATGTATACAGAAATGACAGCCCAGGTCACAGGTGTAGAAGAAACATCCCAGCAACCAGCAGGTTCTGCTGTAGCAGGTGTACTCATCTACTATGAGATCCCAGAGATATGTTGTAGTGCTTGTACTACTAAAGTACACGTTGGGTTGTTCTTTAAAATGAATAAATTTAGACACATTTACTTACTTTCCCATCGAATTGCATATTTTCATGAAACATGCATTCCATATCCTTTCTGTTTAGTCATGCACCGTTGATGTTCACCAGAACTTGTTTTTTGGGTGCTGATTTCGAGTACTCAATAAGCTCGAGATCTTCATCGGTACACTTGTAATCTACGAGAAAGAACATTATGTTTTTGTTATAAACATCTGGTCAAAACAAAAATTAAAAATAAAGCAAGAGAAGAAGCAGTAATTACCGCTAGGCTGAACTTGTTTCATGTTTTCTTTCTTGGGCTTGTTATGTTGTGCCATTCTAAGCAAGTTGTCTAAAGCACTTTTTCATAAATCTCTCGACTGGTTACCAATTTGCTCCAATAGTTGTTCATCAGAGCATCTGTCCATTGATTCATTTGGAACCTCCAACATATCTTCACCTACTCCAACAGTTGATCCATTGTATGTTATAGCTGCACGCATGAGAGGGAGGAATAAATATATTATTATATCACATCTATGTTCTGTTGAAAAAAATGTTAATTGAAAAATAGATAGAATTATTGTTGGTAACACCGATTCGGCTGAAACCTTTATTTTCGTGGAATTGTACTTTCTATCTGCCACATCATCAAGCATAGGTTCTCCAACATTGTCAACACATTCCTTTAGTTCCTCTCCTTCTATATCCATGTCATCTTGATCTTCAAACATTTCAATCAACATGAGTTTTGTTGCTAAGAGTAATAGACAAAGATTATCCTTTTGTTGATCACGCCGACACTCCCTGGCGCAACTTCAATCAAAGGATCTTCAGTTTTGTTAACAGCTGAGTTTCCTTCATTCCCATCTACTACGTCGTCATGTGTATCTATCTCCTCGTCGTTCGTGTCCTGTATCAGTAAGATGAACTCAAACATGTAAGTGCTAAATCAGGATTTCTATCAGTGATGGAGCTGGGGGTGCCAGCAGGGGTTTTGGCCACCCCAATGCGGCAAAAATTTCTAGAACCCCTCCTCAGCTATTCCACAACCCAGCCCAAATAACGGTGCCTAACTACTCGCGTTGGCGTCTCGGCGTTGCTTCCAGTTCCCAGGGCGCGATCCCGATCAAAATTTAGTCATTCAGGAGCTGAGCGGACTGCAGAGTCTATTGCACCGTCGTGCCCGTCCGACCGGCAGCCACCGATAGCGATCACCAAGCACAAGCGGCCGCCGATAGCTGAGCCCGAGCGCCACGAGTCTATGAGCAAGGCAGCAAGCTAATCTGCAGGTACAGCAAGCTAATCTACACGTCCCCACATCAGCTTAATTAGTTAAGAAGAGAAGGAGGTGGCATACGTGTAGTCGTGGCGTTTTAGGATCGCCGTGTCCCTGTGCATCGTCGCGTGCGTTGTCGTGGAGCGCAGGTCCAATCTATGGCGGCTTATCGGGAAGACGCTACGCGTAGTACTGGCGGCAGCGTCGGGCGGCCTCCAGGCGGCTTTTCCAGAAGCACCGTGGGGGCGTCGCGCGCGGCAGTGCAGCGGCGTCACCGTCAGGGCGGCAGCGGTGTTTTATATTGGTTTAGGGCTCACGGCTTCTACTTACCTAGCATGGGCGCTGATGGCGCTGGTGGAAAGGAAATACAATAGATATATTGCAGTTGCTTATTTTTAGGAACTATGAGGCAACAGTTTTAATTAGACACATTGACGGATGAGCACATTGCATACGGATGCAAGTCGCGATTATAATTCTTGTTTTCTGAGATATAACAAAAATATATTTAGCTAAAACTTATATGAAAATGTTAGATAAAATTCGAACATGCCGGAATATATATTAGTAGAGATGTATTTTTCAGTTACGTAAAAGTTTAATATAGTGCAGTATAATTTAATTTATAGTAAACTTGGGAGTTATGTAAAAGTGTCATGAGCCTTATTCAAGAAATTGGCCAAAAATTTCAGGGTGCTCATGCTCAGCATGGATGCACGAATGCAGGATCCATCCCAATATTGGACGGCAATCACGGAACAGATATTATGGTGATTGCACATATGCCTCTAGGTGTGTTTCCTCACGTCTCTCTAGCAATAGAAATAGATATTGTGGTGATTGGATCTGTTATCTGCCTTAATTCCGGCATCAGGGCGTGACCTGTGCGTTAATTGCATTCATTGGATCTATTATACGTGGGTTTGATCATGCAGCTGTTCACGTGTGGGAGGCGGGCTCTGTTCATGTTTGGATTATATCCATTCATAGGACCTGGTCAAGCATGCTGGCATGCTGCACTACACGTTTATTACCTGGATTCGAGTATTTTTGATTCATCTGATTGATCGTGTGTCGTATTTTTTTAGCCCATGCGTTGCTGAGGAAACAAATTATATTACTACTATATAGTTCTTAAGTCTATTTGATAATATGTCCGCGCCGTCTGTTTTAGCCCGTGCAATAGCAATCTCATCCGAGTCGACACACTGTTTAATTACGATTTTTACAAAAGCGTTCCTTCGCACTGAGCGCACAAGTAGTAAATGTCAGAAAAAATTCATTGCAATTATTTCCAGTTTCGATGTATCGGGAATGTATAATTTATAATTGAATAATCCCAACCAATTTCAGAGACTAATAGATGACTTCATATGCATAGCTTAGACGTAACATACCTCACAAAGCAATAATTTTACTCTAATTAAAATTGCAATAAAGAACTACTAACTCATGCCTAATGATTCCGTCTCCAATACTACGTGGAGAAACTGGACTGGAACAGCTCCCTTTGGCCCCTGGAAGCAATGCCTTAACATGCGTGTCATGCCCCATAGCGGCTCTATCTACACACCTCGGCGCCAAGGTAGACAAGCTGAACAAGGTGGTGCGCACCACCATCATCAACAATGGACTTGCAGTGATTCACATGTAGGTGGTTCTCAGAGCAAGCAAAATTGTTGTGCTCAACAACAGCCTACTTGCCTTTTTGCTCGCTGTTGTTGCGGGCATTCCGAAGAAACTAACAGCAAAGCCAACTTCCATATTCCCAACCTGCAATATAAATCATGTATCCGTCAGCGTCAACTGATCTCTGAACTGTAAAAAAAATTGGGAGCGTCAGGCACATACTCAAAATTAGATATTGCAAGTTGCAATTCTGTTATACAAAATTCTAAACACTACTTACAGCTCATCAACAGTTCAACACATCCTTATATACGATATTTTTTGTACTCTTTCCCGTAGAATTAATTTCCTTGTTTGGTTTTGATAAAATCCTGGTTGTTTGCCTTGATACTTCCCTTGACAAAGCGACATAAAGTTGTCCATGTGAGAACACGGGTTCTGGAAGGTAGATGCCAACATTTGGGATGGTTTGGCCTTGTGCTTTGTTGATGGTCATTGCAAAACTAAGCCGAACCAGGAATTGTATCCTTGTCATTTTGAAGGCTTTGTTGATGGTCATTGCAAAACTGAGCTGAATCGGGAATTGTTTCCTTGTCATCTTGAAGGGCAGTGAAATGTCATCGGATGGAGACATTGGAATCCTAGGAAGGGACACCATTTTCCCTGAATGCTGCACACCAACAATTTCAGCATCAACTGCGTTGTCCTGGAATGCTCTAATCATTAACCTTGTTCCATTACACGGTCCATTGTTAGGATCAAGATTGCGGAGAAGGATGACATGGGTAGTGCATCTTTACTCTGAAAACATGTGGTGGGAGACCGTTTGGGGTGATTGAGTTTAGGAAGTCAATTTGATAGTTGTCCCTAGAATCATCATCGATAGTGTCAAAGCTATGGTAAATTTTCTCCTCTCCTGGAAATATGTCAATCATCTTTGCATTTAGTTGATCCACATGTTCATTTTTAGTTGAAAGAATCGCATGTGTGCTCATATAAGATGTAGACCTTGCATTGTCCTCAAGTGATGGGAACACATCATGGATTAGCTTGTTTACACAATCTTCTTTATCTTCATAAGCAATGACAATGTCCTCTGGTAGCTGCACATAATCATTACCAATGGTTTCTTCTGTTCCATTCCCAATGCAAAGGAGGTAATCTGAGAACCATGGATCAGATTGGGCCCTCATGTTATGTATCAATCGTATTGTTCTAATACCATCCCATAAATTTCAAAATGAGGGAGGTCCGGGAAGAACTTTCATTGGGGGTAGACCCAGATCATTTGGATATAGTAAATAATCTTAACAAAGAGCAACGAGACAGATTTGACCAGATTATGGAACATGTATTGAATAAACGGCGCCAAGTGTTCTCGGACCTCTCTTCAATGTTGCATCTGTTATCTGTGCTCTAGTTCCACGTGTTATCACTGGCAGCACCTGTCTAAAATCTCCTCCAAATACCATGACCTTCCCACCAAATGGCAAATGGCAAGGCACAATTCATAGTATCCTGCAGCGTCCTGTCAAGACACTCGACAACTAGTCGATTTGTCATAGCAACTTCATCCCAGATTATCAAAGATTATCAAAGATGCCATATACGGATCATCAAAGATGCCATATACGGAGTAACTCTGAAGTCCCACCATGCTTTTCATAGTTGCACATGCTATTTCTCTTGAGCATTATTGGGATTTTGAACCTCGAGTGAGTAGTGCGTCCTCCAGGCAGTATTGACGTTGCTATACCCAAGGTTGCGGTTGCAATGGCTATCAATCCATGAGAACGCACTCTCGCAAGAAGTGCCATGTCTAAGAAGATCTTTCCTGTGCCTCCTGGACCATCGACAAAGAACACTTGGCGCTGTTTATTCAATACATGTTCCATAATCTGGTCAAATCCGTCCCATTGCTCTTTGTTAAGACTATTTGCTATATCCATATGATCTGGGTCTACCCCCAACGAAAGTTCTTCTCGGACCTCCCTCATTTTGTCATTTGTAAATTCACCTGCTCGACACAACAAAATAGACATTTGTTAGTTTTTAGAATTTGTTTCATGGTATAGAACAGTAGACAACTATATGGCACAGACTATTACCTGTATCATTCAGCTTTGGAAGATCATACTTTTCTATATCTTTTCCCATGGAATGGAGCAAATTCCTAATATCTCTCGGCACCATTTGCTCCATTGTTCTTGAGTTTGATTTGTTTCTACTGTAATCTTCACACATTGATTCCTTGTGCTTGTCCCACAGTGCACGAATTTGGGTGGTCTCACAATAAGCCAGGATGGTAGCAAATAACCTTTAAGAGAAACCGACATCTGAAATTTTGATGACTCACACAAGCAGCCATCAATTGTTTTATCTGTCTCTATGAGTCCTCTCTTCTCGCAGGATTCTCTCATGTGTTGCCATACCCGTAGGTTGCTGAATATCCTCAACAGTTGTTGTAGACGTCGTATTTATGGCATTGTTATTGTAGGGCATGTGTTGATTCCACCAAGTTTCTCCTCATGGGTGACATAAAGGATATCCTAGTGGGTTGTAATAACAACCGTGATATGGTTTGATATAGCGCATCTTCTCTCCTCTTGGATATACAATACCACTCTTATCAAAACACCTTTGTGGATCATTTCCATTGGTCCATATAGCAGCAACTTGGGAGATAGTAGGAGCATTATACCTGGTAACGATCAACAAGAATTAAAAGTCCATGAGAATGCACATTTGCTGGTTACAAAAAAAAATAGTAAAAAGGCATGGAAAGACATAGTATATCAGAGAAGATGTTTAACCTCGCTGATCAGGCATGACATTAATGTTGAGCTTGATGACATAGTTATCAAGGTTAGGAATAGCGCCGACTCTATTGAAGGTCTGTACATAAGGGTTTTCTGCTTGAAGAATTTTGAGCACCTTTCTGATCAGATTTATGCCAAGATTAGGAGACCTCTTGACTCCACGTGACAATGTATCATCTTCTGTATCATAAAAGTAGAGCTGTAGGTGACATGCCCCTTTTGATCCTGGCACTAAATGATCAAGGCGATGATAAATCACAATGTGTACACGGAATGTATATATGCCAGTACCGGCTGCGGTGCTATATCTTCGATCCGGTGTAACTCCGAGACTTGTGAAGGAGAAGTTAGAGTTAATGTACCGTATGTGGTTTCTAAAATACTTAGCATCTTCATCAAGCTGACTTGTAAACAACCTCTTCAACTCAGCAGGCACGTCAGGTATATGGAGTTTTATCTTGTCCTTGCGACAACAAAATCCTGGTGGCTCGCCTTCAAACCTTATGGCTCCACAATAATGGCAGTCAGGAACCTTTCTTAGCACATAGTGGGATTCCGGCAAGTTTTGATAGACAAAATCATAAGGATCATCAGCTGCAGTGTTGTCGGTGCAATCATTACGGACACGATACGACTCGTATGCACATTCTGGTCCTATTTAATACAGAAATTATTTCAGTATGGCCATATCTGAACATCTTAAAGGTATTGAAAAGCCACAGTCTATAAATTTAAGTATGAGTTACCTTCATCAGGAAGTTGCATGCATTCAAGATCGTTGGGACCATCACATGTTCCCCATTCTTCCTCTATTTCCCGTATATGGTCTGTTGCCTAGACAAAATTAGCATAATGGTAAATAGAAATATGCGTCAATGAGAAAAATGCATTGGTGAATATTTGTGTAAAACCAACCTTCATCATCATAATCGGCAGCAGGGTTAGTATTAGGTTCGAATAAAGCAGGATCAAACTCAACATCACCAATCGGTGCATGTGTTGGATGTATAGGTGTCACTGGCATAGAAGTTTGGTCCCTCCATGTGTTGGTTATTTTTTTTCTTATATTGCCGCCTCTGCTCGAGCAAGTTCTCCTTGTACGTCTCATCCAAATTTAGGTACCAGGTTCGGTTTCTGAGTAGACTGGGTATGCTTGAAGAGGCACCTGGTCAACAATGCATGGAGAAATTTGAGTAAATGTCGTATGTTGAAATTGTCAGGACGAGGTTCACAGTGCCCGTGCATACCTATATTAATTAGGGTGCTGTTTGAACTATCAAGATGCAGAGGACCCAATGGTTATCGTTGCCTCATGACGTACTCATCATTCCTATGCAGCCAGTCGCTAGAATTATTTGGGTCATCATTCTCTTAGCCATGATGCCCTGATGCTTGGCAGATGGTAGGAGCACCATTTTGGAATGTTGGTTCTCCTGCAATTGTATATATATTTTGAATAAACCACTCACATAATTTGTATAGAAAGCATAAGAGGCACTATTGGTAAAAAAAGAGAGGCAAACAGTACCCGATCGGGGAAGGTGCGATGTCGAATATACTGCATCTATCATTTGAGCATCTATGCAACCAGGCTGAGGGGCTACATGACATGGTTATGTGTTCAATTGATTAGGAATGCTTCTCATTTGTTTTTTCTATAAAAAATAAATATTTATAGGGATGATGATCGATTAAGCAATACCATGATTAGTGACAGTCGATACTGTCATAGTATTTTCCTTACACGATACTCACGTTGCTTTATATTCCTCTCCTCTCTTTATTCGCTTGTTTCTTCGGCCCTTTTCCGTGCGCGATATTCACGTTGCTTTCTATTTCTTTCTTCTCAGAAAAAAATATATTATATTGCTATGAAACAGGAACCAGATGCTACCTGGCAACCTAGGCAATGGTGGTAGGTTCCTGAAATTTTGGCTATTATTGCTTTGCATAATTTTACATATGATTTTTCATTCATATCCTGTGCAATTGGACGCCACGATTTGTCTGCATTGCAGAGCTCTAGACACAACATGTGATTGAGCACTAAAAGAGATGAACAGCAGTCTGCAGGATGGTTGCTATATCAGACTTTGTTAGACATGTTAGTAGTCCAATCAGCAGGTACAACGCAGCCTAAGCCCACAATTTTTTTTAGCAACCATACGTAGGAGCAACACAGCAACAGGTAACACACTCCCTGAGAGCAACATTGAGGCGATGAGGCAAACATTTGAACAGGAACTAAGTCAGACAAGAATATTTGTATCTAGTGGCGTTCGATCGTGGCAGTGGTGTCGCGGCTGTGCAGCGGCGTTTTCAGGAGGACGGTCGTGTCGGGATAGGGCAGCGGCGGGGCGTCGTGGACGTGACGGCAGGGGAGCGGCGGCAGGGCCGGGCAGCGTTTCCTGGGAGATAGGCGTCTCCACGGCGTCGTGTCAGGGCAGGAGGTCTCCGCGGCGTCGCGTCGGGGCGGCAGGGCAGCGCGGCGTCGCGTCAGGGCAGGAGGTCTCCGCGGCGTCGCGTCGGGGCGGCAGGGTAGCGCGGCGTCGCGTCAGGGCCGGAGGGCCGCGCATGTGCGCTGAATGGCCTCGCCTCAGGGCAGGAGAGCAGCGCGGCCTCACGGCGTTCCGTGGGCGAGGGCTGTGCGTGGAGGCGTTCCGCAGGGGGAAGGGCAACGCGTGGAGGCGTCGGGGCGCGGCCTCGCCTCGGGGTGGGAGAGCAGCGCGGTGTCGCGGCGACCTCGCGGCGTTCCGCGGGGGGAGGGGGGAGGCCAGCGCGACCGTGTAACGTTTCGCGGATTCGCGTGGAGGCGTTAGGGGGCGTCGGGGAAGAGCAGCGCAGGCCGCGACGTCGGGTCCGTGGCGTCGGATGAGAGCAGCGTGGGGTGCGGCGTCGGGGGCAAGATTACATAGCATGTCCGATAATCTGGGCGATGATTTGGACGCGAGTGATTTGGGCGATTTCGTTCGGATCTGTACGATGCCTCTACACGAAGGTGGGAGGTGAGAGGGGAATGAGTGATGATCTTTGATCGAAAGACTTTGGACCTTTGGATCTAAGTAAGTAAGAGATTAGGTAGATAAGAGTGTATTAGGAGCATTGGATTAAATGGAGTTGGTTTTGTGGATACATATTTTGGGGTGGGTTTAGTGAAGATTAGGAGAAATATATAGGTGGGTTGGATTTAGGTGGACTGACTTAAGATAATCGGTGACCTTTGTATTAGCATATGGAGATTCGTACGTGCTCCACTCCCAATGGCACTTGGAAACCGAACTCGTAGGGACTATTTGGTCGGTGGCTAATTTCTGGCCTGATTCCTTGGAGCCGAGTTTGGGCTGTTTGGTTGCCTGTTCTTGGGCTTGGGACCTGGCTAAATTGGGCCAGCCGTACCTTGGAGCCTGGCTCCAGAAAAACGAAACGCCCGTCCGTTTTCGTGGAGCCTGGCTATGGCCAGCCCGTGAAGAAGGTTCGCTCACCTCCACCGTCACCTCCTCGTCCACCACCGCGGTGCCGGAGAAGCGTCAGTGGCCGCGTCGGCGGAGGCCGCCGCCTTGGTGGACATGGCAGTGCTGCCGGCGGACGACGCGGAGCAGCCGAGCAGGGCGCGGGCGTGGCGGACCGTGCTCTGCGGGCGACCGGGGCGGCGCTCCCGTGGCTGCCGGCGGACGACGCGGAGCATGGCGCGGGCGCGGCGGACCGTGCGCTCCGGGCTGCCGGGGCGGCGCTCCCGCGACCGTCGCCTTGGTGGACCGGCGGACGATGCGGAGCAGTGCGCGAGCGCGGCGGACGGGCGGCCGGTGCGGCGCTCCCCCGGCCGTCGCATGGGGGCGGGAGCACAAGCACTGGCAACGGGACGGCAGCGTGCGACGCGGCTGCCGCCTTGGTGGACCCGGCTTGGCCGCCGGCGGACGATGCGGAGCAGGGCGCGGGCGTGGCGGACCGTGCGCTCCGGGCTGCCGGGGCGGCGCTCCCGCGGTCGTCGCATGGGAGCGGGAGCACCAGCCTTTCTCGTGGAGAAGAGATGGTCGGAGGGCCTCCATGCCTTGTGCTGGTGGTGCTTGCCGTGCTCGTCCTGCTCCGTGGTCGTTCTGCTGGTTGCTCGTCCTGCTCTGTGCTCGTTCTGCTGTTGCCATGGTCGTTCTGCTGGTTGCCAATTGCCATGCTCGTTCTGCTGCTGGCCGTGCTCGTCACACAATTGACATCAGTTCGAGCAGCAAAGGCCACCGCCGGCGATGGTGCCCACCACGGCGGTGGTGCCCACCACTTGTTTGTGAAAATGTGTGCAAGGGGGGTAAAGTTACCAGCTCTGAGAAGAGGTGACTGTATCAAATAAACCAGATAACTAAACACATCCTATGTCTAGCCAGGATAACACGGCACATAGGATGTGTTTGGTTATCTGGTTTATTTGATACAGTCACCAAACAATCAGGAGTGGCTTGTTAGGAGCGGGTTAAAGCTGCCCGGACTAAAATTCTAGGCAGGATAGGAGTTAGCCAGGAAACAAAACAGACCACTAGTGGCTAGTGCTACGCATGGCGTGGCCGTAGCAGAGGGGGGCAGGTGTCAACCACTACCAGGACGGCTGGGCATCAATCAATCACGCTCTCCACCAAGACCAAACGGCCGCCCTGGTGCTGTCGACTGTCGTTCGCCCCGTCGTTGGCTGGCGCATGTCCCGCACCGCACCGGGTCCATTTGACCACCAACAACCACTCCTGCAGTCCGCTGCGCTCGTATGCGTCCAGTCCACCGATCAATCAGCTGACGACAAGGACTCTCCCACCCCACTCACGAGAGCAGCAAAGGAAGGCGTGCGCTTTCTCGAGTCTGTGCAGGCGACGGAGCCGCCGCCGCGGCTATGTCGTCCGCCGCCTCGGGCCTCGGCGGGAAGGAAGGGCCCTCCTCCGCCGCCTTCTCCGTGGACCTCGCGGCCGCCGCGCGCCGGCTGCTGGCCTTCCTCCGCGCGGCGCCGGCCGGGGTGGGCCCGCGGTCCGTGCGGAGGTACGAGGAGCTGTGGATGCCGCTCGCGGCGGGGGAGGCAGGCAGAGGAGGAGGAGAAGAGGTGATGCTGGTGCCGCCGTCCGACGTGCAGCTCGTCTGGCTCTGCCACTGCTTTCACCATGTCAGCCTCTTCTTTTATTTCTTGCCACCTTTTCGGTTCTTTCTCCATTTATTGCCTTAGAGCGTCTTGGCTAGCCACATAAAACTATGTTCATTCAATTCGGATGCCTCTGTTGCTAATAATGGTATGGAATTCCTTGTGGTATTGACTTTTGAGAATTTACATTCAAAAGTCAAAAGTGATTGGACAACTAAGCACAATGATTATGCCCACAAGGCCACAACAGTCAGTTTCATCTTTTTATGTACTAGTAGCCACATCTTTCTCTGTATCCCCGGGCCAAGCTGATCAGGAGTCTTTGCTTTGTTCTCTCTCCTAATATAAATCTAGAATGTTTAGTGCCTGTTTAGAATTTAGATGCATTTGGAATGGCAAAACTTTTGTCTCTAATCTTTTGCTGCAAAATTTTTGCCATTCAAACCTTTGCTCTGGTGTTTAGATGCATGACAAATGTTTATAACCTCTCTTAGCTCGCACCCCTAGGCGTTTTTGCCCAGTTTTGGACCTCTTGGGTAGCAAAATGGCAAAAGTTAAGGAACCCAGGATCAATGTTTACAGATCGTCCGATTAATCGCGATTAATCGTCCTGGTCGGTCCTAGGTGCTCGATTAGGAGGTCCGACTCGATTAGCTCGACCAGAAACCTGGTCGTCCGATTAGTCGTCGACTAATCGCGATTAATCGTCCGATTAGGTCATGGACGACCAGTTTCTGTGATGTGTTTCTGGGCCTGTGCTGGGCAGATTTGTGGGGCACTGGGCCTTCCAATTTGGCCTGTTAGGGTTAGAATAGATAGAGGGGAGGCATAGCCAGCCGCACAGCGACCCTAGGGCGGCCGCAATTCTCCCCGGCTGCCTCTCTCTCTCTCGCCTGTGCTGGGCAGTTTCTGTGATGTGTTTCTGGGCCTGTGCTGGGCAGTCTTGTAGTTTTGCTTCCTTTGTTGTGTATACATATATGATATATAGTTATATAGTATATATATATAGAGGTATATGTCCTGAAATACACCGGACGATTAGGTGGACGACCAGGGTCGACCAGGTTCGATTAATCGACCTGGTCGACGATTAATCGCCTGGTCGGTCCTAGGTTGACCAGGTTCGACTAGGCGACCTGAAAACATTGCCCAGGATTTGCTGTTTTTTGCCATGCTGTTTAGATCCATTTTGGCAAAATTAGAGCTAAAAGTGCGGGGCAGTTTTGCCAATGGAACTAAACAAACCCTTACTTTTTTAAACGAAGATAGAGAATTTACTGTGATTGAGCAACAAGTTGGTCAAATTGCAATGATATACTCCTAGTATAGTAGTAAAAATTACTGTGCTTACTTTTTTGGAAATAACTACTTCAAATGAATCCCCTTGCTCAACTTAACATTCCACAAGGAACCCACTTCCGTCAAACTCAGCTGCTTTTGCCCCTTCAACACTACTCACCATGTGCTCCATTTGAAATTTCTTTGGCTCTGCAGGAGAGCTACTCCGTGTACTGCACGTCGAGGTTTGGACGCCTCGTCAACCGTCCATCAATCCTTGATGTGGAGAATGAAGAGTTCGCTGAGGATCATTGTCGAGATGTCTGGGCTACTCATTTCCCATCCGAACCATTTGACCTTGACACTAATGAGATTGATGGAAACAGAGTTGATAACATAACCTGTGACAATATCAATGGTGAAATTGTCAAAATGGTGAGACGGTACGCTGGCCTAGCAGACCGTTTTGCCTCACCCTTTGTGCGTGAAGGTGTCTACCATGTTGCTGCTAAACGGCGATATGTGCGTTTCCTGGACCTTATCAAGAAGGTTGCATGCGCACCCCAAGAATTCACACGGCTTGTGCCTAGCCTAGACATATTACTGATGTGGCTTGCTCACCAGGTATAATAGACCTTACATTTGATTAAGCAAGTAATTTTGCTCTCAAAAGCGTTTTAGTTTACACAACTGCGATGAATACATGCCAGAGTTTTCCTGTGTGTTATGCCACGGATATGGTAGCGATGGGCATCAGGGATAATGTTGCAAAAGTGGGGGTTGGTTATGGGGAAGTGGTGAGTGATGAGGTGGTAGGGAGGACAAGGGGACTATGGGAGGACACATATGATGAACCATATGATATGGCTGGATCAGAGGTTGATGTGGGAGCAGTTAGCGCAGCAAGGGAGGCATTTTACTGGGTGCCAGCAGTATCAGAGGAGGATGCCAACAGGCTATACAAGAGTTTGCAGCCAAGATTCCTTATGGAGGTATGTTGGACCTTCAAAGTGTCATTAACTGTAGTTATTCAGTAGCATTTTGATTAAATTAGACTGCTCTAGAATCTAGATGAAATGCCAAACAGCATTGTAATCATACTTAACCAGTTAACCTTATGCCAAACTTAGGATATTCCACATTAGCTTGTATGATGTCCTCATGAGGGGTTAGCAAATAGACACAATTTTCTATTTGTCTATTGTTATGTTCTATTTATCTTTGCTTCCCCAGCTACCATCCATTTGTTTCTGAACCACATGGCATAATGCCAACAACAGTGAGTAATAACGGCAGCAATAAGTCGAAAAGGCAGTTATAAATTCTACAGCCCCATGTGCGCCATGGTCACACCCAGCCAAAATGCTAGATTCCCTTTGCTAATGGCCTCAAGTGATCGGGTGGTGGGTAGGCTTGCTCAATTATTTGTTTCTGCCAGCATCATCTCTCGAAAAATCGACCCCCACGATGTTGGGCTTCAAAAAATACTTTTTATTCTTAGTATGCACAACACATAAATATGTATTGACCTCTCTTCGGATGAGGTCGAGAAGTCGAGCCTAGGCCCAGTGGTTCAACTCTGGCCCATAAGCATTTTGTGTAGAGAAAATCAATATTTATTTCTACATTCATATGATTCAGGTATATTCAAATTATTGAGGACTGCTACTATAACTTTCAAGCTGTGGTCCTATTGATCTATATAGAAAATCTAGACACTTGAGCAATTGATAAGCTTATTTCCAGGTTCAGACCTTGTATAGTGAATTTATTATATTCAAATTTTATATTGACATGACACATGATATCCTTACATATTTTTGTGGTTTACATTCTGGCTCATTGTATCATTGATCTTCTTGGTGGCAGGTATATGTGTTCTTGAAGGGAGAATTTGATAAGGAGCCCACTAGCAAGGAGTTCCTACGATTGCGAACACAGAGGTGTCACAGATCACTAAAACTCAACAAATCGATGTCCAATTTATCCTGCAAAAGCTGGCAGAAAGTATGGCACTTGTATTGTGAATTTGCAACCCGCGGCCTCCTCATTGAGTTCAGGCGAACCCTTAATGGGTGCTTCAGGAAAAGCAAGTTCCTCAAAAACATCTCATTCTCATGGAGTGATGTGTTGCATGAGAAAGCACTCGCTCTCACAGAGGAACTTGATGTCAGGATGAGAGTGATGGTATCAATTACCCCTCCAGTTCAAGCACCATACTTGCTCAAATGTGTGCCTGATCGAGTCACTGATGATGGTGGGGCCATGATTTCTGATGTCATATTGCGCATGAGAAATTACCGTCCGCAAGAAGGACGTTGGCTGACACGAACTGTACTTGATCACAGTGGGAGAGAATGTTTTGTCATCCGGATGAGGTATTGTTCAGTAGGTTGTACTGATTATTATTGTAGAGTTTGGCTTTGGTTGATATGTTTCACGTACCACCTCCCATAAAAAGTCCACTTGTAATTTTATATCTCAGTATGCTTTTTGATGAAACCTGTTGCAACTTGTGTAGAATAGGCAGAGGGATTTGGCGGAGAGGTGCTGAAACTCCCATGGCAGTGAAATGGGAGGATAGGAGCATTGAGGTTCGAGAAGGATCGTGGTCATATATTGCTAGTACAAGCTCTGTTGGTTATGCTCCTGGTAACTTCAGTTTGTGCAATAATTGGTTTTCCTGGAAATTAGTATATTACAATTATCTTATGATATCCCTTTATGGTGCAGAAAAGATAGTGGGCACAGCAACAGTGATGAAAGATCAACAGGAGAATAAGGTAGTATGGAGCTTATCAACAGGAGATACACTGACGATACGTTTGGGAGATGAACTCAGCTTTGAGTTAAAAAATGACAGCTCAGAAGAGGAGGTACGATCAGTACATTTAAGTAGGGTTAGAGTGCATATGGATTGTACTTCCTCCGCCCTGAAAAGAATGCAATTCAACTTCTATTCGTAGTCAAACTATTCTTAGCAACATTGATATTTTTTACACCAGATAGGTATATTATGGAAACATATTCCTTGATGAATCTAATGATACTTATCTGATATTATAATATCAAGTGTATATATATATATATATATATATATATATATATATATATATATATATATATATATATATATATATATATATATATAGGGAAATTATTTATATATAAACTTGGTCAAACTCTATATGGTTTGACTCGGTACTGTGTTAGAATCAGAATTACATTCTTTTCAGGAGGCAGTGGTAAACAAAGTACCATCATCGGTGCTCACTGCTGAAAGAACTGACAACACAAGAATATTACTTGATTTCTAAACAAGTTTTTATATGCAATATACAAATGAGTGCATGCAGTAGATTTCTTTATTTTTCTTTACAAAAATGTAACACCACAGTGGCTATCTCTCCAAAGATCGGATTGAAGATGTATGGTAACTATATTATCACATGAACTTAATTTGCACCAATATGTTTTTTATTTAACTCTGTTCTTAAAAAGATAGTGTTCTAGAATTTCATTTAGATACATTCCTTAGCAAAGAGGTGCGCTGATTAAACTGTAGAGTAGAATTTGTATTGGTCCCTAAGTTTTAGTTTCATAGAATTTTCATGTACCGTTTAGATGTAATTCAAACATTCTGTTTCATTAAAATTAAAATGTAAAATATAAGTTGGCTTACTACTTCACTGTTGATATATGACTTCACTTTTTCCCTATTTTAAAAACCTATAAAGCCATTTCATACCTTTTAATTGCACTGCAATGTACTATTTGCCAGGCAAGGCTGCTTGTCGGGAGGAGATTGAGCTACAGAGTAAACACAGTTAATGCGTCAAACAACCTTGTTGAGGAGGAGCAATTTCTCACACTTGTTCGTAAGTCACCGGATCATCATGCTGACAGAGCAACCATGCTTCTAAACTGGAAAATACTTGCTGTGGAGTTCTTACCTGAAGAGGACGCAGTTTTTGTTCTTCTCCTATGCATGGTGATTGCACGGACCATGACAGAGATCAGGAGAGAAGATGTGGCTGGGCTTTTAGTGCGGCGGAGAATAAGTGAAGCAAGGGCAGGGCAGAGAGACTGGGGTTCAGTGATGCTTCCTGGCTCGCTTTCGCCAGATCCTCATTTGCAGCCTTGGTATAGGAACGCAGCACAGGTTTTGAGCTCTGTGGATACAGGACCAATGCTCGCCAAGTACTCACCTGCTGACGGAAAGGACATGTTGTACAGGCAAGCTCTTATACCCTGAAGTCCTGATAGAGATCATTGCCATCAGGACTTGCCTGATAGATAAAAGAAAACACCCAATCGTCCTGGGAAATTATTTCATTTCCTCAATGCTATGACATAGGGTCTTTGTACATGACAAATTTTGTGTTTGAGCTGTTGTTTCACTAATGATGATGGGTCTTTGATACGAATGCAGTGATTGTTGTCATATATTGTTTGTACTGAGAATTTTCACATTTCATTTATAAATGGTTTGATTTCTGTAGTTTGACAATGAACTAAAAGAAGAGCTTCTGTCCATTTAACAAACTGATTATAGAGGACAAAGGATTCAGAACTTGATATTCAAAAAGAGACTGAATGTTCATCTCATACATATTACTTCAGAAAAAAAAAAGAACTGCACAATGTTCTAACAGAAACTTGCTACTTACAAAACCCTCAAATGGGTCCTTGTAAGTAGCAAATTTCTGAACATTTGAGGGTTCAGAAATTTGCTACTTACAAGTGCCACTGAGTCCAGACCCGAGGCTTCATTCTTAAAGCGGGTGCCTATTACAAACCTTGTTTTATGAGCTGCTGATTGCAAACCTTGTTGTATGCATTAGTAGGACCATAGGAATGTAAGATTAGACATCAAAATCCTTCGATGTGTGATTGAGATTTATGCGCTGGGCTGTCACTGCCGCTCCAGCCAGCTTTCATTGCCTCTATTGCTTTTTGTATCTCCAGAGTCATTGCACTGTCTACGCTCCCAGAGGATATCTTCTTGTGCGCCTTCTGTAAGTGGAGCTTCAGTGAGCTGCTGCTGAGACCAGCATTCTTGCCACAGATGGGACACACCTTCATTGCAGGCCTCTTGTGTTGCCATTCCATGGAGATTTTCCCGTGCAGTTTCTTGTCAAGATCCAGCAAGACCTTAGCAAACCCATCATTGGGATGCGCACGTCGGTGCACCTTCTTCAGCATGTTCCATGCTTCCAGCAGAGTACATTTTCTTAAGAAAAAAAGGAGAAATTATGAGATGATGACCGTGTCCAGGACAAATAAAAAAAGAATGAAAGATGCATCCTTAGTATCCTTACAGATGCCTTTTCTAGATTGATAGACCTTAAGGTCACATAAGAAAAGGTAAATCTGGTAATAAATTGTTTCATTCATGGTGAGTTACTGGTTTTAACATAGAAGCATGATAATGATGATATAGTAATTACTGTGCAGTCTTACTTCCTCAGCATCAGGTAGGCAAGAACTACAGTCGCACTACGACTTTTTCCCTCGAAGCAATGGACAAGTACTTTGCCATGCAAGTGATCCACATAATCGATGAAATCAGAACCATCTTGAAAAAGATCACCAATGTCTGCATTGTCATCATCCTTTATCTATATAAAGAAGCAATTAAGCACTTAAAAGGCATCTAAAGTGGGTTTTCTGGCTTATGCTAAAGGGAAAAAATTTTCCACCCATGGAGATATTACGAAGAACTCACCGAGAAATTCCTATACTCAAAAAGGTCAGGCTTCTGTGATTCTGACTGTCCAATTTCATTTGCACACAAGCACAATATATGGGTGATGCCAAGATGCTTAAGTGTGTGTGTTGACCGAGCAGCTAGAGCACCACCGATATACAGGTAATCTATGATTTGTGATGGACGCTCAGGTGCTTGCAGCATCAGAGATCAAAGATATCCTCTCGAGGATGTGCTCAAGTCGAACCTAACAACAGAATTGCTTGATATGTTCAATTAATAAGTATATACAAGTAGTTAGTACAGAGGGTACATTTAGATTTACCTTCAACTCGTAAGCATCAACAGCAGTGCTATTATCAGTGCCTTCAAAAAAACCTGTGTGAAAATTGTTGTCTTGACACAACTTTACTACTTCAGTCCTCAGCATGTCATTCCATTGTTCTATCTCTTTGCTTAATTCACTGTCTACCTGTAAAAGTTTGCTGATGAATAATCGAATCGTGTGCTAAACTTGACTGATTTATGCAAAATAGCATATACTAGCAGTCAAATTAACTAAATAGTCGTCTGATAGGTACCATATGTACCTGAAACAAAACTTTGGTTAGTATGCAAGTTGCATGCTGAAATCATGAAGCCCTCCAGCTATTTGGTCTCCTGCAACTAAATTTGGTTTTGTGCTATATTTGGGGAAATTAGGGGAACAATCTAGAGTGAAAAAAAAAGCTAGATGTCAACTAGGCACCTACGTCATATACATCTTATAATAGAAAACGTATCCATCCACAGTTCAAAGGTCTTAACCTTGGCATACTTGTTAAAATCTCGCAGCTTCATTGTCAACCGAAGACCACGGGAGGCATCACCATTTCCTTTGATATGTTTGCTGATAAAGCTCTCTCGACAGGAAGGAGATGATAGGTCTAGATTGTCACGGGATAAGGTTCGGGAAGGCTTGCGAAGATTCCTTGGAACATCAGTATCATTTGAATCTGCTTGTGATTCCACTGAACAAATTGGTGAATCAGAAGTACCAGCATCCTCCCTAGCATATTCATTGGAGCATTTATACATAAGATTGAAGAAAGTTTTCAATAGACCATCCAGCTTCTGATAGAGTGTCATGAGAAAAATGTGGAATCGCTGAAGATCTCTCAGAGCACTACGGAAACCTCCACGGAATGAATGCACTGTTGCTACCATATCACTCTCGGAGAGAGGAGAATTATAACTATAATCGGATGATACATCAAATTCTTCATGTCCTGGGATGCCAAGTTTTCCAAAGGACACCTCAAACAAGAGTTTGGAAGAATAGTCGAAGTTGTTCAGTGTTAATTCCACTAGTTTGGGATAGCTCTCCTGATCTTTTGCCCGCTTACTGGCAGGTGGCCTGCGTGGTACACCTGAATCAATGGCTACAATATTAAAGCTAGAAAACTCATGCCCACTAGAAGCATAAGAGTCCTCCAATATAAGGTCAGAGACATCTGAGCCGATACTGCCACTAATTGAAACAGCTCTTCTCTGCTTCTGTTTCTGAGGGCTTCTGATGATCTCTGGCTTGTATCGAATGATAGCAGAATCATAAACATCATCTAGTGAGTCAAGATTTGCATAAGCTTCCCTGTTGGCGACAAGTAGATTTGCATAATTTCCACGCCAGCCAAGGGGACGGCATCGCAGTCTATCCTCATTCCTCAATACAAGGTCCAGGATTAAGACCCTACCTATTGCTTCAGCAGTTTTTTCAGCAGCTTGCCGTGACTCGAATGGCATTACATTCTCTAGCAGAGGGGAGCCATGCACATAACTGCAAAACAACAAGACAAATTAGTTTTTTTGTTTTAATAAGCATTATTTTGAAAAGTACATTACTGGTAAGTGGCAACTTCGTGTTTATACTTCATCAGAAATAGGCAACGACTCAATTCAAGGGCTTCTAGCATCTCGGCGCAAATCATCTCCTCAAGTTCATCACCAGCAGCTATTGATGCATGCCGAACATTTTCAACTGCATCCTTGATTTGTTGCCATTCAGATGAGGAGCTATGAATGACTCTGCCCTATATTGGTGAAGAGAGTTTGTCAGTGCAACATTTAGTTAGTGTAAGTGCCTGCTAGCATAGTGGATTCTTACTTGAGGAGTTCTCACTCCAAGCCATTTAGCGAATTCGTACCCAAAGCGTTCAGATTGCGTGGCCATCCTTGAAGGTGCTATTTTAATGACTGCAGCTGTTTCCTTGGATGGAGGGTCAACGTTTTCAATAGCTTTGAATAATGCAATAAAAACAACGCCCCCTGAATTTACTGTCACCTAAGAACAGTAGTACAGTTATTAGAAGGACCTACACCTTTTCTTGTAAGATAGCCAACACATTTATTACCAATATTTCTCTAACTGTAAAAAGTAATTTGCAAAAACATGGATGGAACAAATAAAACCTCAAAACTTCTGCTAACGTCATCCTCAGATGGGTCAGTACTTGTAGCCGTATGTTTTGTATGGTGTAGTGAGGTGAGAGAGCTCCAACTGAAGTTACTTGACTCAATATCCATCATGGAAACCCTCCCAAGCCTCTCCCAAAGGATTCCTTCTGGCACTTGGTGACAAGGTTCAGGGTCAATGACATTGCTATCAGGATCTGCAAGTTCTAGTACTTCTGCACTGCAATATAGTAAGAGCAAGAGTAATACTATCAGTTGTTGAAACAGAAGGTATGATCTGCGTTGACAAACCCGTCCCATCCTGTGAAGAAACAAATTATATTCATGGTACAAATCATTTGGATGTATTTTCAATTAGGTATCAAACAGTAACAGTAAGTATCAGTTCAGGGCTCTGGGCTGAAAAGAAGTTAAGACAATCACAGTGTACAAAGTTTACGGTGCTTGTTAAATATATGAACGTAAGCATTTTCAGCATACCAAAAACAGGTGCTAGCACCGCTCATAAATCAAACATTGACATTTTCATGAATTTCAGGCACGTGAAATATTGTCAAAAGGTAAGAAAATGTAATAGTTGTACAGGTAATAAAAATTCATCGTCTGACTTGATGCCTCAGAAGAGGATGTCATACAAAAGAAATTTTATCAGATCCACATCCAATTGCGTGGCTGAGCATGGAAAGAAGAAGCTGTTCTTTCGCCACCATTGGATCACAGGAACTGAAAACCAAGACGAAACGGGCGTACCTGGCTGATGAACGGAGACCCAGACGCCCGCAGGAGGATGCTTTCCCATTGCGTTTCCTCACCAATGCCAGCCACTCCTCGAACCCACCCTGCAGGAATTCATCGAAATCAAGAAAGTGTTGCCTTCTACTTCTAAGATCAGGAGACGGGATCCAAATCAAATCAACGTTTTTTTTTTAAAAAAAGGAAATTATGATGAGCTTACGAAGGAGGAAGAGCGGGAGAATGATCCGTATTCTGTGGTCCCCTCTTCCATTGCAACCCAAGTGTAGGGAGATCTGACCGAATGTGGGTTGGATTGGATTGATCCAGATTTCTTGAAGAAACCGTTTGATCGAGGAAATGTTGTGGAGTTTGATTTGGCTGCGGATCAGAGAAGTCTGCGGGCGAAAGGAAAGGAGGTGGTGCCTTTTGGGGAACTGCTAGACGGACAGGCGAGAGAAACAGTAGCGCGCTTGCATGGTGCAGACGTGGCGAGCATTTCCCATTTATGAGCATTCGTCCTCCTAATAATGACAAGGCCTCATTACTTATCAAAAAAAAAAAAAATCGTACAATAGTTTTTGGTTAACAGGGAAGTGTCATGTTTAACACTCTTTGCCAAACGGGTCTCTAAAACAGCTTTATGGTCCGTTTGGAACGCAGTAATTTCACATTTTAAGTCGAACTTGAATGTGGTTACCGATATTATTGAATATAAATATAAAAATGCCTCGGTTCGTATTTCCATTTGGATATAAATACTAAACTCAACACAACGTGCATCTTATTAAATTCAACCTACATAAATAGAATTTTACTAAAAATAGAATTTTATAATCGAGTTCTACATAGAGATAAATCTTAGTGAGGATAAATAATTGAATGATAACTAAGGTGAACTATTAGGGAAGCTCAAGCTCAGCTAAGCTCATTAATAAAGATCACAGGGGTAATCAGTTCTTAGGGGTGAGGGTGCACCAATTAGCAAAGAGACATGCACTCCCGATTTAACGGGCTATCTCGCACTCTATAGTCTTAAGATTTAATACTTTAGTCAATTATTTTAACACTTTAATCTTAGAAATTGATCAAGTATTAAAAATTATGTTTAGGGAAAACTGAAATCAATTTAATCTTAATATATCATTAGACTCGGTTTTAGAAAAACTGAAATCAGTTTAATCTTTACGTATCATTAATAATATTAAAGTTGTTGTTAATAATTGTTTATAGATACCCTATTAAATAGTTCTCTGCATCATTTGTAATGTTAAAATTAAAGAATTTGTCACTGGTCACGGAGGAAAAAAAACTTTTTAATATATTCATTATGCTTTGCTCTTAGATACTACCTCCACCCTTAAAAGAATATAATTCTTGTTTTTCGATAAGTTAAAGAATCTTTATGTTCGACTAAGTTTCTAAAACATATTATCTAATTTGAATCTTCGATTATTATTATAAAAAATATATTTCATGATTAATTCAATTATACTTATTACACAACATAAACACCAATAAAGTTTTATTTATATTTATTTAAAATTTAGAATTTTTGACTCCTCAAAATACAAGAGTTGCATAAATACCGATATTGTTTTAAAGACGGAGAGAGCAACGATATTCCATATTGCTGCTGAGTATGGATCTAAAATCCAATAGAGAACGTGCTGAAAAGGAATTATACCAAACATTAGAAATAAGATACAGATATAAACATCAAATATATATATATTTTAAAAATTGTGTTATCATTTTTTTCATCGCTATCGGCCACCTAGCAACAACCAGTTCGGGTTCGGGTTCGGCTTCGGCTTCGGCAACCTAGAAAAAGATCCCGAGTTCCCAAAGAGAGGAGAGGATCGAAACACGCAGGCCCACTGAGCTCCGGCCCACACACAAGCCCCGCCGCGTGTCGTGTACTCGTGTCCCACACACGAGTTTTCTTTCCACTCCCACCGCACGCGACACCAGAGTTCCCGATCGAACCCACGTCCGTCTTCCGGTCCCGGCCCGAAGCCCGCGCCGACCGATGGAGATCTCCGCCTCCGCCTCCGCCGCGGCCGCCAAGCCGCTGCTCCTGCGCCTGCTGGCCTCGTCATCGACCCACCCGGCCACGTCCTCCACCACCACCACCACCACTACGCGGCGCCGCCCATCCTCCTCGGCCACCGCCACGGTGCGCCGCCGCGCGCGCGCCCGCCCCCGGACGGGGCGGGCCAAGCCCCCCGCCGACGCGGGCGACTACTTCTCCGGCAACGACGGCGGCGCCGGCCTCGGAGGGTCCGGCGGCGGCGGAGGGCGGTGGAACTGGAGCGGCGGCTCCGGATCGGAGGGCCCCGGCGACTGGGAGCCCGACGTGCCGGCGCCCCGGAGGTCCGCGGCCGATGCGGCCATCGAGGTCGTCTACGAGCTCATGTGCCTCATCGCGCTCTCCAACTGCACCCAGTTCGCCGTCCGCAGGCTCGCCGGCCTCCTCGCCGCCCGCGTCGCCGCCCTGCGATTCGTCCCCACCGTCTGCTGATCGCCCGTAGGGGGGTTTGTTTTACTTCCTCTTCCTCCTGCCTGCCCGTCTACCTGAAAACCGCTTCTGTATATATATGCATCTGTCTGCAACTGCGGTTTTAGAGGGTTGGGGCCTTGGGTCATCAGGATCTCTGCCTGCTGTTCCTGCGTCAAGCATTCTACCTTCGAGCAGTGGCAAAATTCGTCGAATTCAAACTGGAAGAACAAATGAATAAGATTACCTTGTTGTATCCTTTGTTGTGGGACTCAAGATTGATTGATGCATATTGTGTTAGGATGCATCATTATCTGCTCCTTCTGTACATAAGTGCGCTGTAATTTATTTGCTTGCTACTTCTATTCAAAGCATGCCAGAAGCAATGCATTTGGGTATTCCCATATATCTAGCCAGTTGAATTTAACTCAACTGATATGCTATATATATGTATATGTCTACTAACTTTGCACTTCTTACTTCAACGATTTCGTTTTCTATTGTTAGCCATTACTTTGCAATTGTTACTCAAGTGGATGTGCTATGCTAGCATGCTATATGGTTAGCTCCACAGAGCAACGTCAAGCTGACGATATGCACCGCATGTAGGATGGTATTACCAGGTAGCAATGGCGGTGTAGTGCAATGATTATTATAAATAAAAGATCCAGACTGGGTGGAGAAATCTACTTTCCAGATCATAGTTTTTGTTACTGGAGCCAAATCGTAGTGTATGTGATTTTTAGAAAGGGGAAAGAATAAACAAGACCTCCTATTGACTACTGTTGAATGGCCTAATGTTTATAGTGCTTTCTACATTCATATAACAATTATTACTATCCAACATGCTTAGGTCTAGTTCCATTTGAGGAGAAGAGAAAGCTGAGGAGCTGGGTTCCAACATCTTTCTTTCTTATTATCTAGATTACATTTCTTTCTTATTAAGTTTTAGAGTGTTTTTCCTGAGAGCAAAATGAAACAAGAGGGTAGCCTTTATCGGTGATTTTTAATCAAGCTTTTCTCACTCGCTGCTTTTAAATTGTTTCTTAATCTGTAGTTTCTGTAAAAAACAGCTATTTATACTATTTTCCGAAGTTTGACATCTTGTCCGTTGCTTTTAAATTCAATGTCTATGTAGTATTCATAGTTTTAAGTTTCCTGTACACACACTTCTGCTGCTGTTTTATTTTTGCCCCTCTGTTCTTGTGAGTGCTTTCTCTATTTTAACTTGTGTCCAGACAGTCCTATTGGGTTCCTATTTACTAGATGACCATGACGAGGGAATTTTATATATATATATATATATATGTATGTTGTGGTTGGTACTTGGTATTCATTCCACTAGTCATACAGTTATAGGATCCTTCATGTTTTGGAGATAAATGAGAGGAAGACACCTTGTTCCTTCCTTCATGTTTAGGTTGAAGTTTAGAATGTATATTCTGCTTATCCGATCTGTTCCATTTATCTGAGAGGTTCAATTAAGCAGTTTATGCTGGACGGACTGAACAGCAAAGAAACTTTTTTTTTTTTAGGGCCAGCAAAGAAACTGATCACAGGCTAAACAGCCATTTTCTTTTGGCAACATTTATATATACCAGTTGCCACTCTTGAGGGTCTAGGGCTGCCCAACTTAAGTGAACAACACATTAATGCTACAAATAAATGAACAATGGAAGGATCCGAAAATAAAATGATTACCAGTAGACAGTTGTGATGGATTATAAATCAACACAGCATGAGCTATATATCAATTATCAACTGGCATACAATCCTTGCAGATTGAGACATGAGAGAAGATTTACAAATAACATCCTATGCTTATATACATGCAGAGTGTGAAGAAAATAGCAAACTGTATCCTGTTGTTATGAGTCGGTTGATCATGGCTGGTGTGGTTTGAACTCCCCTGGTGCACAATTCTGGTTTGCTACTATACTGGCTAGCCACCGTAGCTTCCTGATGATATTATGAAGGTATTCCTTACCTCACCGCGCTGAAGCAAGACGAGGACGACTACAAAGATGAGGGCCAGTGCCATGGACGCAGCTGTTACACCAACAGAAACGGCCCGCATCTTGCTTCGCCGCCCTCCTTCCCTCAAGACGATCATCCGGGCAAGGTTGCTGACTATGACAAGGAACACGAAGAAGACCGTCATCTTGTACAGCTTCCCCATGGGTCGGCAAATGCTGGGCTGGGAGTAGGCTGCCATCAGCGCTCCAAACATGGCCGGGTAGAGTCCCGGCCACAGCACAACATTCCAATGGTTTCGCAGGAACTGCGACGGGTGCTGCTGCTGTGCTCCCGCTGCTGCTACAGGAGTTGGTGTTGCAGGTTGTGGCGCTTCGGATGTGTACAGCTTGTGGAACCACACGACGGATACTCCAGTGACCACAGCAAGTGCCACCACGATGTATCCTTGCATTAGCGTGGCTACCGCCGCGAAGGCGGCCGTGGCTACCAGCGCCACGAGAAGGCATGCGGCGGCCCTGATGAACTTGTTGAGTACCATCTCCCTGTGGCGTGTGTTGGTGATCACCGGTGGCACGGAGCAAGCTAGCATCATGGCGAGGCCAAACACCACGGCGTACACAAGGAGCGCCTCCACGGCCCTGATGGGGGCTTCTTCACCGCCTTGCCTCCGCTGCTCGTCGCGGCTCTTGAGATTGTTGCCGAAGAGCGCCGCGGACAGCCCCAAGGGCGAGGTCTGTGTCACTTCGGAAGAGACATTGAAGACGAAGGTGAAGTCGGTGGTGTGCCTGTGGTCCAGGACTGTTGCGCCACCTGGAACAACGCCTCACGTTCCACCGTGTACACGGTGAAACCGCAGTAGAGCACCAGAGGGAATGAGAGGAGCAGCACCGGGCTGGTGGGAGCGACGTAAGCCGGGCTGAGCAGCACTGTCAGGGTGATCACTGTCAAGATGAGGGAAATGTTGGAGAGGTATGCCGCGGCACACAGGCGCCGCATGGATTTCTCCCTGCTGCTGGCACCGTCGACGTCGTTCGCTGTGGTGACTATCGGATCGTCCTGCAAGCCGCTGCTATACGCCAGTGGCACGGTGATGGCCAGTAAGGAGAACAGGGAGACAGCACAGAAAGCTATCTTGACATGTTCCTGCTGCTGCTCCTTCGTTCCCAGCGTGAGTGACAGGAACGCGAGGAGCACCAGCAGTGTTGTCGCCGCCGTCGCCTTGGTGAAGTACATCAACAGCCTGTCTTTGACCAGGTAGTCGTCCAGCCATTCATTCTGTTCATCCTGTTTAATTTAGGCAATTTGTTATGAGATGAGACGGTCGGAACAATTTTGTGGAAGAGAACGAAGTGCTAAATTTAAATATCCAAAAAAATCCAAAACTTGAGATCAATTTTCGACAGAAAGTGTTATATAGTATGTAATAATAATAACACGAGACCTTGACAAGAGTACCTTTATTTTGCAACACGTAACTTATAGTAGTGGCATGGACAATACAGAAATGTTACGTGGAAACCTTTTTTCGGAATTCCATCGAAGGACTCATCTGTCACCACTCACCACAACATAGAGTTAGCAGATGCTGCTTTGTCATATGGGGTTAATCAAAGTTTGCAATATCTTGATTAACCTGAAGTGTTATTTCCGAATATTGGTATTATGGTATGTTAATGACAGGGAATCATCATCACATACCTGCACGCCGGCCGCAGCCGCAATTTAAGGGCTTGTTTGGATGGAACTCTGGGATACTTGCCTGGCAAAAAGTGTTGTCTGAGAGTTGTCTGGAAATTCAATAGAATCTGCCTGGCTAGACAAGTTGGAAGATAGTGTGTTTGGTTGGAAGCCTGTGCCTAGAAAATCTAATAAGGATATAATACCATTCTAAAACATTCATAACTACTGTTTTAACGTACAAGACAATAAATAAATAAAGCCATCTACATATTTTCTCTTTTAGCAATATATTTGAAATTACAAATAAATTTAATAATTTTCTAGCTATTTAAAAGTTGTCACAAGGAAAGATATACGAGGATCAAAGATAATTATAATTACACTGTATACACGTTGCTAGTGCAGGATTATTTGTAGAGAACATAATAAAGTCTGGATAGACCAATTGCGGTAGATTATTTTTTTCAAATTGAAAAGATTAATAAAGTTCTCGATTAAACAGATAACCACCGTCACTAGTCCAGGCAACCTGCATGCATGGCCAGGCGTTGGATTTTGCTTGCCTGGCTGTACAGGAACTTGCCTGGTCCAGGAACCTCCTCAGGGCTTCATCCAAACGAAGGACAGGCAAGGTCCAGGCAACGTAAAAACCAGGCAAAAACGCTCCAGGCTCTCATCCAAAAGAGCCCTTACTGCGTCCCTCGAACGAGTCCTCGCTGTAGATGAAAGTCGGGTTGGTGTAGTGTGTATCAAAGTGAACATAAACAATGCAAGAACCACAGAAATAAGACATGAACTAGTACGAGAGGTAAGAAAGGGAGCAGATTATCCTAGTACATATACCCGAGATGCTCAGTTACCTCTTTCCGGAAGCGTCAACGCACCTGTAAACTACTCCATGTAGGAGGCAAAATGGGGTCACATGACGCACAAATGAATTACTCCAGATAATCACTAGAATGAGCTTAAGCTAGAGGAATATAATGCTTATCTTCCATTTCATTCGCTTTACTTGTCCCGAGGATTTTGATGTCAATGATCTCTTTTTCTTATTGAGAATTGAGAAAAGATTTAATTAAAACAAAGATCTATCCTATCTAACGGTACCTACGGACATTAAAAATAACATTTTAAAAAAAATGAGATCTACCGTATAATATTCTATAAACAACATAGGAATTATTTAAACTCTAAGATAAGATACAGCTCAAATCCGCAAATATATCAAAGTACATTGCAATTTGTAGAGAAAAAAGTTTGATGCGGTTGCTCCTGTCCCTTTACATTAGAAGAAATTAAAGATAGTCAAAGTTCATAAAATTCCATCGTACTTAACAAAAGACAAGAAACGCGCGGCCATATATATTGTTACAGACCAAACTAAATCTGTTTACTCAATCGTTTGGACTGAGTAAATATTCACGTATCACCGAAGCAACGCCTGCTGGACTGAGTAAACATTAGGCTCCCACATCGCTCAACGCCTCGCCGATCTCGAAGCCGCCTGCACCGAGCATGTCCATGACGAGCATGAGGACCGTGTTTTTTTTTTTTGAAAGCCTGCCCTCACGTTCTTCACTAAGAGAAAGGGGAAATACATAGGACCAGCAGGGAATTCCAGGATTTACAACGTAAATCCACAAGCACACACAACAAGCAAAAAAACACGAGGGGAGAGACCACATCAACACCCCAACTGACTCAGCCTATTACAAGAAGAAAAAAAACAACACATTGGGAGTCAATCGTGTAGTGAAACCACGATGGCGACGAAGAGACGAGCTTCCCACAGCAGTGGCAGCAAAGTATCCGTCCCGAAAGACCAAGCGACCTCGGCCGCAAAGCATCCACCAAGGAGCCGGAGTGACGACAGCGGCAAAGCATCCGCTATAGGAGAGACCACGGCGGCCAAGCATCCGCCAGGATTATAGTAGCTGCAAAACATCTGCCAAAGACGACAATAGCGGCAAAGTATCCGCTAAGAACAGTAGTGACGGCAAAGCATCCATCAAGACTTTGCCGCTAAGAATAGTAGTGACGGCAAAGCATCCGTCAAGAAACGCAAGCGGCCAAGCATCCACTGCCAAGAACCAAGCGACTACAGAGCCACCAAACACGAGGGCTGGACAAACCAATGTGAAGATCAAGATGAAGCAAATACAAGCACAGCACACCAAGAGGACACTCCGGCGTGAGGACAGGACCTGCTCCAACAAGGCCTTCAGGAAGGGAATGACATCAGCAGATGCCATCAAAGTTAGAAGCCGCACGAGGACTTTTGTCCGAAACCCCACCCTAACAACACCTGCGACGAGCAAGAATCTCGACGACGCCTCCAAGAAGAAATATGACGCAGATACGCCACCACCGCCGTTCTAGAGCAAGATGTTGGGCAAGGTTTTGGCCCAAAATTTGCTTGACCACAGATGGAAAGATGGGAGGAGTGTCGTGCACCAGCACGACCGGCGTTGTCGACCCGCAAGCAGGCCGCCAACCCCGGCCATGGCCGCCGGCATGGCTAGGCTGTACCAGCTGCCCAGGCACGGGAGGCCAGACCCGGCCGCGGCCCCACCATCCCGACCATCGGCCGGTCATGAGGCCCTAGTCGCCCAGGCCGCGGCCAATGTCGCCCTCCGGCGTCTACGAGCTAGAAGGGACCCCCACCGCGCAGGGCCGAAGCATGAGGCCGCCAAGACTTCAGGCCACAGATCCAGCAGTGGGGTGGGCGGATCTGGCTCGCTGGCCGGCAACCTTGTCGGAGGTCCAAAGGTTAGGGACAAAGAGGTGGAGGGTGGAGACTCCTCGGGCTGCCGCGGGCCGCTATACATGGCCAAACGGGCCGCCCAGTCACGGCGGCCCTGGCACGCCGCGACACGGCACGACAGGGCACGGCACGACGGGGCACGACGGCGCTTGTCGTGCTGTGCTGCGTAGTGCCGCCGTGCCGACATCACGGCCCAGGCACGTCCCTATGGAGATTTAACCGTGTCGTGCCGTGGCCATGGGCATGTTGGCCCGCCGGGATTGTGCTGGCCCAAGTCCCTGCAGGAGGTGGAGTGCTTGGGGAAGAATACGCCGGCCGCGCGTGCTTAGACGTGCCGCCGTTGGCCACGCGCTTGCGCTCAGATGCGCCACTGCCGGCCGCGCGCACGCTCAGATGCGCCGCCGCCGGCCGCGCGCTCGCGCTCGGACACGCCGCCGCCAGTCGCTTGCACGCTCACTGAAGAGCTGCTGCTCGTGCTCAGAAGCAACACTGCCGGACACGTGCGCGCGCTCGCTGATGCGCCGGCTCGTTGGCGGCCTGAACCCCTCGGGGCATAAGGGAGGCAGGAGTCACCGAGAGAAGAGGAGGCGGGAGGGACCGAGGGAGCGGGAGCCTGGAGGGAGTAGGCGTCGGCAATGGTGCTGAGGAGGGAGTTAGGGTTTAGTGTATGAGACATGTTTATATAATGGCATCCAATAGCTCTAGTTCATCAGATCACATCAACAGTGGAAAATAAGCGGGCCAAATCGTGCCAATCCGTGCTTGGACAGGCACTATGGGCCGACATGGCGGCCTAGGTACGGCACTATGACCGGGCCATGCCAGGCATGAGCACTACGCAAGGGGGCCGTGCTGTGTCTGGGCTGTGCCTTTTAGTGCCGTGTTCAGACTGGCCCATCGTGTTCGCCCCAGATGGAAAATTATACGGGCCGCCGCCCGCCAGAGGGCGGTGACGGTGGCCGGAGGGAGGCAGGGGCGGAGGAGCTGTTGGCGGTGGCGCACGCGGTCGCCCCTGCGAGAGTCGCCCTGACGGGAGAGGCGGTGCCAACACTACGGGAAACAGGGTCTTTGCCGTCTGCCAGCATCTTTGCCGACTGCCATATCTAGGGCAGTCGGCAAAGACTATCTTTGCCGACTGCAGAAGTCAAAACAGTTGGCAAAGAAAGGCAGTCGGCAAAGAAAATCTTTGCCGACTGCCAGCCTGCTCCGAGCAGCTGGCAAAGAAAGGCAGTCGGCAAAGACAGTCTTTGCCGACTGCCAGCTTGCTCCCGGCAGTCGGCGAAGGGAAGCAGTCGGCATACCTTGCAAGCGTCGGGATGGCGTCCTTCTCCGTCTTCTTTGCCGACTGTCACGCCGTTTGGCAGTCGGCAAAGCAGGCCTCTTTGCCGACTGCCAGATCAGCGGCAGTCGGCAAAGAGGCCCTTTGCCGAGTGCCCCAGCTGGCAGTCGGCAAAGTATTAATTTTTTTTTTGAATTTTGGTTTCAAACTTTTTTTTGACCCATATATATTGTTTAAGAGTACATGTTCAAATTTGGAGCCTTTTTACAAAAGTTTACTATATTTCGTTCATTTTTTTTATTTACTTGAATTTTTCCGCACATTGCAGAATTGAACTGCAGGTGCATGAAATAATGAAATGTAGCCATTCAAAAAATGATATTCATGTTGGAGAGTTTATTTTGAGGCCGTGTCCATAAAGTCACCCAAAAGTTTGAAAGTCTTGTCCACGAAACATGACCGTCCACGTGCGGTAGAAGTGTGTTTTAATTATATTAAATCGAAATAAAGTCGGAAAATCACGAAACTTGACGAGGTGTTATGTTATCGCATGTGGACGCTATGATAAAAATTTGAAGAAGTTTGGAGCACGTTGCGATGTCGAATATCCAAAACCTAGACATATGCGCATGTGATCACATGTGATAACATGTGGATATGTCTAGGTTTTGGACATCCGACATCGCAACGTGCTCTAAACTTTTTGAAATTTTTATCATAGGCTCCACATGCAATAACATGACACCTCGACAAGTTTCATGATTTTTCGACTTCGTTTGGATTTTATATAATTAAAAAACACCTCTACCCCGCCTGGAAAGTCCTGTTCCGTGGAGAAGGACTTCAAACTTTTGGGTCACCTTCTGGGCACGGCCTCAAAATACACTCTCAAAAATGAATAGCATATTTTGAATGCCTGTGTTTCATTATTTCATGCACATGCAGTTCAAACTTGGATATGCGGGAAAAATGAAAGGAAAAGAAAAAAATGAAAGAAATATAGCAAATTTTTTTCAAAAGGGCCCATATTGCTACATGTAATTATAAATAATATACTTGGGCTATAAAAAAATTTTCAAATCAAAATCTTAATAGAAAAAAAAATTCTTTGCCGACTGCATTATTTGGCAGCCGGCAAAGGGCCACTTTGCCAGCTGCCAACACAGGCAGTCGGCAAAGAAGGGCCCCCTAGGGTTTCCAAACCGGGTGGAAGAAATTATAAAAAAATTTTAAGAAAAAATCTTTGCCGACTGCCTGAATTCAGGGCAGTCGGCAAAGGCCGGCCAGTAAGTGTCTAACTGGGCCAAAGGCCCAGTCGCCCCAGCCCCAGTCCCCAGCCCCGCCCCTCCCGCGCCTCTCCGGCGCCCCCAGACCCGCCGCCGCCCCCAGAGCCGCCGTCGCCGGCCAGCCCCCGCCCCATCCCGCGCCACCGGACCCGCCCCTCTCCCTCGCGCCCGCAGCCCCGCCCCTCTCCCTCGCTCGCGGCGCGTGCCGCCGGCCGCCACGCCGCCGCCGGCCGGCCACCGCCCCATCCCGCGCCGCCGGACCCGCCCGCCCCTCTCCCTCGTGCCCCCAGCCCCGCCCCTCTCCCTCGCGCGCGGCGCGCGCCGCCAGCCGCCGCCTCCGAGCCCTGCTCGCCGCCGCCGGCCCCGACCCTGCTCGCGCCTCCGGCCGCCACCTCCGGCCGCCCCTACACTGCCTCCGGGCCCTGCTCGCCGCCGCCGGCCCCGACCCTGCTCGCGCCTCCGGCCGCCACCTCCGGCCGCCCCTACACCGCCCCGGGCCCTGCCGTGTTGCCCCCGCGCCCGATCTGCCGGGGCAGCACCGGCCGGCGGGTGCATTGAGGAGGGAGGAGGAGAAGGGAGCAGGAGAAGAAAGAGGAGAAAGGGAGGAGAAAGAAGGGGAGGAAGAAGAGAAGGGGAGGAGGAAGAGGAGGGGAGGAAGAAGAGAAGGGCAGGAGGAGGAAGGAGGCGGAGGAAGAAGACAAGGGAGGAGGAGAAGAAGGAGAGGACGGAGAAGGGAGAAGGAGGAGGAGAGGAAGGAGAAGGGAGGAGGAGGAGAGGGTCACCGCCGTCCACGCCATCGGTCGACACCATCGTCCGTGCCCCTCGATCGCCGGAGGATAAGGTATAGCACAAGATTGTCGGCCATCGTGCCGTTTATGTCATTGTCGGCCTTCGTGCCACAATTGTGGATGTATGGGCCTTCGTGCCGAGAAATGTGGACGCCGGCCTTCGTGCCGTCTTTTCTTGCAGGTTTTGGAAAACCTCCCCGTACTGGGGAGGTTCTGCCGAAATTTTTTACTTATATTATTGTTTTTCTTCTTTTGCAGAGCAGGAGTTACCCGAGGGGACTCGGAGGACTCGGACGACCCGCTAGCTTCACCGGCCCCCTAGGTATAACCTATCTATCCGCACTATGGTCTTAGGTCGCGTAACCGAGTTAGGCGTCTCCCGTCCGAAAGGGATACGTGGTCGTTGGTATGCTGATCAGTGCATATCTGCGACGGTATCTCTTTCGGATTGTCCACGTTTCTTGGACAGCCCGTGGATGCGTAGATGGGTTAGCTTCCATGTTCCGCCCCCGTCCGAGCCGGAGTTTCAGCAGCACCTCCCCGTTGTTCTCCGGATACACACTCTCCCTAAACCGGGACATGTATCGGGAGAACAGCGGGGAGGTGCTGCCGAAATTCCGTCTCGAACGGGAGCGGAGCATGGAAGCTAACCTCATCTACGCATCCTCGGGTGGGATTATGACATATCCTTCACCTATTAGATGGTAGGAACGCCTTGTACATGCAAATGCTGGTTTTATTACTCACATACATTGGCGCATGACAGAAGTTGGCTAGCCGTGAGTGGATGTACACAGGCTGGACAGAAAAGAGGAAGAGCGCTGAATGGGTTCACGGGACCAATCAATTCCTGCAGCAAGCATTTGGCCCGGCTGCTCATGGGTCCGATCGGACGCTGTGTCCCTGCAAAGACTGTAAGAACCAAAAAAGAAAAGTAGAGAGGGAGGTATACAAAGATCTTGTCAAGCATGGATTTGTGGAAAACTACGAGAGGTGGATCTTCCATGGTGAAGCGAAAGCGAATGTTAGAGAGGAGGAGGTGAGAGCATGCCTCGAGGAGTTTGATGGAGATGCCGGGGTGGTCGACATGGTGGTAGACTATAACGAGGCACGTGGCAATGAAGGATTGGTGGAGGAGGATCCAGAGGAAACCGCAAAGGCGTTCTATGAAATGATGTCTTCGGCACAGAAGCCCCTTCATGAGAAGACAACAATGTCCCAACTGGATGCCATTGGACGTCTTCTAGGGTTGAAGTCGCAGTTGAGCCTGAGCCGAGACGGCTTCAATCTCATGTTGAAAGTGATCGGCACAATGCTTCCGAATGACCACACGCTGCCGAAGAGCACGTACGAGTCAGTGAAGCTCCTCCGCGCACTTAAGATGCCATATGAGTCGATCCATGCTTGCCGTAACGGGTGCATCCTATTTAGGGGCATTGAACTAGTGGCAGCAACGCACTGTCCAAAGTGCAAAGCCTCTAGGTATGTGGAGGTGGACGTTATTGATGGCAAGAAGGAACAGTCTAAGATCCCCGAGATGGTCGTACGGTACCTTCCACTCACACCGAGGCTCCAACGGATGTTCATGACAGAGGAGTTGGCGAAGCAGATGACATGGCACAAGGATGGCAAAAGATACAGTGACAATATGGTACACCCAGCGGATGCTGAGGCATGGCAGTACTTCGACGAACAGTATCCTGAGAAAGCTAGGGACGCTCGGAATGTACGTGTAGCGATAGCAACAGATGGGTTCAACCCGTATGGAACACATGCGGCCCCGTACACTTGTTGGCCCGTGTTCGTGATCCCCCTCAATCTTCTCCCCGGCGTCATGTTTGAACCCAAGAATGTGTTATTGTCGCTGATAATACCTGGACACCCGGGCAACAATATGGGTGTGTTCATGTAGCCACTGTGGGATGAATTGGAGCATGCTTGGGAAAAGGGGGTACGGACGTACGACCGAGCTACAAAGAAGAACTTCACAATGCATGTATGGTATCAGTACTCAATGCATGACTTCCTGGCGTATGGCATATTTTGTGGGTGGTGTGTTCACGGGAAGTTCCCTTGCCCAGTATGCAAGGATTCTGTGATGTTCACCTGGCTAAAGAAGGGTGGTAAGTACTCTTCGTTTGACAAACATCGTCAATTCCTGCCTGAGAACCATGCATTGAGACGTGACACCCAACACTTCACAAAAGGTCTTGAAGTCACTGACCCTATTCCTCAGATTATGAGCAGTGAACAGGTCCTTGCCGAGTTAGAGGCTCTTAAAATCGACAAAGACAAGGGTGGCTTTATTGGATATGGTCAGCAACACATGTGGACACATATATCGGGCTTGACTAGGCTCCCCTACTTCAAGCACCTCCTCCTTCCACACAACATCGATGTGATGCACACAGAAAAAAATATCGCCGAGGCACTTTGGGGAACACTCATGGACATAAAACAGAAGTCAAAGGACAACGTTAAGGCTAGACTGGATGTGGAGGCGATCTGCGACAGACCAAAGCTAGTGATGAAGACCCCTGCGCCCGGCAAGACTTGGAGAAGGGGCTCGGCCGATTACATCCTGAAAAGGGCCGACAGGAAGGAAGCGTTTGAGTGGATGAAGACGTTATTGTTCCCTGATGGGTATGCGGCGAATCTGAGCAGGGGAGTGAACCCTAAGACTGGCAAAGTCTTGGGGATGAAGAGTCATGACTTCCACATATGGATTGAGCGACTCCTTCCTGCGATGACCCGTGGATACCTCCCCGAGCCGGTGTGGCGCGTTCTGGCAGAGTTGAGCTATTTCTTCCGCCAGCTTTGTGCCAGGGAATTATCTCGGGAAGTGATTCGTGACCTGGAGAAACTTGCACCTCTGCTGATCTGCAAGTTGGAGATGATCTTTCCACCCGGCTTCTTCCTACCGATGCAGCATCTGATACTACACCTACCACGTGAGGCACGGCTGGGGGGTCCTGTGCAGGCCCGTTGGTGCTATCCAATCGAGAGGTGTCAAAAGATTCTTCGAAAAAAGTGTAGGAATAAAGCCAAAATTGAGGCTTCTGTGGCGGAGGCAGCAAGAGTGGAGGAGGTGTCGAACTTCACAAAGGCGTACTATACCGAGAACCTTCCCAACATGAACCCACTCCCTCGTTACAACGAGGACGAGAATTTATCGACTCTGAGCCTTTTCAAAGGGCAACTCGGAAGGGGCAGCGCAGGTACCCCTAAGACATTGCAACCACCTGAGTTTCGCACCATCACACTCTACCTGTTGATGAACCTTGACGAAGTGGTTCCTTATCGAATGTAAGTTCTCAAAGAACTTGTTACATACGTAGTCAATATCCTCCACCTATTGGTCCAACCCCTTTCACCTCTTGTTTTTTCAGGGAGTTCATTAGGCAATTCTGGAAAAGGAATACGCCTCCTACCAACCAAGAAGAAGACCATTTCCTCAAAACTGCCAGGCCCGATTTTATTGGGTGGTTGTGTACAAAGGTACAATCCAACTTACCTCGTTCCATCTTTGAGTTGCTCGTATGAGCGAGTAATGTAACGATCTACGTGGCCTCACCTTGCAGGCACGCACAGATAGAGAAATGAGTGCTGAATTGAGACAGGTTGCATGTGGCTTCAGCACTAGGGTCAATGCATTCACCGTTTATGATGTGAATGGCTATCGCTTTCGCACGAGAAGCTGCGAGGAGAGTCGGCCCGGCCAAAAGACCACGTGCACAGGAGTTTATACGCCCGGCAACGATGATCTCGACTATTATGGCATAGTCGAAGAAATATACCAGCTCGACTTCCTGGGCCCCAAAGCTCTTAAGCCAGTGGTGTTCAAATGCCAATGGTTCGATCCTCATGTCATGAGAAGAGCCGATGACATTGGGCTAGTCGAAATTCGACAGGATTCCGTCTATAGTGGAGACGATGTCTATATTGTGGCTCAGCAGGCCAGGCAAGTTTATTATCTCCCATGGGCGTGCCAAAAAGACGAGAGGCTTACGGGTTGGTACCTTGTGCAATCGGTATCGCCACGCGGTAAAGCGCCTGTCCCAATCGATGATGACTACAACTTTGACCCAAAGGCGGATAGCGGAGAGTTCTATCAACCTGAGGGGCTAGAAGGGCGTTTGGAGATAGACATTCTTTCGCTGATGAGCATGAAAGCAGACAACGTCATCGATGATGACGAGGACGAGGGTGAAGTGGTGCAAGATGCTAAGGACCTAATGATGCTTGAGCGATGGAGGGCTCATCGCAACCTAAATGTTGAGGACGATAGAGGTGGTGAGGAGAGTAATGGAGATGATGAGGACTTAGGTTTCGATAATATTGATAGTGAAGACGACAGTAGTGATTGTGATGACAGTGGAGGAGGTGATGACAATGGTGATAGTGATGACCAGGACTTCGGTTTCTAGTTCATGTAATACTATATTGTTCTGATTATTATTACTTTGCAATTATGTTTCGTTCATTTTGCATCTCTTTACAAGTACTTATCGATATTTGTGCTAATTGGTTTAATGTTTGTCATTGCAGGCATAGGACAAAATGCCGGGCGGAAGTAGATGACGACAGAAGAGACCGGTGAGAAAGGTCCAATCGCTCTACCAGAGATAGGAGGAGGAGGCATTGGAGGAGGAGGAGGCGTTAGAGGAGGAGGAGACTTTGGAGGAGATGCGGGGTAGAACTCGCTCTACCAGACGCCTGTTTGCCCCGGTCGCCGGCGAGGACGGGGGCGACCAGGGCGGGAGCGAGGCGACAACAGGGGACTCGTCTTCCATAGCTTCGAGGAGGCCCTACAAGCGTGGGATAACACGCCTCCCAAGCGCCGCGCCCACGCTAGCCTTCCATCCGGTGATTCGACCCGACGGGCCAAGGTAAGTAACCATTCATGTTTTCACTTACTTGTTCATATGCCATGTTGAAAATTGAACTTCAAGATTAACAGTTCTTCTTAATGACTTGTGCAGCAATTGGAAGCGTGTGGATGGAAACAGAGGTGGACGCCATCCTAATGGCATTCTGGGCCTCCTGATTAAGAAGAATTTTCCTGGCCTAGTCACCATAGATGGGAGGGATAAAGTGCCCCAGCACTGGCCAGACTTCTTCAAGGTAGTGCACGGAGACGTCACCCTTGCCGACAAGATCAACAGGGAGTTCTGGGTGAGTCTTCATTGCACCGCTTTGCCACTATTAAGCATTTGTTGGATGTCCTTGAAATAATCAACTCATAAATGATATATGTATGCAGGAGTATTTCACGTGCGACCCAGGGCACGAGCATGAGGCGTCGGTAGTGCAGGACAGGGTCTGCCAGATCAGGCTCAAGGACATGTTCTACGAGGCACACGTCCAGTGCCTCATCAGCTACCACGCCAACGTACTCAAGGAGAAGCTAGACAAGGCGGATGCGAGGAAGATGATCCAGTGGCCTGAAACTAACATGCCCAGGGAGGCCTACATGCTCGTAAGTAGGAAACAATAATTCTAATTTTCTTCCAATTCATCTTCTTACTCACCTAAATGCACGTTGTAATGCATGCAGTATCCTGCTGATTGGTGCAAAATGCACATGGACTGCTGGGAGGCGATTGTGGACGGGTGGAGAACGCCGGAGGCTTACGAGACGCGCAGGAAGAAATCTGGATATGCCAAGGCGAAGACGGGGCCTTCACACCACCAAGGGTGCCGCTCTCTCGGAGAGTACATGGACACATGGGTACCCTTCACACCAATTTGTTTATTTATTCAATTGATTGAGTCATTCATTCTCATTACGTGTAATCGTCCTTGTGTTTTCCTCGCAGACCCAGTCGCATGACGGCCAGGTGATCAACGAGTTCACGGGCTATATCCTGTCTCACCAGGGCAAGGCGACAGATCCAGAGAACGTCTACGACACGGCGAGGGGGCCCGACGCCATCACCAACCAAAACGTCTACGATAGTGTGGTCCAGTACACCGAGGCGGTTCGCACGCGCCATGGTGCCGACTACGACCCGTCGACCGAGCCCCTCGATACGGACGTCCTGATGAGGACGGGAGGAGGGAAGCAGCACGGCCGGTACCTTATTGCCCACAGCGTCATCGACCCGGCCACCGTTCCCTCCCTTCGTGAGGTTCGTCGTTCGGATAGCAGTGCCGGTACCTCCTCCGATGTCCCCATACAACCTCGGCAGGCAAGCTCCACACAGATGATGGCGGCGCTTCAGGTAACTATTCGTCGTTCATTGGTTTTACATATGTTGCCGAATGTTTATGCATTGTTTAAACATCGCTTGTGTAATATTGCAGGTCCAACTGGAAGAGACGCGGGCCCAACAGGCGGCCCAACAGGCAAGAGAGGCGGCCCGAGAAGAGGCCTATCGGCAGCAGCTGGAGGCCCAACAGGAGGTCCATCGGCAGGCGATGCTAGCTTTCCAGCAGCAGTCCCAGCAACAGATGACGCAGTTTGCCTCCTCGATTTCCAGCTACTTTCAGGGCCTGGAGATCCCTAACTACAGACCCCCTCCGTTGCAAGTGATGTTCACTCCACCCCCGGTTGTTCTCCCTCCACTCCCTGATCTTCCGCCTGTAAGGACTCCGGTGAGTTACTGGCAGCCTATCTATTGTTTTCGCTTGTGCGGCCATCCCTTAGGTACTAATGAGATCGCTTATCCATACAGCTGCAGTCGGCGGCTTCGAACCCGTCTCCGACAGTTGGACCTTCTCCACAGCCGCAGGTCGGACCGTCCGGGTGGTCTTCGTGGCCGATAGGGACTCACACCACGGTGGTGGCGATTGGTCGCAGGACGAGTGAGTGGCTCGGTGCATGTTGTTGGATAATGGATGTAACTTTGTTATGTTAGACCCTTTTGCAACTTTGTTGGATGTTGGACTTGTGCGACTTGTTGGATGTTGCATTCGTGCGTGCGACTTGATGGATGTTGTGGTTATGGATTATTTGTGAATCTCTGTGATGTATATGTGGATTTCTGTG
The DNA here is from genome assembly GCA_038502445.1 of Eremochloa ophiuroides. NCBI lineage: Eukaryota > Viridiplantae > Streptophyta > Magnoliopsida > Poales > Poaceae > Eremochloa > Eremochloa ophiuroides. The sequence continues at coordinate 28,672,093 of JAHLJS010000006.1, read as the reverse complement.
ATATGTACATATATGTGTTTTGGTTGCTGCGATACGTGAGCTAAATCGGCAAAAACAGCAAAAAAAATTGCATTTTCCAGCTTTGCCGACTGCCACGGCAGCTGGCAAAGCTGGGAACAAAAAAAGCAAAATACCCAGCTTTGCCGACTGCCACGATGCAAGGCAGTCGGCAAAGCCTTTGCCGACTGCTGAATTGGCAGCTGGCAAAGATATACACATTTTTTTTAAAAAAATAGAAAAAATCGGCAAAGGTCTTCGATTAAAAAAAAGGAAAAAAATATTTGCCTCGATTAAAAAAAAATGAAAAAAAATTCTTTGCCGACTGCCACCTAGGCAGTCGGCAAAGAAAACTCTAACGGCTGTGCGCGTTTGTTTTGCCGACTGCCAGAGCGGCAGTCGGCAAAGGCTTTGCCGACTGCTTTTCATGGCAGCTGGCAAAGGTGGCCTTTGCCACCTCCCCTTTGCCGACTGCCTCAAGAAATGCAGTCGGCAAAGCCTTTGCCGACTGTATTTCCTCCTTTGCGAATCCAGTAGTGCAATTATTTCTTGTTCGCATGACGACCGTGTCACCGCGCTTGAAGCTAGCTAGCTGCTGCAGGGGCCTTCGGCTCCTAGCGTCCTGAGATGGAGGGTCTCCTTGGCGACCTGAAGATTGAGGTGAAGAAGATGTCCAAACGCTGGAGCCGCGCAGGGCTCGGCATCTCGTGTCATCGCTCGAGTCTTCTTCCTGTACTATCGTTGGCAGCCGCGCGCTCATCTGTTTGAACAAGCTTTATTTAGTTGATTTCGATATGTATAGATTAGAGCTCGAGAATTGTTTAGTGGCAAAATTTAACATCATAAACTTAGCGACATTTCAAAAGGGTGATCATCATGTCCTACGAGTGCAAATTTTACTTCTGATAAACATAATTTATAGTGCGTGCCAAGTGCCAAGTTAGAAAGTAAGTTTGGCACAAAACATTGGCGAATGTACGTACAGCAATGACTCAAACGTTACAGGACAAACAAAGTAGACAGCTTCATTTGCAAACAAAGAAACATACAATTGGATGGGGATTACAAATCTTGTTTATCAGTGCATCCATCTCATGAGGGCAGTCATTACAATCTAGTATAGTCCCATTTTACTTTTCTTGCTTGGTCGCTTGGTCGGTGTGCTTTACACTCAGAAGCAAAACGAATCATGTTAGAACGAAGCTATCTCTAGCTCATCATTGTCGACGTCCCCATCTTCTTCTCATCTATATTTTCTTCTTCTTTCTCCTCCTCCTCCACCTCCTCCCCTTCGTCTCCATTGAAACGAGTGGCATGCGGAGACTGGAGCCCACCGAGCCCCTCCCCTAGATTTGGCAATGCACTAGCAAGAAGCTTCCCAAAGAAACACAAGGCTACAGCAGTACTGAAGTAAGCAGCCGGAAGATGTTTGAGTAGACTAGGATCAATAATCTCATCCAAGTCAAATAAACGATAAGCCAATGTCTTCTCAGCAAGCAAGCCAAATAGCATCAGACAAGCTCCAGTCAAGCACATATTTGCAGCAAACTTGAGCAGCTGAGTTGCCTTATCCGAGCTAGGTATGCGCCCGGGCCATCTCGATACCATCCATATGCTGAGATATGGCAAACACCCTGCAAAGCCGCAGGCTGCAGTCGCCTTGGCGTTCCAGGTGGCCAGGAGTTCCCCGTCATATGCGAAAGTGGATGTTATTAAGCCTGCCAAAACAGCTCCGAGGGGAATGAACATGGATCCATCGAAGATGAAGCCTTTAATAAAGATACGAGCTGAACTTGGGACTTGAAGAGTAGTATAGAACCACACAAGCCCTGCAATCAGCTCAGGCATGGTGATCAATGCCGTGATCTCTCCCAGCCATTCTGCGGCCACCGTGTGCACTGTTATGAACAGCATAACCATGTAGGCCATCTGGATACATTCCAGTGCTGGTTTCAAAGCCGGACTTGCTTCAGCCAATCTGGAGTAGAGCAGCGCCAGTGTCCCTAGCGCGCAACATGAGAAGAGCAGGAAGTGAGACAGAACAGGGCTGTCTTGGTATGGGATCACTATTGCGCTGAATAGTAGCATGGAATATGGTATCACCACCATTTCAAGTTCCCTGGTTTTCTTGCTGTCTGCAGATTTCTTTCCATCGTTGTCCTCATTATCCTCAGCTCCACTGCCATGGTGCTCCAATCCTTCCTTGTACAGATAAGCGATGAAGCCAGCCAAACTAATAGGGAAGGGAACAAGGATGATGTACTGCAAACTGTTTGCGAGTAGCAGGGCATATGCAGTGACCACTACAACAACTGTGTTTGTGTAAATATCCGGACCCTTGAATCGGGTCCTCTCGGAACGCAGCATCCACCAATACTTCCGAATAATGAAACCAAGCACACATAAAAAGCCAACAAACACATCATCATCCTCCGGCTCTCTGAAGAAGCTAACTGTTACCATGATAGATACCGTATTTATTGTCAAGCCGTCACATAATGATTCACTGTTGCTCTTTAGGTCCATTGGCGCCACAAACTTCATATTCTAGAAAACAGAAGCAAATCAGCGAATGTTTTCGGAAACAGAGTAAATAGTATTCTGCACTGCATTTGATGTGGCCACATTATGATGATGAAGATCAAATAGGGGGACTACAATGATTTAACATATGCAACTATAATATGAATAATAGGCATAAGAATTGTGTGGAAAATGATGCTATGGTTTAATCATATTGCTCGATCCTTTTCTATATATCGAATACTGTTAGTTCTATTACAGTAAATAGTATCTGAATTATAAAAGTCGTGAAGGAAAATTCCTAAACAGACACTCCAGTAATGAGATAAAAGAGAAACACATTCATTACTCATTTTGTTGGGACCCGTGGTATATGAGTATAAATACGTATTTGTCCTAAGCTATGATCAGTTTAACTGTGAGTATAACAATATTTTATATTTGGACATGTACCATTAGATATTATTAAAGACATTGAAGAACAATAATTATTAAATGAATTTCCACAAGTGATATGAATTAGGAGAAAAACCTGAAGTACGTAGCTATATTTTGGAACGTAGGCAGTACATTATTAGGTTCCTTGGCATATATATCCTCTTACTCGGGGGAGTAGCCAATCTACTCCCAATGCAATAGGTTCCTCCTATTATATAAAAAGAAGAAGTTACTAGAGTCAATGTGCCACAATAATTGAAAAGGACAACACAATCATATGAAAAGAGAACCATAGAAGTTCTCTTATAAGATCATAGCTTATAAGAGTAACTGATCATAGCTTTTCTCAAATAAATTGATCATATTTTATTAATTGAGAAAAGTGAAGAATGATCTATTTTTCCTATATGATAATTTGTCCACCAAAAAGAATAGCATTCTCACTTTTTAGGAGTCGATAAATCTCAAGTTTAGCCAAATATATACAAAAAGTTACTAATATTTGTGGTGTAATAAGTATCATTAAATGAATCATGCAATATATTTTCATAACAAACGTATTTAAAGATATAAATATTCATAATATTTTTATAAATCTATCAAACTTAAGATATTTATTTCTATTTAGTGCAAACCTAGAATGCAATACTTTGGACGTTGAAGAAGCGGACCAGAATTTGAAGACTGTTCGACGAAATTAATGGAGGTTGAAGATGAATAGATGATGGGCAGGCGGTAGCTGGGAAGGCCAGCAGGGAAGCAAAGTGGTAGCAAGCTGTCCGTAAGGCACAATTTAGACATAAAAGGATGAAAATGGGACAGATATGGCGAATCAAACCGTATCATTTTCTATATTTTATCCAATCAAATTCGTATTTTTATGTCTGACCTTATCATTTTCGCTTTTGTTTTCGTATTTCAAATGTAAAAGTAGAAACAGTTCAAACTTTTTTTTTCTGTTTTATCTGTTTTCTACTTTTTCTACTTTTAATTCAGAATATACTGAACTCAAAATTCGGTTACCAATCATTACTGTCTAGGCAACTAGTCAAAGGTATGCACTTATGGAGCACTGATGTATGTATATTGGCCGCATTATATAGGCAGCTCAACTCTGTCACGCTTCTATGAGTCGTCAAGGTGGGACTAATCATCTCGCACGGTGTTGTATGCCTATTGTAAGTGCATCTAGCCCTTTAGTGGGTTTTGGTGAATTGAATGACAAGACAATTAAAGGTCTAACAAGTTTTCTAAGTGTGTCAAAGGTTTAACAAGAAAGCAAACTTGATGGTACTACACATAATGTTCAATGAAGGCCAATATTGTGTATTGTTGTGTTGGAAGATTATTGATACATTCTAGTTCAAGTGAAAGACAACAATGCAAATGGAATTGATGAGATGGCTTATATGATGGGATATCATAGCATTATGAGAAAGCAAGCATATTTAGCAAATAGCAAAAGAGACATGAGTTGATAGTCTTGGATTGGTCTCAATCATGACTTGTTTTTCATGAACAAGAAGAGTTGATAATGGATTAGTAGTGATCAAGCTAGAAGTATGAAGATAGATATTGAAGTGAGTGTTTGAAGTGTCAAGCCAAAATGAAGAGGTTATAAGGAATCGTGAATTCGCCTTGACCATATTGATGTTGATTTATATATGTCACTCTATGTGAAGCTTGATTGATCTCAACATTCAAATCTAGAAGATATTCAAGTAAGGATCACAATATTGAAGAAATGGTTTTCAATGGATGCTTAATATGATGTGACTTGAGTATGGCTTGATGGGGTGAAGATAGTAAGGAAAGGGATTCGAGGTACTAAGCGGAGGTGAAGGGTAAGCAAAGGCTCGGACCGAGGTACCATGGCTAAGGTGAAGAAGAGAGTACTTGCATTTAGTCGAGGAACTAATCAAGCTATGAGGAGTCATATTGTGTTGAGGATCAAATCTTTAGTGAAAGTGATTTGAAGCCATGAATTGAATTCACATGTGTTGAATGGTTCAAGTCACATTCTCAAGATGGATTGGCTCGAAGGGATGAGACAAGGATGATTGCAAACCATTATGGAGAGAGATTGAGAAAGAGGACAATACGATTGATGGTGGAATCCCCAAATTGTAAAGTGCAGCGGCAACAAGCTCAAAGGAGTTTAAATTCTTCTATGTTTTGAATTTGAGTTTGGAAAAACCCGTACTATAAAGGGGGATACAATGCGCAAGCTTAAACATGTGACCAAGTGCTTTAGTCTCCAACAAACATCCTAATTTCCACTGCCAAAACCAGCCATAAAATTCCATATCATTCTGATCTGTTTTGGCAGCGCGGCACTGCCGGCCTTAGGCGCGGCACTGCCGCGACTTATTCTGACTGTTAGACTCGGGGGTGATTCAAAATCACCTCCTCGTCGCCTCCAACGGCTAGTTCGGCCATTCCCTCTCCCAGGTGCAACCAGAGAAGCTCTCTCTTTCTCTTTCTCACTTCATTGGAGCCCCTCAAGCTTTTCCCCTTGATTCCTCTCCGATTTCTTGAGAGTTTGAGCCTCCAAACCATATTAGAGAGCAGCCCCAACTGTTCTTGATCTCCTAGAGCACTTGGTTCGCGTTCAAGCCGGTGGATTGTGTTCATTACTCTTGGAGCAAGGCTCCTAGCCGGCTAGGCATCGCCTGGGAGCTTCCAACTCGATTGTGGCAGCCCCGGGACGTTTGTTATCACCCTCTACATCTAGTGGAACACCCTCATCTTAAGAGTTTACTCTCTTGACTTGAGAATGAGGTCAAGGTTGAAAGAGACCAAAGCCTTTGTGGCTACCTCAACAACGTGGACACAGGCAAGCCTTAGTGGCGAGCTGAACCACGGGATAAATCGGTGTCTCACTTGTGTTCTTGTGATTTGCATTGCTTACTCATATTTGTGGTGATTTTAGGGATTGGTCCCGATCTACTTGTGTGCAAGCTTCCGCTAACATCCAGGTGGTGGAATAGGCTCTACTCAGTCCCAGGAAGCTCACAAATTTACCCGATCCATTTTTCGTTGGATAGTTTTTGAATTGTGAGCTTCGGAGGTCTGCCAGGGCAGCAGTGCCGCTCTGAGGAGCAGCAGTGCCGGGCTATGTTCTGATATTTGTTTGAGCTAAAATTTTACCGGCCTATTCATCCCCCTCTAGGCCCCTCTTGGTGACATCAAGGTCCTTACACCTATGGCTGCATCTGGCTTCACGCGGCATTGTTGTTGCATTGCATATGACTGGGCCGACGGAGAGAGAGAGAGAGAGAGAGAGAGAGAGAGAGCTAGATGGGCCAAGTGTTATTGCTATCATTTGTAGTCTAGTACCGATGTCATCTCAAATTTTCACAGGTGTACCAAATGTGGCCGATGCCCTTACCCTAGGCTCAGCTACTATGACAGAGGCGACCGGACGCTGGACTGGACGCGGGAATAGTGTCTCTAGCGTTTCCGGTCGATTAGTGTTCTCTTAGCGTGGTAGTTGAACCGGGCGCTGGAGCGTCGGATCAGTGGTGACCAGACACGTCCGGTCACTGTTGGCGGCCGGGAATTCTCTGGTCGTGGACCAGACTCAGCGCTAGGGCATGTCTAGTCGTGAAGCAGGGCCAACGACTAGTTTTAAACGGTCAGGATGCATGGCGCATCGGGAACGACCGGACGCGCTCCGTGCGATGTGCAGTGCGTCCGGTGCTCGCGTGAAAGCTACAGTGAAGGAGGCAACGCCTCTATTCAATTGTGAACTATAAAACTAAGCAGTTATTGGCCATGGTCGACTAGCTTAGCACCCTTCGGACTTAGTGTTCATGCTTAGAGAGTGCTTGGAGTGCCTATAACTCACTAAGTACGCATAGTGATCACCCGATTGATCATAAGTGAGAGTGATTCTAGGACGGTGCTTTTAGAGATTGCATCGACTGGCCCTAAGTGTTCATGTTGTAAGCCGATGATGCTTGTTACTCTTAGAGGTTGCCATCTCCTTGACGTCTTGGTGGCCTATGGCTCCATTGAAGCACGCATGAAAGATTGTGCGTGGCTCGACAGAAGGATTGTGAGGGGTGTTGTGCGAAGAGCAACTCTAGTTGAGCGAAGTGTGAAGAGCGCCAATTGGTTTAACCAGATCAAGAGGTAGAGCTTGTGGTGAGCAACGTGGGAGAGCGTGACTTGCGAGTCACCACTAGCTAGAGGTTCGGCAACAACCTTAGGCTTGCCTCAACGGGACCAGCTTGGTGGCAACCAAGTGAACCTTGGGATAAAATCATCGTGTTCAACTTGTCTACTCTTCTTGATGGTTTGTATATATAGAAGGGTATAGTTTTGGCTAGAACGATAATTTTATTTCTTTTTGTTTCGATTAGCTGACGCAATTAATCTTAGAAAGGACTATTCACCCCCTCTTATGTGCCATCTTGACCTTATAACTACTTAAAATATCGAACACTATAAACTAACATTGTGCACTCAAATTGTTGTATCTATTCATACAAAATTGCTTTAAACTAACATTCCTGTATGGCTCATTTCATAGGAAAATTACAGGAAAAAAAAACACCCACTCCTACTTTTATTTGTGAGGCTTGCGTAGGAACGAGATATATCAAGAGCTAAATCACATGTATCCAACATAAACGAAGAGCCAGAGGACAAGCATCACATCACATTAAGGTAGATTATACACTTCCTATTTCTATGAATTTCCTATAGCAGCCAAACACCTACAAGCACAGTTTTCGCGTGTTATTGAATCTTTTGTTTTGCAATTGCATTTCTATAATTTTTCTATGTTTGTCCTGTTCCTATATTTTTAATCGTGTGTTCCAGGGGGGGTGGGGGCGATCAAGGAAGAGCACTACGGGCTGCAGAGCTCACCGGTTGATGATTCAGGGAGGTGGCGAGTCAGTGCGTGGCACCAGATGGAATTATTGGTAGCATCAGAAGAGGGTCGGAGTTGCCAAAGCTTAGCTCCCTCCACCTGGCGCGCGGCGGTGGGGCTTGATTCTGCAAACAAGTGCAATCTGTTTATGTTTAGGTCCCGGCAGGCCTGGATATGCATGAGGGTGGCTCACCGGAGTTTCGAAGAACCAGGCACGACGACTATATTGGCCGTGTATGTTGGGAGAGGCCCGACACCCCGACCAGAGAATAGATCAGTGGAAAGTCGAAACTCGAAAGGGCCAGCAGTTCCGGCAGTGACGAATAGATATATATAGGCAGGCGGTGTTGTTGGCCAACACGTACGCAGTAGCGTGAATGCAGTTGGAAAAACTGGAATTGGTATGGAACTTGGCTGAGGCTGACGAGGAAGAACTGGAGAAGAAGGGGGGGACGCAGCTTGAGGCAAGAAACAAGAGAAGAGGACCATAATTAATACACTTACGCGGTGATAACGGTAGGTTGGTATCACGCCAAGCAGAGCAGAGGCACGCGGACGCATGCCGTGTGTCTGGCAGGCTGTCGTCAGGCTATTGCTATAGCGTACAGTAATTCTAGTGCTGGGTCAAGTCGTCGCCGTCGTCTTCTGCCTGGGCCCCGGCCGGGGGTTGGAGCCGAGCCGTCTAGGAGAGAGGAGACTGGAGAGGAGACCCTGCCGGCCGCATCCGCATCGCATCTGCGCGCCCATGTGTCATGCGGGCGCCACCGCGCCAGTGGCATGTGTTGAGTACTATACTTCAGTTCTTCACTTGGGCTTCGTCCGGTTGATTACGGAACAAATCCTGGCCGGACGGCCCTTCAGTTGTTAACGCATCGTGGGAATCGTTCCCGGTCCAAAACCGCCGGGAAGGATGTTAACCGAACAGACTCTTAACGTTGAAAAGCTCGATTGATTTTTGGGTTATGTGGATTTGATGCGAGAAGAAAATACAGTAGAAGAGCTAAAAAATAAGCGCTGATAAGCTGAAATGAATACTGACACTGACACCGCTCGTACGTACCGCGTTTTGATTTTTTTTTGGCTCTCCCAGTCGCCAGTCACATGGAGGTGGAGCTTGGCGCCATTGACTTGAGCTTAAGCAGGTCTTTCCGAGTGATGTTCCGTCTGCGCGTAGCGGCGTGCCCAGCCCAGCTAGCTTCTTGATTCGTTGGTCGCCTCCGTCGATCGTTACGTTACGTTTGATGGTCTGCTCTTAGTCGTCGTAGGGCCACAGTATCGAACCTTCTCCTACCAAGCTTCAATTCTCGCACCCCTCGTCTTCTTAAATCTTAAAGCTGGCGACAAAATAAAGCTGAGACTCACAAGCTTCTTCTCTATCGGGGAAGAGAGAGAGAGAGAGAGAGCGCACGCGAGAGAGAGGATCCCATCGAGCCTTGTACGCCGGGCGGCAACAGGCCAACACTTTGACCTTGATCTTTGTGTTGAACTGTTGATTCTACTTCTACCTAGGCGCATGTTATAGTCCTAACGGTAGAAACAAGCTCATTCTGTCTCATCCGGATTCATCATCACACGGTACGTAAGCCTCTTCCATCCCTGAATATCCGATATGTTTTTCCCATCCAGTGGCGGAGGCAGAAAAAAAAAAATTAGGTGTGGTAAGATTTAGCTTCCATTGATCAGGCGAGCAATCGATCCATCAGGCTATTAGCTTCCATCCGTTTGATTCGCTACTTGCGTCCAGCACCATCAAGCGGAGCCAACACAAAACCACCATACCAATGTATTGATATATATGTCATGTATATATAGTAGAACACATCACATATATTTAATATTTTCACTTGGCGTGAGCCAAACCTTGCCAGATAGCTAGCTCCGCCACTGTTCCCATCCAAATCATTTCTGTGAGACTTGAGCAGAAATAATACCAAACGGCCAAACCAACCATCATTTCCTCAACTTATTTGAATTAAATTTGACTTTGTCCTTGATGCTTTCATTGAACGGGTTGATAAGTTAATAACGAGCAAATCTAAAACTTCTTTTGGTATTGAAAATGGTACCCTGCCCATTTCGTGTCTTCATCAATTGACAATTTCTTTTTTTTTCCTCTTAGAAGACTAAATATATGATTGCCTGTTTGGCTGGCTGATTTACGGCGGCTTTTGCTGCTGATTTGTCGTGAGAGAAAAACATTATTCCATGACCGTAAAATAATGCTGATTTTGGTTGATAAGCTCAAGGGAACAAGATAGTCTCAAATATGCTCATGTAATAGGACTTAGGACGGATTCAATTTATACAAACAAGCTCTTAATATGTGTACTTTATTTTTGTTTATGCTTCTATGACAGATATATTCAATTTCATATCATATTATGAATCGTTTATTTTCGTTTATGCAGTCGCGGGGTAGTAAATAAAGAAACAAAGACGAAATACTATGACAAAACATTTAGCGCTGGCGATCGATGGGGCCTCGCAAGATACAAATGCAAAGGAGACGCAGCGGCAAGCATTGCAAGTTGAAATAGTACGTGAGCACTTTCCTCTAAAAAAGAAATAACTACCAGTACAACAAATGCGTGATTAATGGTGGTGGTGGATTTTTATATTCAATTATTGGACTCCTTGCTTTGGGTGCATTTGGATCGGATCTATTTGGACTTGAATGTTCATATAATTATTTAATCCAACAAAATTCGAAATATGATGAACATTCCCTCAAATCATCCGCTGTCCAGTGTTTCATATGGACCTAGCTACTTGATAGGCAGACCAAGTGACCAACCTTTAGGCCCCGTTTAGTTACACTCAGTTAGAATTTAAAAGCACTATAGTAGCATTTTATTTTTTGCAATAAGTGTTCAATTATATTCCAAGTAGGCTCAAAAGATTCGTGAGATTACATTTTGCTAAGCTGTCAAATTAGTTTCAGTGCTCATCTAAATTTAATGTCCTATGCATGTGTCAAAAAATTAATGTGACTAGTTGGATTGGAGGTTGGAAGCGATTTAAACAGGGTCTTACTATGAAGTTTTAAGCCGTGGGACACACATGTATCGAGCAATCCTACCGGATGTAATAAATTTAAGCTAATTTACTAAAATTTAAAGTTTGAACATGAAGTTTATAATTTTAGGGTTCGACTCTTACATGAGACCCATGTACACATCTAGTAACAATAGTATTTATAGCAGCGGACACCGGACTGTTATTAAATCATCTAAAGAAACTAAATTGGTTTTACTAAAAGTTTAAGGGTGAACACTATGTTTGGCTCACTTTATATTGGCATGTGAACGTGAGCTTTCAAATTGTAGGGTCCATATTTTAACTTGGGCCTACATGTATATCTAGTCACACTAGTCTATACAAAGTAGCGGACAATCATAAATTTATTCAATTTTGCTAAAATATACGATGGCACAAATTTTTAATTCCCGGAGTCTAGATTTGATATAGAATTAACACATGGTTATCACTAGTAGAAAAAAGCTCAATACCAGTATCACCAGTGGGAAAAGCCAACGAAATGAATCTCTTCGCTAGCGGTTAACTGAGAACCACCAGTGAAAATGGGTTTCATGGATGACGGTTCAGTAAAGAAAACTGCTCATGAAAAAGTATTTACATTGGCGGGTTTTTAAAGATAATGGCCAGTGTAAATAGATTTTCATAAAAAACCGCCGGTGAAGTGTTTCCTGCTATTTTTTAAAATTTGCACTAAACCATGTTTGACCAATTAACACTACTAAACTACTAAACCTTATTGGATTATGATCAATTAACTACTACACTTTACGAGGCGAGCAAAATCGATTAACCATGCCGGTTTTAGTCACCGCCTCGGATCAATGTTGCGGTAAATGACTTATTTTTCGTGGTGGTTTGCTGCCAGCCACGACTAATCAAATAAGAAAAACAAAAAAAAAAAAGAAAACCTATAGATGAGCCCACCGAGCCAATCCATGGGTCCGCCGAGCTCATCCATTGACGCCGCCGCCGCCACTGCTCGTCGGGGGATCGATGGGCGTCGCGTCGACCGTCAGATCCACCTCGCCACCACCGGATCTAGCCTCCTCGTCATCGGATCCAGACTCGCCAACCCTGGACCCACCGTCGGAGCGCGGTCCCGCTATGGAGTCTGGGACGGTGGTGGAGGTGAGGGAGAGGCCATCGTCGACCAGATCCAGGTTGAGGGAGGGAACATCCACTATCTCTCGGTCATCGAGTTGCGATCACCTGATCGTCAGGGCATGGCTCCTGCTCGCCGGGTGCGCCGCCGTGACCTGCCACCCCGCGCGTGCCACCGCGGCCTTGGGGAGTCGAAATGGAGGGAGAGAAGAGAGAGGACGGGAGGGAGAGGAGGGCGGCGCTCAGGGAGAGAGAGGGAGAGAGAGAGGAGAGTGAGTGGAGACGAAACACTAACTTGCATTTTATCCGGTGGTCCGCGCACGCCACCGGATGCTCCGACACGTTTACTAGACACGCGGATGCCAGCGTAGAGAGCACCTGAGAGCTCCCTCAAGCCACCGGACGCGTCCGGTGCTTAATCACCGAACGAGCTCCAGCCTCTGGTGATCCACTATCTCCTCTGAGGACACCACGTCACCAGCACCGGATGCGTGCACAGTGCGTCCCTCGCGCCTGGTGCGTTCAAACCAGCGTCCGGTGCTCCACTCAGAGCACAACCTCGGCCTCATCACCGGACGCGTCCGTCGCTGATCCTTAGCGCCCGGTGCGTGTTTCTCCACAGGAACACCACCGAAAAGTTTTGAATCCTGCCAAGCTTGCAAGTTAGATCGCTTCACCGTGCCACTAGTAGAAATCATTTTTCTACTAGTGCATAATAGTTTTACTATTATTGGATCATACCTTCATACTGGATGGATTTGGATTTAGAAGCAATTGGGATTGGACATTAATTATTTTGTACTGGAATATGGTTGGACTTGGACTTTTTTTTGTTGGATCATAATTGGATTTATCCATATGGATTTGGATTCTAATCCATCCATTACCTCTAGAGTGGTTTTTACAACACATGAGTATATATTATATTTATGTCGTGGAAAAATTCAAGTCCCACATGATAAGTCGTCGTTAACCATCTATAGCATCGTGTACAGGAAAAACTGAAGAATCGTGTCCGAGCTTTCACCGGAGCTTTCGTAGTTATGATTTCCCCTGTGCTCCTTGCCATCGTGCTCAAGAAAGTCAACTTAACTGGCGCCGGGAAGTACCAGGGGAGGATTCGAACACTGGAAGCATTCATCGATCTCGTTCAACGAAGGTTTGCCCACCTCGCAGCTGTGACTCTACAAATGGGCATAATGCCCTTCCTGTGCGTGATGGTCTCAGAAGCATGCGCCAGCAAGCCGCCGCTCAGCTACGTCGCCCCAAGGCTGGTCGCCGCGTCGAAGGTGCTGCTGTTCCTCTCAAACTTCTTGCTCATGGCCCTGGGCTGCGGGATCCTACTTCTCTTCCACAAGAACGCCCTGCTAGTATTCACATTCTGCTCCGTCATGGCGGTCAGTGTCCTTGCCGTGCACATCTGGTACCTCTGCTGCTGCGTCAACGCCGGGGAACCACAGCAAGCTGGGAATGAGCGTCAGCAAGCTGAGTCGTCGGCCGCCGCGGCGGCGGCGGCAAAGGCGGAGGCGGAGTACCACAGCAAGCTGGAGCACTTGCTTGAGCTGTCGGCCGGGATGACCGCGATGATGTTCCTGGTGCTCGAATTCGTGGCATTAGAAAGCCTGCTGAGAAACGCTACTCATCAGGGGCAGCAGCAGGCTGTTGGTCATGGTCTTGGCCCTGTGAAAGGGCAGCAGGAGACGTTCCTTGGTGCCGCCTTGCTCATCAGCTTCGTGGCCAGCGCGCTGGGCGTGTCTCTCATGAACGTCTGGACGACGCCGCACGTCATCAGCGGCTGCGTTGTCTTGACCGCCGAGTTCATGAGGGGCCTGAATTTTGTTCTGCAGGCTCTGCCCATCACCGCGGTGGTGGTCTTGATCACGCTAGATGTGCTTCCACGCGCATGGAAATGGGCAGTGTGGCTGCCGCTGTTCCCTCCTACCGCTGTGCTTCTGCTGTTGCTAGCGCGCTACAACAGGGAGGTGATGAAGAGACAGCAGCAGCCAGCAGCAGCAGGGCAACAAGAACCAGCAGCAACAGGCGGCGGTGCATCATCCAGTTCATCGGCAGGGCAACAGGGATCGCCAACAGGCAGCAGCACATCAGCCGATTCATCATCAGCAGCAGCAGGGCAACAAACAGGAAGCAATACACCAGATGAAGAGAAGGAGGCTGATGATCCAAAGCCGGCGTCGTTGGAACTGACCAAGGTGGCATTCACGGGCTTCTTAGCCGTGGCGGTACCCAGCGTCACCGGTGCTTCTGTCTGCGTCCCATCCATATTTTTTGTGCTGTTTAGTGCAGCCACCGTTCTGCTGGGCCTCTTGTGGAGGCTCCTCACGCACGAGGCCGAACCACTGTCGTGTGTCCTCAAAGCTGCCAATCACGCTTCCTTCTCCGCGCATATGTCCATTTTCCTGGCCGGGACTGCATTCTGGGTCATGGCTGCCTTGGCTGTTCATTAATGGCTCCCTAAGTGACAAGATGCTTTTTTTTAATTGATGTAAAGGAAACGTGGAACAGCCTCTCCTTGAAACTCTTTAATTATTTGTAATTTTCCGTACATCGTTTTGAATATTATCTATTGATTGTGAGAATTACTATACGGTACCCTCAAATAGCTATAAGTCATTTATTTAATTTGATCGGACGATCATGATCAGATCTTACCTCTTAGGAGGTAATACCTTTATTTATTTATTTATTTTATAAAATAGGATAAAAAAGAATATTTAGGATATGTTTTTTTTTAATTTGTTTGCAGGCATCTAATAGATTTGTTTGCATGCGCTGGCCTGTGCGTGTGTGGCGTGTGTGTGGCCGTGGGTGGCCATGTGTGGCCGATGCATGGGCCAGGGAGTAGGGTTTATACTTTATTCTATTATTTGAAATATGAATTTTGAAAAATGGTAACTTCAAACAATATTTTGAAGTAGTAAATAACATGAGCTGAAAAAAATGATAAACATAAAAGATCATAACTAATCAAGATATACAACTTTTATTTTTGACATTTGTTCATCCGACAAAGCGATAGTAATATTGTTCATAAATTTTATATCTCTATAGTAATCTCGTAAACTACAAAAGAGATTATAGAATTTGTGAATAATGTTATTGTCACTTTGTCTAACGATCAAATGACCAAAATAAAAGTTGTAGATTTTGATGAGTTGTGTAACTTTTATGTACACAAATTTTTGAATAGAAATAATTTAGTCTTTGAAAATATTGTTTTAAGTTTGCGTGTTCTGAAATTCAAAATTTAAATTGATAAAAGTAGCTTAGATGAAAAGTTGACCAAAATGAAAGTTGTAGACTAAAAAAATTATACAACTTTATAGTTGATAACTTTTTCCTTTGAAATAACTATATCATGATAAACTATATTTAAAGTTTTTGTTTTTTTTTTAAATTTAAATCGCGGCGGTGGCAAAGGTGACGTTGGGCTCGGTTTCCTTCTTTTTTTAGGTAACATCTGCATGCATACGATCGTGATTGCGGCACCGGTTTCTTTCTCTTATTTTTTTTTTTACCGCATCGACTAGATGATCGCCGCGCCAAGCCGCCAACTGCTGAGAGATCTAAGAAGAAGCTGTGGAAATAAATCTCTTTTTCCATATTTATTAATTTATTATGTATTTTAAAAAATTCTAATATTCAACGGTCTAAATTCATTTAAGATATTATCTCTTAGAAGGTAAGATTTGTAGACTACATATATGTCTCAATCAACAATATATGTATTTTCAATTAACAATCTCGAAGACTACATATATGTCTCAATTTTGGCAGAACATCAACAACTTTTGTTTTGGTCATTTCTCCATCGAGATCGTTTCAATAATTTAAATTTCAAACGTGAGAAATTTAAAAATAGTTTCTCATGTATAGATGATTTCATTTGAAAATTTTATCAACTACGAAGCTGTACAATTATGAATACAATGTTGATATGTACCCTTATGGGTTAGATTTGTAATGAGTGATTGTTAACGAGTGTTACGTAGTATTTCTCTTGGCTTGTGATGCGCAGGTTTGAAACTTGAAGGCGGTGGTCAATGGCGAAGGCAAAGGTCAAGCGGGTTAGTGCCGATGGACTAAGAGCAGTGAAGGACAAATGTCGAGACTTAGACGAAGGGACTGGAGAAGCAGGGTGACTAGCCGTGGTGCTTGCACCTGGGAAAAATGATAAGCATAAGAGCACATGGTGGTAGATCATGGGCCGGTGCAGTCAAGGACTAGTCGGACATGGCCTAGGACGTGAGTGATGCGTTGGAGGGCGTTACCCGTGGAGGTTTGGTGGTTGAACCCAAAAGCCACCCTCGAGGTGGTTTTAGGGTTTGTGACTCACAACCCAGGTGAAGCTTTTGAGGAAGCGTGGCGAAGTCATGAAGGTTGCTTTGAGGCGACGACCAGTCCATGAAGGAAGTGGGGCTGTCGGATTGAATCAGCAGAAAGGGTTGTTCCAAAATACCTTAGGGTTATCTGGTTCACCTGGTAGCTTATAGAGTAAGAGGCCAAGTGAAAAATATAATAATCCTGCATGAGAGCTGCCCCACTTCCCCTTCCATCACTTCTATTAGAATTCTTATTAGCTCTCTCTAGTATTTGTGACCACAGAAGATTTAGTGCTACTGTCATCCATGTATTCGATTGCTCAGGAGTGAGGTCGTAACCTCACCATGCCATCCGAGCTTTTGGGCATGAAATCCTTGTTCCCGTTTCTGTTCTTCGCATTCTTGTTCTCCCCCTTTCGTTTTTGGTTTGATTCGTCATTTTGGAAGCAATTTATTCTGTTACTTTTGCCTTGAGATCAATTAGGATGTGAGTTGAACCTCTCCACCGAAAGAAATCATCTAATTCCTCATTAGTTCATAGATCGGGCTGAAACAAGTAACTATAGAGGGGTACTGTAGCAGACTATCCATATCTTCCTGTTTTGTGCTGTTCGGTCCGTTCTTGTCCGTTCAATCTTCGTTTCAAGTTTTGTCTTTTGGGTTGGCTTGCTAGCGAGTTTTAGGTTGTTCATAGGCATCTTAGCCACTTGTTGGCTCTGGTGTTTAGTGTACGTCCCTTTTCCTCTCTTCCATAGAGATTGAGGGATTCGAGTCTTTCTCCTTTTCCACTCTTTTGATTCTCCGGTCTGCTTGGCCATGTTTCGAGGATCCAGCTGTTTCTCTCGGACATCGCCAGAGATACCCAGTCATCAGTTGGCTTGTGAATTTCACTCTACTGCATGTATTTGATTCTTAGGGTTGAACTTGGGACAACAACCAAATATTTCGAAAGAAACTTGAAGCTCTCATTCACCCCCGTTCTGGGTCGCTTATCCGGTCCTTCAACAACTTTACAAGATGTACAACTTTCGTTTCAGGCATTTCTTCATCTACAGTTGTTTAAAAAAAATTGTATTTCAAATGTTAGAGAATTCAAATGTAATTTTCCCTTGGTAGATGATTTCAAATGAAAAAGTTGTCAAGTACTTTTATTTTAACCATTTCTCTATCCGAGATCATTTGAAGAATTTGAATTTTAGATGTGAGAAATTTAAACATAATTTTCCTTGGATAAATGATATAAAATAAAAAATTGGTCAACTACACAGTTATATAACCATTTGAGGTCTGTAACTTTTATTGAGGTCTTTTCTCCATCTAATACCATTTGAAAATTTTTAAATTTCCATTCGTAATCTTACCATTTGACACCCATTTTTAGAGGTAGTTCTAGATCACACCGCCTCTAGCTAGATCTAGAGATGGCCCTAGATAAGGCCATGTGTAGAGGCGGCTAAAAATACTAACTGTATCTACAAATACATTTCTAGAAGAAGCTCTCTTTGAGAACTATTTTTAGAGATGGTTTTTAAATTAAGTCACCCCTAAAAAGACAAACATCTCTATGAATGCTTTTTTAAGTAGTGATAAGAACTTTAAAACCACAAAAAATAACTTTTAACTTTTCAGAATTTCAATACAAATCTTAGAGATAGATTGGAACACGCTAGATCTAAGTAAGACATTAAAGCTCATAAAAATATCTATAGAGTTTCTAGAAAACGATTTTGTTTGAGAAAAATAGGCCAGAAAACATGAATTTTTTCGACAATAACAATATAAGTGAGCATATTCTGAAAACTTTTCATAACAAAAACACCTGATATGACTAGTACAAATGTATTCATCAATACTGTATGCTGTGGATGACATTGCTGAATCATCCGTGTTGTGGATGTTTTATACATACTATCACTATCACACTGCTTACAAGAGCTCAGCTCACCTCAAGAAAAAAAAAAAGATGGAATGGAAATACATTTATCTGTCTCTACTCAACATGGATCATATGACTTGGGAATGGAAATTCAAAAAAATGAAGCGTAAAGGAAACCTAACTCCAAAAGGTCAATTATCCTTTGGCACCAGAAGCAATAGTTTTGCAATTTTCTATATATATATGGCACAATGATTCTCCAAACAGAGAAACTTATCAGTTCATTTTTCCCTCATGCCAACAGCTTCTGTCGAGCTGAGTTTAACGCTTTTGCAACGTCTTTTATACTGATGCGTTCACTTGGTGACTCTTTGCAGCACATGAGTGCACATTCTGTCACCGAAAGTAAGCATTCACAAATTTTTCCTGGCTCGTGGGCATTATCTTTTTCTCCATTTGTCACAATCAGTTTGTGATCAACAATTTCCATTATTTTATCGGGAAAAGACATCTCAGCTAGATTGAGTAGATTCAATCCGTGGGACTCACTCAGGTAAATATTTCAAGCAGCAGAATGCCATAGCTATACACGTCTCCTTGTGTTGATGCTTGACCTCCTATGCCATACTTTGAAAACGAAAATAAGTTGTCAGAGACATGAACATATCAATGGCAGAGTTATAGCTTCAAATGCATACTTTAACATAAATATATTATATTATTAAATTCTAATTTCAATATTGCCAAATAATAATAGGGTAAGAAAAAAATAATCTATTGTTTTTTAATTCAGTTCTCAGGGAAAAGGTGGATCGAAGAAAGAAAGAAAGTGTAATGAAAATTATACTGTTTGGTCCAGAATAAATAGGTTGTAAAGGGTAAATAGGTGGATCCATTTTTCTTAAGAACAATTGGAAAAGGATGATTACTGAGGAAATTACGTATATTAATAGAGAAAGCTTTACCTGGAGGAATGTAACCAATGGTACCCTTGATGCCCATGCTTGATGCTGACTGAGAAGGCATCATACCTTCTTGAACCAAAAATTTTGCTAATCCAAAATCACCAACATGTGCAGTCATTTCCTCATCCAAAAGGACATTACTAGGCTTCAAATCACAATGAACAATTGGCACAGTTCCACGGTGGTGGAGATAGTCTAGTGCTGTGGCAACTTCAATAGCTATGTCCATCCTCTGGATTAGATTCAGAGCCTCCAATGATCTATCAGTACATGTTCTATTATGTGACCATGTCTCCAAGCTACCATTTGGCATGAACTCAAAAATTAGAGCCTTGAAGTCGTTACCATTGTGATCTGCGCTAGAGCATGAACTGAGGACTTTAACCAGGTTACGATGGCGAATATTTCTCAATGCTTCACATTCTCTAAAGAATGATTCAGTGGCACCATGTTGTTCTAGATCTATTACCTTTGCAGCAACAATTATTGGCTGATTCTCAAAGGTCATGGTGGCTTTGTACACAGATCCGAATGTACCTTTTCCATTCAGGTTAACCGAGGAGAAACCATCAGTTGCCTTGAATATGTCATTGTACGACTCCTTCTTATGCTCGAATTTGAAGTTGATATTGGAGGTTGGATTCATTATTGGCCTTCCACGGTATCGAATAGCAAAGAACAATATGGCTGTGCATAGGCATGCTAGTGCAGCAGCTATACAGATTATCACAATGATTCTCCTGGGATATTGTTTTTGTGTTTGGATTTGTGCAACACATCCAGGTAGAAGCAGCTGTGGTGGTCCACCACAAATATTGGGATTACCTGCTACTTCCACTGCGGTGATGTTTTTGAATACTCCTCCTGTGGGTAGTTTCCCCTCGAAATTGTTAAAAGAAATATCCAGATGTTGGAGATCCATCTGATCGATGAATTGTGGTACTTGACCAGAAAAATTGTTATGGGACAGATCAAGGTCTAACGGTGCTTTCATGTTGCTGAAGGATGAAGGGAAAGAACCCTGAAACATGTTTCTGTCAAGATAGAGTGTCTGTAATATCTGGCACCCATCGATGGTGCTTGGAATGTCACCGAATAATTTGTTATTTGATAAGATAATCTTTTGTACGTTGTTCATATTGCCTATTTCTAGAGGCAATGGACCACTAAGATGGTTGTGTGACAAGTCCATGGCTAGAGAAAGGGATGGAAGCATAATTTCCTTTGGAATATTTCCTACCAATTTGTTGTTTGACAAGTTCATTGATTCTAAGGCTTGCATCGAACTTAGTTCCTGGGGTATACTTCCTACAAGTTCATTGTTTTGGAGGAAGAGACGGGTCATCTTGGTAAGGTTGCTAAAAATCAGTGGAATCTCTCCTGAAATGGTGTTATTTGCTAGATGTATCATTTCAAGTCTCCAAAGTCTGCCAATTTCTTGAGGTATGGTGCCCCTAAGTTGCATGTTGTACAGCTGAATTCTTGTAAGGCCAAATAGTTTCCCAATATCAGCAGGGATACTACCAGAGATAGGATTAGTTTGCAAACTGAAAAAGTAAAGATCGCTTGAAAGATAGCCTATGGAACTGGGTATAAATCCTTGGAGTTGATTATCTCCAAGGTCCAATACTTGTAAACCAGTACAATTTGCTAGTGCATCCATGAAATTCCATTGCCTAGGTGCAGTGGCCTCTAGTAAATTTGATGAAGCCTCAAATAGCTCAAGATTTTGTAAATTTCCTATGCCAGAAGGTATTGGACCTGTGAATTTGTTAGAAGCAACTGCAATCATATTTAGCTCCGAACAATTGAATAGGGAATTCGGGATTGGTCCTTGTAGTTGGTTTCCAAATACTACAAGTGCCACCAAGTTTGGGAAAGTAGCGCCGATATCTGAAGGAAGATTTCCACTGAACTCGTTGTAAGCTAATTGGAAGACCTGCATGGATGAAATATTGTACAAGGAACTTGGTATCTCACCTGAAAGATTATTGTCATTAAGGCAAATGGTTACGAGGACTTGGAGCTGACCGAGAGAAACAGGGATTGTGCCAGTTAAATAATTGACATCAAGAAGAAACAGTAGGAGCCTAGTTAGATTACCAAGACTTGATGGGATGTTACCCATGAGGTTATTAGAGGTCAGTGACAGGTAAACAAGTTCTTTGCACAAGCCAAGACTGTAGGGGATGGTGCCTTGGAGATTATTTTTCCACAAATTTATGCTCAGTAGCCTGGTGCAGTTTCCGAGAGTTGGGTATATTACCACCAAGGGAATTCACAGACAGATTCATATTGCGCAATCTGCTTAACTGCCCTAGCTCTTCTGGGATGATTCCCGTAAAGTGGTTCTCAGAGAGCGTCAACTCCTGAAGAAAGGAGAGGTTCGAAAGAGATGGAGATATCTGACCTGAAAGACGGCTGGAGCTTAGAACAACAGCGGTGACCCTATCAGAATGGCGGTTGCCACACTTGATCCCTGGCCAGAGACAGTGATGCACTGAACCATTCCATGATGACAATATTCCAAGTGGATCGCTTGATATGAGGGACTTGAAGGATAGAAGTGCCAAAAAATCAGTTTTGGTTGTGGTAAATTGTTTGGAAGGATGAACTAAGCACAAGGAGCTTAAAAGGAGGAGTTGAAGGGTGAGAAAGAAGCGATTTTTTGGTGGTATGAGCGAGAACTTGCAAGGCCGCAGGGGCAATCATTCCTATATATACTCAGCGAAAGCTATTATGATGAAAAACTAGCTTGTCGAAGTTTCCTATCAAGCCAGTCAAACTTTTGTTTGCTTCTAATAGTTCACACTGCTAGTAGCCAACATTATTCATCCATTCCTGTTTACACCTGAACTAGTTATTTTGTTTATGGTGTTGTTCAGTAATTGAAATATGGGACACGGCGACACTCTGTTCCATATATCACTTTGGCAAAAAAAAAAAAAAGCAAAACACTTGAAATCATTCTTTTAGTTTCACACCAGACAAATTCATTTGTTTATCTAATTCCCCTAAAAACATGTTAGTTGCAATAGAGGTGTCAATGAATTAGCCTCCAAATCCATCTGGATATATCTAATTAATAATCTAAGTCCAAATCTAATGTCCAATATATATAGCAAAATCCCTATCTTGCACCACAATATTCCTCGTCAAGTTTTTTTTGACAAAAAATACTATAGGGGAGGACCCCACAGTGGCCGAATATTCCTCGTCAACAGTTGCTGAGCAGTAACATATCCACATCCTCAACATCACACCATGTCACTATCTGCACATTAAATATGGTCTCTGTTAACACTTAAATTTGGCTCAAGTCATAATGCCAAGTAGCCAAATTTGACTGTTAGAATGATTTGGTGATAGATGCTTCATTTTAAATTAATTCAGCTACATTTCAATTGTTTGGTCGATTACTTGATGACAAACATGGAATCGGCTTGGTCAGAGTACTGGTGCTTGTTCGTATCTACATGCATGATGCGGTCCATATATGCTTTCTGGTTGGTGCTTCCTTTGTAGACTGAAAGAGATCAATCTCAGAATCATAGCTACAATGAGTCATTAGGTGGTATGTATTTATATGCTTCCTTGCTGTCAGCACAGATATTTATATATGTTTTCTGTAATGACGAATAAGCGGACATTATTCCAGCGTCGGGAGATATGCATGTAAGGACCATACATGCAACCTATTCGTGCCTGTATGTATTGCAGCTAGCTATGCGATCTAGTCCGTGCACGATTGAAAAGGAAATTGACTGACTTGTGGTTGCGGACGTGGTGAGGATACAAGCCAACAAAGATATGCTCAACTAGAAGAAGAACATGCATGCGTATGCGTTACCATTCCGAGTGGGACTTGTAACCAACTGGTCTGGTAGTACGACTAGATATTACGACCAAGTATAATTAGGCTTTTCATCGGCCACCATATCTATATCTATATCTATACATATATCTATACAAACGACAATAAATTTCTTACCTCCTAATTTTGGCCCGCACCCTCATGATTTTGGTCTAACCTAGCTACCTGGATAGTAGAAGGTTCTCTTTTACCTCATAGGTGACTCCGACTCATAATAACTCATATAAGAATATCCCAATCTAAATATTATATTGCATATATATTTAACCGCAGAGATCAAACCCATGTTGCTCTCCCTGTTCAAAACTTTGCCAAACACGCACGTCTATTTATGTTTGAACCATGTCTTAATGGTGAGTTTCACCTCTCAGTTTTCAACACGTGAAACTTTGATATAAAACAGATCTCTCACACACTGCAAAGTTTTATTGCACAATTTCTTCACTTATTTTACTATTTATGGATCTCACATGTCCCTATCATCTTTCTTTCCGAAGAAATAAGCGTCTCAGTGCAGGTTTCACGGCGTTTCAAATGTTTTGGAAACAATCCAGATACGTTTCATGGGATGATGAAACGTTTCCCCTCTCTCCCGCCAGTTTCATAAAAAAAGTCATCTACCACTCTTTAATGTGTACTAGGTGAGTGCCCGTGCATTGCAATTTGAACATGTACAAACTTGTGTTATACTTTTATATGCTAGTATCACGATAACTTATGTATAAATGTGTGTTATATTGTTATAAATTTTTTTCGTAATCGTAAGGTTTGGAGTCTACAGATTACATAAGTCTTTAAAAGAAGAGATAATATATATAACCAGTACATCCAATCAATGACATGTCCTCGAGTCATCATATGCTAAATGTTTTGTTCTCAGACTCTTTTTATTACCTCAAATGCAGATGCATACGATAAATATTAGTATTACGATACAAATGTAAGATTTACATCGGATATAAAAAATAGAAGATAATACCTTTTTATAGAGTTATGACCTCTTTGTAGACAATATTTTTCATGTATGTACCATTTATTGTTCTCCTTTTTTTACCCTTCTTGTCGCTCGGTAGGATAGCAAGGATCCTAACGTTCGATCTGGTAGTGGCTCTAGATAGCGCAACATACAATTGACCATGAGAGAACACTGGTTTGGGCAAATACACATCAATGTTGGGGATAGTCTGCCACTATGCCTTGTTAATCGTCATGGCAAAACTGAGCCTAATAGGAAACTGCTTTCTCTTGAACTTGAACGGGAACATCTCATCATGAGAAGGGTATAATGGAATCCGTGGTAGGAATATTCGCTTTTCGGCATGGTCCCCCACGATAATTTCTGTATCGGTGGTATTTCTTTCGAACCCCCGAACCACCAGTCTCGTTCCATTGCAAAGTCCACCCGCAGGATCGAGGTTCCTTAGCAGCATGATTGGGCACCCAATGTTGAGCTTTAATACATGTGGAGGGAGACCGTTGGGGGTCAAAGTGTTGAGGAACTCAGATGGGTAGAAGTTACATGGATCATCCACCGCACTGTCGAAGCTATGGTACACCATCTTATCCCCTTGGAAACGACTTATTACCTTCATGTTAATCTTATCAACCCAGTCATTCCACGGAGATAATATTGCTCGTGAGGTGATGTAGCTCCTGTTTGACATATTGGCATTGAAGTCAGGAAATATGCAATCAATTAAGGTATCAAGATCACTCTTTCCGTCGGTCTGCGGTACGCATATTTCATGAGAAGGCTGATTTCACCATCACCATTAGCCTCATCAGAACCTCCACCAACGCGCAGCAGGTATTCTACGAACCATGGGTCATTCTTCGCCCTCATGTTGCACACCCGTTTGAGACGTCGCATGCAATTCCAAAGGTACGACATCTGCAGTGAGCCACTGACAATCTAAGCCCTTGATACTCTTCGAACAACTAGCAGAACCTGCCTAAAATCTCCACCAAATACCACAATCCTTCCCCAAATGGCATGTTAGCACGGTCCATGGCATCACGGAGGCTGTTGTCTAGCACCTCGACCACTTGCCTCTTTGTTATCGTCGCCTCGTCCCAAATAATAAGAGATGCGGCCCTAAGAAGCTTGGCGGTGCCACTCTGTTTTGTGAAACTGAATTATCCCCATCATCGATGGTCAGAGGAGTATTGAATCGGGAGTGGGCAGTTCTGCTACCAGGCATTATTGAAGCTGTAACACCAGATGTCACTGTTGCCACAACGATCATGTTCTGACTACGTATAGTAGCGAGCAGGGCCCTGTATAGATATGTCTTCCCAGTGCCCCCAGGTCCATCCACAAAGAACAAACCCCCATGATTGCTATGAACAGTAAGCGTGCATTTGGCATGGTGAAACATTTCAGTTTCACAGCTGAAACACTTGAATCCCTGCCAAACAGCTGAAACGCTGAAACGTTTAGGGTTTAGGGTAAACCCTAAACCCTAAACCCTACACCCGAAACGTTTCAGCGCTGAAACACTTGAAACGTTTCTGGATTTTGAACTAGACTTGTGAAACACCTGAATAGATGTTTCGCTCGTGAAACACTTCGGCCAAACGGTTTGGTGTTTCTGACAAAAATGTTTCTCGACTGAAACTGAAATGTTTCAGCGTTTCAAGTGTTTCTTCGGTGAAACGGAACCCTACCAAACACACCCTAAACATAATCTCATTGTAAGTTATTTGTTGCTCCTCGTTAAGGGTCTCTAATAGTGCCACATCATTCGCATTTTGCCTCAATGCTAGCCTCCTCCAAAATCTCCCTGGTAATGCCGCTAGACGGATCATATGTGTCATCAATATCAGGAAGTTGGTACTTTGTTATGTCCTTCTGCACTGATTCTAACAACTTTTGAATATGTATAAGGACCATCTGCTCCACTACAAAGTTGGATTGGTTATTGCACCTATAGTCCTCTAATATTGCCTCTTTGTGCTTTCCCAGAGTCCTCTCACATTAGCCAGTTCACAAAATACCAAGATTGTTGCAAAGAGCCTTCGCAATGCATATGGCATCATCCACTGAGTATCTTCGGCAAGGCACTCATGCAGTGTGTTACCCACTTCAATAAGGCCCCTTCTTTCTGCAGCTTCTCGAAAAGTCGGTAGGAGTTCACGAGAAACTATTTTTAGATCAGTGAAGGAGGTTGCACTAGCCACGTGGTTTAGAAGAAACCTAAGATAGTATCGTTCCCCTTCGGCTAGATTGGCACTTACAACTCTTCCAATCTATCTTAGATGATTCTTTTGCACTCTTCTAGCCCATTGTTTGTACAAGATGGTCGATGACCGATCTGTACTCGAATAGGCTCATGAGACACAGATGCTAGCCATGGAGCCTGAGAACAATAAGTGTGTGCTGCCCGACAAGTTTGTGGCTGACAATATTATTACTAAGTTACCACCTACTTGGAGGAACTTTGTCACTTCTCTAAAGCATAGGAGGCAAGAGTTCAGTGTGACTGACCTCAGTGATTCGGTAAGTGTTGAAGGGAATGCCAGGGCAAAGGACACTCGTGGTAAGAAAGTGTATGATGAGGGAGGTCTAGTGCCAACTTGGTGCAGAAGAAGAACCCTCATGCTGCTCACAAGAAAAAGAAAAATAAGCCTGTAGCCAAGCCCAAGCCTGCAACTTTTAAGAAGAAAGGCAAGGAAAAGGAAAAGGGTCTTTGTTTCGTGTGTGGTGCATCTGACCATTGGGCAAAGAAGTGCCCGAGCCGCAAGGACAAACTTAAGAAGGTAGCAAACATGGTGATTAGTGAATCTAGAGGATCCAGGTACGGTAATTACATACCAACATTTCTTTCAGTATGTCTCTCGCCTGAGTGGTGGGTTGACACAAGTGCTAATATTCATTTGTGTGCTGATATTTCCTTATTTTCTTCTTATTAGAAAGGTCAGGGTTTCTCCCTCTTGATGGAAAACGGTACTCATGCCTCTATACTTGGTGTTGGTACGGTCAATCTGAAGTTCACTTTGGGAAAGATCGCGCAGCTGAAGAACGTGCAACATGTCCCCTCTATCAAGAAGAATCTCGTCAGCGGATCTCTACTATGTAGAGATGGTTTTAGACTTGCTTTTGAGTCCAATAAATGTGTTGTGTCCAAGTATGGAACATTTGTTGGTGAGGGATATGAAAGCGGAGGCTTGTTTCGCTTTTCTTTGATGGATTTTTGTGACAAAGTTGTAAACCATGTTAGAAATGATGATGAGTCTAATATTTGGCATTCACAACTCTGCCATATTAATTTTGGTCGTATGACGCGCTTAGCAAAAATAAACTTAATCCCTAAACTTAACTTGTTCAAAGGATCTAAGTGCCATGCGTGTGTTCAATCGAAACAACCTCGCAAGCCCCACGAGGCTGTGCAAGAGGCGAGAGATCTGGCACCACTGGACCTTATTCAATCTTATTTGTGCCCATGGTGTGTTGACCAAAGGAGGATAGAAATTTTCATGGCTCTTATTGATGACAACACTAGATTTTACTATGTGTATTTGCTGAAAACAAAAGATGAAGCGCTATTACTTTAAAATCTATAAAGCTGAGTTAGAAAATCAGCTTGAGAAGAAAATCAAATGGTTGCAGTCTGATCATGGGGGAGAATACTTTTCCAATGAGTTTACTCAATTCTGCAAGGAACATGGGGTTATTCATGAGAGGATGCCTCCATATTTCCCCCAATCCCATGGGATTGCAGAAAGAAAGAACCGCACTCTAACTGATTTGGTTAATGCCATGTTGGACACTACAGGGCTTTACAAGGAATGGTAGGGTGAGGCTTTATTGACTGCGTGTCATGTCCTAAATAGAGTTTCTACAAAGAATAACGAGAAAACGTCATTTGAGAAATGGGAAAAGAAAAGGTTGACTCTCTCATACTTACGCACTTGGGGTTACTTGGCCAATCATCAAGAAGCGCAAGCTTGGACCAAAGACTGTAGATTGTGTCGTCCTCGGCTATGTCATAAACAGTGTGTGGGCTATAGATTTTTAGTAATAGAATCTGGAGTGTCTGACATGAGGGTCGGTGTAGTGATTGAATCTAGAGATGCTACATTCTTTGAGAATGGATTTCCTATGAGAAGGAATGAACCTAGCTATTGGTATAAATTAACTGCACTCTATTAATTATTATTATTATCAAAGTATCCACAAGCGCACAGATGTAATACCGATGTAGCACTTCACCAGACAATCCCGGTTTTAATATCGAACCCAAAGGAACAGTAGGTGATACTGACTAAGTTTATAGATTCTTAATCCAATAATACAATCAATCCAGAGAATATCAAGAATAAGAAAATAGCTAGTGACTATCTAGTTTCAACAACCGGTAAGCTTTGAATAATATCGATCTAACTGGGCAGTGACTTGAATAAGAGTAGAAGTCAGAGTTCTCTCCTACCAAACACTTATATGCCTATCGATCCTATCAACGGGAAGCGGACTACAGAGGAATCAATGTAGCTATCACCTACGCGAACTACCACTATCTGGCTAATCAGGGGACATTCACAAGTAATTATAGCCTAGACACCACGTCTACACTACAAACTACTACTTCAATCTAGGAGATACCAAGATCAAAGCACTCACTATGAGTTGCAAACTTAAGAACGAATAAGAACTAATGCTTACTTGAATCAGAATATTGAATACAAAAGTAACTCAGAACGCAGCTTCAGGCGAGGGAGCTAAATCCAGACAAATACAGCTAAGAAGAAGCTCCGATAGGCTGGGACTCCTCCGAATCTCTACTCATCTACTCTATCTCTCTAATCCCTTTCTTGATTGCTGGCCTAGATCTAATGGATATCTATCTAATGCTTCAGACTCTTCAGCTCTTGATCTGGCTTCCTCCAGGGGGTTCTAGCACTCTATTTGTAGCTTGGTGGGATGAATGCGTGCCGTAGGATCAAACCGACTTAACCAAGGGCTGAGATGGCTCCTCAAAGGTGGTAGAAGAAGACTCTAGAGGACGGCAGGCGAAACCCTAGGGGGCACCGCCTAGCCCCCCTTGGGGCCGGCCGGCCCCACCACCTGCCAGGTGGGGTCCCGGTTGCTTCGGGTGGCTTCCAGAGTCTTCTATCTTGTCGATGACGTATGTTGCCTTGGCGTTCAAGTTTCATGATAATTAAGCACTTTAATCCCTCTTTTAAGCTTTTCTAGATAATCCTCTGGAAAATATACAATTCACCAAAACACATGGAAATTATTAGTAATAACCCTATTCTACTAGATATTCATGTGTAATGCAGGGATAACTGATAATAAAAATTAGATGTTAACAAGTGTCAGCACTAGCATATCTAATCATAGACCTCCTGATGCTCCTGACACTTCTGTGCCAACAGAAAACATTGAATAAATAACTATTGAAAATTCTGAGGAGGACAATGATGGGGTCGCTCGAAAGAGTAAAAGGCCAAGGATTGCAAAATCCTTTGGTGATGACTTCACTATATACCTCGTGGATGATACCCCAATGACCATTAAAAATACATACTCCTCTCCCAACACTGACTATTTAAAGAAAGCGATGCGGAGTGAGATGGATTTAATTATGTCTAATGGAACTTGGGAAATTGTTGATCAACCTTATGGGTGCAAACCTATAGGGTGCGAATGCATGTTCAAGAAAAAGGTTAGGCCTAATGGTACTATTGAAAAGTACAAGGCAAGGCTTGTGGTTAAGGGTTATACCCAAAAAGAAGGCGAGGACTTCTTTGATACTTATTCACCAGTGGCCCGGTTGACTACTATTTGAGCTCTGCTTGCCCTGGTTGCATGTCCTGGTCTTCTTGTTCATTAGATGGACATTAAGACGACTTTCCTAAATGGAGAGTTAGATAAAGAAATCTACATGAATCAAGAGGGAAATGTGTACAAACTGTTGAAGTCTTTGTATGGCCTAAAATAAGCACCTAAGAAATAGCATGAGAAGTTTGACAAAACCATGACATCCGCTGACTTTACTATGAATGAAGCAGACAAATGTGTATACTATCGCTACGTTGGAGGAGAAGGAGTAATCCTATGTTTGTATGTGGATGACATACTTATCTTTGGGCCAAACCTCAATGTGATTAAGGAAGTCAAAGTCTTTCTATCTGAAATTTTTGACATGAAAGATTTGGGAGTGGGTGATGTAATTCTAAACATTAAGCTACTGAGAGAAGAAAATGGTGGGGTTACTCTTGTGCAGTGCCATTATGTGGAAAAGTTCTAAGTCGCTTTGGTTATGGTGATTGCAAGCCTGTCTCCACTCCATATGATTCAAGCTAAGTTCTGAGGAAGAGCCGAAGGCTAATGAAGGATCAATTGAGATACTCCTAAATCATTGGCTTGCTAATGTACTTGGCTAGTGCAACAAGGCCTGACATCTCGTAAGATGTGAGCAAACTAAGTTGTTTTGTTTCAAAACTGGGTGATAATCACTGGCATGCTCTTGAGAGAGTGATGCACTATCTAAAGGCAACAACAACCTATGGAATTCACTATGATGGGTACCCAAAGGTACTTGAGCGCTACGGTGATGCTAATTGGATATCTGATGCTAATGAGTTAAAGGCCACAAGTGGATATTCTTTCACACTTGGAGGTGACGTTGTTTCCTAGAAGTTTTGCAAGCGTTATCATAATGAGATCAACCATGGAAGCAGAACTAGGAGCACTTGATACCACCATTGTTGAGGCTGAATGGCTTCGAGAACTCCTGATGGATTTGTCGGTGGTTGAAAAACCTGTGCCTGCAATTTCCATGAACTGCGACAACCAGACCGTTATAGTCAAGGTGAACAGTTCTAAGGACAATCTAAAGACCACTAGGCATGCAAAGTGGCGGTTGAAATATGACAAAAAATTGAGAAACTCGAAAGTGATAGCATTGGACTATGTCCTTACGTCTAAAAATCTGGCAGATCAATTCACAAAACGGCAGATCAATTCACAAAAGGTTTATCACGTAATGTGATAGATAGTGCATCGAGTGAGATGGGACTGAGACCCACACGAAGTCTGTTCTAGTGGTAACCTACTCCATGTGATCGAAGACAATGGGGATAAGGTCCCGACCTTCTGTCAGTTCAATGATAACCATCGATTTGGTCGGAGAGCGACACACCGATCCGTCTTCAGATCACAAAGACCCGAACCCTGCAACCTTAGCACCACGTCTCCTCTTGTTATCAACCGTGTCACAATCTGGTTGACCTCGCCGAGAAGGCTAATCCCTGCTGCAAATCGAAGAACACAAGCAAGAACAAGATAAAATGCAACTCAAGTGAAGTGACAAATGCAGATATATGATTAAGATCTCAATGTGGGGTTTCACAAACCGATAACGGTGACGGTTCAATGACAGATTGATCTAAAGTAAAATCCAAACTCTAACGTAAGCGGAAGATACAGAATATATAGGCTAAGGGGCATCCAAGGACCCCTAATCACGTACTCAAGGAGTCCCAACGCGCTACAAGGCCCAAACGGCCTAAAAGACGGTGACGCAGCGCCCTGGTAGATTCTGAACATCAATTTGTTTCGACAATTTCCATTGATTTCAAAGGTGTTTTTATGTGGGACCACTTCCATTGGCTTTCTTATGAAATTATCTTTCCAACCATATGTGGTTCGTCAAAAACGGAGTCTGTGCGCGACCTGGGCGTCCGTTTTACTACCTGCTGCTCGTGGAGCCCGAGATGGACTCGAACTTGACTTGGACTGGGCCTCCAATTTAGCTTGGACGTCTTTGCTTGACCCTTAAGGTGGTGGCCAAGGAGGAGGACGTCCTTGGGCATCTCTTAGGTGCTCTCCATCATCTTGGGGCGTGTTCCCACTTGGGCCGGGGTCCCAAGTGTGAATAACAAGCCCGCGACGTCGTCGTTGCACTAGGCAGAAACAGCGATAGAATAAATGGATGATTTCATGGCCTTTCTGACGTGATA
The DNA here is from genome assembly GCA_038502445.1 of Eremochloa ophiuroides. Lineage (NCBI taxonomy): Eukaryota > Viridiplantae > Streptophyta > Magnoliopsida > Poales > Poaceae > Eremochloa > Eremochloa ophiuroides. Next base: position 28,640,091 of record JAHLJS010000006.1, on the reverse strand, counting down.
TTGAGTTGGAACTAGATCCATTTGAAACCCTATCAAACAAACTTTCCAATAAGAGCTCATTGACCTCAATCGCACTCCGGATGGATGAGTTATGACCTTTCCAATGAAGCACTGTCGGGCTGCCGATGAACCGAAGGTTCAACTTTGATGAATTTGCACTTTAAGGCATATTTATACCTACAAGCAAATAAAAACATGTACATGTGGAACAAAGTGAATTGTACCAAAAATCATTATACAAATTTAGGAACGAAATCACCCTATAATCAATGGTCATATCCGAAGGTGTCATGTCCTTATCAGAAGATCCCGTGAATTAGGGTAGCGAAACAAGCTATGGGTAGACTGAGGGAAGAGATCCTTTATTGTGTACATCTCTTGAAAAATGTGCTTCTCTTTCTTACTATACGGCAGGTTGGTGAATACCTTAATGTGATTTGTGTGGCTTATAAAGTAGCAAAGATGTTGGCCTACAGGGCATCTTAAAAGGAACACACCTATATAAGTTCGACTGCTAGTTACAGTCTATGAGATTCGGGTGGTCTCTAGATACTCATGAAAAGGCCTGGAGTTTGTGGGGTATAAGCCCGTATATCCGCATAGTCATACTTGGCCCAAGTCTATCGAACAGGCCTGAACTACCAAGGATGCGTCGCCCATACGATCTCCAGGAGATCGCGTATATCCGCCGAGTCCTTGGCGGGCAAGAAAATAGCTTTCCTAGGATCTAGCCGATTGGTTTCCCAGATCGACTAGGATTGTAATCTGTTATGTATGGCAAGATCAACTTGTAACCCTGCCCCCGGACTATATAAGGCGGGCAGGGGGGTCTATTCGATTCATCTAATGTACTAGCAATATAACACAGCAACATACAGGACGTAAGGTATTACGCCTCGTGGCGGCCTGAACCTGTCTAAATCTCTGTTCCGCATGAATTGTGCTCCCTCGTTCGTCTCAGGCGCACCCTCACCGTCTCATCTACTACCGCGGGCATACCCCTCGGTAGACTATCACCGGTATTCCGTCGATAGTTGGCGCGCCAAGTAGGGGGTGTGCCACCTGATTCCATGGCGAACAAGGTGATTTTTTCAAGCTCCATCGAGCTCCTGACGCCGGGCCAGATCTTCACGGTGGGATCCATCACCTGGGTCGTCGGCGCGAACGGCGAAGGGGTGATTCTGGACGTAGCTCAGATCCCCTGCGTGTTGCCTCTGACGAAAAGGCTGCCACGCTATGTTCGAAAAAACATCGACAAAGACGACCTGATCGGGTCTATAGATCGGGTCACCAAGAAGCTGTCGGAGGGACTCCAAATCCTGGAGTCCGTGTCATCCACGACGCACCGCCCCTCTTCGCTGTCCCCTGACACAACACTGGTCATCACCGTCACACCTCTCGAGCGCATCGTCGAGGAGCGACCTCGAGCGGATCGTCCTCCGAACGGCTACTTGCCGCTCGGGCTACAAAACGTAGCTTCTAGCTTCGCCCAAACGCTGCGTCAACACACCAGCACCAGCTCCTTCATCACCCCGATAACGTCCGCCCCGACAATGATGATCAAGAGGGTGGCCTTCCCGCCGATCTACCCCCCATCAAGCAATTTTTTGGGGGACTGGTCCTTGCCATCAGCAACGACAGCGACCCGCCGCCCAATGAGTCTGAAGAAGCCCGAGCAGCCCGCGAGGCAAGGAACGTCGATCGCAGACGACGCCGTGAGCAGCAAGCTAAAGCGAGGAGGACTGCGGTGAAGAATCTGGAGCCCGAATTTTGCATGCTCGGGCAGTACAAGGTCTGCACGACTCCAAGCGCCAATGTCGCTGTCGCGATAGCCGAGGCCAAGAGGCTACCCCAGACTCCAGAGCTCGGGTGGCTCACCGCTCTTCTCCAAGCAACTCAGGTCCAGATCAATGAAGGAAGACAAGCGCCATCTCATAGCATGGCATCGGCTACAGAGCTCGTCGGCGAAGATGGTGAGATGTCTCGCGGTGGTCGGAGACCTCATCGGCGAGACGGCGACCAAGAGTTGAACCAATCCAACCTCCGCGCAAAGCTGAAGACCAAAGATCTACGCAGCCGCATCGAGAACAGGAGAGAAGCCAGACACTCAGCAGAGGCTGAGCGACGAAGAGAGTATGATCAGACGCACGGCTTCCCCAACGACAAGACTGCTCCGGAACTGCCATTCACGCCGGCACTCCGAGCAGTTGTCTGGCCTCCTAACTTCAAAGTTGTCGGCGTCAAGACTTACGACGGAAGAGCCGATCCCAACAAATGGCTCAACGTCTACGAGATCGCCGTCCAAGCCGCCGGTGGAAACAGGGATGTGATGGCCAACTACCTCCCGGTCATGCTCAGCGCCTCCGCCAACAACTGGCTTCATAGTTTGAGGCCGAACTCCATCGACACTTGGGATCAGTTGAAAGAGCAGTTCGCCAATAACTACCGCGCCACCTGCAAGCAACCGGGCACGAAGTATGATCTTGAAAGACTTCGGCAAGACTCTCGGGACTCCCTGTGAGACTACATCCGGCACTTCTCGAAAATCAGAAACGACAACCCCGACATCACAGATGCAGAAGCCATCTCCGTGTTTATGCGCGACTTGAGGCCCGACGAGGAACTGCGAAAGAAATTATACCGCACCAGCCCGACCACCGTTGCCGAGATGCTACGCATCGCCAACAAATACGCTGATGGAAACGACGCAGCTCATCACTCCATTCACAGTCGCCTTCGCTTCCCCGACCGGTCGCGGAACCAAGAAGAGGGCCACCGAACTGATCGGCACCAGGATGATCGAGCTCCTCGGAGAGACTACCGCCGTGATGACCGCGACCATCGACGACGCTCAGAACACCGCCGCTACGACGAACCCAAGAGCTCCAGGGCTGGAGAGAGGTGCCGCCACTACCAAGTTTACAACACCCGACCAGCCCCAAAGCGCAATTACGAGGAGGCCTAGTCCAAGCTCCTCGACGCCTAGTGCCCCGTCCACAAGCACCACAAGCACACCATGAGGGAGTGCGAGGGTTTCTCCAGGAAGTTCCAAGCAGAAGAGAAGAAGAAGGCTCGCGTAGAGTCTGACAGGGACCGGCGCGACGACACCGACAAGCCTCCAGGCCTCACTAACGCACACCGAACCGTTTCCACCATCATCGGTGGACGCGCCGCCATCGGGTCAAAGAGGGAGCAGAAACTCGTCAATAGACGTGTCAACTCCGTTGCCAATTCCGACAGCGCGATCGCTGATCCAAGGCTTCCTCCTTGGTCCCACCAAGACATCACCTTCACCAGGGCCAACCAATGGACCCAGATTCCATACTTGGGTCGCTTTTCATTGATCATCGATATGGTCATACGCACGACGCGTTTCCGGAAGGTCCTCATCGACGGCGGCAGCGGCCTCAACATTCTGTTCTCCGGAGCTGCCAAGGAACTCGGGCTAAGAAGAAGACTTGCGACCCACATCAGTTCCCTTCTGGGCTATCGTCCCGGGACAGCCGTCATATCCTCGAGGGCAGATAAGCCTCCCGGTTCAGTTCGAGCACCCACAGTGCTTTCGCATCGAGCACATCGACTTCTTGGTGGCCGACTTTGATGCCGCTTATCATGCTATCCTCGGCCGACCAGCTCTGGCGAAATTCGGGGCCATCCCCAACTACACCTACCTCGTTATGAAGATGCCAGCGGAGAACGGCGTCCTTTCCATTCGCGCCGATCTCCAAGTTGCATATGCTTGCGAGCGAGAGGCCATTGCCATGGTGGAAGCTGTCGAAGAATCCATACTCATGAACATCTGTGCTGCGGACGCAAAGCAAGTAGCTCCAAAAGACCAAGTCATCCCAAAGAAGACCCCATCAAGATCAGCCACCAAGAACAAGGAAACGAAGGAGGTTGTCCTGGTCCCCGGCGAGCCAAACAAGACTACTCGCATTGGGGCCGACCTCGATCCCAAATAGGAAGACGCGCTCGTCAGCTTCCTAAGGGAGCACGTAAGCACTTTCGCATGGAAACCAGTGGATATGCCCGGCGTTCCCAGGAAGTTGATCGAGCACTCCTTGAATGTCTCGAAGACCGCCAAGCCAACCAAGCAGAAAATCCGGCGATTCTCTCCAGACAAGAAGGAGGCCATTAGGGTAGAGATTGCTCGGCTCTTAGCTGCCGGCTTCATCAGAGAGGTGTATCACCCTGATTGGGTAGCCAATCCGGTGCTTGTAAGAAAAAAGAATAATGAATGGAGAATGTGCGTTGATTACACCGATCTCAACAAACACTGCCCTAAAGACCCCTTCGGTCTTCCACGAATCGACGAAGTCGTCAACTCAACAGCAGGTTGCGAGCTACTCAGCTTCCTCGACTGCTACTCCGGATACCATCAGATCGCTTCGAAGGAAGAAGACCAAGAGAAGACGTCTTTCATCACCCCTTTCGGGGCTTATTGCTACAAGACCATGTCTTTCGGATTGAAGAATGCTGGAGCAACCTACCAACGGGCGATTCAAGCTTGTCTGGACGACCTTATCCCCGACATCGCTGCAGCATACGTTGATGACGTCGTCATCAAGACTCGAACGGCTGAAGACCTCATCTCCAACCTCGAAGCAGTTTTCGAAAAACTGGACAAATTCCAATGGAAGCTTAATCCTGGCAAGTGTATATTCGGCGTCCGATCCGGCAACTTGCTCGGTAACATCGTCAGCAAGCAAGGCATCCTCCCCAACCCGGAAAAAATTAACGCGGTTATGAGGATGAAGCCTCCGACCAATGTCAAAGATGTGCAAAAGCTCACCGGGTGCATGGCGGCCCTTAGCCGTTTCATCTCCAGACTGGGCGAGAAAGGCCTCCCATTTTTTAAGTTACTAAAAGCTGGTGAGAAGTTCACCTGGTCGGAAGAGGCAGATACGGCCTTCAGAGAACTCAAACGCTTCTTGACGAGTCCTCCGCTTCTCACAGCTCCAAAAAAGGACGAAACATTGCTGATCTACATCGCCGTGACTAATAACGTCGTCAGCACTGCCATCGTCGTTGAACGAGAAGAAGACGGTCACGCCTATCCGGTCCAGCGACCAGTTTACTTCATCAGTGAAGTCCTCAACGAGTCCAAGAACCGTTACCCAACGGTGCAGAAATTGATATACGCTGTTCTCGTCACCTCAAGAAAGCTCCGTCATTATTTTGAAGGATATTCCGTAGCAGTAATCTCTGAATACCCCCTGGGTAGCATCCTCCGAAACAAAGACGCCAACGGCCGGATCCTAAAATAGGCAGTAGAGCTGGGAACATACTCCATTGATTTCCGCAGCCGAATAACAGTCAAGTCGCAGGTACTCGCCGATTTCATAGCTGAATGAACAGAGATACAAGAGTCTTCGCATCCGGCACAGGAAGAGTATTGGACAATGTTCTTCGACGGGTCCCTCAGCATCAGCGGCGCTGGAGCCGGAGTACTCCTTATATCGCCCTCCGGTGAGCGCCTCCGTTACATCTTGCGAATTCACTTCATGAAGTCCAACAACACGGCCGAATATGAGGCCGCCTTGCATGGTCTCCAGATAGCCTCCAAGCTCGGCAACCGTCGCATCATGGTCTACGGGGACTCGGCCCTGGTCATCAACCAGCTCTGGGACTGCAACAATGAGAAAATGGACTCCTACGTCGCCGCAATCAGAAAAATCGAAGGGAAATTCCTTGGAATAGAATTCCATCATATCATTCGAAGCAAAAATCAGGCGACCGACGAATTGTCAAAGCTTGGATCATCCCGGTCCGACGTCCCCGCAGGCGTTTTTATCCAGGATCTGTTCAACCCCTCCATACAGACTGATGGCGATACCAGCAGCTCCGCGACCGACCAGATAGTGGCGTATATCCCAACCCCTAAAGAGGACTGGAGAACCCAGTTCATTGATTACCTACTGGAAGCAAGGGTCCCCGAAGATAGAACATAAGCCGAGCGCCTGGTCCGAAGATCCAAAAGCTATGTCCTGATCGACAGCAAACTCATGCGCAATAATACCAGGAGCGAAGTCCTACAAAAATACGTCCCAAGGGAAGAGGGTCTCAGGATCCTTCATGAGGCTCATAGTGGCATGTGCGGCAATCACGCGGTTTCACGTACTCTGGTCGGCAAGATTTTCCGAGCAGGTTTCTATTGGCCAACAGCAGTCCAGGACGCCGAGAAGATAGTCAGAGAATGCGAGGCATGCCAATTCTTTGCCAAGCAGACACATGTACCAGCCCAAGAGTTGCAGACCATCCCTGCGTCGTGGCCTTTCGCTACATGGGGACTGGACATGGTTGGTCCATTTAAAACGGCAAGAGGGGGATTTCGCTCCATTTATGTCGCCATCGATAAGTTTTCCAAGTGGATCGACTACAAGCCGTTAGTCAAGGCTACGGCAACCAAAGCATCAGAGTTCTTCAAGGACATCTCCTATCGCTTCGGGCTTCCGAACAGCATCATCACCGACTTGGGATCAACATTTACTGGAAGTGATTTTTAGGATTTCTGCGAAGAAAGATGCATATCCGTCAAATATGTGTCCGCGGCTCATCCTAGAGCCAACGGCCAGGTGGAGAGGGCAAACGGTATGCTGCTCGACGCCCTCAAGAAGCGTCTCCACGCAGTCGTGGAGAGAAGCCCAGGCAACTGGATTGATGAATTACCGGCGGTGATCTGGGGACTTCGGACTCAACCCAGCCAGAGCACAGGAGTATCGCCATATTTTATGGTGTATGGCCTGGAGGCGGTACTACCTGCAGATATAATCTATCGATCTCCAAGGGTTGAGGTATACGAAGAAGCCCACTCCAACGAGGCCAGAGCAGACAAAGTCGACAAGTTAGAGGAAGAGTGCCTGATCTCCTGTCTACGGACAGCTAAATATCTAGAAGGGATCAGGCGATACTGCAATCGCAATGTCAACGGCAGAGCTTTTGCAGTCGGCGACCTCGTTCTCCGCCGAAAGCAGAGCAAGGAGGGGATTTATAAACTATCATCTCCCTGGGAGGGGCCGTACATCGTCAAGGCAGTTACTCGACCAGGTGCATATAGGCTCTCCGACCTAGACGGCGTCGACATCCCCAATTACTGGAACATCGAGCACCTGCGATGTTTCTACCCCTGATCTAGGGTTCAAAACAGATATGTGTATTTTCATTCTGTTATAAACAAGGAAAATATATTGTTATTCTCGATATTTTTGCCTCCATTACATTTTGTACAGCTAAACGTCTTCAACTATGCGTAAGCCCTGCCACTGCTCGGGCAGCACGTCTTCGCCTACGCATAAGTCCCGCCACTGCTCGGGCAGCGTGTCACGCCCAATTTTAAGGATAAAATTAAATGAACCAACTTATGTGCGCCCAGAGATCAATCACACACATAAGCGACAAATTACATAGTACCATCACAAGGTTTAATACATAATGAATACTATCACAGAGTCTTTACATTAATAACAGTGGAATAATATAGATAACTCTCTCGCAGAATCTCCATTCCACAGGGAAGTAGTTGACTGGTGAACACAATCCTACTAATCCTCAGAAGAGTCATCATAGTCATCTGTTACCCATCCGGGATTTTTATCCAAATATGAAAAATAAAGTAAGCGTAAGTACATGTCGTACTCAACAAGAATAGCAAGGGTTTATGAAGCTCAAATAAGGCAAGATACTGGTTTGACAGCGGTCACTTTTAGTTGATCACATTTTAGCAATTTGAGTAGCAGCAATAGAATATACCAAGGAACAAGATTTGCATGATCATATAAATATAATAATTAATATGGAATAACATCAACAGAAACTTCAAATAAATCAATATTAAATTAGTTAAGTTCCTGTAAGATGTCCAAGGCCGCTCGTGACCGTGAGCACGGCTGATATATCAGTTTTACACTCTGCAGAGGTTGCACACGTTCACCATGAGTCGTGATTCCCATGTGTCGGGGTTTGCAAGGCCCACACTACACTGCCAAAGTGCATAACAGGGTCTCACTATGAAGTCTTTCAAAAGACTCTCTAACAAGTTACTAATCAATCCGAGCGCAATGGCAAGGGACGGTAGAGCCCTCCTTCCAAGTGGCACACACACGCAGCAGTACACACAAAGACAGGAGCCGCAAAACAACCAGCTCGGCAAGGAACCTTTCAAGATTAACAACATGATAGAAAGTAACTTCCTACTTGACTAAAGCCAGAGCCATATAGCTCTCATGGTTGCGCTGTAAGTCCCGGTGTCATACTTACAGATAAGTCCTTAGTCCATGTTGCTAAAAAGCATCTTTTAACTTTTATTCCATAATCAATTATTCAAGTTCATAAGATCATGACCCATCAAAACACTAGCATCACTACTCAAATGCAATCTCATGGGTAACAAGGACCAAGTCATCAAAAGCTAAGAATAAACACTATGGTTGCCAAGGTAGACACATGCATCATGAATTTAATGATTAAGGTGAATAGGCAATAAGGATGGTCCATGCTATACTTGCCTTGATCAAAGTGATCCTGAGAATTTGGATCCTCAACGGAGTACTCTTGACCACCAACGTATCGCTCACCGTCTGAACTCGATCATAACATCACCACACAAACATCCAGGCAATCATACACGAAGCAAACAAGATTTAGATTAGAAATAGTACACCAACAGTGGAAAAACAGATTGAAAAGTGTATAAAAATAATCTACGCGTCGCTACGATTCCAACGATATAAAGATCACGAAAATCGGAGTTCAAACGGAGAAGTTATGAATTAATCAAGATTTGCTTTAATAAAATAATAGATTAAATCTAACCTCGAATCTTAAAAGTTTAAAACATGAATAACAGTAGTATCATTAGATAGATTACGGAATTATGAATCTAACGAGACTTGAACGGATCAAATCGGAGCTAAAACGGAGATTTTACAGCTAAAACAAAATCAGTGGCAAAATTGTGAATATCTGGAAAACGTATTTTTGAATCTATTTAATGGAATACGTTTTCTAAAAAGGAAAGCGTACTCGGCTGAATACGCTAAGGACTGCGGGTTTATACTTCAAAAACAACAGGGGCTCTTTTGAAAGAAAGGCGGCCGAAGGGGTATGGGGCGTTATCAGCCGTCGGATCTAAAACGGATGGCTTAGATTAGAAATAGAGAGAGGAGGGCGGCACTGTTCGCCGGAGCACGGCGGCGCTCGACCGGTTCTTCGCCGGAAGATGGCCGGAGACGGCGGTTTTAGGGCTTGGAAGCTCGGTTTGCCTCGGGATCTGGACGGGGAGCAAGAGGAAACGATCCCGAGCTCGAATAAGAGATCTATTAGGGTTATGGCGGCTCGGAGAGGGAGCAGCGCGGGCCATGGCGGCTTGGCCTCGTCGGCGAGGTCGCTGGCAAAGCTATGGTGTACCAAATCGAGAGAAAAGGAGTCGGGGAGGTTAGTTACCTCGCTTCTAAGCTCTGGGAAACCTCAATTGAGGTCGGGATGTCCTCGGTGACCGTCTTCGACGGCGACAGCGGCGAAGCTTGGTGGCGGCTGCGAGATTAGGGCGGCTCGGGCTCGATATGGGGCGGCGGGTTGCTGTTAAGATTCGTGGAGGGGGAAGAGGGTCGCGGCTTCCTTTTATGGGCCGGTGGAGGCGGCAAGGTGCCTGGTGGCCGGGTCAACCACGACTCCGACGGGAGTCCCGCTCGCATATGAGCCGGGGAAGGAGAAGGCTCTGCCATGAGGGCCCCGGGCGGCAGACACAGAAGGGGGCAGGGTGCACCTGAGCGGGGAGCTGGGCCGGCGCAGCTGCTGGGCTCGGCCCACGCGGGGAAGGAAGAGAGGGACAGCGCCCTGGCTGCGTCCTGGGCCAAGGAGAGGAGGGAGAGTGGCCTCGGGCCCAAGAGGGAGAGAGAAGGGGGCAGTAGGGAAGAGGAGGGCCGAGCTGGGCTGCTCGGTTGGGCCAAGGCAGGGAGATTTGGCCTGCTCGGCCTGGGCAGAGGAGGGAAGGGAGTTTTCCTCTTTTTTTTCAAATTCATTTTCCAAATGAGTTTTCAAAAATACTTTTGAATATTTTGAAATACCAGTAAAGTGCAATCAATACAAAATAGATAAGCAGCATGAATGCAACATACATGTGGTTTCCCTATTTTAATTAATTCACAAAAATTATTATTCCCTATATTTACATTAAATGCCCTCAAGATTGCATAAAATAAATTCAACTAATTCCTATTTTAAAAGTGCAAATTTTAGGGTGTTACACAGCGCGTCTTTGCCTATACGTAAGTCCCGCCACTGCTCGGGCCGCACATCTTCGCCTATGCGTAAGCCCCGCCACTGCTCGGGCAGCATGATTTCACCAATGTGTAACCCCCGCACCCGCCGGGCAGCATCTGGTTCGACGCCGCGTAAGCCCTAAAAATGATAGGCCGCCTAACTACGACACTTCATCGACCGCCCCGATATATAGGGTAGCCTTCGCCCACGATAAGCGTAACCCTCGCCTAGCGCGGGCAGCTTCGCCACCACGTAAGCCCCGGAGACGCCTGGGCCGTTAAGTCTTCGCTAACACGTAAGCCCCGAGGACGCTTGGGCAGTTTAGCAGCGTCTCCAAAAGCCCCGGCAAAAGCACGGGCGACACGCAGGGCGTGTAGGATTATTCTTCGACCATACAAGATCTCGACCATGTTCAGGCATCTCAATTTAAATCCCTTCGGTGGGAAAAAGTTGAACATCAGCGGTCAACATTTTTGCAGCTTCCCTAGCCTCTTCTTCAAGCTGGACTTCCTGCTCTTCGGTGGTTCACCGAGCATACCCGGTCTGTACTCGGTCGTTCTTCACTCCCGGGTAGTGCGATCGGACGACTCCAAGCACATGGACGGCCACATTTTCAGCAGCATCCACGCAGAAGTCTTTAAAGAATCGAAGAGCTTCCCGTCCACGTTGTACGATGTCGAGGGCACCGGGACCTTCAGCAGGCGGTACGGCGGGCGCATACTCAATGATGTCAAGCACAGGCTTAACACCACCAACCAAGGCCTCAAATCTTCCGTTGGCAGCCTCAAGGCGACCCGCAAGGTCATCGACCTACGCACGATGCCTACGCCCCATCTCTGACAAACAAAGCAAGTCAGTCGCGCTACAGAAAAAAAGAAGGAGAGGAAGGGGAAAGCCGAACACAAACAGGCAACCTGTCATCGTTTCTAGGTTCTTTCGGGCGGCCTCTCGCATCAACGTCACCTCAGCTTCCAGCTCAGTGGTTGCACGTCACAAAGAATACAATCAGATCATCAAACCAAGACATTTTACAAATGGCGAGACGTCGCACATACTTCGCTTCGTGGAGCCATCCAGCAGCTCTTGAAGACCTACATGCCACAAAACTGGCGTTCAGAGAGCAAAAGCGGGACGAATAGCTGTCAAGAAGCACAACATTCCAACATACTTTTGTTTTCTCGCAATAGACACTTCTCGGATTTCATAAGGTCCGAGCAGTGTAGCTCCAAGGTTTCACGCTCCTCGCGCATGCCTGCCACCACCCCCTCTAGGCGACTCACCTCGGTCTGCAGCTGCTTGTTTTTCTCTGCTACATCCCAAAGGTGGTGTAGGGCTTTTTGGCGATCTTTGGCGGTTTCATACACTGTCTGGAAGACCAAAGGAGCAACAGATTATCAAGTCATTATATCGTCTGGATAAAATACGATAGGTGACACCTGCACACGCGACGAAAGGTTTCCCAGACGTTCGAGAAGTTTTCTCAAGTCCGCGCGAGTATCGCGGATGTCATTCTTCAGTCCATCTATCTCGGCGTCAGCAAGATCTTCCTCCGTGGCGATAGCATAGGTGTTCCCCACCATACGATAGGTGCGAATCAAAGGCACGGGCCCCGTTCGGACGATTTCTTCGATATCCGCACCTCCGGGGAAGCGTTTGTGGAGGGCCGAGGACATGGCCCTGTTCGCGCCTCTGAGCTGGTCTCCGTTCCACGATCAGCACTCCCATGAGGAATAGTGCTACCGTGTCTCGGCGGCGACGTCCGAGCTTCATCTTCATAGCTCGGGTCCTCGACATTCGGCCCCGAGGAGAAGCCGGAGGCAGCAGGGTGGGCATGCGTGGCTGTTTGGGAGGAGATGGTGAGCCTTGCGCATCAGCTGTTGAGGGCCTCTCGGGCGACCTCTGGGGTGATTCATGCTCTGAAGTCCAGCCAGCGCGGAAGCCCTCTGCTACACTAGCTTCTGAAGTTGTCATCTTTTCAGCACCGGGATTCTTAGCGTCTTCATTAGAAGGGTCCCTACATTTCCAAGATAAAATCTCAACACTGTTCGGATCAAAAAGGGAGAAATATGGAGAAAATCCTACTTACATTTCTGAGCGACGATGCTTTCGGCCGAATTTCTTTCTTTGACAGGAAACTCCAGCGGCAGCGGCAGGAACATCACCTTTATAGCGTTTTGTGCTCGCTTCATCCTGATTCGTGCAAGGGGCGTCGGCGGCGGCTTGGGCACGGTCCTTGGAAATCTTTACCGGAGCTTTAGCAGCTCGGACGCCACTAGAAGATCCAGCCTTTCCTGACACCGGCTGTTTCTCCCGAGCAGTTCTTTGGGCCAGTGTCTCCTCATCTTCTTCATCAAAAGACTCTCTTTCTTCTTCGGATAGTTCAGTAGAGTCGTCTTCGGCACGTCTCTAGTGATAACTGTGCATCGCGTCAACTCGGCCCGGCCAGTCAGCGGTTGGTACATCGGAGAAGTACACCTTTCGGTCCTGTCCATTTATCTTCAAGAGATCAAACAGAAGTTATGGTATAAGTACAGTATGAGTGATGGAAGTGCCGGGGCAATTCGGAACTTACCTCTGGCGGGGGATTCTTCAGATTTAAAGCCGCACTTTGGCCACGGTTGCCTATATGAGAGCCTTTTCCAAAATATTCTTCCAAGACTTCTTTAACTTGGGCTTCGGATAAATCTCCGGATGAGCACCTGGTCGGATCTTTCCGACCGGTAAATTCAAAGGCAGGATGAACTCTATCCTTGCAAGGTTGGACGCGACGAAATACAAAATTGGTAGCAACCCCAACTCCATTCAGGGTTAAACCCTTGATGATTTCGAGCAATTCGTTTACTTGTCCTAGCTCCTCTACATGCGGTTTCTCTGTCCAGCTATTCTGTTTTTCTGGAATCTGATCCACGGCGCACCGGACGCTTGGTTCATGATTGGGGATATAGAACCATCTCTTGTTCCAGTCACGCACACTGGTATATAGAGGAATCTAGAGGTAATGTGCGGACATTCCGTCACGCATTTTCAGATACACTCCACCAGCAACTCGAGAACCTGTGCCGCTCGATTTCACAAGAACGAAGAGATGGCGGAACAGATTGAAGTGCGGGAGAATGCCAAGGTATGCTTCGCAGAAGTGGATAAAGATGGAAATCAAGAGGATAGAATTGGGATTCAAGTGGCACAGGGAAATTTGGTAATAATCAAGTAACTTGCGAAGAAACGAATGGCATGGCAAACCAAATCCGCGGGTAAAATAATCAGAAAAGACTACTATTTCTCCAGAATCAGGCATTGGATATGGTTCACCTTGTGATATTCTCCAGCCTCCGGTCGCCTGGTCAGGAAGGAATCCCCAGGCCACGAGTGCATCGAGCTGCGATCTTCCCAATACTGACGGTGGCCATTCGTTTGACATGCGGAATTCCCCCGGTTGTGCCTCCTTCGACTTTTTTGATTCGCGGGTGCTCTTCCTGGTGCCTGCCATAGCAGATCTGGGCGGGGGAGAGGTGGATTCGATGGTTTTTCTGTGGCGGCGGCGAAAAAAATGGAACCCTAGATGGCGATGGAGGAATAGGCGGAGACGGATGTGTGTTTTGGGATTTGAATGCGCAAGAAGATAAACCAACTGTTCGCTTTTTCTATTTATTCCTCTGTCAAACGGCACAGGGGTATTTTCGGTTTACAAATCGTTTGTTGCAGAGAAAAGCACCGCTCGGATACTTCGTCGTTTTCATCAAGTGTTTCCGAGCAGCAAAGCTGCTCGGGGATTTCGTCGCCTTCGTCAAGCGTTTCCGAGCAGCAAAGCTGCTCGGGGATTTCGTCGCCTTCGTCAAGCGTTTCCGAGCAGTAAAGCTGTTCGGGGATTTCGTCGCCTTTGTCAAGCGTTTCCGAGCAGGGAAGCTGCTCGGGGACTTCGTCGCCTTCGTCAAGCGTCTCCGAACAATAAGCACTGCTCGGGGACTCTGTCGTCTTCTTCAAGCGTTTCCGAGCAATAAGCACTGCTCGTGGACTCCGTCGTCTTCTTCAAGTGTTTCCGAGCAATAAGCACTGCTCGGGGACTCCGTCGTCTTCTTCAAGCGCCTCCGAGCAATAAGCACTGCTCGGGGGACTCCGTCGTTTTCGTCAAGTGTTTCTAAGCAGCGAAGCTGCTCGGGGACTTCGTCGCCTTCGTCAAATGTTTCTGAGCAGCAAGGCTGCTCGGGGACTCCGTCGCTTTTGTCAAGTGTTTCCAAGCAGCAAAGCTGCTCGGGGACTTCGTCGCCTTCGTCAAGTGTTTCCGAGCAGCAAGGCTGCTCGGGGATTTCGTCGCCTTCGTCAAGTGTTTTCGAGCAGCAAGGTTGCTCGGGAATTTCGCCGCCTTGTCAAGCGTTTCCGAGCAGCAAAGTTGCTCGGGGATTTCGTCATCTTCATCAAGTGTTTTCGAGCACTAAAGCTGCTCGGGGACTTCGTCGACACTTCACAAGATCAACAAGGATAAAGATTTTGACCCTGACACCACGTGACTGCGTCACCTACTATCAGGCTCGGGGACTAAGTGGATACACTTCACCTGCCGGTGAAGGTATTGGCTCTGTCCTGGTAAAAGTGGATACACTTCGCTAAAGGGAAACTTTTTTCAATTTTTTCTGAGCCCCTTACATCCGTTTGGTCAAGCAACGCTGAAGGTCTATACCTCTCGACGAATGCAAGGCGCTCGGGGACTAGCTGTGGGGGTATAAGCCCGTATATCCGCATAGTCATACTTGGCCCAAGTCTATCGAACAGGCCTGAACTACCAAGGACGCGTTGCCCATACGATCTTCAGGAGATCGCGTATATCCGCCGAGTCCTTGGCGGGCAAGAAAATAGCTTTTCTAGGATCTAGCCGATTGGTTTCCCAGATCGACTAGGATTGTAATCTGTTATGTATGGCAAGATCAACTTGTAACCCTGCCCCCCGGACTATATAAGGCGGGCAGGGGGGTCTACTCGATTCATCTAATCTACTAGCAATATAACACAGCAACATACAGGACGTAAGGTATTACACCTCGTGGAGGCCTGAACCTGTCTAAATCTCTGTTCCGTACGAATTGTGCTCCCTCGTTCGTCTCAGGCGCACCCTCACCGTCTCATCTACTACCACGGGCATACCCCTCGGTAGACTATCACCGGTATTCCGTCGACAGAGTTTGACTTATATGCTCCAACTAGAGGGGATGCTTTAGGCAGCCTAGTGTCAGTTAAGTTAAGGAATTGGACAAAGCTTATGTCGCACGAAACTATCAATTCAACGAAGAGTCCATTGTTCAGTTGTGACCAAGTGTAATCTTGTTTCTAGATGGATGTGCAACTTAACAGTCTTCATCGAAACATTGATATATCAAAAAAACTCATGAACTGAGAGCATTAACTGTGCCCTAAAAATTAGGTGAGGGTTGTTGGATTAATTGTCCTAGGCCCATGTTTAGTTTAACAATTAATAAATAGAATGCCAAAGACCCACATTTAAATATTAAGTGGAAGTAGCATTAGTACCACATGGTACACTCACTGAGAGGGAGCTCAACTTAAATATGATGTTGGTTGACTCTCCTATGTGCAAGGGAAGAGGGGAAGTGACCGAGAAGACCACGCCGTGCTGTGCCGTGCCGCGCCGCGCCGCGCCACGCCCGCACCCATGGGCCGTGGGCCATGGGACATGGCCGGACGTGATGTGCTGTGCCATGTTTTGCTGCTCAGCACAATGGTCATGCGCAACGGTTACATATGGCAGTCAGGTGGATTGCACTAGCACCAAAAGACAAAGGGAAAAAACCACTTGCGCCTGAGCGCCTTGGGCATCTAGGTCCGGCCACTATAAATACGGCCGCTCCACCTGTCATTCCTAAACCTAGCCGCCTCCACTCTCTTCCTCACCACTCACTGTGTTCTTGAGTTTGAGCTGCTCTCTGCCATCTCCGGCCGAGCTCCTTGCGCGCACAAGGGGTCTTGGCGAGTAGGCCTCCGTAGCTCCGTCCGTCAGCGTACCTACATGGGCAGACGGGCGATAAAGTTTTTGGGGAGCGCATTTGCGCGACTGCTCGGGTTCGGTCAGGCGCTATTTGTCTTCGATCCGAAGCCTCCGTTCTTTGTCGAGCATTCACCGGCCGTCACTGCTGCCTACTATAGATCAACTACTCCGAGCAGGCCACCATGACCCTGACGAGGAGCTAGGAACAGTGGCAACGGTGGTTCCCAGAACTCCAATTCAGGTTCTACCCAGGGGTATAATCTAATCCCATCTTAAGTACTATTTACTATGGGTAGTGTGATGTTGTGCGTAGGATTCGGTGGAATCTATTTAGGTAGCAGATCTGCATATGCAATGCTTAATTTGATTCCGTTATTATGGTTGCTGTCGGATTTATGGGTTAAAGCATACCGTAAAATAACTAAATATATAACAGGCATGAAGCACATTTTTTTAGGATTGTTCATGTAGAGCTTTTGGTTTGCAACCACCGATAAATGTGACTATTTTTTTCCAAGCATGGTTACAACAAGTGGATTCAACATTGCAATCTGAAATTCAAGTGGAGCAAGTACGTGCAATCTTATTTCGGTCGAATACGTGGTACAGAGAACTTAGTTAGGAATGACATTTATTCACTCTGTTCGGCTGGCTGGTCCAGTCAGCACCAGCCAGCCATTTAGCAGTGTTTTTCTTTCAGAAAATCAGCCAGCCAGTTGTATCGTACCAGCCAGCCGAACAGAGTGAACTATTTCAGCTCTAAATATATACATAATATAAATGCCCATAGAATAGATAGTTTCTGCCTCATAGAAAAGGATTATCGAAAGTTTTCAAGTGCTCTGTATTGCACATTACTTCGACGACAATGGGCTAAGCGTGTGACAATAGGATCTTGGAAGGGTTGCTTGTCTTGCCCACTTAGCAAGGCTATCAATATATAATTTTGTTTCTTTCCCTCTTAGTCTTAACGGCCGAATGTTGCATTTCCTGAGTTATTTTTGTAAGGCTTGCTTGTCTTGAGGACTTAGCAAGGCTACCAACAACTTTGTTTCTTTTCCCTCTTTTAAGCTTAATGGTATGCAAATTTATCAACGGTTGGCCCCGTAATTAAGGATCAATGTCCTAATTATATAAGTTGTGGTATAGTGGTATAGAAACCTATGTGTGGCAACCGTAGCTACCACATCATTATCATCGAGAAAGTTTACCATCCATAGGTTTAGTTGTTTTTTTTTTGCATTGCATTGCATTGTAACCTAGAAAAAAAAATGACGTGCTTGCTAGACTATGCAAATGCAAGGCCAGAATAAAAATATCAATTCAAGTTTGAGCCTGATGTAACTACGGAAGTGCGAGAAAAAATCTTTGGCCCACCAATTACACGTGAAGAAGCATTCCAAGTAGAAATACCTTATAACTCATACTCCCTTCGTCCCATAATAAACATAATTTTTTAACTTCTATTATTCATGTCGGGGATCTCCGGCAGGGTGAACACGGCGTCGTTGGGGTTGGAGGGGGGGGGGGGGGTTGCCGTGGGTGAGCAGGGCGCCTGGTTGTAGCACAGGACCACCTCGTGGACGTCGTGCGCGAACAGTGCGGAAGAACGCCAGCGTGTCAGGACGCCGCACGCCGCGCCCAATACAATAACGCGTCGGCGACAACGGCGTTAGTAGGGACCGCAGGGCGGCGAGCGCCTCCTCCAACCACGGCCACAGCTGCGAGACGGACTTGACGAAGGCCGGGAAGGACAGCGAATTGAGGGCCTCGACGCACTCTGGCCGGATCAAAACTGCTAGTCTTTAAGGGCGCCCTCAGTGGCTAGCGATTTGGCTAGCTAGCTTCCGACGTGGAGAACAGATATTACTAAAAAAAGCGAAAACCAGCTAGCTAACGACTTCCTCGTCGCCTATCTCGCACAGCTCCCGAAGAAATTTACACTCTCTGCTCCATCGGACCCATTCCTGTCTGATGCTATTTTTTTGTTTTTTATTCTCTCAAAGAGCCAGCTCAGCTGGCGTAATCGCCATCTCTGTTGGGTACACCCTAGCACCCAGGCGGCAGCTAATGACAAACTATTCTTTCTAGGAAGAAATAACTAAGGCCCTGTTTAGATGTATTTTGTTTTACAATTTTGATCGGAGAATCTTTTGCAATAAATATCTAATCATGGCCTAAGTAGGATTAAAATATTTCTCTTATGATTTACATATAAACTATGCAAATATGTAAAAATTTCATCTACATTTAATGTTTTATGTATGTGCCGCAACATTCGATGTGACGGGAATCTTACAATTTTAAAGTGTAACTAAACAGACCTTAACAAGATCTCAGATAAACACAACAGAAAACATGCACTACTTCCATATAGAATGTTAAAAAGGCAACGTGTAGCACAGCAAATTTTGGCAGAATGTGCTACCTGAACTGCAGTTTCCCCGTTTAGTTGGGGAAAAAGGTAGAGAAAGGGGTGAAAAATTGTACTATAGTATTTTCATTTGTATTTGACAACTTTTGTACAATCATGGTCCAAGTAGACTCATAAGATTTATCTCGAGCTAGCCACGTATAAAGTACAAACATGCAACAGCTGCTACTTCATTTAGTGCTCCATGCAGATGAAAAGTACAATTAATGTGATAGGAATGTGATGGGAAATAGTGGAAAATATTGGGAAGTAAACGGGTCAGAAAAAAACCTAGCACCAGATGAAAATGGTGGAAAGTACTCTGCAAACATGTCTTGCTTCAGATCAGGATCGCTGTGAAGTACAGTACATAATTTACTACTCTCTGCAAACATGCCTGCTCGACGCCTACAAACGTAGCTCCATCAACCACTATGTATGCTGCATAATGCCCACACACCTTTGTAGTTCTGATCAGCAGACAATACTTGACGTTACTGTCAACCTGAGGCCCATCATGCAGCATAGAATTTAGAGCACCATACACACTGCCAAAAGCTAAACCCATGCCTACAGCCTTGCCATCTTCATGACAATTCCGTTATCCACCAAACTTTTCAAGTTAGAACCCTCCATGCTCCCTGTCCACTAGATAAAGAGAAATAGTCCAATAAGAGAATGAAGAGAAAGGATAGCAAAAGAATTACTAAGTCCAATCAGCCAAGAAACATATCAAGTCAGCAGAACAATGGTAGAAGCCAGAATCAATATGATAATGGCAGAAGCCAGAATCAATATGATCTTATGTTTTCAGGTCAGTACTATGAGAGAATCCAGTTCTTTTAGTGTTAGTTCTTGTTTTTGAGAATGCATAACAATGATATACTAAACTACCTTCTTTACATGTGACTTCAAAACAAAACGCACCGACTTATGAGCAGTTCCCAGTAAGTTCAAGGTAAATATAGGCCTTTGAAAATATGAAAAGTTCTCCAGTATGAGCTTGGTAAACACAAGTAGATAAGTATTCTAGCACCTTAACTTGCCTAGTTGCCTTAAGGAATGGACATCAGATGCTCTACACAGACATACATATCCAGAAAATAATCTTTATAACTGGACATTTCCAAAAAATCATATCACACTAATTATGATTTACGCATAGTCCTGAAAACTCTAGGATTTCAAGATGTGTATATTCCTCACAACCCTGGATTTGATGAACAAGTGTACACTATTTTGTTCTTTCATACAAGCAATGCAATATGCTAAATTTAACAAAATATTGTACACTATGTTCTTGGAGAGTTGGATTAAACAAAATAAAATCGGACGAATCACAATATAAATTATTCCAAATGCACAATATGTTCTTGGACAGTAGGATTAAATAACATGTTACAAGAAGCTAATGCAAAATAAATGTATTCGGGCCAACTATACAGGAACAAACAAATTGAAACAATCATCCAATCATCAAGGAATCTCAGGGTGAAGAACTCAATGGATATCTTTAACTCACCCTTATCCACTAGTGGTGTCTGGATTGGAGCCTCCTTCTTCACCAAGTGGAGCCACACACCCACTCAACGCTCTCTCTTACAAATCGTGTTTCCGGCCACAGCTAGTTCACACCCTGTCATAATAACCAGGGAGGCAATCTTATGCCCGAAGTAAGAAAAAAAGTTGACAATGATGTGCCACATAGCCTCGTCGGTGGCGTCTTCCTTTACTTGCTCTTGCATCTTCTTCTTCGCATACTCGAAGATAAAGGGGCCTGCAATCACTATGGTTCCTAATACAATGACGACGAGCTCACAAATCAGACCTCCCAATATAATCCATGTTTGGTTGTGACGGGCAGCGCGGCTCTTGACTTCTTGACGGTCACAACATAGACACAAATGCAGCTCTGGTAGCTAGCACAACAAAAGCCTCTTGGCGACGGTCTTGGGGAGAGTTGGGGCAAGCCTCAGTTCTTCCATGACTTTTATTAGACTGTTGAGAAGATTATCACTGTCCATCTTGGAGTGCTTGGTGTTGGCGTTTCTTAGCGTCGTAGCGTAAGCAGATGAATCCGCAAGCACAAGTAAGTACTGTTATACCTTTTACCGGGAGTATTCAGGGTACCGTATTTCCACGAGGAACGAGAAATGAACTAGAAAATAATCAAGGTCGTCCAAAAGATAGAAAGATGTTTTTGTAGTTAGAAAGGGGCTTTCTAAGGTCCTCCCATGGTCACTAGATAATTAAGGTTTACTCGGTTCCTTTCTTATCCTCAAAAGTCTGGGAAAAGTGTGATCTGGGTCAGGCCACCTGCGGCTGTACGAATCACCAACCTGAACATGATGGATTACAAATGCTTGGTCAGAAACTCACGTAACCACTAGCCTAGGCACCACGCCTACGCTAACGATTACTACCCTAGTCTCACGTGCAAACTAGAGCATTCAGTCAAACGGAGATCCCTTAAGCAAATAAAGTAAACGCTGAATTTAGGGGTACAAAGTGGAAGACCGACAAGCCCGGCCTTTCCTCCGCTCTTTCACTCTCCTCTCTTCCTATTTTCTAATTTATACAAATTGGTGGGAGCACCTAGAGGGACACCACTACTAGATATATGATGTGGAAATGAGGCTCCCTAGTGTAGAATGGTGTGTGTTACAAGGGTGGAGAGGCCCTCTTTATATAGGGGGTGAGAGGGGATAATCCTAGGAATATTTCCCTCATTCCCTATTAAATTGGGGGCTTTAAAAAGCCAAAACAGACCTCCTAGGTCGGTTTAGTGCTCTTGGGCTACTTCTAGAGTCAATTTGGGCCGCTTCTTTCTCACTTGGGCCGCTCCTCTTTCCTTCTTGGGCTGCCAGGCCCCCTTCCTCATGCGCCTGGGCTGCCCCCTGGCCGCTGCCCGCGATGGGCCTGCTTGTAGCCCCAACAAGGCCGCGCACGCCGCTAGGCCGCCGCCCCGAAGCCGTGATGGACCACAGCAGCCGCGATGCTGGGTGGGCCAGTCGCATGCCTGGCCAGCTGGGCTGAGGCCCCATGCGCAGGCCAGCAGCTCTAGTGGAGGGGGTGCTGCACGGTGGGGCCCACGTGTGTGGGTCCCACCAAATATATATATTCATTATCTTTTTGCTTGGAGCTCTAAAAATAGTAAATAATATATCCCTTTCGATTAGCACGACGCGCTCTTCGCAATGGTGCAGTCCAAATCACCATTTGAGATACCCTTTCTAGATGAAAAATTGAATAATCCTGCAAAGCATTGGAAAACACCAAGACTTATGGAACTTGGTTAAATAAAGAACTATGTCTATGTTTTGAGTTTCATTTCATGTCTTTTTATTCAATAAAAAATGATGGCTAATTTAGTGCAATAAGAGCCGTCAACAAGACCCCCCACACTTGCTCTTTACTTGTCCTCGAGTAAAGGTTAAGGACAAAAGTAAACATGATCATAGCATCTTAAGATATGTAGGTAACATAAAAGTTATTCCAAGACAAATCTTATACAAGTGGGTTATGTGACATTGGCTAACATATATTCTTTTTTTATTCTTGAATACGCAGGAGAGTTGCGTATCATTATATTAAGAAGGAAAAAGGGGTGTATCACCCAGTCACTAGTACAAAGGTTTTTGTTTTGAGGGGAGAAAAAACCAGCAAAACAACTCCCCAAAACACACTAGAATTCCTGTTTTGTGAGAGCGACAACCTCTACCCTAGACCAGAGAGGCCAAACTGCCTAATTAGAAGGCTACAAGGCGAGGAGAAGAGAGACTCCTCGAGCCCCAGCCGAGTCCCACAAATGAAGCTCATCCGTAATGGAAGAGAGAATTATGTTTTTTGATTAGGCTATAGTCCATCAAAGACGCAGCGATTCCTAAGATTCCAAATAGACCAAGCCACCAAGATTACCACAGAATTTAGACCCTCCCTTGTTTGGTCATCCACTCTGTAACTTGCCTTTTCCCACCAGTCTTCAAATAAATAATCACCTGGCTGTGGGGCTAGAGATTGCAGACCAAGGCATTGTAGGGTGATGAACCATATTTGGCGCGAGAAGACACAGGTGAAAGGTCCTAGTATGGCTAGAGGGGGGTGAATAGCCTAAATAAAAATTCTACAAACCACTAAACAAGTGATTAGAACCACAAGAGGCTATAAATGCAATGCTAAGGCAACCACTAACCTAGGCAAGCCACCTACACAATTCTAGTTAAACCTTAGTTCTAATCCACACAAGTAAGCTAGCAAAAGCTAAACGACTACACAACTACTTAAGAAAAGGAAACAAGCTACTTTGCACAAGGACAAGAATGGGATGATCGTCAATTATACCTTTGCCTTGTGAGGAAGCCAATCACCGGGATAATCAATAAGTCACTCACTCGAAGTTGAGGAAATCAATAGAGACACCAAGATTTATCCCCGAGGTTCACATGCTTGCCGGCACGCTACGTCCTCGTTGTGTCGACTTCAACCGGTGGTTCGGTGGCTAATCGGTATCACACACCGAGCCTACACTAGGCGCCACAAGAACCTACCACGGAGGAAGCAACTCAAAGACACGAGCAATCCACTAGAGTTACCTTTGAGCACTCCGCTCGGGGAAGGCACAAGAACCCCTCACAATCACCGGGTGTGAGCAAGCACAATCACCAAGCTCCTTCACACCTTCTTCTCCTCCAAGCCGTTTAGGGACACGGCAATGTCCCAAGAGAATAAGAACTAATCCAAGGCTTGCTCTCAAGTGCTCTAGAATGCAAAACACAAGCAATGATGCACTTGAGGATCACTCAATCTCACAAGGATGATCAAGATGATGAACTAGTGAGAGAGTGGGAGGCTAGAATGCAACAAAGTGTATGACAATGATCCAAGTGTGCTAGCTAGTCACCAAGTGACTAGGGAGGGAGTATAAATACTTCCAAGCTAACTCCTATCCGTTACACTCTCTGAAACAGCCGTTAACCTCATTTTTATACCGTCGGACCGACAGCGTCGGACCAAACGGCAGCGTCCGACGCTCGGATGAACGCCACGTGTTAACAGGTTTAAACGCCGTTCGTCCGATCTCAACGGTAACTGATTTTGCGCGTTTGACTACCGTCGGACGCTCAGGCACCGGACTAATCTCTAGAGTCTGACGCCACACAGTCAGTTTGTCAGCACCATCGGATTCTGCACGAAGAAGGCGTCGGACTAAAGATTTCACCCGTCCAACGCTTCTAGAGAGGTTTGAAAACGCTAAATCATTGTCGGACTTCGTCCGACGCTCGCCGTCGGACTTTTCTTCAAGTGTCCGACGCTTCTCAGCGTGCCACGTGTCACACCTCGCTGCTCGGCACCGTCGGACTGAAGACCACAATGGTCCGACGCTCGGTAAACGAGCGTCCGACGCTCACTGACAGCTCAGGCGTCGGACCAAATCAATGGTCCGACGCTACGTCCACTATCAGTCCGACGCTCTGGAAACAGCCCTTTTCAAGTCTATTTCTCACCCCTTGCTTCTACGTGCTAACACTCAAGGTCTTCTACACTTGTGCACAGTGTGTTAGCATTTTGTAAACATTTTTCAAGGGTTTTCAAAGGGATTTTCTAGGTTGGTTAGATCAATGCATATGAGATGCAACCTAGAGCACTTGAAAGTAATCCAATAGTTTAGTTCTCCCCTTGATAGTCGGCTATCTATCCTAAATGTGATCACTCTCACTTGGAGTCTTGATCACTAAAAGAAAAGCCCTATATGAATATACCTTAGCCTCTAACTTTCCTTCTTTAAGTCCTTTTCTTTCTCCTTGATCATTTCATCTTGATCTTCACTTGAGCTCATGTCATCTTTCTCCATATCACTAATCTACTCTTGACTACACACACTTAGCATTTAGATTAGTAACTTGATTTCATCAATTACCAAAACCAAACTAGGGTCTTTCAATCTCCCTCTTTTTGGTAATTGATGACAACCCTTTTACAAAAGAAATATGCATTAAGATTTTGAACTTATCATGCTTGTCCATGAGTAGATCATGAAAGGATTTGGACAACCTTCATAAGTTCTATTTTGGTAGTATTGGCTCCCCCTACATATGTGCATCGAATTTGGATTGAAAGCTAGCACATATGTATTGAATAGAGAGTAATTCTACCAAAATGATGCTAAGGTGTATAGAATGGACCTTTGAAGCGTGATACCATCGGAGTTGCCATGTACACCATCCTTAGCACCTTAGTAACTAGAAGATCACAAATACTAGAGCATATCATGAGATCACATTATAAGCAAGCTCTAGTTACCATTTGAAGAAATACAACCAACTAGTTACCCTACACATGTTGGTTGTTCAAATCATCATTCAAATCCTACTACTAGCAATACACCACACAAGCATGTATAAGAAAGTAAATACAAATGCAATGAGCAATCATATGATTAGTGCACATCCAAATGCAACAACTTGCATATGTGATTGCTCCCCCTACTTGTGTGCTTCAAAATTTTAATTACCTCTTTCCTTTGGCCTATTGCTCTCCCATCATCGGCCTAATGATGGTTCATCGCTCTTTCTCTTTCTTTTGTAACTTTCTCGCCCCCTTTGTCAACGATTGCACAAAAAGGTTCATTTTAATGAAGAGAAATTAGTTAAGTTCATTTGATTTGAAAAGAGAGTAGATTTTTCACTTTGGCTCAATCTAGTGCATTTGCCTAGGATATATAACTAAGTTTGATCCAAGGACAAGCTTCTTCACGCCACTAGGGGTTATCTTGCCCATGTGAAGTTATACACCTTGAGCTAATGAACTAGTTTGAACACTAGGGGATTAAGCACACATGCATGTCATATGTTACCACTAGATCATACAATCAAACAAGGCAATAGTGGTAGCATATATCCATCAAGAACATTTTAATTTCCATGAATGCTCCTAAGAGGTGAATATGTGTATATGCTCTAAACAAGTCCTAGCAAGTATGATGTAATGTCAAACAATTTTACCTTGCTTTGTCGGAGTAGAGGCATGTCACATATGTGGGGTGAGCTCAACTCATATTGGAGAAATCAAGAATATTCAATTCATTTCTAAGCTTGCAAAACCTCTTCTCATCTAGTGGCTTGGTGAGTATGTCGGCCAATTGATCATCGGTTCCAATACTTTGAATGTCAATGTCACCTTTTTGTTGATGATCCCGGATAAAGTGGTGTCTTACATTAATATGCTTGGTTCTTTGATGTTGAACCGGATTTTGAGTTAACTTGATAGCGCTCTCATTGTCACAAAACAATGGCACTTTCTTGAAGTTAATTCCATAGTCCCTCAAAGTTGCCGTTATCCATAGGATTTGAGCACAACAACTCTCCGCACTAATATATTCGGCTTCGGCGGTGGAGAGTGATATGCTATTTTGCTTCTTTGATGACCATGAGACAAGAGATCTTCCCAAGAGTTGACATGTGCCCGATGTACTTTTTCTATTGATCTTGCAACCGGCATAGTCCGCATCGGCATATCCAATCAACTCAAATTTTGCACCCTTGGGATACCACAATCCAACATCTTGAGTGTGCTTCAAATATCTCAATATCCTCTTTGCGGCCTTCATATGACTCTCTCTAGGAGATGCTTGATATCTAGCACACATGCACACACTAAACATGACATCCGGTCTTGATGCGGTGACATAGAGCAAACTTCCAATTAGAGACCGATATGCCTTTTAATCAACCATATTGCCACTTTTATCTTCATCCAAGCTTCCACTAGTCCCCATGGGAGTGCTAATTGGTTTTGCATCTTGCATTCCAAACTTCTTGATCATGTCTCTTGTGTACTTGCCTTGACTTATGAATGTGCCATTTTTCATTTGCTTAATTTGAAGTCCAAGAAAGTATGTGAGTTTACCCATCATAGACATCTCAAATTCTTTAGCCATCATCTTTTCAAACTCTGCACACAAAGCTTGACTAGTTGATCCAAAGATAATGTCATCAACATAGATTTGCATGATCATCAAATCACCATCAACTTTCTTGGTGAATAGAGTGGTGTCAACCTTCCCCATCTTGAAACCTTTAGAGAGGAGAAAATCCCTTAGCCTATTATACCATGCCCTTGGTTCTTGTTTCAAACCATAGAGTGCTTTCCTTAACTTGTACACATGATTTGGTTTCTTCTCATCTTCAAAACCAGGTGGTTGTTCAACGTATACTAACTCATTGATAAATCCATTGAGAAATGCACTTTTGACATCCATTTGGTAGAGGTTGATGTTGTGTGGGGATATAGACCCCCAGTAGCACAAGACAAGACATGGGCCGCACAATCAAAGCTGGCCCGGCCCAGAAGATAAAGACGTGCGGCGCAAGTCATTGCACCGCACGGTTATTGTACCAACTTGGATAGTTTACTAGTAACCTTGTCCCTTCAGACTATATAAGGAGGGGCAGTGATAGATCCCCTCAATTCAAGGCAACTCAACTCATAATAATACAAGACAGCAATACACAGGACGTAGGGTATTACGCCTCGCGGCGGCCTGAACCTGTATAAATCTCGTGTCTCGCGCTTACTGCGCAACGCTTGTTCGTCTCAGGCGCACCCTTACCGTCTCATCTACTACCTTGGGCATACCCCTCGGTAGACTATCGTCGGTATTCCGTCGACAGTTAGCGCGCCAGGTAGGGGGTGTGCTTCCTGATCCCATGGCGAGTAAGGCGGTGATTTTTCTTTTCGTCGACCACATCCGGCGGCGATGGCAGACCAGATGGAAATTTTCTTCGTCGTCGTCAACCACGGCAACGTTCGGTGGCGACGAACCAGATCTGAATTTTCGTCGTCGACAACACCAACGGCATCAGGCGGCGGTGTCATCAACAACTGTACGTAGAAAGCTGCGTGCGAGCAAGTCGAGACTTCGCCTTGATTCGATGAGACGGTGGGCGGTGGCCAGCATAAAGGCTCAAGATTTCAAGTCGCAACATACACTGCCAAGGGCACTCACCTTGCTGGAAATTATTGTGATATATGAGATTTGATGGGACACGACTTACTGCATCAACGCCAAGCACCAGATCGAAGAAAAAAAGCTCTAGCAGCCAGAAAATCCATCGGTGATCAACCACATCACGTGATGCCCCTACGGAGTCCTATTCCGGATGCTACTAGTTTGCGCCGCGGCGTCACGATCGGATCGGAAAAAGCAGCAAGCGTCCATGCACTACTACGTGACGGATTTCAACATCATCCAATCAACGAAGCATGCTAGGCGTGCAAGCAGGCTTGCGCGGATGAGCAAGTTGTCAGGATTCACGGACAGATCGACGCGATCTCCAAAGTTATCCAACTATTAGTCCAACGAAAAAGAGAATCAATCGCGCCTCTCGTCGTTAAACGCTCTACGGCGGCCTCGACAACAATATCATCGCTAAGATTAATTATCTCCAAGATTCTTCGCCAACATAAGCCCCGAACAGGCTCGGACACCCACTCCGAATATCATCGCCAAGATTATCTCCATGATTCCTCGTCGCTGATATAAGCCCCAACCAGACTCGGGCACCTACTTCGGATATCATCGCCAAGGCTATCTCCATGATTCTCCGTCACCGACGTAAGCCCCGCACCTGCTCGGGCAGCACGACTTCGCCAATGCATAACCCCGCACCTGTCGGGCAGCATCTGCCTCGACGACGCGTAAGCCCTGCACCTGCTCGGGCAGCACGACTTCGCCAATGCGTAACCCCCGCACCCGTCGGGAAGCATCTGGCTCGACGCCGCGTAAGCCCTACACATGATAGGCCGCCAACTACGCCTCTTCACCGACTGCCCCGATATATCGGGTAGCCTTCGCCCACGATAAGCGTAACCCCCGCCTGGCGCGGGCAGCTTCGCCACCACGTAAGCCCCGGGGACGCCTGGGCCGTTAAGTCTTCGCTAACACGTAAGCCCCGAGGACGCTTGTGCAGGTTAGCAGCGTCTCCAAAAGCCCCGGCAAAAGCACGGGCACCACGCAGGGCGTGGAGGACTCCTCGCCGACTTCTCAATAAGCCCCGACCTCGCTCGGGCACTTTGCTGCTCTCCATGACTCACCAACCTCCAGAAGGTCTCCAAGTCGTCGTCACTCTCCAAGACATGCTTACGCCATATTCTCTAGTCGAGTTTTATGCTCGGGGACTTCGTCGAGACATCGGACTCCATAGCGTTCTCCAGTCAAGCTCTACACCCGAGCTTTCCATCGACATATCGCCGAGCACTCACTGGATACAGAAGGGTGTGAGATCCGATCTGA
Source organism: Eremochloa ophiuroides (assembly GCA_038502445.1). Taxonomy (NCBI): domain Eukaryota; kingdom Viridiplantae; phylum Streptophyta; class Magnoliopsida; order Poales; family Poaceae; genus Eremochloa; species Eremochloa ophiuroides. Next base: position 28,611,132 of record JAHLJS010000006.1, on the reverse strand, counting down.
ATTTTTCAACGCCTGGAAGATCCATGTACCGGTGAGCCATAAGATTAACGACTACTGCCTGCCATCGCCGAGCCATCAGCCTACAGCGTTATGCAAATTCACCGGCTTCAAAAAAATACGAAGACCACGATTTGCATGCACTCGTGCACGTGTAAGGATCGACTCAGCGAGCAAACAAATATATCTACATAGGCAAGTCAAGGCACTCTGCGGTGGCGGCATGGCGTGGATTTCATCATCGTCTACATGCCGTGTTTGCCGATGCCTAAGGCAGCTCTCCGGAATTTGGGCCTTGTTCTTCAGTAGTCGTCCACGTCATGTCATCAATGCATCGAACAACTACCAAAGGCAAAGAAATTAATTACACTTCTCGTCGTCAACACTCTGCGGTAGTCTCGACAACAACAAGTCACGTCAAACCATCACGCGAGCCACGTCGAGCAACTCCTCCGACCAACTCCTCGACACGCCGACCACTCCACTCGACGTCAAACAAGATAAGTCATAATTTTAATATTCTTCTACGAATCCTTCGATCTTCATATATCTCCGGATACTTTCTTCATAAGCCCCGACAAAGCTCGGGCAACTTGTCGACATAAGCCCCGACCACGCTCGGGCATTCAGAAGATTTTCTTCACTGATGAGATACTAAGTATCTCTCCGTTTTCTCCTCTCAAGGGTTGCTTAACGTACCTTGGTAGCCACGCCTTAATCCGTGAAACCTGTCTTCGCCCCGTAAGCCGTCAAACCGAATGGTCATGTTAACAAACCTCTGAACCAGACGCCGGGTTAGGTGCTTAAACGTAACAGGCCAACTATCAGGGGAAATTATGTGACCTGACAAGAGCAAGAAACGGGCAATCTTATCATGCATTCTATAATATTCGGATCTGCTTTCTTCGCCAAAAATCTACATCATGTACTACCAACTGTACATATTTATTTTGCAGCAACTCTTCACCGGACACTCATCATCGCTCCTCGCCGTCTTCGCGCTGCTCGGACATCACCTCCGACCACGCTGGGGACTCGTCGCCGCTACTCACCATCCTCACGCTGCTCGGACATCGTCTCCGACCAGGCTGGGGACTCGTCGCCGTCGCTCCTCGCCATCCTCGCGTTGCTCGGACAACATCTCCGACCACGCTGGGGACTCTTCGCCGTCGCTCCTCACCATCCTCACGCTGCTCGGACATCGTCTCCGACTAGGCTGAGGATTTGTCACCGTCGCTCCTCGCCGTCCTCGCGCTGCTCGGACATCATCTCCGACCACGCTGGGACTCGTCGTCGCTGCTTGCCATCCACGCGTTGCTCGGACTACGCCGGGGACTTCGTCGTCTTCATCAAGCGTCTCCGAGCACCAAGCTGCTCGGGGATTTCGTTATCTTCGTTAAGTGTTTTCGACCAGCAAAATTGCTCGGGGACTTCGTCGATTTCGTCATCAAGCGTTTCTGAGCACTAAAGCTGTTCGGGGACTTCGTTGCCGTCGTCAAGCGTTTCCGAGCACTAAAGCTGCTCGGGGACTTCGTCGTCGTCATCAAGCGTTTTCGAGCACTAAAGCTGCTCGGGGACTTCGTCGCTCTCGTCAAGCATTTCCGAGCACTAAAACTGATCGGGGATTTTATCATCTTCGTCAAGCGTTTTTGAGCACCAAGCTGCTCGGGGATTTCGTCATCTTCGTCAAGCGTTTCCGAGTAATAGATCTGCTCGGGCACTTCATCGCCTCGTCAAGCGTTTCCTAGCAGTACAGCTGCTCGGGGATTTCGACGCCTCATCAAGCGTTTTCGAGCAGCAAAGCTGCTCGGGGACTTCGTCGCCAAGCTATCAAGTCACTCCATGCTATTCGGATCAGGGTGCTGATCTTGGGCAGCACATCGGGGGTCTTGATATGCGCCTCGCCATGCTCGGGGACTTCGTCGTCGATCGCTTGCTAGGAAGATTTTTTCACGATCACATGCTATGCTCGGGGACTTCGTCGATTTCGTCATCAAGCGTTTCCGAGCACTAAAGCTGCTCGGGGGCTTCGTTGCCGTCGTCAAGCGTTTCCGAGCACTAAAGCTGCTCGGGGACTTCGTCGTCGTCATCAAGCGTTTCCGAGCACTAAAGCTGCTCGGGGACTTCGTCGCCGTCGTCAAGCATTTCCGAGCACTAAAACTGCTCGGGGATTTTATCGTCTTCGTTAAGCGTTTCCGAGCAGCAATGTTGCTCGGGGACTTCGTCATCTTCATCAAGTGTTTTCGAGCACCAAAGCTGCTCGAGGACTTCGTCGACACTTCACATGATCAGAAGAAGAAAGATTTTGACCTTGACACCACGTGACTACGTCACCTACTATCAGGCTCGGGGACTAAGTGGATACACTTCACCTAACGGTGAAGGTATTGATTCTGACGAACCAAAAGTGGATACACTTCACCAAAGAGAAGCTCTTTTCAAATTTTTTCTGAGCTCCTTACATCCGTCTGGTCAAGCAACTCTGAAGATCTGCATCTCCCGACGAATGCAAGGCGCTCGGGGACTAGCTGTGGGGATATAGACCCCCAGTAGCACAAGACAAGACATGGGCCGCACCATCAAAGCTGGCCCGGCCCAGAAGATAAAGACGTGCGGCGCAAGGCATTGCACCGCACGGTTATTGTACCAACTTGGATAGTTTACTTGTAACCTTGTCCCTTCAGACTATATAAGGAGGGGCAGGGATAAATCCCCTCAATTCAAGGCAACTCAACTCATAATAATACAAGACAGCAACACACAGGACGTAGGGTATTACGCCTCGCAGCGGCCTAAACCTGTATAAATCTCGTGTCTCGTGCTTACTGCGCAATGCTTGTTCGTTTCAGGCGCACCCTTACCGTCTCATCTACTACCTTGGGCATACCCCTCGGTAGACTATCGTCGGTATTCCGTCGACATGTTGTGAGCACAAGCATATGCTAGAAGAATTCTTATTGCTTCCAATCTAGCAACCGGAGCATAGGTTTCACCAATCCTTCTACTTGAGTGTACCCTTGTGCCACTAATCTTGCCTTGTTCCGTATCACAACACCATCATGATCTTGCTTGTTTCTAAATACCCATTTGGTGCCAATAACATCGTAGTTCTTTGGTCTTTCTGCCAATTCCCAAACTTCATTTCTTTCAAAATTGTTGAGCTCTTCATGCATAGCATTTACCCAATCACTATCTTTCAATGCCTTCTCAATGTTCTCCGGCTCTTCAAATGACACGAATGAATAGTGAGCACAAAATGATGCTAGTCTTGATCTTGTTTGCACACCCTTTTGAATATCACCAATAATTTGGTCCAAATCATGATCTCTTGAAATGTTTGTGGGTTGAAACACTTGAGGTTGATTGCTTGAGATAGATTGTGCATTTGATTGATTTGCTTGAGAGGAACTAGCTTGATCTTGATTTTGCACTTGAGAGTCACTAGCTTGATCAATTGAAGGAACTTGCACTTGATCTTTGTCATCTTCTATATCAACCACTTGAGTCGGTCTTATGTCGTCAATGTCCATTTCTTGCATAGCCTTTGCCAATTGAGGTCCACTCACATCATTTAGATTCTCATTTTGATCTTGAGACCCATTGGTTTCATCAAATTCAACATCATGAACTTTCTCAAGTTGACCACTTCCCAAGTTCCATACTCTATAAGCTTTACTAGTGGTGGAGTAGCCAAGCAAGAATCCCTCATCACATTTCTTCTCAAATTTGCTCAATCTAGCTCCTTTCTTCAATATGTAGCACTTACAACCAAACACCCGAAAGTATGCAAATATTTAGTTTTCTTCCATTCAAGATCTCATATGGAGTCTTCTCCAACATAGGATGGCAATAGAGTCTATTAGAGTAGTAGCATGCCGTGTTGATTGCTTCGGCCCAAAAGGATTGACTCACATTATACTCACTAAGCATAGATCTTGCCATATCAATGAGAGTCCTATTATTTCTTTCAACTAGGCCATTTGATTGAGGTGCATACTTAGCCGAGAATTGATGTTTGATTCCTAAGTCATCATAAAAATCATCAACTCTTGTGTTCTTGAACTCACTACCATTATCACTTCTCACCCTCTTGATGGTTGTTTCAAATTCATTACAACTTCTCTTGATAAAAGTTTTGAAGATACCATAAATATCACTTTTGTCATTTATAAAGAAAACCCATGTGTATCTTGAGAAGTCATCCACTATCACCAAACCATACTTGTTTCCGCCAATGCTTGTATATGTAGTTGGTCCAAACAAGTCCATGTGCAATAACTCAAATGGTTTGCATGTGCTCATCATGCTCTTCTTGGGATGAGTGTTGCCTACTTGCTTTCCGGCTTGACATGCACTACATAGCTTGTCCTTCTCAAACTCAACATCTTTAAGGCCTCTAACCAAGTCATGCTTCACAAGTTTGTTCAATTGTTTCATTCCAACATGACCAAGCCTTCTATGCCATAACCAACCCAAGCTTGACTTAGAGAGTAAGCATGTTGACAATTGTGATTCTCTAGCACCAAAGTCCACTAGATAGAGATTCTCATATCTAAATCCCTTGAATATCAAGTTTGATCCATCCACACTAATGATTTCCACATCATCAACACCAAAGATGCATTTGAAACCAAGATCACAAAGTTGAGCTATGGACAATAGATTAAAGTTCAAACTCTCAACTAATATCACATTGGAGATGCTTAGATCATTTGATATTGCAATCTTTTCAAGACCCTTGACCTTGCCTTTGCTATTATCTCCAAATGTGATACTATCATACTCATTGCCACTAGAATTGATTTGGTTGAACATTCTTGAATCACCGGTCATGTGTTGAGAACACCCACTATCAAGAACCCAATGCCTCTCTCCGGCTTTGTAATTTACCTACAAAACAAGTCAATGTCTTTTAGGTACCCATACTTGTTTGGGTCCTTGGAGGTTAGCAACCAAAGCCTTTGGTACCCAAATAGCCTTTAACCTTGGGCTCTCTTTAGGTGCACCAATATATTTGACTTTGACGCCTTTCTCACCCTTGGTAAGCATGTAACAAGAATCAAGTCTAATAGATTTAGCACTTGTAAATTTTATTTGCTTGTTCTTGTTGTTAGTGATGCAATTTTTCTCAATATGTTCAACTTGCTTGCACTTGTAGCAAAATCGACCATTGCTCCTCACAAAGCTAGGCTTTGGAGTTACAAATACCGCCTTGCCTTTCTTGGGAGTATAGTCAAGTCCCTTCTTAGAGTTACTATATCTTTGGCTACCCAAGCATTGTAGCAAGCGGGCATTCCCACCATAGGCATTGCCTAATGTACGGGTTAGCTTGTCCACTTCCTTCTTCAATTTTTTATTTTCAACTTTTAGTGTTGGATCAACACTATTAGTGAAGGTAGAAGTAGAAGTGGATGATGATGAAAAACTAGTGTTATTAGGTGTGGTTGCCACAAATGTTTCATTAGTTGATTCATTCATTAGATGACAAGTTACTCCCACATCACATGTTATAGCAACATCCTCTACCTTGCTTAGCTCTAAGAGTGAGGAGTGAGCTTCCTCAAGCTTGGTGTGGGCTAGTTTGAGATCCTCATGGTCTTCCTTTAGACACTCATGAGAAGCACTTAGCTCATCAAAGGATTGTTCAAGAGTTTTTAATTTCTTGGACAACTCTTTGCACTTTTTAGATTTAGAGCTAATAAGATATTCGGCTTGCTCTAACATGTCCATGAGTTGTGCTACACTAGGCTCATCATCATCACTATCACTATCATTATCATCTTTTTCATCATCACTTGAGTCATCGTATTTTACCTTAGTGGACTTAGCCATGAAGCATGATGAGTCAAATGATGAAGACTTCTTGTTGATAGCAATAGAAGCCATGGCTTTCTTCTTGGATGTCTTCCTCTCATCATCATCATTAGAGTCATCATCATCGGAGGAAGCATCACTATCCCATGTCACCACATAGGATCCACCTTTCTTCTTGGAGAAGTTGAACTTCTTCTTCTCCTTCTTTTCCACCTTGTCCTTCTTGTCCTTCTTGCCTTTCTTCTTGTAATCATCTTCATCATCACTAGCATTGGGACAATCCGCCACAAGATGGTCCGTGCTCTTGCAATTGTAGCACTTCCTTACTACATTCTTGCCTTTGAAGTTATCTCTTCTCTTTCTAGCACCATAGCCCTTCTTCTTCATGAATCTTCCAAACTTGCGCACAAAGAGAGCTAGTGCCTCATCATCACTATCAAGGCTAGATGCATCATCATCACTAGATTGTACTTTCTTGCCCTTGCCCTTGTTCTTGGATGAAGAGGTAGTGGACTTAAATGCCACGGTCTTCTTGCTCTTGTCATCCTCTTTCTTCACTTCTTCACTATCACTCTTCTCATTATATTGATCCTCGGTCATTACATCACCAAGAATCTCATTTGGAGTGACACCCTTCAAGCCACCCCGGAAGATGATAGTCCTCAAGGTCTTGAACCTCTTGGGCAAGCACATGAGAAATTTGTGAGAAAAGTCCTCATCACTTGTTTTCTCACCCAAGGCCTTCAAATCATTGATAATTACTTGGAGCCTATAGAACATCTCCGGAATGCTCTCTCCATCATCCATCTTGAAGTTTGAGAGCTTGTCCTTGAGCATGTACAACTTGGCACTCTTTACCGTTGAAGTGCCCTCATAGGTTTGCTCTAATCTTGTCCATACTTCACTTGCTCTATCCAAATCCTTGATTTGCTCAAACACCTTTGAGTCAATGCCATTGTAAATGGCGTTGAGAGCCATTGTGTTACATTGATTGTTCTCTTGATCTCTAGGTGTGGGGCTTGCGGGATCAAGCACAATGTATTCATTCTCGGTGACTTCCCACACCTTCTCATGAATTGAGCCAAGATACATTCTCATCTTTCTCTTCCAATAGTCAAATGAGCTTGTGCCATCAAAGTGAGGTGGTTTGCCCTCAACATGATTCAACATGATATGAGCCATTTCAATGCACCGTAGGATGTTAAGCCTTGACTAAACGGTGACCTCGGCTCCGATACCACTTGAAGGGTCCTAATATGGCTAGAGGGGGGTGAATAGCCTAAATAAAAATTCTACAAACCACTAAACAAGTGATTAGAACCACAAGAGGCTATAAATGCAATGCTAAGGCAACCACTAACCTAGGCAAGCCACCTACACAATTCTAGTTAAACCTTAGTTCTAATCCACACAAGTAAGCTAGCAAAAGCTAAACGACTACATAACTAATTAAGGGAACATGCTACTTTGCACAAGGACAAGAATGGGATGATCGTCAATTATACCTTTGCCTTGTGAGGAAGCCAATCACCGGGACAATCAATAAATCACTCACTCGAAGGTGAGGAAATCAATAGAGACACTAAGATTTATCCCCGAGGTTCACGTGCTTGCCGGCACGCTACGTCCTCGTTGTGTCGACTTCAACCGGTGGTTCGGTGGCTAATCGGTATCACACACCGAGCCTACACTAGGCGCCACAAGAACCTACCACGGAGGAAGTAACTCAAAGACACGAGCAATTCACTAGAGTTACCTTTGAGCACTCCGCTCGGGGAAGGCACAAGAACCCCTCACAATCACCGGGTGTGAGCAAGCACAATCACCAAGCTCCTTCACACCTTCTTCTCCTCCAAGCCGTCTAGGGACACGGCAATGTCCCAAGATAATAAGAACTAATCCGATGCTTGCTCTCAAGTGCTCTAGAATGCAAAACACAAGCAATGATGCACTTGAGGATCACTCAATCTCACAAGGATGATCAAGATGATGAACTAGTGAGAGAGTGGGAGGCTAGAATGCAACAAAGTGTATGACAATGATCCAAGTGTGCTAGCTAGTCACCAAGTGACCAGGGAGGGAGTATAAATACTCCCAAGCCAACTCCTAGCCGTTACACTCTCTGAAACAGCTGTTAACCTCGTTTTTATACCGTCGGACCGACCGTCAGACCGACAGCGTCGGACCAAACGGCAGCGTCCGACGCTCGGATGAACGCCACGTGTTAACAGGTTTAAACGCCGTTCGTCCGATCTCAACGGTAACTGATTTCGCGCGTTTGACTACCGTCGGACGCTCAGGCACCGGACTAATCTCCAGAGTTCGACGCTACACAGTCAGTTTCTCAGCATCGTCGGACTTTGCACGAAGAAGGCGTCGGACTAAAGATTTCACCCGTTCGACGCTTCCAGAGAGGTTTGAAAACGCTAAATCATTGTCGGACTTCGTCCGACGCACCTCAGCGTACCACGTGTCACACCTCGCTGCTCGGCACCGTGGGACTGAAGACCACAATGGTCCGACGCTCGGTAAACGAGCGTCCGACGCTCACTGACAGCTCAAGCGTCGGACCGAATCAATGGTCCGACGCTACGCCCACTATCAGTCCGACGCTCTGGAAACAGCCCTTTTCAAGTCTATTTCTCACCCCTTGCTTCTACGTGCTAACACTCAAGGTCTTCTACACTTGTGCACAGTGTGTTAGCATTTTGCAAACATTTTTCAAGGGTTTTCAAAGGGATTTTCTAGGTTGGTTAGATCAATGTATATGAGATGCAACCTAGAGCACTTGAAAGTAATCCAATAGCTAAGTTCTCCCCTTGATTGTCGGCTATCTATCCTAAATGTGATCACTCCCACTTGGAGTCTTGATCACTAAAAGAAAAGCCCTATATGAATATACCTTAGCCTCTAGCTTTCCTTCTTTAAGTCCTTTTCTTTCTCCTTGATCATTTCATCTTGATCTTCACTTGAGCTCATGTCATCTTTCTCCATATCACTAATCTACTCTTGACTACACACACTTAGCACTTAGATTAGTAACTTGGTTTCATCAATTACCAAAACCAAACTAGGGTCTTTCAATAGGAGACCAACAAGTGATTGATTGTCTCCTCCTCTTGGTCACAAAGAACACAGTGATCATGGTGTGGCAGTCCCTTCTTTGCAAGCCTGTCCACTGTCCAACACTTATTATGCTCAACCAACCACATGAAAAATTGACACTTACTTGGTACCTAGCTCTTCCAAATCCTTTCCCATGAATTAAATTGAATGGCACCAATGAACATTGCCTCATATGCTGACTTAGCTGAATATCTTCTTGTCGGTGAAAATTGCCAAATGTGTCAATCTCTGGCTGCAGCACCACTTGAGCAAGAAGATCCCAGAAAACAAGATATTCAGACAAAACAGCCAAGGTAAGAGCCCTTCTTATGTTAGCCACCCATGTCAAATTAGTAAGTGCCTCCTATACTGTTCTTCTCTTTGCTCGGTTTGAAATTGAGCCAAAGAGGTGTGGCACAAGCTTATCTAGACTCTATCCATGCAGCCATCTGTCAGTCCAAAAATAAGTATTTATGCCGTTGCCAAGTTCAGAGATTATGGCCATCGAGAAGAAGGACCTAACCGAGTGGTGCACCTGGATGGGGAAGAAAGCCCATGGCTTATTTGGCTCCGTTTTTTGTAACCAGAGCCATCTCATTCTGAGGACCCATCCCAAATGCTGCAAGTGTGATATGCCAAGACCTCCCAATTCCAGTGGCCGAGTAACCTTGGGCCAGGCCACCAAACAGTGCCCTCCCTTCACATCTTTTCTGCCTTTCCATAGGAAGCCTCTCCCGATCTTATCAATGGCCTTGAGGGCCCAAGAAGGGAGGTCCATGGCCATGACTAAGTAGATCAGCATGGATCTAAGCACAAACTGAACTAGCACTTTTCTACCTGCCCTTATTAGCAAATCAGCCTTCCAACCTGGTAATTGGTCTGCTATTCTGTGTATTATTGATTGGATTTGAGCTTTAGTCAGTTTTTTCAAAGATAGGGGCACTCCAAGATAATTGTAGGGGAAATCAGGTAACTGATAGGGAAGATGTGCATGTATTGTCAATTTGTTGAAAAGTGGAATAGTTCTTAAAACAAAGTTATCTTCCTAAATTCTAATCTTAGTGACTTAGAGTTTTTAAATTTCACAAGAAAAAACATAGTTCATTATACTCCTCTCTCAAAGTCACTTAATGGTGTATGATTCCTTATCAAAGCAAATTAATGAGTTGCTTTCTTATCTTTCCTACTTCTAAAAAGCTTATATGTAGTTTTGGGTATGGAAAGGATATAACATACTTACCTTACATGTGTTGTCGAGTCAAAACTTGGATCAAGGAGAGAAGTGCCATACTCTTAGATCAAGAAATGCACATATGTGAAATTTTGTGTACTCCTTTGATTGTGACTCTCTCTTTTCTTTTGAAAATTTCTGAGGGTATGGGCTAACTTATCCTTTCTGGCGGGTATCCAGGTACCCAATGTTTTCTCTCAGGGCAGGCATCGAAGTGCCCATTGTTTTCTCTCTCTCTTTTTTTTTTGCATCATGCTCTCTGGCATGCCTTCTTTTCTCATGCACTTTGGCATGTTTTTAGCATAGCCCATCTCTCTTTTCTCTTTCTTTCATGTATATTTTTATGGAGAGAGAATCATAATAATTGGAGCACTTTTAGTGGATGCACATTATCTTGATCTTGGGAGCATGATAAATCTCTCAACAAGAGTTGATCTTGCTTGTCATGGTTGGACATACACTGCTACGTGCGCTAGCACGCGTAGCCTTCGAGCCCACCACCCTCTACGTTGTCAGAACACTGTCACAGTGTTGCACGGAGACGGGTGTTGTGGCTCCTGCTAACTCCATCACATACTACTGCACGGGGCGAGTGTTGCAGTAGCTGCAGACGGAGGGCAGCGAGCTCACAGGCTACACAAGTAGCGCACATGGTAGTGTACGACCAACCACACGAGCAAAACAGATGCCTACATACATCGCCATGCATGAGCAAGATGGTTGTGGAGAACATGTTTATAATAAGGTGTTTTTTTTTAAAATATCCTAGTCAACATCTATTGAAGAGGTATCGACCTAAATAGCACCACTTAACGATTTTAGAGGGCCTATTACGATTTTGAGAGTTTGTGGATCTAAGTGGCACCATTTAACAAGTTTAGGGGATTAGATTTTGATTTTGAGAGTTTGTAGACCTAAATGGTACAATGCTACAAGTTTAAGGGCCGCAGGTGTATTTAACTCTTTCCAAAATATGGTGCAAACAAGAGTCCTATAATCCAACTTTATTAGTTTCACAACGTACATATACCCCCTGATAAATCAAAAATCATATGCCTAACAGAACAAATTAGGAAATTACGGTTGAATTATGAACTGGAGGAACTTTTGATATAGCCATTGAAGAATTTGGTGGAGTGATGCAGAGGCCACTGGTTCGTGCAACAGAACTAGCTGGACAGAAGCTAGAGATGTAAATACTAGCAACGCAACAACCGCTTTTAGCAGAACTTTTGCCCAAAATCTGAGAAGTTTGACAGCCTCCTGCTCCTGCAAAGAAGCAGGTTGTCCTCCTTGTCCTCGCGGCCACTGGCACAGCATGAAAACAGCGTAGAAGGTTAGAAGCGCCGAAACAGCACAAGACACCAACGCCTTGCCGCACCAGTGGAGCACGGACTCGTCCATGTAGCCCGCTGCTAGGATGGCCAGGACTGCAGCCGGCGCTGCGCCGAGGAGAACGAGCACTCTGCTGTCCATGCCCAGCTCGATCCTGTCGGGAGCAGTGACGACGGCGGCGCCGTCGTCGCGGTCGAGGCGAACGCTGAGCCACAGCAGCACCGGCACGATCTCCGGCAGGCAGAACAGCAATGCGTTCTCTCCCAGCAGCTCCGCCGCCACCGCGTGCACCGCCACCAGCAGAACCACGAGCGAGGCCTTCCGGAGCAGCTCGGACGCCGCCACGATGCCACCATGGGCCGTGGTGGCGCCGGTGGCGAGCCCCGCCAGACGAGTCATCATCATGGTGAGCGCCCCGAGCATGAAGCTGAAGAAGAGAAGGAACTGGGAGACGGCGAATTTGTCAGCTTGGAACGACTGGCCCATCACGCAAAGCGCCCAGTACGGCAGCAGTGCTACGGCCTCCAGCACATCTGTTTTCTTCCCTTCAGCTTCAGGCGCCGCAGGAGGAGGAGCTTCACCTTCTTCACCTTGGTTGCTCTGCTCCTGTGATCCACCCTGATGATCCTGATCCTGATGACTGAGCTCATTGCACAGCGCAACGATGAAGCCGATGGCGATGATGGGGAAGACGACGAGCCAGATGTAGCTCCAGCTGACTATAAGTAATGACACGTAAGATATCACCACAAGAATTGCCGTCTCGATGTAGATCCTGACATTCTTAGCAGGCAACAAGTTGAAAGGAGGCTGTGGCAATTCCAATTCGACGTATGAGCGCGCGTTCATGTACCAAATCACTACCGGAATCATACCGGTGAAATACAGCTGGTGCTGTTTATAGGTCTGCATCAGTAACGCCACTTGAGAACTGACAAAACTGATGATGACCGCCGGCGTCAATGGAAATGAGGAAACATACACCTTCTTCGAATCCATGACCTGAAGAGCAAAAGCGAGACGCGGGATTAATTACTAGTCTCTCCACAGTCCACATATACTAATAAGTAGGTATGATTGCCATAGCTCAACTATAGTACTTTTCTCTGATCTCGCTTCAAGAACTACCAATGTTTCCGGCATATTTCAACCTTATGCTCAGTACGCGTAATTTGGTGATGCGTGAGCCTACTTCAGAATAGAGACACAAAGACGGCGTGCTGGAAAATTTTAGCTAGGGCCTAGGGACCAAATCAAAATGGATATCTTAACTTCTATGAGTACAAACGGCAAACAACTCCAGATTTGTTTCTAGTTTGTTTAGAACCGAGTAAGATGGTCGAAATAAGTCCAAATAAGCATCACAAGCTCGAGTATAGTATAAGCTTGTAGTAGCAGTCTTACCGTAGTATTCTGCGCTCTTCAGAATCCCAACTGCAGTCTTCTTGAGTTGGGACTTATTGGGGTTACGTCTGAAGAAAAAGAGAGGAGCTTCAACCTTGGGGGAAAGGATCCACTTCTTCGCTTCTTGCTGTGCTCTGTGCGGGAAATTGATGTTCTTCTCCGCGTGAGTGCATCCACTTGCTGGTTGGTACTTGACTTGACCTACCTAGGCAAATTCCATTTCACATCAACAGCTGGCTTTTTTTTAAAAAAGTTGATAGGACAATGGTTGGTCATTGGGTTGTGTCGCTACATTGAAAATGCTGTAGAGAATCAACAAACAGCAGTAGGGCTGCATATGCCCAGTTGTTTAATTACTATTGCTGGAAATTGATGGATTGTAGTTCGAGGCCAAGGACCAGGGCTCCAGAATGGGTAATAGTTAAAAGTTAGTGGATAAAAAACAATGATTATATATTTGCTCTATCCACCTCTATAAATTTCTTATATGTATTAAGTTAAAACCGTACCTAAAATTATATTAGCTCTTGTTGCATCTTTTTGTAACATCATGAAATTATAATTTGGCTTTCAACTATGATATTATTAACTGCAGTCTTCTTGAGTTGGGACTTGGGGTTACGTCTGAAGAAAAAGAGAGGAGCTTCAACCTTGGGGGAAAGGATCCCCTTCTTCGCTTCTTGCTGTGCTCTGTGCGGGAAATGGATGTTCTTCTCCGCGTGAGTGCATCCACTTGCTGGTTGGTACTTGACTTGACCTACCTAGGCAAATTCCATTTCACATCAACAGCTGGCCATTTTTTTTAAAAAAAAAGTTGATAGGACAATGATTGGTCATTGGGTTGTGTCGCTACATTGAAAATGCTGTCGAGAATCAACAAACAACAGTAGGACTATATATGCCCAGTTGTTTAATTACTATTGCTGGAAATTGATGGATTGTAGTTCGAGGCCAAGGACCAGTGCTCCAGAATGGGCAATAGTTAAAAGTTAGTGAATAAAAAAAATGATTATATATTTGCTCTATCCATTTGCACCTCTCTAAATTTTTATATGTATTAAGTTAAAACCGTGCCTAAAATTATATTAGCTCTTATTGCATCTCTTTGTAACATCATGAAATTATAATTTGGCTTTCAACTATGATATTATTAACTATTGCAATTTTTAAGTTCGAACTCTATTGCTTATATATAATGACCAATTATTGGAGGACGACCATTGGATTGAGTAGTCTATACGGTTTCCAACTTCCCATTTGCTTCCACGACCATGGACGTTGACTTCAATGAATAGAAGTCTTTGCTGCTGCATTTCCGCGCTATTAGCTTACGCGTTCAGTTTAAATTCGTCGACCACCGTATGCTGAACTACCAAGTACTTTCCAGGTCTCTAGCTTCTCCATTCTCTGTCTGCTCAATCCTTCAGGCTGCGTGTGGTCAGTGCTCCGGACTCCGGAGCGATCAGGACCAGGACGGCAGGACTTCACCAAGTTAAGTTTTGATGGCTGCCAGAGATCCGATGGTATGCATCCGTCAGCCCTGAATTATGATTTTAGTCCGTAGTTCATAAAATCTTTGCTTGCTGTTTCATTCCTCACTTCAGTTTACCCTGCAGTTTCCTAACACAATTTGAAGACCAATCCAACATGATACAATTTTGGGGATTGTCGATTTATTCCTATATTTTTCGTACTGCAGGATGCATGGATGAACCGTTACCGTGCTTTTGCGGAAGGAGTGGTGATCATGGTCTGCCCGGTGCTCCTTGCGATTGCAGTCAAGAAGGTTGACCTCAAGAGCGAGGAACATGGGCGTGCCGTCCCAATCACCATGCTCGTGGTAGCAGCGGTTACTTTAGTTGCCGGTATTTGCCCCTTCCTTGTCTGCTGTTTCTCCAAGCGATTCTTCAGTGGGAGCTCATCAAGTTCCCCACACACTGCTACCAAGATGCTGGCACCCTTATCCGGCACATGTTTAGTGGCACTTGCCTGTTGGATCATATATCTCATCTTAGACAGCTGGGCATTCCCCGTGATCGGCGCCCTCATTGGACTCTGCTCCGTGATCCGTACCGTCATGCACTTCACAACCGCTACGGCAGATGTCGATGAGTGCTGCAACAGACTGGAGAGCTCACTTGACTTCTTGGCTGGTATAACTGCGCTGCTGTTTCTGGGACTGGAAGGCCTGGCTCTGGAGGGTCAGATTAACAGCACCAAAACCATACACGATCGTCTTACCAAACCGATCGGCACAAGCTTCATTGTTTGCGTTCTTGGTGTGAGCTTAATGCTCGTCGAGACGATGCCTCCTCGCAGACTCGTAAGGATCCTGACAGTGACCTTTGATATCATCATGGGTTCTGCCGTCTTCTTGGTTATGTTCTTGATTTTGTATGCTCTCGTAGAACTAAGAGCATTGCTTCTGCTAGCAGCTCCGTTCCTGCTCCTGATGATATATTTGTTCTATGCCGCTACCAGCATGGATGATGGAAACAGCAACAGCAATCACAGGGGTGCTAGTGCTAACGGTGGACCAGCTGTTAACGGTAGTGCGGACAGTGATAAACCAGCATCGCTTGAGCTGACAAAAGTAACATTTACTGGATTCCTGGCGGTGTCGATACCAAGCATCAGCAATGGTTCAGTCAACATGTCTACCGAGTGTTTCTTGCATCTTGCAGCAACAGCTATTGTCTCAGGCCTCGTATGGAGGCTCCTAACACACGGCAAGTCACGGAGCATCATTGCAAATACTGCAGATATTGCTTCCTTCTGCACCCATGTCTGTGTTGTAGTTGCTATAATTCCATTTACAATAATGGCCGGGAAGGCTCTCTCTTGATTTTATAGTATGATGAACAAACTGATAATGTTGAATGACCACCTATTCACCTGTGACTTCAGTGCTGTCTGATCTTAATGTGTTTCACTTTCATATTCTTCTATGATCTTAATAGGTGGTGTGATAATCAACTAGTTCACTGCCATACAAAATCATAGAAGGAAACAATTCCTGGGGTTCTGTAGGTCTTCCCACAGCTGGTACATTGCAATAATATTCTAAAATTTGTAGAAGATTTCGTATAGCTGGAAAACAATAAAAGTAGCAATTAATCATATGAAACTATGGCTAAACAACCAGTAGGGGTTTCAAAGGCCACGGATGTGGTGGCACAAGGCGAACGCGGATGTTAGCGATGTGGTGTGGGGAGCCCGAGTGACAACCCATGGTGACATGTTCCCCTGTGTGAGTGTTGAGCGTGTATAACCAAGGTGTGAGTTGTTTGTGCGATCTTTTTTTAGATAACAGTTGTTTGTGCAATGTGTCTCTTGGCTTATGCATGTGCTATGTGCAATTGTTGAGCGTGAAGTGGTCAACGACAATGGAGAAGGTCGAGCAGAAATTCTTACGCGATACACCAGGAGTGGTAAAAAACGGACATGGAGGCTTGGAACCAAAAGACTAAGAGCCTGAGAATGGACCATGGATGGTAACCATAATGAAAACACAATTTATGTTTGTGCTAAAGATGAATATGATATTGCTCTTCGTTCTCATAATGGAATTTCTTTTATGATTCCTCGTAAAGCTCCCAAACGGCGTGTTTTTTTAACAAGGCTATCGATAATGGGACATGAAGAATCCTTTTATATTTTATTGAAATTTCATTCTACAATAAAATCCGTTGCAAACTTAAGTTTATCCTCCAATTCCTCACTTACCTTCTCATTAACAATTTGGCTACTTTGTATACCCGTTATATTCACATTACAAAGATTAAGCGAATCTTTTAAATATTCTTATTCCATATTACTTTGATTAATTGCCATATTTTCTACATCATCATTGAAAATTTTTACTATGCTTTTATGGTACAAGCTAGATTTAAATAAAGAGTCATATTTTCAACACTTGTATACATCATGAAGTAAGAATACATGCAAGATGATGATGAAGATGGCATTGACCGAGTCAAGAACAGGGTTGGACCAAGTCATAGAGAGGCGTCACGAGCACTTGGCGGACCATCGGGCTGAGTACATGGAGGTCCAACACGCGTCGACATCGGAGGCGTTGAGTAGTGGCTACATGGCCTAGAAGGTTTGGTGGTTTGGATCACAGACATAGTGGTTTCTTGGGATCTCAGGACGGCACGTGGTGTCATTGAAGAGCACATGGGTTGATGCGAAGCAACTTCATGAAAGGCACAGTGCCATTCAATGCATGAAACTTAAATTTGACTATTTCACCATGATGGCTAAGTGGTTCAAGTCTAAACCTAAGGACACTCTAGGCAATGTGTAATATGTTGAGTTGTGATCTAAATTCAAGCCTACGCAAGATATAGGCCCATCGCCGGAGGTTTGGGTTGGAGCAAAGCAGAGGTGGAGTTGGAGGTTGTGCAATACCAATTAGTAACATATTACTAGTTGATGTTGAGGTGACGAGTTCTCCTCCCCATATAAATCGGCCAACCCTTTGAGCAAATCACACCAACAATTATCTTGTAAGCCACCGTTCGGGATACGAGCCAAGAGCATCGTAAATCCCCGACGTTTGTAATCTCGCCCGACATAAGTCTCTAACAAGTGGTATCAAAGACTTATTCTCTCATTAGGGTTCCGTGATGGCATCAATGTAGTTTGATCTTCTGCTGCTGGACTACAAGACGAGGTTCTCGCTGTGGCAAGTTAAGGTGCGGGCTGTTCTGGCGCAATCTTCGGATCTTGATGAGGCGCTGAATTGTTTTAGGAAGAAAAGGAAGGAAGATTGGACCGTTGAGGAAAAAGCAGAAGGATCGTAAGGCTGTGTCACTAATTCAACTTCATCTTCCAAAAATACTTTGCAAGAAGTATTGCAGGAACAAACTGCTGTAGAACTCTGGCTCAAACTAGAATTGATCTGCATGTCAAAGGATCTTATCAGTAAGATGCATATGAAGATGAAGTTGTTCTCGCAAAAGATGCAGGAGGGTGGTTCGGTGTTGAACCACATCTCGGTCTTCAAGGAGATTGTTGCTGACCTAGTGTCGATGGAGGTACAATTTGATGATGAAGATTTAGGACTTCTACTCTTATGCTCACTGCCCAGTTCGTTTGCAAATTTCTATGATACCATAGTATTAAGCCGTGATGAACTAACCCTCTCAGAAGTTTATGAGGCACTCCAGTCCAGGGAGAGGATGAAGGGTGTGGTTCAGTCTTCTGATGTGTCATCCTCCAAGGGCGAAGCTTTGCAGGTCGGGGGTAGATATGTGCAGAGAACAACAATGATGGTGCCAAAGCAATAGTCGAGGAACAAGAAGTTCTGTAAGTACAGCAGGAAGAAAACCCACTTCATTGAAGATTGTTGGAAATTGCATAATAAGAAGAAAAGGAATGGTACGTGCCAACCGAAAAGTAAATCCGATGGTAAGGCCGCTGTTGTCTCCAGTGATGAAAATTCTGATTCTGGAGATTGTCTTGTCGTATTTGCTGGTTGTGTTACTGATCATGATGAATGGGTACTAGATTCTGCATGTTCATTTCATATCTACGTTAACAGAGATTGGTTTAGTTCTTATAAGTCTGTATGGAATAGAGATGTCGTGCGTATCGGAGATGATAACCGGCATGGGATCTTGAGAATTGGCTCCATCCACATCAAGACGAATGATGGCATGATACGCACGCTGAAAGATGCGATGGCATTATTAGGCATCACACCATCCCGTACACTCCGCAACAGAATGGTGTGGCTGAGCGCATGAACAGAACCATCATCTCGAAGGCTCATTGTATGCTGTTCAACGCTCGCGTGAACAAGCGTTCTTGGGTAGAGGCTGCAAACACTGCGTGCTACTTGATCAGCAGGTCGCATTCTATTCCACTTTTAATAAGAAAACTCCCATTGAGGTATGGTCTATGTAGCACCCTAAAATTTTCTTTTGGAATTAGAATTTAATTTGATATATTGTATATTTTTCTCAAGCATAACATAGGCAAAATAATATTTTTATAAATAAATAGGTGGGGAATATATGTTTTATAAATATTTGTTGAATTCATGGTGGTGCATAATATTTTGATTGAGTGGAGGATAGTTTGTTTGCTTGAATTTCAAAACTTGAATTTAAAAGAGAGTGGAATTTGAAAATGAGAAAAAGGAAAAGCTTTTCATTTTATTTTCCCTCCCTCTCCTTTCGGCCCAACCCATAGCGGCCCACCTCCTTTTCCCTCCTACTTCCCGCGCGCGTGAGCAGGCTGCAGCCCAGCCCAGCCGTGCGCCATGCTTGGTCCGCATCACAAACGCAGCCGCCCACCCCTACCTCTCAGCAGCCGGACCCCACCTATCAGTGGCCCGCAGGCGTTTCCCCTTCCTCTCGCCGAACGGCTGCGCCGCCGCCGTTCCTCTCCCGGTAACCGCCGCCGCAGGGGCGGTAATGTCCACTCCCGCCGCTCTCTCGGCTGAGTGGAGCACCCGCGCCCCTCCACCGCCCCCGGCTGGCCTATAAAATGGGAACCCGAGCCTCTCTCTCCACCTTTTCCGACCTGCCACACCACCACCACCTCCATAGCCGCGGCTGCAAGTCGGAATTTCCCCGGTGGTCACCTGTCACTGTTGCAGCAGTCGATTCACCGCCATGGTAACCCTGAGCTCATCCGCGACTTTCTCCGCTCCTATCTTCTCCCTTTTCGGCAAGCTCTCACTCACCCAAACGCTTTTTCCCCTTTGCAGATTCCACCGGTGCCGTTCCCCGCCACGGTGAGCTCCACCGTCGATTTTGAACTCATCTTCGAGTTCGCCGCAACCTTCTCGTCAGTCCGGTGCTCCTCCCCTCGCGTCTAGTGGCCGGAGACGCCTGCTCCGGTGCACGCCAACGAGCTCGGAAGCTCTGTACATGGCTCTGCCGTGTCCCGGGTTGCTCAGAGGTCGTCCTGAACCCGCCAAACGAGTCGCCGTCGCCCCTGCTGCCTGCTGGTGCTCTCTGCGTCGTGATTAGGGCACCTGAGCGCCACTCTGCAGCTCGCCGGTGACCTCGGCTCCCCACCCATGCCACATCGCCGCGCGGAAGGGCGCCCCGTCGGCCATGCTCTCGTCCTGTCCCTCGCTCGGTCCACCGTGGACCGAGGCAGCTGAGCCGTGCGCCTGGTCCACCGCGTCCCCATGAACCCGCCAACTCCAGCCTGCCACGTGGCCCGTGTCGGCCAGCGTCCAACCGCTCCATGCCCATTTGCGCGCAGGTCCTTCCGATTTTCGGGAATCAACCCGCAGTCCCGTTCAGCTCAAAAGAAATTGAAAGGAGATCCTGTTTCTTTTGGTTTGAACCCTGACCTCTGGGGTTTTTGTGCCCGAGGACCCTAGCCATATTTTTATGCACCAAAACTCCTCGATTTTTGTATTCCTCACAACCTAGCCCTCGGTTTTAGTTGTAGGCGCCTGAAAATATGTTTTTATTCACAGAAAAGCCCCTAGAACTTGTTTTTCTTATATCTTTTTCATCTTAACTCCGATTAGAGTGATTCTTGCGCTCATGTGTTCCTAGTAACGTGTAGATTATATTTTTTTGATTATTTTATTTATTTCATGTTATTGTTTATGGTGTATTGTTCTAATAGTAATAATATTTCTTGCATGGAATGATTGTCTGCATGGAATTGTTGTCTAAAATGCTTTGTTGATTGGGACCTCGCATTAGAGGATGTGGTGTTCGAGGATCAAGACTTTGAGCGGTTTCAGGAGCAAGCTAGCTTTCAAGGCAATTATAAACTATGGATTCCTTGATACCTAGCAACTATATTACATCATTTATACTCATATGCATATGTTTAAATTTGTAAGCCCTAAGGACTTACTAGGAATCATTGATCTTTTACCTTGTTTACCTGTGGGGGTTTTTGCATGATATTAGTTGCTACGCTTAACAAATACTTATGGAATCTTGAGTAATGAATTATGCAACGATGATTAAAATATGCTTTTTAGCAATAAGGCTTGAAGGGTGCTAGAGTATGGGTTTTATAGTGTGGCGGCTCTCCATAAGGACTTTCACTGAAAATTGACTATCCAGGATACCTATACAACCATGAGGATCAATGGGCTCCGCTCTTAGTTACGTAATTAGTTTTTCTCTAGCTTGTTAGTAGTTACCAAGAGGCGCTAGAGGGGGCCTAGGATGCAGAATGGCTTCTTGCCTGTCAAGATGTGTGCTGGGCTACTGTCAGAGGTGTGCCAATCTTGAAGGGGGCTCCATTCGCCTAGCTGCTAAAACCTCGTGGCTACTAACTTGTTAGGGTAATGAGTGTAAAGCTCCGTAGTGAAACCCTATCGTACTTCCATAGAGGAGGTGAAGTGGGCCCTACAAACCTCAGCACATGGGAATCACGACTCAGGGTTAAAGCTGTACAAGCTCTGCAGAGTTCTTTCAATCTGATATATCAGCCGTGCTCATAGTCATGAGAAGCCTAAAATCCTTTTTGTATAGCCAAATATTGTGGGAGATTTGGGAGATGTTTCTAATATTGATCAATTATTATTATTCACTTTGGATCTAGATTATTCACTAAATTAGTAAAGTAGGTTATGAATAAAACATAACCAACTAAAAGCAAACTGCCGTAAACCATGTCAACCTTTGAGCCTTGCATCCCCCATAATTATACTTGCTGAGCATGGTGAGCTGATGCTTGTGGATGTCACTAACATGAAAATTCCGGATGGGTACCAGAAGATGGAGACTTTGAGGAGTTCCCAGAGGATGTTCAGGACTTCTGAGCGGAGCGTGCCACCAGTCGTTGTCCCCGTGGAGGCTATTTTTACCTTTACTACGTATCCACTGTAACAACAATGTCGTTGGCAATGCTGTGATAAACTAAGTGCTGCTATAATAAGTTATTAAACATTGTTCGTGCAATAATGATGTATAATTTGTGGATATATGTTATTTTGGACTTTCTGGGTCCACGTATATTCTTCGTTCGGATTTCTCGGTAAATCTGAGTGTTACAAATCAGTATCAAAGGCGAACTGACTATAGGACGGTCACCTTAGATAGAACTGGACACTTTTGCTAGGAGTACTTGCAAAATTTTTATTGTTTTTGGTAATTTACTATAAATTTTTCTGGTACAATAATGGCAGGGAAGGCTCTCTCATGATTTTGTAGTACGATGAACAAAGTAACAAACAAATAATCTTGAATGACCACCTATTCACGTGTGACTTCAGTGATATCTGGTTACACCAGATTTTGGACGGATACGGATAGCTGCCGCAAGAGGAGAATAGCCGATCGGAAGCTTAGATCGGATATGTGATGACGTCAGTAAGGCGTGTTGCGAGACGAAAATCGAATCAGGTAGGGATATGTTTCTGCCTGATTTTGTAGTATGATGAACAAAGTAACAAACAAATAATCTTGAATGACCACCTATTCACGTGTGACTTCAGTGATATCTGGTTACACCAGATTTTGGACGGATACGGATAGCTGCCGCAAGAGGAGAATAGCCGATCGGAAGCTTAGATCGGATATCTGATGACGTCAGCAAGGCGTGTCGCGAGACGAAAATCGAATCAGGCAGGGATATGTTTCTGCCTGATTTTGTAGTATGATGAACAAAATAACAAACAAATAATCTTGAATGACCACCTATTCACGTGTGACTTCAGTGATATCTGGTTACACCAGATTTTGGACGGATACGGATTGTCACAGAACCGACCAATTTATATGAGCACAAGTACAACGATCGCATTTTAATCGCAATCCAGTCGCACTTGAGCCAATATAAACCCGGTAGTCCGGAAATCTCGAAGGATTTCAAACCTTTCATACCCCAAGGATCATTCATTCAACAATACCCGATTACATGACACATAGGTTCGCAACCGAATTTAAACATCAGAGTACAACATAGTCTTTTACACAAATAGACTAGTAGCGGAAGTCAACATAGTTTTACACCACAGAGTTCAAATACGAGTACCATCACATGACCTTATCACAGCATTCTTACAACATCTAAGGATAGATAATGACCCTGCCCTCGGGTCTAGTCTTCTTCGCCCGCAGGGTTGAAGCAATTCCTACAATACGCGTAGTAGACTACACCATCTGCAACAATGGGAATAAAACCCTGAGTACTCAATTGTACTCAGCTAGACTTACCCGACAGGGAGTAAATAAAAAGACTCTCAAGGATATACAAGACTTATTTGGTGGAGCTCAGAGGGTAGCATCATTTTTGCATCAAAAGCATTACTACAGTAGGACCTCAACTTATTCATTTTAATTGTGATAAGCTTCGATTTCAGTTAAGCTATTTACTAAGGTTAGCCACTATACTAAGCATTCACTGAATATTGTAGCAATCAATAAAACCATATGATTTCCGATATCCACAGATATCAACCTCATCTCACCATAATCATTAGGTTCAAGTTATTAGCCTCTACCTCACCAGAAGATCAGTTCAGTTTCTCACTAACCAGGAGAGATGGCGATTCGAATCGATTGTACCAGCTGGCAAATATGCCAATCACAAACCCTGTCAGCCGAGCCACTGGCTTCTTGGGCCACCGTTAAATCTTTCTGAGACATAATATGTATCGCGGGCTTGGAGGGGTCCATATTCTCAGAGACAAACCCACTTCCAGGATGCATCAGGTCCCTGACCTGCCCTTGGTAAGATGGTGCCTCCGCACATCCTTCCTACCTTCAGAATATGTCTGCCTTATCACGCCCAATTCCCGGCTCAGAAAGAAATACTCAGCTTCGCGGTCAGAACGACTTATCTGGCCAGCTATGTGACGACGTCTTTCAATCTCAACTGATGTCTGGTGGCCTCAGTCCTAGTCGGCCGCAAGCAGCACCGAAGGCGGCATGACCTCAACCATGTCATGCGGCTCCCCGCTACCTAGCCTTGATTATCTCATTAGACACTGTGGCATGGTGGCACATATAGTCCATCATGTGGAATCCAACCCCATCATCATTAGTAACCACCTATGCTCGCGAAGGACAGGAAATCTCTCGACTTCTACCGGTCTAAGCATGGCTAAGCATAGGATCGAACCCATCCCCTTGTCTAGTAATAACTTCAGGATCAAGTATAAGTGGACAAGGAATAAATGCAGCAACGGTATCATATCAACTCCTATACTTAAGTGCACAATCATACGATTTAATAAAGACCAGTGCATTTGTAAAAAGAGTAGGTGGAGGCTTAGGGATGCTCCGGGGCTTGCCTTTCACAAAGTTAGTAGGTTGGTGATCAGGGCACTCGGGAAGTTCAGCTTCTTCTTCCTGACCTTCGGGAACCTCTGGCACTTCAATCTCCGGCGGAACTCCCTCCTCCGGTGGATCGAACTGCAACAGCGTCACGCCCCCCGGCGATCCTGTATGCATGATATGCATATATGAGAACTGAGAATGCACATGAAATGTAAGATAGAGATGCACGAATTAACCCATGATATGCAATCAGTTTAACAATCCACACTCATTTACTGAGTACGGGCATATTTCTTCCCTAGACAACCAACTCATACTCACCCTTCTTAAGCAAAGCATAGAACAATTTCTCGTCCCGGGTGAGAGGTCTACAACCTGCACTTAATAATTAACATGCATCAACTAACCTACCACAACCAATTTATAATTAACAAGCGCGAGCAACATCATATGAACAAAATATTAACCTTGCTGCCCCAAGCTCAAAGTAGGATCATCTCTACTGTTAAACACTGGTGATAATGCTGAACATCACAGAAACGCATAAAAACACTCCCCAACCAAAAGATATTTGCTTGGAAACAATTAAATAAACCCTAGCCTATAACTGGACCTACTGTTTACTGTGACCAGAAAAATCCATAAAAATTACAGTAGCTATTACACATCTAGACTAGCCTACTGACAAAATTTAAAGTCATTTGGACAAGTATAACAGTCTACACAAAAATAACAAGCAACCAGCCTTTTAAACAATGGAAAATACTTAACACGGTGAAAAGTATCAAATAACAGATTTCCAAATTTTCTTAACTTCTTTCCAACATAACATAGCCCAGGAAAAATATTCATGTCCATAACCTTAACACATTAAGCATGGTGATTTTTGCAAGATTAAAGCATAAAAGGCACATTATACTAGACATCATATAAATAACAGTGAAACACCAGCAAACATATTTTTCATAGATTCTACTTCCCTAAACAAGATGAATGCAAGTGGAATCACATTTTTAGCACATTCCTACAATTACTTATGCATTTATCAAGTTTGCAAACAATTAACAATTTAATTATAACTGCACATAAAAAATATTCAAAAAGTACATTTTATATTTTTCCTTGATAGAGCTCAGAAACACAAACACAACAAAATTTGGTTCACCCCAAATGGACATTCCTAGCTCCAGATATGAATTTTGGAAAGTTTTTACACATTTTCTGGAAATTCATTTTATAAATCATAAAACCTAAACCCGATAGAACTGCTACGTGCACCCGGCTCAGTGAACCAGAGGCGCACCCGAACGGTTGACTCGCGGGCCCCAGGGTCGACCCGACCCCACGCGTCAGAGAGCGAAACAGAGCCGCCGGCGCTGACCGGCGAGAGCTCGCCGACGGCGAGGTCTCCGGCGACGCCGAGGCTACCTACCGACTCGTGGCAACGAGACGAACCCGATGGACCAACTGCCGAGGGTCGTACTCCACCGGAGCGAGCTCGACGGCGGCAATGGCGGACGGCGGTGGTTCGGCGAGCTTGCGCCGGCCGATTCCGGCCGTTGCTCGCGCGGCTAAGCCTCGTTCCGTGTTCCTGGAACCCTAGCGGACCTGTGCGTGCAACGAATCGAACTATTGCGCACGGGAGCTCACTGACCGGGCTCGCATGGTGGCACGGTGGCGAGCGGGTTCACGGCGAACTCGGGTTCCGGCAAAACTACGGCGAGATAGACCTAACCGACGGTGTGGAATGGATCTACGGCTAACGGAGACTCCTAGACGAGCAAAAGAGAGGGAAGCCGACCCCGGCATCGCCCTCGTCGCGGCGACCCGAGAGCTCGGCGGTGCTCCGGCAATGGCGGACGGCGAGAAGCTCGCTGGAGCTGTACCTTAGGTCGGCTGAGGTCGGCAACGGGTCGGAAACGAAGAGCAGAGCAAGCCGAAGCTGCGCCGAGGGTGGAGCGGTCGGAGACGGCTCGGTGGCGGCGGATTTCACCGCGGCGGTGGCGCGGCGGAAATGGCGACGGCGGAGGGGAAAGAGGAGAGCAGCGAGCGAGCAGAGGGCGAGAGAGCGGGGAGAGTGAGGGCGAGCGTGCGGGAGACAGGATGGCGTGTTCCCCTTTGTAAGCCGACCGCGCGGCAGCAACGACGGCGTACGGCGCCACCTGGCGGCCGAGGCCTGACGCGGTCGCGCGGCGACGCCCGAGGGTCGAACTGAATCGGCTCCGATTCAGTCTCCGCGGACCCGACTGAAACTCGATTTTTTATCGATCTATAACTCGCGATCCAGGACGTTTCAGCGAAAACTTCACTAATATGGATTGAAGAGCTATATGAGTAGATCATTTCATATTAAGGCACTTTACTCTAGTTCGGCCTAGATTAAGAGATACAAGTCGATGAACAGGGGTACACCGAAACTGAAAACCGGTTTAGACTTAGGAAAATTTGAAAACTTCCAAAACAGCTCTAAATCTGCACTAATTCAACTTTTTGACCTTCTTCCACTCATTTTCATGAGTTGACCCAAAAATAAAGTTTGTTGCTTATAAAATTCTACACAACTTTGATTAAGGGTGCACTAACATGCAGAATCTCTAAAATGTCCTTCTTGTTTGGTCAAACAGAATAGCTTTTAAAGGGCTCTCTAGTCAACTATGAGCTAGAGGGGTATTTTGGGGATTTTACCAACATGAACATTGTTCCAAATGTTATCCCAAACATGTTTAAAGCATTTAGAACAGTAAACAAGCATCACATTTGCATGTCAACACATTTAGCATGTTATGGGCATATAAACAAACATATATCAATAAAAGGGCATCAAATAAAATGCAATGATAATGATGCATGAAATGACATGATCTATGCTTGATGACATGCAAATGCAAGTGTGAAAATAGTAACTAACACTAGGGTGTTACAGCCCTCCCCCCTTTAAAAGAATCTCGTCCCCGAGATTAGAGTTAATTACCATTGTTTAAAGAAAGAAGGATAGACTTCCTTGAGGTAATCTTCTCGCTCCCAAGTCGCATCCCAATAACTTTGGTTGTTCCACACCACCTTATAGAACTTGATCACTCGGCTACGGGTGATTCTTTCTTTGTAATCTATTACTTCAATAGGCTTTTCTTCATAGGTCAAATCTGATTTCAACTTGATATCACCAAAATCCACTTGCTCTTCCGGTACTCGTAAACATTTCTTGAGTTGAGATACATGAAACACATTGAAGATAGTGGACATGTGTGGTGGCAACCGTAACTTGTATGCTACCTTCCCACTTCTTTCCAGAATTTGAAAAGGACCTACAAACCTTGGAGCTAACTTTCGTTTCACTCCAAAGCGTTGCACGCCTTTCATAGGTGACACTTTCAAGTACACATATTCACCCACTTCAAATTCCAATGGCCTTCTTCGCTTGTCCGCATAGCTCTTTTGACTGAGTCTGAGCGGCTTTGAGATGTGTTTGAATGGTATGCACTCTCTCTTCGGCCTCTTTCACAAAGTCAATCCCGTAATATCTCCTTTCGCCTGATTCAACCCAATTGAGAGGAGTTCTACATTTGCGCCCATACAAAGCTTCAAAAGGAGCCATTTGAATACTCTCTTGATAGCTATTGTTGTATGAGAACTCGGCCAAAGGTAACCATTCTTCCCACGAACCTTTAGACGATAGAACACAAGCTCTCAACATATCTTCAAGAATTTGATTTACCCTTTCAGTCTGACCAGAAGTTTGAGGATGATAAGCTGAGCTGCGAACCAAATTGGTTCCCAAACACTTGTGTAGATGCTCCCAGAAGCGTGCAATAAATTGCGGGCCTCTGTCGGAAACTATCGTCCTCGGCACACCATGTAACCGAAGTATCTGAGCAAAGTAGAGCTGTGCCAACTGATGAGGACGATCTGTAGTTCGAACTGGTAAGAAATGTGCAATCTTAGTCAATCGATCTACGATCACCCAAATAGAATCATGGCCTTTTTGCGTTAGAGGTAACCCAGATATGAAATCCATGGTTATCTCATCCCATTTCCAACCTGGAACTGGTAAAGGTTGCAATAGACCTGCTGGCTTAAGATGAATAGCCTTCACGCGACAACAGGTATCACACCTGGCCACATAGGCTGCAATTTCTTTCTTCATTTTGGTCCACCAGAACCTAGGTTTCAAGTCTTGATACATCTTACTACTACCAGGATGGATAGACAACTTGGACAAATGAGCCTCGTCCATAATCTGATTCCTCAACTCACGGTCTTTCGGTACTACCAATCGATCCTTGAACCACAATATACCTTTTTCATCTACTCGGAAATGAAGCATTTCTTGTTCTTTCATCTTCCTTTTGATATGATATATGCTGGGATCTGTTTTCTGACCTTCAATAATCTTGCTTTCCAAAGTACAACTGAGAGTAATATTATTCAACACCACTGGATGCACAAGATTGAACCCGTCTGCTAGCAAAGGCTGCAATACATTGCAATGAGACTTTCGGCTCAAGGCATCGGCTACGACATTGGCCTTGCCCGGATGATAGTGTACTTCTAGATCATAGTCTTTGATCAACTCCAACCACCTTCTTTGCCTCATGTTCAACTCAGGCTGAGTGAAAATGTATTTGAGACTCTTGTGATCGGAATAGATATGACATTTGTGACCCATCAAATAGTGGCGCCAAATCTTCAATGCATGAACTACAGTGGCAAGTTCCAAATCATGAGTAGGGTAGTTTTGCTCATGTTTTCTCAATTGACGCGAGGCATAAGCAATGACTCGGCCTTCTTGCATAAGAACACATCCTAACCCAGTGCCACAAGCATCGCAGTACACATCAAAAGGCCTTTCAATATCAGGTTGTGCAAGAACTGGAGCAGTGGTCAACAACGTTTGCAAGGTGCGAAAAGCTGTTTCACACTCCCCACTCCACACAAACTTGGTATCTTTGTGCAATAGCTTGGTCATAGGTTTAGCTATTTTAGAGAAATCCTGAATAAAGCGGCGATAATACCCAGCTAATCCCAGAAAGCTACGAACCTCAGACACATTTGTTGGTGACTGCCAATCCAACACCTGCTGAACCTTTGACGGATCTACAGAAATACTTTCAGCAGATAAGATATGGCCCAGAAAAGGTACCTTAGTCAACCAAAACTCACACTTGCTGAACTTAGCATACAGCTTATGCTCCCTGAGTCTAGTCAAGACTATCCTCAAGTGTTCAGCATGATCCTCCATGCTCTCAGAGTACACCAGAATATCGTCAATAAAGACTACCACGAACTTATCCAACTCAGGCATGAATACCGAATTCATTAGATACATGAAATGTGCAGGAGCATTGGTTAATCCAAAAGACATAACCAAATACTCATACAAGCCATACCGAGTGGAGAAAGCCGTCTTGAAAATATCTTGTGGTCTGATCTTAATTTGATGATACCCAGATCTCAGATCAATTTTGGAGAAAACCTTGGCCTTGGACAATTGATCAAACAAGATATCAATACGAGGTAGAGGATACTTGTTCTTAATTGTCACAGCATTTAGTGGACTATAGTCCACACACATACGTAAAGTTTCATCCTTCTTCTTAACAAAGATTGCAGGACAGCCCCACGGAGAAGAACTAGGGCGAATGAACCCTTTGTCCAATAACTCCTGGAGTTGTTTCTTGAGTTCAGTTAATTCATGAGGAGGCATTCTATATGGCCTTCGAGATATAGGCGCCGTACCGGGAATAAGTTCTATTGCAAACTCCACATCTCGATCAGGAGGAAGTCCAGGTAGATCATCAGGAAAGACATCAGGAAACTCACACACTACCGGAATACCTTGGACGGTCTTGCCCTCAACTGCGAGAGAGAGATTAAAAAGATCCCCTCTTCGGGGTAAGGAAACTTGAAAGGTACCCCCACCCTGGGGCGCCTTCAACGTCAAAGTTCGGTTAGCAACGTCCAATACCGCACCCCATTTGTTCATCCAGCTAACCCCTAGAATTACATCCAGACCTAGCCCAGGCAACACGATGAGATGACTGATAAAACTTCTATCATTAATCTCAATACTCGCCTGCTTGATACCCTCACGTGTGCATATTTCAGCCCCAGCTGAGGTTATCCGGAAATTACAGCCCAAATCAACGATCTGAAAGGCATGCCTTTTTGCAAATGCTTGACTTATGAAAGAATGCGATGATCCAGAGTCGAACAAAACAATGGCAGGGTGCTGGTTAACTGAAAACATACCCGCGGTGACTGGTTCACCTTCTGGAATTTCTTCAATAGTGGTGTGATGCACTCGAGCCTGCTTTGGATGAGGGCAATAGCGAGCAAGGTGCCCCTGTTGACCGCAGTTAATGCATGGCCCCAGACCTTGGTTGGTCCTCACTGGAACAGCGTTGCTTGGAGGAGCGTTGTTCTTGTTCAAAGGCACTGTGAAACCTTTCTTGTAGCGCTGAGGCGCTGGCTGCTTCTTTGGAGGGGGTCTGAATTTTGCTACAGGAACAGCCGGATGGTAAGCAGAGCGATTTGCCACCGCACGACTAGCTGCTGGAGTCCTTGACTGAGAAGAGCTTCCTTCAAATGGCCTCTTGCCTCCCTTGGAAGCAGTGTGCAAGTTGTTCTGTTTCTCTTGGATATAAGCTTCACTGATGAACTCGTTAAAAGTTGTACGAGCGTTGTTCGCCAGGGTCTTCATAAGCTTGGTACTAAGACCTCTCTTGAAGGTTTCAATCTTCTTTTCATCTGTATCTACCATCCACGGGGCATACCTCGACAGATTGTTAAAGGCATGATGATACTGAGTGAGGGTCTTGGTACCCTGAGTAAGTTGCATGAATTCATTGACCTTCATCTTGATCAAGCCTGCTGGAATGAAATGTCCCCTGAAATCCCTGGTGAACTGCTCCCAGGTGATATCAGCGACCACAGGGTAGGCGGTCTTGTGATTGGCCCACCATATTCCAGCTTGGCCTTGCAGTAACATAGCAGCAAAGCTAGGCTTCATGGTTTCAGTCAATCGTAACACAGAGAATGACTGCTCAATAGTGTTTAACCACTCATCAGCTTCCAGCAGTTCTACGGCCTGCTTGAATACCGGAGGCTTAGTGTCCATGAAGTCCTTATAGTTACTGTATTGGTCCTCATCGTTTCCGCGGCGTCCACCTCGATTGCGATTGTGGTTGTTACTAGCAACCATCTGCTGCAAAATCGCTTGCTGGGTGTCCAAGAACTGAGCAAACATCTGTTCCTGGGTACGTGGTGGAGGAGGCGGCAACTCCTCATCTTCATGTTCGTTCCCACCACCACTGGTTGACCCATGACGACGGGTATGAGGTGCCATCTGTAGCAACACGCAACAACCATTGTTAAGTGTCAGTTATGCCAAAGATAACCGAAAGATTATGCCCAAAAGATATCAATGATCATTTTTGATAACCAACAAACGGCACAATAATTCAATAATCATCACACAACCGCACAATAACAAGGCGCAACCAAAAAGGGTTTCCAAACTGCATAAGTTACCATTACTTAATTAAAAGTTTGATGGTTCCAGCCCTGAACACACAGGGTTCTCTCATTACAATTCAGGTTCTACCCATTACATGACATTAAAGGTTTTCCCAATATAAAAGGGTGCCGATCATGGCAAGATCACTAGAAAAAGCCTAGTCATCGTGGTCACTGTCCACGCCGGACACGTTCCCACCATGGTCATCACTCTCGTCAATAGGCACGATCTCCTCGGGGTCTTCTTCCTCTTCTTCCTCACTTGCTTCACCATCATCAGCTGCAATGAAGATCTCAGGAGCAAACTCCGCTGCACCCGGAGGATGAAACGGATCAGCACGGTTGTTCAGACGATGAACATCCTGCTGCAACTCCCAAACCTGCTGCTGACTAGCACGCAACTCCTGCAGAAACTCAGTGCGCTGACGTGTCAAACTCATATTGCGATTGTCAAGCTGGCGGCGAAGATCTGCATTCTCCCTCTCAAGCACCTCGACACGGCGATCAGCCGCCAACAAGGCGCCAGTGCATCGTAACAACTCATTGCGACAGGCAGTGAGAGCTACCACCAAGTCATCTGAGCTGCGACGAGCCATACGTGCCCACTCCTCAGCTTCTAACTTCTTCTCCACAGGAATAGTGCATCCTAGTGGAATAGTGCATCCTCAGGACAGCAAACATAGCACTCATAGAAGCACCCGTGCTATGAGCACGCTCGTCCCTGCCTCGTTCCAAAGAAGCTTGGCTAGACTGAGCCCACTCACCCTGAGAAGCATCCACCCTGGGAAAAACATTTGCTGGCCCCAAATCAGCTCTCTTGTTGAATCGGCTGCAAATATCCGTCAACACCTCGAAAGCTGCAAGCTGTGCACCATCCCATGGCGTCCTCATGTCAACTTCCACCTTTATTCCTGGAAACGACCAACCCCTTTCAAGCACAGGGATAGTCACCCAAACATCAAACCAAGGCTGCACCATGGTTTTCGCTGGCTTCCAGAAATACAGTGGTGGCTCTGCATATCCCACAGACTTCAACAACCTCCATAGCACAGTGGGTGTGCCAAACTGCTCTAGAAACTGACCACTCTGCGGCTCACCTTCAGCTGCCATCTGGTACATTACAACATCTTTCAGCATTTAGAATAAGATAGGACAGCACAAATTTTTACCATAGGGAAGGAAATAGTACAAATAGCTTAAATTAATTTCATGATCATGATGCATGCACGTGCCAACGACCTCACACATAATATATTTTAACTAACGTTATAGTCGGTGGCATACCACGTGCTCTCATATACGTAACTAACCGTGCTATACGTTTTGCGTGGTTAGTGTACCTGCAGAAGATTCATTTCAGCCCAAATCCCAATGTATGCAGGGCAACAAGAAGCACTTTTTGCCGAAAATGTTCCCATGAACATTTGCGACCCCAAAATTAATTACTCCCCCTTACTTCCATAAGTACACATATGGATCACATGTACTCACTTCAGTAACTATACACTCACCATCGATCGATGGTTGTTCGATCTTACACTCACATCTCACCTTACCTTAGGCGACGTGGTACATTGACCCATAAGAAGCAATAAGAAACCGACAGTTCATGATTATCCGCACGATAAAACCAAATGAACCACAAATAGAAATATGATGCAATTTCCCCCAAGTCAGTACTTACATAAGCCACCTAATTACCACATATATATAGGGCTATAGGACTTGGTCATTGGTACTCATAAGTTTCGCAAACACTTGGTTTAAATCACCTATACACACTATCAGTTGGCAATTAGTTTGTAAAACTCAAAACTCTTTTAATTTTTAAATAGTCAAGTGACGGTATATGCTGAATTATGCTCTGGTACCAGCTGTCACAGAACCAACCAATTTATACGAGCACAAGTACAACGATCGCATTTTAATCGCAATCCAGTCGCACTTGAGCCAATATAAACCCGATAGTCCGGAAATCTCGAAGGATTTCAAACCTTTCATACCCCAAGGATCATTCATTCAGCAATACCCGATCACATGACACATAGGTTCGCAACCGAATTTAAACATCAGAGTACAACATAGTCTTTTACACAAATAGAGTAGTAGCGGAAGTCAACATAGTTTTACACCACAGAGTTCAAATACGAGTACCATCACATGACCTTGTCACAGCATTCTTACAACATCTAAGGATAGATAATGACCCTGCCCTCGGGTCTAGTCTTCTTCGCCTGCAGGGGTGAAGCAATTCCTGCAATACGCGTAGTAGACTACACCATCTGCAACAATGGGAATAAAACCCTGAGTACTCAATTGTACTCAGCTAGACTTACCCGACAGGGAGTAAATAAAAAGACTCTCAAGGATATGCAAGGCTTATTTGGTGGAGCTCAGAGGATAGCATCATTTTTGCATCAAAAGCATTACTACAGTAGGACCTCAACTTATTCATTTTAATTGTGATAAGCTTCGATTTCAGTTAAGCTATTTACTAAGGTTAGCCACTATACTAAGCATTCACTGAATATTGTAGCAATCAATAAAACCATATGATTTCCGATATCCACAGATATCAACCTCATCTCACCATAATCATTAGGTTCAAGTTATTAGCCTCTACCTCACCAGAAGATCAGTTCAGTTTCTCACTAACCAGGAGAGATGGCGATTCGAATCGATTGTACCAGCTGGCAAATATGCTAATCACAAACCCTGTCAGCCGAGCCACTGGCTTCTTGGGCCACCGTTAAATCTTTCTGAGACATAATATGTATCGCGGGCTTGGAGGGGTCCATATTCTCAGAGACAAACCCACTTCCAGGATGCATCAGGTCCCTGACCTGCCCTTGGTAAGATGGTGTCTCCGCACATCCTTCCTACCTCCAGAATATGTCTGCCTTATCACGCCCAATTCCCGGCTCAGAAAGAAATACTCGGCTTCGCGGTCAGAACGACTTATCTGGCCAGCTATGTGACGACGTCTTTCAATCTCAACTGATGTCTGGTGGCCTCAGTCCTAGTCGGCCGCAAGCAGCACCGAAGGCGGCATGCCCTCAACCATGTCATGCGGCTCCCCGCTACCTAGCCTTGATTCTCTCATTAGACACTGTGGCATGGTGGCACATATAGTCCATCATGTGGAATTGTAACAGAACCGCCTTAATAATATGGCCCACAGGCACCTATCAAAGTCACTAATGACTTCTGACAGTTGGACCCATGTTCCAAATGATTAAAGCAGCTCTGCCGGGCTACATCAGTACCCGTATTCCGAAAGGAACTCCATTGCGATGCCATTACAGAGTTACAACATTTCATAATAAAATACATCAGAGTAAATGCGGAAGATTTAATAGAACTTAGATTACAAAACGGGTTCAAATAGTAATTAAGTGCAGTTATTACAGACCATCTTGAAGTAGTAGCAGTAGCATGGAACAACGGTACAACATAAATAGATAAATAGATACACGAACCCAGCCCACGGATTCTGTCTTTACTCCTCACCACTCTCCTCCTGGATCACGGTGGCACAACAAGGACCAAGGCAGACTTCGGGCTGCGACCCTCCTGCAACGGGGTTAACAAACCCTGAGTACGGGGTACTCCGCAAGACTTACCCGACAAAGTAAAAATATTTGACTCTTGGAATGCAGGGTTATAGGTAAGGCTAGCAGAGATAGGGATTTAGCAGAAAAGCATTACTAATCTATCATAATATTTTATTTCACTTAAATTCAATATTATCATAATTCATTCTTTATCCTCTCTCTAAACATTGATTCTTTATTCTCAAACATCCTACTCTTAGAACCACTTTTCGGTGTAGGGGTGAGGATCATGTCTCCATAACCGAGGAGCACGTCGATTCGAATCAAGTAAAGTAGACCCAGCTGGGGTTCCTATCCACACTGTATATGCAGCACGCCGGCATACATATACCAACCCGTCACCTCAGCTTTTCTATTCCGGAACCGGTCCTGCGCCACCCGAGAAAACGGTACACCTCCAATCCGGGACTCTAACCCACGAGGGTACTCACTATTCTCGCCATCTCTCCACTCCCAGTGCGTGGTTGTCGGTTCCAGCAATAGAGCGACCGGACTCTAGGCTTTCCGTAATGGTATGTGGCTAGTTTGTTCATCATGATCACAACAGGCCGACAACGAACGGTCCCTACTGCTTTCCGCCGGAAACCATGCATTGGGACTCTAACCCAAATACCCTGGAGTCCGCTCGGTTTTCAAATCCCTTTTCCGTTGGTGACGAAAGTTGGGACTCTAACCCAAACAATTGGCCAACCACCCGGAAAACCCATCCATAATGATGACCGTGAACCGGCCAAAGTACCCCAATCATCATACATGGACATATATACCCCTCACTTGATATTTCTTCATAATGATTCTCAAGTTAAAATAATATTTTGCAATTCTATTATTTAAGCATGACTAAGCATTTTGCAATTCATTTAAAATCATTAGGTTATCTTGGTAATGGTAGTCAAGGGTGATAAATGCATCAATTGTTTTCATCACACAACTCCTATCAACTTAATGCAATAGTTTAACTCAAGTGATAAAGCATTTGTAAATAGAGGGTTAAATGCACCGGGGCTTGCCTTGCAGAGCAAACAGAACTGGGGCAGGAGTGGCACAGGCTTCAGGCTCAGGAGCTCCTTCCACTGCCTCCTCTTCAGACACCTCGAGCTTCACCTCCTCAGACACGGGAACTACACGGGTGCAATATTGCATGTATGAATGCGATGCAAAAAGTAAACATGTGCGGAAAAGGAAGCTAACCCTAGCACAACACATCATGACTTCACAACGGTGTCCTAGGTCTTAAATGGGTCGACCTAGAACCACATTTAATCCAAAATCACTTAACACTCCTAAATTCAAATTCTAATTGAATTTTTATTATTTAATAAACCAACATAATTCAATTACAGAAGCAAACTAATTTATTTTGGGACCAAACTTTGCCAACAGTTAGATCTTTACTAGTAACAGTACCAATTAAATTTTTGTGATTTTTGGAATTACCTAGAATTAATTAAAAATGTGCAAAGGCCCATTTTTCATTTTATTTAGTGATTTTTAACCACTACAGAATGTACCCAAACATGACAAACAATATTTTTATAAAATTCTACACTACATATATAGTATGTGTAAATTATTTCACAATTTTTGGTTGCACAGAATTAATCATGCAAAAATAATAAAACAGGCTACTATTCAAACCAAATTAAAATAGAAAAGCATTCAAAATTCACTGGAAAAAATAGACAAACCCATTCGGCCCACTCGGCCCACAGACCGGCAGGCCGGCCCAGCAACACCTGGGCTTCCCTTCTCTCCTTCCCCGGACGCTGACAGGCGGGGCCGGCTTGTCAGGTCCTTCTTCCTCCTCCGGCCGAGCGCGCCGCGCGCGAGGCGCACGCGGGCCGACACGATCCTCGCCGCCGGCGAGCCGACGGCAATGCGGACACGACCTACGGCTACCCTACGACCTAGCGGTCACCCTAGTACACCTATCCCCGATCCTAGCCGCCTCCGACGGGGTCTATCCCGTCCATGGCGGACGCCAAGGCTCGGCGAGCATGCGCCGGCCACCCGAGACCGGTAAAAGATGAAAAGAGGGCATGGGGAGGATCGGTAGCTCACCCCGGGGCTACTGAAGTCTACGGTTGGGGCTGAAACGGGCTAGAGAAGTGAGGTTGACGGCGGCGGCGGACGAAGTGACTCGGCTCCGGCGGTGACGGCTCGTTCCGACGAACCTAGACCACCACAAAGCCCACCGACGCGCACATGAGAACTAGAACATCACAAAGAAGCTGGAACACGAGGATCTAGGGACTAAAGCTCACCCGAGAAGCTTGGCACGCGATCGACCTAGCGGCGGCGCTCCGGCGAACGCACGCGCGCGCGACGATCACCCTGGAACACACGAAGCGTTAGAGAGAGCCCCGAGGGCACCACAGGATGCGCAAGGAACTACTCTACTAACCGGCGAGATGGAGAGGATGGAGACCGACGGAGGGCGGCGAATTTCTTCGCGAACCGCGGCGAACTCGACGGCGACCGGCGGAGAGAACTGAGCTGGGAGAGGGTGCTCGGGGGGTTAAATAGCGGGGGAACGGTGGGGGAAGAACGTGGGAGGTACTCAGCTCCATGCTGCGCGTACCACGGACGGAGCTCCGGCGTCAGAGGACGCGCGGCGCTGACGCGCACGCCGGCGACGTGCACGCCGCGGCCGGACGCGCGCGTGACGCGTGAACAGTGCCACCGGTACAGTACTTGCTCAGGGAAAAACGCTCAAATTGACTGGCCAAACGACCGAATCCGAGGCCACGCCCAAAAGCAAAGTTGTAGATATTTTTGTGCTGGACAACTTTTGTTTTGGTACCAATTCAAAATTCGGTCAGGATTTGAAAATATTCAAAAGGGGGTAAAAGGTGGTTTTAAATTTCAAACTGTAATTTCAAAATTACTTTTGATTTTTCTGAAGAACTTGAAAATTGGTCAAAATAGAAGTTGTACATCTCATTGAGGCCAACAACTTTTATTTAGGGAGTTTTGTCATATTCTCAATAATTTTTGAAATATAGTTTTAAATTCAAATTTTGAAACACTGTTTTGAGCTGAATTCAATTATTTTCAACATAACTTCAAAATCACCCAAAATAGAAGTTGTTCTACATCAAAAACTCTACAACTTTTATTAAGGGACCTACCTCAGATTTGATCAAATTTTAAAAGTACACTTAAGGACCTTGATTAGGGTTTAGAGGTAATTAAGGAGATCACAAGAAATAACAAGGAAATTAAGGTTTTTAGGACACTCATCCAATTCTAGTCAATCAAAACACCCTATTATTCTAAATGGCAAACAAATGCACATAATGGTATGATGACATGGCAGTTTAAATAATCAGTAATACCAGAGGTATTACAGCCTTCCCCCCTAAAAGAAATCTCGTCCCGAGATTAGGTAGACAACATTGTTTTTACACAAAGTAGAGGAAAAGAAAATGTAACAGTACATTCAATACACACCCAGAGGCACAAAAAAAAAACACTAGGCGGGGAGAAGTTGCATTTATAGGGTAGCATAGAACTCAGGGAACTTTTCCGCCAGAAAATCCTCTGACTCCCAGGTGGTTTCATCCTCAGATTGCTGACTCCACTGTACTTTGTACCACCTGGTTGAGGTCCTGCGGGTAACACGATCTTTGATGTCAAGGATTCGGACTGGGTACTCAGAGGTCGTCATGTCTGGCTCTAACTGAACCC
This sequence comes from Eremochloa ophiuroides, assembly GCA_038502445.1. NCBI lineage: Eukaryota > Viridiplantae > Streptophyta > Magnoliopsida > Poales > Poaceae > Eremochloa > Eremochloa ophiuroides. The sequence continues at coordinate 28,572,208 of JAHLJS010000006.1, read as the reverse complement.
CTTCCACTTCAACTACTTGATCTGGTACTCGCAGACACTGTTTCAACTGTGACACATGGAACACGTTGTGCACTTCTGACATATGCTCTGGCAGCTGTAACCTGTAGGCTACTTTCCCCACACGTTCGATGATCTCAAAGGGTCCAACGAAACGTGGGGCTAGCTTGCCTTTAACTCCAAAACGGCTCACTCCTTTCATTGGTGACACTTTTAGGTACACAAAATCTCCCACTTTAAACTCTAGCGGTCGTCGCCGCTTATCAGCGTAACTTTTCTGCCTAGACTGTGCTATCTTTAAGTTCTCTTGTATCACTCGAACCTTGTCTTCAGCCTCTTTTACCAGATCTACCCCATAGTACCATCTTTCTCCTGGTTCGGACCAATTCAAAGGTGTGCGACATCTTCTACCATACACGGCCTCGAATGGAGCCATTTGGATGCTTTCTTGATAGCTGTTGTTATATGAGAATTCGGCCAAGGCCAAACACTCGTCCCACTTGTCCGGGTAATTCAACGCGCAAGCTCTCAACATATCTTCCAATACTTGATTGACTCTCTCAGTCTGCCCATCGGTTTGCGGATGATACGCAGTACTATGCAACAGTTTGGTACCCATTGACTTATGAAAGGCTTGCCAGAAATTTGATAGGAACTGGGTTCCTCTATCGGAAACAATGGTCCTTGGTACACCATGCAACTTCATAAAATTCTCAATGTAGAGCTTTGCATACATAGATGCCCTGTACTTTTTCTTGACAGACAGAAAATGAGCTTGTTTTGTCAGACGATCCACAATGACCCAGATGGAATCAAAGCCTCGAGCTGTATTGGGCAATCCCACAATGAAATCCATACTGATATCTTCCCACTTCCATGCTGGTACTGGCAGTGGTTGGAGTTCTCCACCAGGTCTCATGTGAATGGCTTTAACTTTCTGACATGTGTCACACCTTGCCACATACTGAGCAATTTCAATCTTCATCTTGGTCCACCAGAACTTTTGCCTCAAGTCCTGATACATCTTATTGCTTCCTGGATGAATAGAGAATTTTGTGGAGTGGGCTTCATCGAGGATCGCTTAACGTAAATCAGGAATCTTGGGGACAACCAATCGATCCTTGAACCATACCACACCATCGTCATCAACCCTGAAACAGTCGGCCTTGCCGGCTTGGATCTTTTCTTTGATATGCCTGATCCCTTTACTTTTCTTCTGAGCGGCAATGATCTGTTCTCGGATCGAAGTTTCAATTCTAATGTTGGCTATGCTACCCTGTGGCACCATCTCAATACCCAATTCTTCCAACTCATGACATAAGGTCAGCGCATATGACTTTACATTTAAACAATTGCAGTGAATCTTGCGACTGAGTGCATCGGCGACTACATTCGCCTTACCAGGGTGGTAGTGTACCTCAATGTCATAGTCTTTGATCAACTCGAGCCATCTCCTTTGCCTCATATTTAGTTCTTCTTGAGTGAAAATATATTTCAGACTCTTGTGATCAGTGTAAATGTTGCAGGTACTTCCCAACAAATAATGACGCCATATCTTCAGTGCATGAACAACGGCTGCCAACTCTAGGTCATGGGTGGGGTAATTTTCTTCATGACGCTTGAGCTGCCGCGAAGCATAGGCGATGACACGGCCCTCTTGCATCAGCACACAGCCAAGACCAGTTCCCGAAGCATCACAATACACATCAAACGGCTTCTCTATATCTGGCTGAGCTAACACCGGTGCAGTAGTCAACAACTCTTTCAACTTTTGTAAAGCTTCTTCACATTCTGGCGACCAGACAAACTTCACTTGATTCTTTAGCAAGTTGGTTATCGGCTTAGATATCCGGGAGAAATCCGGGATAAAGCGACGATAGTAACCTGCCATGCCCATGAAACTGCGGACCTGATGTACCGTAGTGGGTGGCTTCCAGTTCAGAATTTCTTCAACTTTGCTTGGATCCACGGACACTCCCTCAGCAGACAGAATGTGACCAAGGAATGGAACTCGGTCCAACCAAAACTCACACTTGCTAAACTTGGCATAAAGTTGGTGCTCTCTTAGGCGGGTTAGGACAATACGGAGGTGGTTAGCATGTTCCTCGGGGGTTTTGGAGTAGACAAGGATATCGTCGATGAAAACGACTACAAATTTGTCAAGCTCAGGCATGAACACGGAGTTCATTAGGTACATGAAGTAGGCAGGTGCATTGGTTAGGCCAAAAGACATTACTAGGTATTCGTATAGGCCATATCTGGTGGTGAAAGCTGTTTTAGGGATATCTTGAGGACGGATTTTTATTTGGTGGTACCCCGATCGAAGGTCAATCTTTGAAAAGACCTTAGCCCCAGATAACTGGTCAAATAGAAGGTCGATGCGGGGTAAAGGGTATTTATTTTTGATGGTGACCTCATTAAGAGGACGATAATCAATGCACAGCCTGAGAGACTTATCCTTCTTTTTCACGAAAATAGCAGGACAACCCCAAGGTGATGAGCTAGGTCTGATAAAACCCTTGTCCAACAATTCTTGCAACTGAACTTTCAACTCTGCCAGTTCCTTTGGTGGCATCCGGTACGCCCTACGAGATATAGGAGCCGTACCAGGCTTAAGCTCTATGGCAAACTCAACATCACGGTCCGGAGGTAACCCAGGTAACTCCTCTGGAAAGACATCCGGAAACTCACAAACCACTGGAATGTTATGGATTTCCAGGACTGAGGCGGCATTAACTTGCTTCATATTTCTCAAAGGTAAGGGAAGTTGGATGAGAAGTTTGGACTGACTATCAGGTATGTTAACTTTGATTGTCCTATTCAGCACATCAATCACAGCCTTGTGCTGATACATCCAATTCATCCCCAAAATGGCATCTATGTCCTGATCCTTTAGCACTATCATAGAGGTCGGGAACTTATGCCCTCCCAATTCTATGGGTACCCGAAATACCACTTCCTTAGTACTGATACGCCCCCCGGGCGATTGTATGATAAAACTTTCATTAACCTCCCCAATTTGAATGTCATGCTTGACGACAAAATTACGGTTGATGAATGAATGTGATGCACCAGAATCAAAGAGTGTAATTGCAGGGTTACCAGCGATAGGGAACCTACCGAGCATGACGGGCTCTCCTTCCGGGATATCAGCGACCTGGGTGTAGTACACCTGGCCAGCCTTCTTGACCACCTTGCCCTTCTGGGCCTGCTGCTGCTGTCCACGGTGCTGTCCCTGCTGCTGCTGCTGCTGTCCACCAGCGCCCTTCTGTGCATTCTGATTGGACTGTTTGGGGAAAGGGCAATTGCGGGACCAGTGTCCCATCTGACCACAGTTGTAGCATGGTTGATTGTAGGCGAACTGCGGTGAGGTGACACGAACGCCAGGGGCATTCGGCTGAGTGGTGTTTTGCTGGTTTGAGGTGTGGGAGGTAGCGGCGGTACGCACAACTACCTGCTGCTGTGGGTACTGTGGGCGGTTGTGGTGGGTGGGATGGTAGATGATTTTCTGGCGCTTTTGGCTGCCAGAGAAAACAGCTTTCTTCTTCTTCTTCTCTCCCTGAAGTTGGCGGTCACTTTCTTCAAAAGCGAGCGCGCTATCAACAGCTTCATGATAGGTACAGTGGCGGTTGTTGGATAAGCTGCGCTGGATCTTGTAGTTCAAGCCTCTGACAAAGCAGCTCCTCTTCTTACCATCAGTATTCACGTACTCTGGGGCATACAGAGACAATTGGTTGAACTTGGTCACGTACTCCATCACAGTGGAGTCCCCCTGCCGCAATGCCAGAAACTGGTCGAGCTTCATTCTCATTATCCCTTCAGGGATGTAGTGGGCACGGAACGCAGTGCGAAACTCCGCCCAGGTAAGCAGGTGTCCTGCGGGCTGTGCTGCCAGGAGATTAGCATACCAGGCACTTGCGGGTCCACGCAGCTGCTGTGCTGCGAACTGTGGCTTCTGGATTTCGGTGCAATGGATCAAACCAAACTTCTGCTCCATGGTACGGAGCCAGTCATCCGCCTCAAGCGGCTCATCCGCCTTGGTGAACACCGGTGGACGGGTGTCGGTGAAGTCCACATAGGTAGTTTCCTGGTTCCCATTATTGCGCCCACGGCGCTCTCCACGCTGACCCTGATTCTGAGCGAAAGCATTCGCCGCATTAGCAAGTGCGATAATGGCATCAGCGAGGCTTGGTGGCACGGGTGGTGCCTCAGGAAGACCGTCCTCTCCCTGGTTGCTGGACTGACCACGGGTCTGAACCATCTGTGATTTGCACACTTAACTCAGAACTTGGACTTGACATTACTAAATAGAAACGGAGTAACAGCACAAACTAAAAATTATAACAACACAAGAAACATAGTCTTAGCGACATACAGCACATAGATCCCCAACCACAACTAAAGTTCTAAGGCTCATAAACTACGACATAGAGATACAAGCAACTGCCAACGCTGCAGCACGGGCAACTAGTCGTCGATGACCACGATCTCCTCCTCGACGTCGTCCTCCACCATCTGGTCCTCAGGCTCTGCTGGGTCCTCGGCGAGTGGTACGGGCTCGAAGTAGCCCAACTCCTCGGACTCGCTCTCCTCGTCCTCAGGCCCGATAACCACGCCACCCTCCGGGTCCTCCTCACGGGGAACCAAGATAGGGTTAAGCAGGTTGTTAAGCCTGTGCACCTCTTCATGCAGGGTGTTGATGTACGCCTGCATGTTGCCATTGTGGGCTTCCACCCACTCCACACGCCCAAGGGCGGCCTGCTCGCGCCCCAAAGCCTCGTCTCTCTGCTGGACTGCTACCTGCTCACGCTCCAGCGCTGCCGCCTCCCGCTCCATGGCCGCCTGCGCCTCGGCCTCGACCTGGTGAATCTCTCGGTGCAGGTCGCGGTTGGTGCGCACATCCCGGTAGTGGTTGCGCACAGCTCGGTCAAAGTCCTCCTCCATCAGCCTCGCCTCGGCCTTGAGTGCCCTGATCTCCTCCTTGAGTTCCCTGCGGCTGCGACGACGGCTGCCTGAGCCCTCGCCCTCCTCATGGCTAGGAGCGAGCTGGTGACGAGGAATGCCACGCGGTCCCACCATCTTGCGTGCGGTCAGCTTCGTGCGAGCCAGCTGGACAAAGTGAGGGTAAGACAAGATAGAACAGGCTAGCATGAACAGGTTGGTAAATCCTATCCCAAAACCCAAAATTAGGGAGGAAGTTATTAACATGTGAATCAACATGATGCATGATTCGTTCTTACGCAAATTTTAAATCAATGCAGGTAAATAAATATTAATAACATACTTCAGACATAGGGCTTAACAATAATAATAGTAATAACATTGTTCCACATGCCACCCTACTCCTAGTACAGAGTAAGACAAGGAAAGCAGTTTGGACTCAAAATAGTTAACTTAAATTTTAGATCCAAAATATTTTGAAGTTTTCGAAAACAACTCCGTAATGATTTAGCAATAGATCGCTCTGATACCACTTGTAACAGAACCGCCTTAATAATATGGCCCACAGGCACCTATCAAAGTCACTAATGACTTCTGACAGTTGGACCCATGTTCCAAATGATTAAAGCAGCTCTGCCGGGCTACATCAGTACCCGTATTCCGACAGGATCTCCATTGCGATGCCATTACAGAGTTACAACATTTCATAATAAAATACATCAGAGTAAATGCGGAAGATTTAATAGAACTTAGATTACAAAACGGGTTCAAATAGTAATTAAGTGCAGTTATTACAGACCATCTTGAAGTAGTAGCAGTAGCATGGAACAACGGTACAACATAAATAGATAAATAGATACACGAACCCAGCCCACGGATTCTGTCTTTACTCCTCACCACTCTCCTCCTGGATCACGGTGGCACAACAAGGACCAAGGCAGACTTCGGGCTGCGACCCTCCTGCAACGGGGTTAACAAACCCTGAGTACGGGGTACTCCGCAAGACTTACCCGACAAAGTAAAAATATTTGACTCTTGGAATGCAGGGTTATAGGTAAGGCTAGCAGAGATAGGGATTTAGCAGAAAAGCATTACTAATCTATCATAATATTTTATTTCACTTAAATTCAATATTATCATAATTCATTCTTTATCCTCTCTCTAAACATTGATTCTTTATTCTCAAACATCCTACTCTTAGAACCACTTTTCGGTGTAGGGGTGAGGATCATGTCTCCATAACCGAGGAGCACGTCGATTCGAATCAAGTAAAGTAGACCCAGCTGGGGTTCCTATCCACACTGTATATGCAGCACGCCGGCATACATATACCAACCCGTCACCTCAGCTTTTCTATTCCGGAACCGGTCCTGCGCCACCCGAGAAAACGGTACACCTCCAATCCGGGACTCTAACCCACGAGGGTACTCACTATTCTCGCCATCTCTCCACTCCCAGTGCGTGGTTGTCGGTTCCAGCAATAGAGCGACCGGACTCTAGGCTTTCCGTAATGGTATGTGGCTAGTTTGTTCATCATGATCACAACAGGCCGACAACGAACGGTCCCTACTGCTTTCCGCCGGAAACCATGCATTGGGACTCTAACCCAAATACCCTGGAGTCCGCTCGGTTTTCAAATCCCTTTTCCGTTGGTGACGAAAGTTGGGACTCTAACCCAAACAATTGGCCAACCACCCGGAAAACCCATCCATAATGATGACCGTGAACCGGCCAAAGTACCCCAATCATCATACATGGACATATATACCCCTCACTTGATATTTCTTCATAATGATTCTCAAGTTAAAATAATATTTTGCAATTCTATTATTTAAGCATGACTAAGCATTTTGCAATTCATTTAAAATCATTAGGTTATCTTGGTAATGGTAGTCAAGGGTGATAAATGCATCAATTGTTTTCATCACACAACTCCTATCAACTTAATGCAATAGTTTAACTCAAGTGATAAAGCATTTGTAAATAGAGGGTTAAATGCACCGGGGCTTGCCTTGCAGAGCAAACAGAACTGGGGCAGGAGTGGCACAGGCTTCAGGCTCAGGAGCTCCTTCCACTGCCTCCTCTTCAGACACCTCGAGCTTCACCTCCTCAGACACGGGAACTACACGGGTGCAATATTGCATGTATGAATGCGATGCAAAAAGTAAACATGTGCGGAAAAGGAAGCTAACCCTAGCACAACACATCATGACTTCACAACGGTGTCCTAGGTCTTAAATGGGTCGACCTAGAACCACATTTAATCCAAAATCACTTAACACTCCTAAATTCAAATTCTAATTGAATTTTTATTATTTAATAAACCAACATAATTCAATTACAGAAGCAAACTAATTTATTTTGGGACCAAACTTTGCCAACAGTTAGATCTTTACTAGTAACAGTACCAATTAAATTTTTGTGATTTTTGGAATTACCTAGAATTAATTAAAAATGTGCAAAGGCCCATTTTTCATTTTATTTAGTGATTTTTAACCACTACAGAATGTACCCAAACATGACAAACAATATTTTTATAAAATTCTACACTACATATATAGTATGTGTAAATTATTTCACAATTTTTGGTTGCACAGAATTAATCATGCAAAAATAATAAAACAGGCTACTATTCAAACCAAATTAAAATAGAAAAGCATTCAAAATTCACTGGAAAAAATAGACAAACCCATTCGGCCCACTCGGCCCACAGACCGGCAGGCCGGCCCAGCAACACCTGGGCTTCCCTTCTCTCCTTCCCCGGACGCTGACAGGCGGGGCCGGCTTGTCAGGTCCTTCTTCCTCCTCCGGCCGAGCGCGCCGCGCGCGAGGCGCACGCGGGCCGACACGATCCTCGCCGCCGGCGAGCCGACGGCAATGCGGACACGACCTACGGCTACCCTACGACCTAGCGGTCACCCTAGTACACCTATCCCCGATCCTAGCCGCCTCCGACGGGGTCTATCCCGTCCATGGCGGACGCCAAGGCTCGGCGAGCATGCGCCGGCCACCCGAGACCGGTAAAAGATGAAAAGAGGGCATGGGGAGGATCGGTAGCTCACCCCGGGGCTACTGAAGTCTACGGTTGGGGCTGAAACGGGCTAGAGAAGTGAGGTTGACGGCGGCGGCGGACGAAGTGACTCGGCTCCGGCGGTGACGGCTCGTTCCGACGAACCTAGACCACCACAAAGCCCACCGACGCGCACATGAGAACTAGAACATCACAAAGAAGCTGGAACACGAGGATCTAGGGACTAAAGCTCACCCGAGAAGCTTGGCACGCGATCGACCTAGCGGCGGCGCTCCGGCGAACGCACGCGCGCGCGACGATCACCCTGGAACACACGAAGCGTTAGAGAGAGCCCCGAGGGCACCACAGGATGCGCAAGGAACTACTCTACTAACCGGCGAGATGGAGAGGATGGAGACCGACGGAGGGCGGCGAATTTCTTCGCGAACCGCGGCGAACTCGACGGCGACCGGCGGAGAGAACTGAGCTGGGAGAGGGTGCTCGGGGGGTTAAATAGCGGGGGAACGGTGGGGGAAGAACGTGGGAGGTACTCAGCTCCATGCTGCGCGTACCACGGACGGAGCTCCGGCGTCAGAGGACGCGCGGCGCTGACGCGCACGCCGGCGACGTGCACGCCGCGGCCGGACGCGCGCGTGACGCGTGAACAGTGCCACCGGTACAGTACTTGCTCAGGGAAAAACGCTCAAATTGACTGGCCAAACGACCGAATCCGAGGCCACGCCCAAAAGCAAAGTTGTAGATATTTTTGTGTTGGACAACTTTTGTTTTGGTACCAATTCAAAATTCGGTCAGGATTTGAAAATATTCAAAAGGGGGTAAAAGGTGGTTTTAAATTTCAAACTGTAATTTCAAAATTACTTTTGATTTTTCTGAAGAACTTGAAAATTGGTCAAAATAGAAGTTGTACATCTCATTGAGGCCAACAACTTTTATTTAGGGAGTTTTGTCATATTCTCAATAATTTTTGAAATATAGTTTTAAATTCAAATTTTGAAACACTGTTTTGAGCTGAATTCAATTATTTTCAACATAACTTCAAAATCACCCAAAATAGAAGTTGTTCTACATCAAAAACTCTACAACTTTTATTAAGGGACCTACCTCAGATTTGATCAAATTTTAAAAGTACACTTAAGGACCTTGATTAGGGTTTAGAGGTAATTAAGGAGATCACAAGAAATAACAAGGAAATTAAGGTTTTTAGGACACTCATCCAATTCTAGTCAATCAAAACACCCTATTATTCTAAATGGCAAACAAATGCACATAATGGTATGATGACATGGCAGTTTAAATAATCAGTAATACCAGAGGTATTACAGGAATTCGACCCCATCATCATTAGTAACCACCTATGTTCGCGAAGGATAGGAAATCCCTCGACTTCTACCGGTCTAAGCATGGCTAAGCATAGGATCGAACCCATCCCCTTGTCTAGTAATAACTTCAGGATCAAGTATAAGTGGACAAGGAATAAATGCAGCAACGGTATCATATCAACTCCTATACTTAAGTGCACAATCATACGATTTAATAAAGACTAGTGCATTTGTAAAAAGAGTAGGTGGAGGCTTAGGGATGCTCCGGGGCTTGCCTTTCACAAAGTTAGTAGGTTGGTGATCAAGGCACTCGGGAAGTTCAGCTTCTTCTTCCTGACCTTCGGGAACCTCTGGCACTTCAATCTCCGGCGGAACTCCCTCCTCCGGTGGATCGAACTGCAACAGCGTCACGCCCCCCGGTGATCCTGTATGCATGATATGCATATATGAGAACTGAGAATGCACATGAAATGTAAGATAGAGATGCACGAATTAACCCATGATATGCAATCAGTTTAACAATCCACACTCATTTACTGAGTACGGGCATATTTCTTCCCTAGACAACCAACTCATACTCACCCTTCTTAAGCAAAGCATAGAACAATTTCTCGTCCCGGGTGAGAGGTCTACAACCTGCACTTAATAATTAACATGCATCAACTAACCTACCACAACCAACTTATAATTAACAAGCGCGAGCAACATCATATGAACAAAATATTAACCTTGCTGCCCCAAGCTCAAAGTAGGATCAGCTCTACTGTTAAACACTGGTGATAATGCTGAACATCACAGAAACGCATAAAAACACTCCCCAACCAAAAGATATTTGCTTGGAAACAATTAAATAAACCCTAGCCTATAACTGGACCTACTGTTTACTGTGACCAGAAAAATCCATAAAAAAACAACAGATTTCCTAATTTTCTTAGCTTCTTTCCAACATAACATAGCCCAGGAAAAATATTCATGTCCATAACCTTAACACATTAAGCATGGTGATTTTTGCAAGATTAAAGCATAAAAGGCACATTATACTAGACATCATATAAATAACAGTGAAACACCAGCAAACATATTTTTCATAGATTCTACTTCCCTAAACAAGATGAATGCAAGTAGAATCACATTTTTAGCACATTCCTACAATTACTTATGCATTTATCAAGTTTGCAAACAATTAACAATTTAATTATAACTGCACATAAAAAGTATTCAAAAAGTACATTTTATATTTTTTCTTGATAGAGCTCAGAAACACAAACACAACAAAATTTGGTTCACCCGAAATGGACATTTCTAGCTCCAGATATGAATTTTAGAAAGTTTTTACACATTTTCTGGAAATTCATTTTATAAATCATAAAACCTAAACCCGATAGAACTGCTACGTGCACCCGGCTCAGTGAACCAGATGCGCACCCGAACGGCTGACTCGCGGGCCCCGGGGTCGACCCGACCCCACGTGTCAGAGAGCGGAACAGAGTCGCCGGCGCTGACCGGCGAGAGCTCGCCGACGGCGAGGTCTCCGGCGACGCCGAGGCTACCTACCGACTCGTGGCAACGAGACGAACCCGATGGACCAACTGCCGAGGGTCGTACTCCACCGGAGCGAGCTCGACGGCGGCAATGGCGGACGGCGGTGGTCCGGCGAGCTTGCGCCGGCCGATTCCGGCCGTTGCTCGCGCGGCTGAGCCTCGTTCCGTGTTCCTGGAACCCTAGCGGACCTGTGCGTGCAACGAATCGAACTATTGCGCACGGGAGCTCACTGACTGCGCTCGCATGGCGGCACGGTGGCGAGTGGGTTCACGGCGAACTCGGGTTCCGGCAAAACTACGGCGAGATAGACCTAACCGACGGTGTGGAATGGATCTACGGCTAACGGAGACTCCTAGACGAGCAAAGGAGAGGGAAGCCGACCCCGGCATCGCCCTCGTCGCGGCGACCCGAGAGCTCGGCGGCGCTCCGGCAATGGCGGACGGCGAGAAGCTCGCTGGAGCTGTACCTTAGGTCGGCTGAGGTCGGCAACGGGTCGGAAACGAAGAGCAGAGCAAGCCGAAGCTGCGCCGAGGGTGGAGCGGTCGGAGACGGCTCGGTGGCGGCGGATTTCACCGCGGCGGTGGCGCGGCGGAAATGGCGACGGCGGAGGGGAAAGAGGAGAGCAGCGAGCGAGCAGAGGGCGAGAGAGCGGGGAGAGTGAGGGCGAGCGTGCGGGAGACAGGATGGCGTGTTCCCCTTTGTAAGCCGACCGCGCGGCAGCAACGACGGCGTACGGTGCCACCTGGCGGCCGAGGCCTGACGCGATCGCGCGGTGACGCCTGAGGGTCGAACTGAATCGGCTCCGATTCAGTCTCCGCGGACCCGACTAAAACTCGATTTTTGATCGATCTATAACTCGCGATCCAGGGCGTTTAAGCGAAAACTTCACTAATATGGATTGAAGAGCTATATGAGTAGATCATTTCATATTAAGGCACTTTACTCTAGTTCGGCCTGGATTGAGAGATACAAGTCGATGAACAGGGGTACACCGAAACTGAAAACCGGTTTAGACTTAGGAAAATTTGAAAACTTCCAAAACAGCTCCAAATCTGCACTAATTCAACTTTTTGACCTTCTTCCACTCATTTTCATGAGTTGACCCAAAAATAAAGTTTGTTGCTTATAAAATTCTACACAACTTTGATTAAGGGTGCACTGACATGCAGAATCTCTAAAATGCCCTTCTTGTTTGGTCAAACAGAATAGCTTTTAAAGGGCTCTCTAGTCAACTATGAGCTAGAGGGTTATTTTGGGGATTTCACCAACATGAACATTGTTCCAAATGTTATCCCAAATATGTTTAAAGCATTTAGAACAGTAAACAAGCATCACATTTGCATGTCAACACATTTAGCATGTTATGGGCATATAAATAAACATATATCAATAAAAGGGCATCAAATAAAATGCAATGATAATGATGCATGAAATGACATGATCTATGCTTGATGACATGCAAATGCAAGTATGAAAATAGTAACTAACACTAGGGTGTTACACGGATAGCCGCCGCAAGAGGAGAATAGCCGATCGGAAGCTTAGGTTGGATATCTGATGACGTCAGCAAGGCGTGTCGCGAGACGAAAATCGAATCAGGCAGGGATATGTTTCTGCGACAGCCGCGACATAGCAATCATGAGAGGTCCCACAAAAAAGGAAAGGCTGGGTTCCGAGTTATCTTAGAATTAGGAAGTTTTATTGTTTCCTTATTTTCAGCTCGGGTTTCATTCGGTTGAGATTTTCCTTCTAGCTGCTGGGTATAAATATAAGCTCAAGCACATTGTAACAGGACACGAACACATCAATACAAGAACCTTTTCGGCCCCCGGCCAAAAACCCTAGGAGTAGTACTAGAGTAGATCCGGTGAGTTTTTCGACAAGTTGGGTGTCATCTGGTGGGCGCAGGCTTGCTATGAGTACCGTCACGCTCATGTTTATCATGTATGACCTGCACGATTCTGCCTCGTACCCTACTGCTAGATGAATTTGCGTAGTTATCGATCCTCGTTTAATTTGAGTATGGCCTGTGTAATCCTGCCTTATACCCCACTGCATGAGTTAGATTGAGGGTTAGTTATCGGCTCTAACTAAAATTTGCAAGTTTAGTTAGATTCATTGAGTTACCGATGCTGCTTATGTGTATTTATTGTTTATTTATTTTAAGCCTCATCAATTGCCCAATCTTGATCTGTTTCTCATCGGCTTAAATTCTATGTATCTGTCTTGCTTAATAAACGAATAATCGAACACCATGTTTAAGCAAGTAGATTTGTTTATTATTAGCCGGTTAGTGCAGATCTAGATTGTATACAGGTTGCACTCAAGTAATAAAGTAGATTATGTTGAGAATCTTTGATTAGTAGATTCAATCATTAGCTTACTTCACGGGCTGTAACGATCCGGTTGATCCTCTTGACGTAAGCGACGGATTAGGTTGACTGGTCAAAGGGTCAAGGCATCATTTAATTTATAGGCTTATATGTTGCCTGTATGATAGTCAGATCGGCTGATTAGCCGAATCTGTTTGTGCTTGCCTTCTGCATGTCATATTTAATCGATCTTCTTATGTTTTGGTCATGTTAAGATTGATTCACGTGCGTTGTTACCTGTAACGATCCGGGCGATCCTAATTAATGAACATGATAAATTGAAATGTGCATCAATATACGAGGTCATATATAATTGAGATTTATTTAATATGATTTGCTATCATTCATGTATTTCTGAATCGGTTAATTGGAAATCGGATATCTTTACTACAGTCACATAATCGATTCATGCGATCGGATATCGGTTCTCTAGTCGGTAGTCTAAGATGAAGGCCCATTGGGCCGGATATTTGAAACCGTTTGGGACAACACTAGTGGTTCCGCCTTGTGTTACTAATCACCGAGGAACACCGTGTTTATAATGTCCTCGGTGGAGGTTACGAGCGCTACGGCGTTGGTGTGCTCCTCGAAGGCCGCCACCAGGCCTTCAGGTTCTACCACCTCCTCCGAGAAGCCGGGCTTGACAGTCAGAAAGTCCTGAGCAGAGCGGAGCTGGGCAGCGGCTCGCACGACGTAGGCTCTGTGATGGACGTCATTCATCGCCACCTGGCAGACGCAGGTGGTGAACGTCTTGGAGGCGAAATTCCACCGTCTCGCCACGCGCGTTGACTACATCGGCGGCGGCATGTGCGATCAGGCACAGATTTTTCATCTGCATCATCATGGCTACACGAAGAAGATGCATTAGTGAGTGCCATGATGATCAATCCAAAGGAAAGAGCGAGAAGTGAAGATTACCCACCACCATGGTGTCGGCCTCCCTGAGACGAGCCCGCATTGCTGCGAGCTCTGCATCGGCCGTGGCAAGGGTGACCCTCTGGGCCTCTACGATATTTTCGAGGCGGCCGTTCTCCTTCGTCACTTCCGAATACAGGTTGCGGTACTCCCGCACCTGCAAGTGGAAGTGTCGGCCGTCCTCCGCCGTGTACGAGTCCGCCGAGTCGGATGACGACTCGATGGTCATTGGGTTGGTGCTAGAAGACCCGGCGGCATGGCCAGAGGTACTTGCAGCGCCGGCTTGGGCTGAAGAGGAAGCCAGGACCCACTAGGGATCGACACCGGACTAAAAAGGGGACGAAGAAGATCAATGTACGAAACAAGATTGAGAAAGGGTTTCTTCAATCGAATGTACCTGGCTACCACATTCAGCCGATGCTGGAGTGGCATTAGGTGTCGGATCACCCGACCGAGCGAGTCGTCGCCGTCGGCGGGTCCGTCAGCAGGGCGCTTGCCGTGATTGCTATCGCCGTCGGCCATTGGGATTTTCTCGGGTGGAACAGGAAGGAAAGAGAAAACTTATAGGCCGGTGGAAAGAGGATGAAGCATTGGTGCTGTGTGAATCACCGTGTAGCTCCAGTACTGATTTATAGTCAGGGTTGGTTTCTTGGAAGACGAGACGACGCTTCGGAATTATTCTGGATTAAATGAAAAGGAAGAGTCCGACAATTGGCAGACATGGAAAGTAAGCCGATCGGCTATATCGGAGGTCGTTTCAAATCAGATCACATCGGAAAAAGGTGAAATCGAGTAAATTGTACGTAATCAACAGCCGATTTCAACATAACAGAGTTGCAGTTGCCATCATAAGTAAATTGTCAGTATGGTACATGGCAAGATTACAAGTTTAGCGTGGCACGAAGAGCGGCCATGATTTCGGCACGAAGGGCTTCACCAGCTTGGATAGCATGACAATCTGCATCTTTGGTGCCAAGAAGGCGGCTGAGGCGATTATGGATGAGTTTGCCCTCATTGATTTTGGCGCCCACATTCTTCTTCAATTGGGCAATGGTGTCCGGAGAATCGGCCAAAGTCTTCTCGTGTCGAGTGACGGCCGAGTTCACCATTTGGAGTTCTTTTTCCAGTTCTTGGCGTCGGACTACCATTTTTTCTAGCTCGAGACTAGCAACGACAGAAGAAGAGGTCATGTCATTAACTTGTTTTGTCAGGACATAGGCTTCTTATTTATTAGACTCCTTCTGAGATTGTGCCGTACTGAGTTTGGCTTGGTTGGAATAAGCCGATAAAATCCTAGGGGCACGGTCTCTGAAATCAGCCACCTTTAACAGGATGCCCGGGGCGTCGGATTTCACTCGGTCTTGAAGGAATGACAAAATCTCTTGGATTAGGGCTGCATTCTGAACCAGATCACCTGTGCCTTTCTCAAAGATGGCCAGTAATTTTGATAGCCGATTTTTGGATGGCATCATCCGGGAGCGTGTGCTGGCAAGAGCTAATCTAGTCTTCATCAAGGAATTGGTTGATATTGAAGGAATAGCTCAAGGATGGGGAGTGCTGTGCCTCAATCCAAAGTGTAGGAAAATTATATTTGAATGATACAATGGTGAGCAGTTAGTTGTTTTTACCTTCTCAGAACCAACAATAGGTGTTGCTGATGAGGAACCAATTTGGGTCTCTGGGTTTGGTCCTTGCACGATCGATAGGGTATCTATAAATAAGAAGCAGTGAGGAAGACATGGAAAATGCACAACAACATTAACAGCCAACGTAGCTTACTAGGGAGCAGGGGTGAGACCGGGTCTTTATCGCCTTCAGAGACTGGACTACTTGGCTGCATTTTTAAAAGATCAAGCGTGAGACATCAAAAATAGAGGTGTTCAAGAGGGAAGATGTTAAACATGATTGTCATACCTAGGTACGGTCAGATGTTCTAGTGTTGATCGACTGGTCAGCCGGTTCAAGGACGGTGTCCTGAATGAGCGTTTCAGTCTGCGATTCAGGGTCTTTCTCTAAAGAAGAGCCTTGCATTGCCGTATCAGCTGGGGGTTATCCTGTTTGTGCCTAGAAGTAGCAAGTAGACAACTGCTCAGGATAATGTTACAGAAAGAACAAGAGCACATTGTGCCAAGTATTTTACCCGGGTGTGAGTTCTTTGTGTTCCCAGCTTCTTGGTGTCTGTTGTAACACCCGAATTTACGAAGAAATCCGAGCGAGAGTATATGTGGACCTAGGAAGTCCAAAAACCACATATACCACAAATTGAATATCATTATGCACGAATAACGAGTATTTAACTTATTACATCACAGAGTGTTCACATCACAGCCAACGGCTTTTATTACAACGGATACGTCCTGGCGAAGCTCTGATGCCATAGGGACACTGACTGGGGGCATACCATCTTCAAGGATCATGGATGTCCTCCGAAAACTCCACAAACTCATCATCATCATCTGGTACCAATCCGGGATTTTTGATGATTTGGTAAACAACAACAAGCGTCAGCTTACCATGCTCAGCAAGTATATAATGGGGAATGCAAGGCTCAAAAGGCTGTATTTAGCTTAGCTACAGTCAAGTTTTAGTTGGTCAACTTTCAATACTAACCTGTTTATCTAAATTAGAGAATAACCCTTAACCCCAAAGATATCATTAATTAATTCAAGTTGACTTTTTCTCCAAAAATCCTCCGGACAACAGACTAAGCAAATAGGATCCAGGCCGCTCATGACCGTGAGCACGGCTGATATATCAGATGGAGTTAACTCTGCAGAGTGTGTACACTTTACCCATGAGTCGTGAATTCCCAATTGCTCGGGGAAGCTACCCCCATAACACTGCCAAGGTGAGCGGGCAGGGAGTCACTACGAAGCCTTTCACTAGCCACTCTAACAAGTTAGTAGACGCAAGGTTTCAGCAAGGCGAATGGAGGCCCCCTTCAAGTATGGCACACCATGTGACCGCAGCCCAGCGCACATCTTGACAGGCTCGAAACACATTCTTGAACCTAGACCCCCCTCTAGCGCCTTTCGGTAACTACTAACAAGCCAGAGTTAATCTAGTTACTCATCTAAGATCAGAGCCATGTGATTCTCATAGTTGTACGGGGAAAATCCTGGGTGGCCGCTTTAAGTAAAAGTCCTAGCGGAGGTGACTAGAGCTTAAAAAGGGTTCACAGCTCTAGTCTCTAAACCATGTTGCTAAAAAGCATATTTTATCATGTTGCATAAAGTAGTTAAGCAATATCAATAGTATTCTTGGTTTGAGCGAAGCACTACACAGCTTAATGCAATTCCCCCATAAGTATAACAAGGTATAAGGTACAATTATACTAGGTAAATCCTATGGTTCATCAAATTGGATAAATGCACACGATTATGATGATAATACGTTCCATAGATAACAAGGGAACCATATACACACTTGTCTTGAAAATCCGCTTGGTCCTGGAATTGCTCGTGATCACTTTCCTCGAAGAACTCGCCCTCTAATACCATGAAGATCACCAATCAATCACCAATCCATTCATCACATGCATAGAAATTTATAAAACACTATTAGAACAATACACCATGCATCAAAAGGTAGAAAACAACTAAATATAATTATTCTACTCGTCTCTATGAACACATGGATACGTGGATCACTGAAAACGGAGTTAAAATGAGAAAGCTATGGACAAAACAAGATCCAGGGGCTAATCTGCAAAAAGAATATTATTTTGAAGTCCTTTTAGTTCAAACCGACGCTGCTATCGCAATTATGCCTAGAACATAGGGGCTAGATAGCAAAATAGCAGGCTCTGGTCCTCGGGTGCAAAGACCAGAGAAAAACAGGGGGCAAACTGAAAGAAAACAGGCCCTAAATCAAAAGGTTTTAAACTGATCTGGATTGCGGATTAATTCCTGAAAACTTGGAGGGCCAGAATGCAAAATAGCCAGGGCTGCCGGCACTGAGCCAACCGGGTGCCACGCGGCACCTTCCGGTTGGTGGGTCCACGGCGCTGTGGTGGACTTGGTGCGGGGTTCGGTTGCCCAGGTCCACCATGGAGCAAGCGCATGGCCAAAGGGGGACGCGGTCTGCCGGTAGCCAATCTGCACGGCGGTGCCATGGGTGGCGTGGCGGGGCTCGCCGGCGAGTCGCCAGGATGGTGCTGCGGCGCACGGGAAGCAGAGCTGGGGCCACCGGGGTGTTGCGGAAGCGATGGTGAACTCGCGGAGGGGTTCGGGGATGTCTCAGGGACCACTCCGATGAGGCGGCGCCATGGCTGGAGTCGCGGAGCTCGCCGTCGTGCACACGAACGGGTGAAACGGGTCACGATATGCTAGAAGGAGGGCACTAGAGCGAAAAGGAAGTCGCGGCGAACTCGAGAATGGCTTCGGCTTCACCGGAGGTGCTCACCACGGCACAGAACGTCGACGGCGGCGATCTGAAAGAAAGGGGGGAGCTCGGGTGAGCTCAAAACCGAGCGGGAAGGGGAAGAGAAGGGCTCGGGAATGCAAAACGCGAACGCACCCTTACCGGAGACGACTCGGTGGCGCAGCAGGGCGGTGGTTCGACTCCGAAGGGGGTCGCCGGCGTGCGGCGGCGCTGAGCAAGACGGCAAGGTGCGAAAGGAGAGGAGGGAGGGCTCCGGCCTCCCTTTTATAGGCCGAGCGGGTGTAGGGAAGGGCCACGACGCTCAGGCTGGATCAAGTGGGGGCGTTGTGTGGCCATCAAAGCCACTAGCATTGGCGGTTTACGGTGGCGAAGGAAACGGCCGGGAGAATGGGTGGGAGGAGATGACAGGTGAGCCCGGAATGTCGGTGCGAGAGAGGAGCGGGGCAGCCGCGGCTACGCGGCAGTGCTGGGCCGAACGAGCTGGGCCGCGGCCTGCTCGGCTTTGCACGCGCGGGAGGGGAAAAAAGGATGTGCTGGCCCCGGCTTGGGCCAAAAAAGAGAAAGAGAGGGAGATCCTTTTTCTAGTTTTCAACTTGCACTAATTTGAATTTGAATTTTGAAAAGCTTTTTCAAGCAACCTAACCTGCACACAGGCAAGAAATAAAATGCACAAGCATGAATGCAACAAGAAGATCAAATTCTCACATTATTTATAAAATTATTATTTGCCTAATTAATTCAAAAGAGTAAATACATAATTGATTGGTCCATTTTAAATTCTAAATTCCCAAAATGATTTTTAGGGTGATACAAGCCTACCCCCTTAAAATGAATCTCGTTCTCGAGATTCGACAGATTCAAAAAGCTGATGGTGAGCTGCCCTGAGATCTTCTCTTTCCCATGTGGCCTCATCCTCTGAGTGACGGTTCCACTGAACTTTACACATCTTGATGATCTTACTCCGAGTAATTCTCTCTGTCGTTTCTAAGATTCTGATAGGATACTCTGTATAAGTGACATTTTCTTTCAATTTCAATTCTTCCAAGGGAATTCCTTCTTCGGGTAAACGCAAACACTTTTTCAATTGTGACACATGGAAAACATTATGCACCCCTGACAAACTTTCGGGCAGTTCAAGCTGATATGCCACTTCTCCTCTTCTCGACAAAATCTTAAACGGTCCCACATATCATGGTGATAACTTTCCTTTGGCATGAAACCGCTTAACTCCTCTCATGGGTGATACTTTGAGATAAACAAAATCTCCAATTTTAAATTCCAAATCTTTTCTTCTTGTATCTACATAACTTTTCTGCCTTGATAGTGCAACCCTAAGATTTTGGCGGATTGTTTGAACTTGCTCTTCTGCCTGCCTTAATACTTCGGGACCAAATACTTGGGTTTCTCCTATCTGTTTAGAACAACGGTGTCCTGCACTTCCTACCATACAGTGCTTCAAAGGGTGACATTTTCAAGCTCTTCTGATAGCTGTTATTATACGAAAATTTCGCATAAGGTAGACTTTTATCCCAACTAACTCCGTTCTGCAACGCACATGCCCTTAACATATCTTCTAGAATCTGGTTAGTCCTTTCTGTTTGTCCGTCTGTTTGCGGATGGTAAGTGGAATTGAAGGTTAACTTAGTACCCAAGGAGCCATGAAGCTTTTTCTAGAATTGAGATGTAAATTGAGTACCTCTGTCTGACAGTATCTTTTTGGGTACCCCATGCAGACAAACAATTCTCTCCATGTATAGTTCAGCCAATCTTGCCCCCTGAGTAGGTTGTCCTAATAGGGAGAAAATGTGCAACCTTCATTAATCGATCCACGATTACCCATATCGAATCATATCCCCGTTGAGTACGAGGTAGACCCACTATAAAATCCATTCCAACTTCTTCCCATTTCCATTCCGGAATTTTCATAGGTTGCAGCAATCCAGCTGGCCTCTGATGCTCTGCCTTAACTCTTTGGCACGTATCACATATGGCTACATATTCTGCCACATCCCTTTTCAAACTATACCACCAATATTTTTCTTTGAGATCAAGATACATTTTATTACTTCCCGGATGTATGGAATATGCTGAGTTATGCGCCTCATTCAGAATCATCTCTTTTATTTCTTTTATGTTAGGTACGCAAATTCTCTTCCCAAACCAGACTGTTCCTAGACCATCCAGTCTAAATCCTGGCGCTTTGCCAATTACTATGCGTTCGGCAATATCCTTTATATCCTCATCTTCCAATTGTCCTTTACGAATTTCTTTCTCGAGCATAGGTTCCACCATAAGTTCCACGCTATTAGCCACTATTGCAAGGTTCAAGTGAGCAAACTCTTCACTTAACTCTTTTGACAGTTGTGAGATGCATGCCATATTCAGATAGCTCTTTCGACTAAGAGCATCAGCTACCATGTTTGCTTTCCCAGGGTGATAGTGTACATCAAGGTCATAATCTTTAATCAACTCTAGCTATCTGCGTTGCCTCAAATTTAGATCCGATTGAGTGCATATGTATTTTAAACTTTTGTGGTCAGTATAAATTTCACACTTGTGCCCAATCAAATAATGTCTCCATATTTTTAGTGCATGAACAACTACTGCCAACTCTATGTCATGGGTTGGATAATTCAACTCGTGTTTTCTCAACTGTCTTGAGGCATAAGCAACTACTCTTCCTTCTTGCATAAGAACACAGCCTAGACCTTGTCTTGATGCGTCACAATAAATAGAAAAATTCTTGGTGAGATCCGGTAATACTAGTACCGGGGCAGTGGTCAATCTTTTCTTTAATTCTTCAAAGCTTACTTGACATTTATCAGACCAGACAAACCTGGCATCTTTTTCAAGTAGAGTGGTCATTGGTTTTGCTAACTTTGAGAACCCTTCAATGAATCTGCGGTAATACCCTGCCATACCTAGAAAACTCCATATTTCACTCACATTCTTGGGAGGATTCCAATTCACTACATCTTTTACCTTTTTCGGGTCTACTGCCACTCCACCATTCGAGATGATATGTCCAAGGAATGACACTTACTTAAGCCAAAACTCACACTTGCTTACTTTTGCATAGAGTTGGTGATATCTGAGTTTCTGTAGCACCGTCCTCAAGTGTTCTTCATGCTCTTTTTCATTCTTCGAGTATACCAAAATGTCATCTATGAAAACTACCACAAACTTGTCTAGGTATTCCATAAAAACATTGTTCATCAAGTACATGAAGTATGCAGGAGCGTTTGTCAACCCGAAAGACATCACTGTGAATTCATACAGCCCATATCATGTTGTAAAGGCAGTCTTTGGAATGTCAGATGCACGGATTCTCAACTGATGGTAACCAGACCTCAAGTCAATCTTGGAGAAGACGCAAGCACCTTTCAGTTGATCAAACAAATCATCAATTCTTGGCAGCGGATACTTATTCTTAATTGTCACTTCATTCAAAGATCTGTAATCTATACACATCCTTTGCGAACCATCTTTCTTTTCCACAAATAAAACGGGAGCTCCCCAAGGCGAGGAACTAGGACATATGTAACCTTTATCCTGTAACTCCAATTGTTTCTTCAATTCTTCTAATTCATTCACTCCCATTCTATATGGTCTTTTTGCTATTGGTGTAGTACCAGGTAAAAGTTCTATGATAAATTCAACATCTCGTTCAGGTAGCATACCTGGCAATTCGGCGGGAAACACGTCGGGGAATTCATTCACAATATGAATATCCTCAATAGCAATATCCTCCAACTGATTCAACTGGCAGTCATCTAGTGTGGATGTCATTATGTTGATCTCGTACCTTTCGCCTGCCTCTGTGCTCAATAAATTTGCTGGCACATTTGATTACTGCATCATGTGCCATCAACCAGTTCATTCCAAGGATTACATCTATTCCCGTGGAATTCAAAATCACTAGCTCTGCTGTGAACCCTACCCCCTTATACTAAGCTTAACATTCGGACACATAAGAGTTGCCCTCATATTACCCCCGGGTGAGTTAACCAACATATTGCTCTTCATAGGTTGCACGAGCATAGCATGTTTCTTGACAAAATGAGCAGAGATAAAAGAATGCGATGCTCCTGAATCAAATAAAACTGAGGCGGGGTAGGAGTTAATGGAGAACGTACCGATGACCACATCTGAAGCCTCCTGCGCTGACTCAGAAGTCACATGATTCACTTTGCCTTGAGCATTTCTCTGCGGGCCCTGCTTACTTGGGGTATGAACACCCAGCTTCTGGTTGTTGGGAGCGGTCAGAGGACCTTGGTTGGCCCTCTTTGGGCAGTTGTAGGAGATGTGCCCTGCTTCTCCACACACATAGCATTTGTTATTATTAGCATTGTTGTAGGCATTGGGAGTGTTGGACTTCATGGGCGTATTCCCGGCTTGATTTGGACGGGGACCCTGTGCACTGGTATTGTGATTGCTGCGAAGAGTTCCTAGGCTGAAACTATGAGTGATTGGTCCCAGAGTGCTGTCCCTGGTACCTGTGCTGATTTCCTTGGGGCTGGTTGTAACGAGCACGGCTATTGCTGCCAGGCTTCCTTTTCTGAAGCTTACGCTTCTTCACCTCCATATCACGCCTTTTGCTTTCAATCATGAGAGCCTTGTCAACAAGTTTCTGAAAACTCTCAAAAGTATGTGAGAGAAACTGATATTGCAAGCTATCATTTAACCCTTCCATGAAGAGTTCTTGTTTGTCTTGGTCATCGTCCACATCGTGTGGGGCATAACGAGAAAGTTGAATAAACTTGTCTCTATATTCACTCACCAACATGCTACCCATCTTAAGAGAGAGGAACTCCTTCCTCTTGAGCCTCATAATACTGGCTGGCACATGATGCGAGCGAAAGCTGTTACGAAACTCTTGCCAAGTAATTTGATCAGCGTTGGCATGACCATCCTGAAATGCCTCCACCAATCAAGGGCGGCTCCCTGGAGTTGTCCTGAAGCATATAAGACCCTTTCACAGTTGTTGCATTGAGCGATGTCAAGCTGTCGCTCCACCGCACGGAGACAGTCATCGGCTTCGAGCGGATCCGGTGAGCTGCTGAAAGTAGGCGGACGGCCCTTCAGAAATTCCCCTCGTTTGTCATGAACTTGTTGAGGAACTTGCGGCGGAGGATTGTTTTGAGCATTCTGCATGGCTTGCGCCATCTGCTGCATGAGTTGTGTCTACATGGCCATCAATTGTTCCATTGACACAGGCGGGGATGGTGGTGGTGGATTCCTGCCACCCGTGTTTCCACTCCTTGTGTCCACCATCTGTGACATATACAAGTATCTCATGAGTTCTCTTACTTCCAAGGATCAATTATACTTGTAGAGGATTAATGTAATAGAGAATTTGAAGTATGCATTTGATTACATAGGTACAATGACTAGTGCTGAAATTTTCAGGCGAGGTGCATATCCAGCAGTGCAGTAAAACAGCCATAATTTTATCTCTGTTTATCATCTGAATGCACAGGGCATATCGTTGGAATCGCTACAAAATTTCCCACAACTTTACTGTAGATCACTTTCTCAGATTTGGAATTTATAATAGGCAAAAACAGCTCACAAGGAGAACTTGTCGAATCTGTTTTCAGCACGGTATACTCAATTTGCAACAGCTATAAATCTCAAACGGTAATAGGTATAAGCGTGAAACCATTTGCAAATGACAGAGACTGAACTCTAGTTTAATCCATAAAATTCTCATGACCAAAGGATTTGTAGATTGTAGGGCATAAACCACCTAACACTGATTGCTCAAAAGGAACTCAGATTGAGAGACAAACCCCCCCCCCCCCCACTTACTTATTTAAATAGCAACTTACAAAGTATTAACATGATGGTCGTGGACAAGTCCCACACTCATCACAATCATGCAAAGATACAAATCATCCAAGGTGCATCATAATAAGCATGCAACCACATTATTAGACAATTGTTCAAAGACTCGAAATTAAAAGGGACTCAAGACTCGACAAAACATCACGTGGTACTCGCATCTCTGAAGCAGGGGTGAAGAACTCCTATGGGTCAAACATCGTGTGGGAGCAGGTGCAGCCTGGGTGGTGCCTCTTGCGCTGAGAGACGATGGCCGGGTCGTGCGCCATAGAAGATGGTAATATTCCTGGCTGTTCTCCCTGCTGCTGATGCTCTAGGTCGTCGACCCTGTCCTGCAGCCTCTCAAGCTCTAGCCTCATGGTCCTCTGGTCCATCAGAGCTCGGTCCAGGGCGCTGTTGAGCGTGACCACCAGTGGCATTGTGGCCGCTAGCCTAGCACTCT